>JAQPZY010001067.1:452500-1158024 GCA_029931535.1 Margaritifera margaritifera
CACACCCAGATTGAAACTATTCAGGTCTTTTACTGACGTCCGTGCGTCCAAATTCTTAGATATACCGAATCGAACTTTCATATATCATATACCCTAATTTTTGTTGGATTCCATTAACACTGTGTAACTAAAAGTCTTTAAAGATGGGGTATGTTATAAATACAAAACCCCATTCGTGTTTTATTCAGACCCGTTGAATGAACTCTTTTGATATGACGTATGAATACGTCTCGGCCTGATGGCCACGATGTATTCCTACGCCATATCAAATTCGTTCTTTCCTCCCAGTCGGAACAAAACATGCATGTAGTTTTGTATATGTATCAAATTCCCCGTGTAGTCTTCTTCTTTCACCACAAGCCCCTTCTCTCCTTCTCGCACATACAACCCTCCCCAGCCACCCCCATTCTCTCTCACTCGCACATACAAACGTATACGCACATTAAGTTATTCATTTATTATTTTGTTTATAACATGACTACTGTGTTGTAAGGCTAGTAGACGCGTGTCATATATTCTTTCAGCATTACACACGTGTAATAACACCTCATGACGTCGCACAAGAATAATGAATTCATAAACTGTAAAAGCTTACTGTCCCAAGCATCCGAATGCACTTTAAAGTCACTTGAATACAGTGTTGGTGCGGTTCTGTTATATAAAATCAATATTTATGCTCATATTTGAAATAGGATCTTACATTTATGCTAATTTTACCTGAGCTAAAACCGATAGTGTTGATATAATAGATTTTATAAGAAACGTGTATTGATTTTTCCATCAAAGTGCCTTTGTATTAGATATATTTTATCAATGTGTTCATTACGTATTAGATATATTTTATCAATGTGTTCATTATGAACTATTTATTACACACTGAAACCAGTCAAACAAGGTTTAAGAAACTTACAAGAGAAAGAAAAATTGGAGTATTTCTATTTCACTTTATGGTCCACTTACTATGGGTATTTCTATTTCACTTTATGGTCTACTTACTAGGGGTATTTCTATTTCACTTTATGGTCCACTTACTAGGGGTATTTCTATTTCACTTTATGGTCCACTTACTAGGGGTATTTCTATTTCACTTTATGGTCTACTTACTAGGGGTATTTCTATTTCACTTTATGGTCCACTTACTAGGGGTATTTCTATTTCACTTTATGGTCCACTTACTAGGGGTATTTCTATTTCACTTTATGGTCTACTTACTTGGGGTATTTCTATTTCACTTTATGGTCTACTTACTAGGGGTATTTATATTCCACCTTATGGTCTACTTACTAGGGGTATTTCTATTTCACCTTATGGTCCACTTACTAGGGGTATTTAAAAAGCTCTGCATATTAGTGCTCTGTATGCTAAATTTTATCTGTCTGTACGCTATCTCAGTAACCATTGGAAACTCGCAAGTATTGTTGTCAAGTATATCATCCTTTCTTTCCTGCTATCTTTGCGTTCCAATGGATTTATATAAAATTTGAATTGGATCATATATGGGTTTTTTCTTCCTACAGCGTATGGGAGTATTATTTTACACCCTAATTTCCATCTTAAATAATTGACATGCCTACTTCCAATACAGATTATTATTGTTCACCTTAATTTCCATCTCAAATAATTGAAATGCGTACTCCCAATAACAGTTATGTCATTTCAAGGCTCCAGCAATTGAGCCAACAAAAGAATACATACAACAGTACCAAAAAAAAAAAAAAACTATGAATTTTTGATATTGTTTTCCAAGATGGTACTGCCTGCAAACTGTTATGTTTGTATCTCTTGGTCAGTGGACTAATTGATCATTGTCATAATTTTTTTACCGCCTTGTACCTCCACTTCGTCGTATGTGTACCCAGAATTAAAAAAAATAAAACCTGTTAGTATGATGTCATTATCAGCCATATTGGATTACACGTGAAGGATTTAACTATTGATTCTATTGTGACTATGACAGGTGAAATAACTTTGTTGAATATGAACAAAAAAATCTTTTAAAAATTATATCGATATAAAAAAAGTTGAATTCAGGCTTTCTCTCAAGATCTATGTTTTTAATTCGTGTATTGCTTAGTAATTTGTGAGCTGATTTGGTTTCTGTATGAGTGTTTAAAATAGCATTTGTTAAATATATATTTTCCTTCCCCCACTGTCTGTTTGTTTACCTCTGTCTCTGTCTGTCTGTCTGTCTCTCTCTCTCTCTCTCTCTCTATATATATATATATATATATATATATGTGTGTGTGTGTGTGTGTGTGTTTTTCTTCTTCTTTATCTATAGCTTATCCAGCCATCAACTTTTTATCAAAAAACTTTGTTGGCTTGAAAACGGAATGGCATCTTATACAGCATAAAAATATCAGTATACATATGTATTCATATATACATACATATACATATATATATATATATATATATATATATATATATATATATATATATATATATATATATATATATATATATATATTACTTTCCTTGAACTGAGATGGTGGGTAACAAAAGAAGTAACTGACAATGTTCGTCATTGATTTCATATCTATTAAACGGGCCCTTCGCTCTATAAGAGAACTGATTGAATAAAATTGGGTTCAGACCTGACAGAAAGAGAAAGTTATTGCTGCTTAGGGTTCAAATTAACATAATTATCTTATTTTTGATCAAATATAGGCTTGAGAGAGCAGGACAAATATTTTAACTGCAAACTATCTTCTCTGTTTGAAATTGAAGAATTACTAATAATTATACTAATCAACACGGTGTGTAAACTGACTGAGTTTGATTTAAAAGAGGTCTTGATGTTACTCGGAGAAACTACTTTGCCATGGTTAAAAAAATTAATAATAATTTCCACCGTAATGACTGGAATTTCTAAAGATTAAGTTCTCGTGAATTTCCTAATCTACACCGGTATTAGGATTTTGGACCAACAATTCATGTGTGTCTATCTGTCTATCTGTGTGTCTGCTCCTCAGGAAGTCTGCCTGATTAAATGCCTGCATGTCTTTATGTCTGTCGTTCAGTCTATGTATGTATGTATGTATGTATGTATGTATGTATGTATGTATGTATGTATGTATGTATGTATGTATGTATGTATGTATGTATGTATGTATGTATGTATGTATGTATGTATGTATGTATGTATGTATGTATGTGTGTGTGTGTGTGTGTATGTATGTATGTATGTATGTATGTATGTGTGTGTGTGTATGTATGTATGTATGTATGTATGTATGTATGTATGTATGTATGTAGGTAGGTAGGTATGTATGTAGGTAGGTATGTATGTAGGTAGGTATGTAGGTATGTATGCGTGCTTGCGTGTGTATGCATGTATATATGTATGAGACCTGTAAGTATGTAGTCATAGAAGGAAATATAAAATTTGAAAATGAAAAGTAAAGTAAAGAAATACCTACAGAAAAATATAGAAAATACATACAGAAAATACACAATTTTGCATTTTTTCGGGGGTGGGGGAAGGGTCTTTTAAACAGAAATATTGCCCTGTTATATAATAGGGTATTGGCCAGCTAGTTTTGCATGTCTATGACATTTTGGCTGGTTTGGGTCAAATAGAACGATGTCAGAATGCTCGACAGTCTTTAGTCAGTAAATTCAATATAGGAATTTATACTTGTGATGTTTACAAGGAGGGAAATGTTCTTTCCTTGGCTGGTGTTAGCCATATATATATATATATATCAGAAATGTAGGACGGATGCACTTTGTTTTACAATTTCGAATAGAAAATGTACATTTATTTCATTAAATGTCCAGATACAATGTAGGTTGATTTAAAAAAAAATATCGTCAGAGAAGCTCGTTTGGTTGTGTGATGACAAGCCTCATGTTGTCCGAAATACTTGGAAAATAGGCGCTAGTAAAAGAAATACCACAAAATGTCTCGTACTGAAGTACGACTGGAGAGGAGAATATTTTATTTTCGACTCTTTATGTCTGTCTAATTTGAGATAACCATGCATTAAGTTTCGATTTTTTTCTTTCTTTTCGAATATACATGGCAAATACAGAAATCCCGTTCGTGCATCAAAACTGACACCAACGTTAGGAAACGATTGGTTTCCGTCATTTATCTGAGTAGAATAGTTATCTAAGGGATGTAACTCTGCATGAACACTGATAAAATCCAAGAGCAGACTGTTCACTCCTGATGAGTTACATTTTCAACATACCCCTACCAGTATGAGCTGTATAACGATATAACTATTGTCGCCCGAGGACATAATTAAAGTTGGTGTTGATTATTGTTGTGTGAGTGCATCCTGCGTCAGCTCTGTTGTATCTTTGGGCAAGACACTTTGCTATTATTGTTCAAGAAACCTAAGCAAAGCCTCTAGGCAAACCAGTGGCGGCGCGAGGGGGACGGGTGGGGGCAATTGTCCCCTGGCGCTAGGTCAAGTGGTGGTGGTGGTGGTGGTGGTGGGGGGGGGGGGCGCCATCGGGAGCTTTTATTGCAGCTGTAATTGGGGCCTAGATTGAGGGTTGGAGGATGGCAACTGACATAAAAAATGTTCTCTGTGGCAGAGTAGAGGCGCCACTAAAGAACATTGCTCCCGGGCGCCTAAATAGGGGCGCCACGAAAGAACATTTCCCCCGGGCACCTTGAACCCTCGCTCCGCCACTAAGACAAAACTACTTCAAAGCGGGCTTATCCCAACCATACCAAACTACAACAATAACATTAAATTCCAGTTTTCTGAAATCTTGAATGGAACAGGAGAAATAAGTATTTTGCATAAGGATATCTGAAGGAAGGTGATTTATCAAATAGAGTGTTGAAAGTGATTATACCGTATGGCATCATTTAGTTAATAATTTTCATGTTTCCAGCTGAAGGTTAAATATATTTGTTCTTATGTGCGAATAGTATCAGGAACGAAAGGAACAGGAATATTTTACAGCAACTTCGATGGTTTGTTGTGACAAATCCCGAGGCCCTTTACAAATTAAATATTGCCTAATATGAAACAGTATAATTTGTGACCATATTCTCACCCCTCCAAGACGTCGACCCATGGATCATAACATAAAATCCTTTATATATTACGCCTTTCCGATATGACTCTACCAATGTATGTTAAACTATTAAAAATGTCAATGTAGTTGGGCTTTTTTTTTTGTTGAAAGAAAAGCAAATTTGACCTTTGACCTTCTAAGAGGGGCAAAAATGCCTTCTTGGATATGGTACTGTAAAGATAGGAAGAGTACCAGCTTTAGTGAATTTCCACTCGAAGGTTAAGGAGAAAATATACTTCCGGACAGACATACGGACCGACATACATACAGACAGTGGCGTACTAAAGGTAAATGGCGCCCGGGGCGACGATGATGGCCCAAAGGGCCAGAATACGAGGCCAGAATTTTTATCAGCTGTTTTGGCGCCCCAAAACCTCTGGCGCCAGGGGCAACCGTCCGCACCCCCCCCCCCCCGTTAGAACGCTACAGCATACAGGCGAACGGAGAGTTAGAGATGATGTTTGTTTGTTTGTTTTATGGGTTTAACGCCATTTGTCAGCACATGATAGACTATACAATGCGGTCATTTTTTTTGGTAGAGGAAAAACCTGGGATCACCCCAGGAAGAATCACCAACCCACTGACAAACTTTCTCACAACACGGACAGACGTGATAAGTCAGTGATCTGTAAAGACGAGTGCCTTACACCACCCTGGGCTCCTAAAGAGTTAGAGATGAATATTGGAGTCTAACCGCTAACCGTAATGTCACAGCAAAACTGTGTATGTCTTGTGTGAGATGATGCAATATGTAGAAAGAGTGTATATATATATATATATATATATATATATATATATATATATATATATATATATATATATATATATATATATAGAGAGAGAGAGAGAGAGAGAGAGAGAGAGAGAGAGAGAATTACAAATATGCTTGATAACATTAACATAATTTTTAAATACGAATAAATAATATTATCATGCAGGTTAGAGAATTTTAATTCGTACTCTACGGAGATTCGAACCCGGATCCGCAGATTACGGCACCCATCGCCGTGCCTGTAAGCACCAACCCCTATACCATCTCGACCATGCACACATCACCAAAAAATGATGCTACAAAGTTGGTGGTATAGGCATTCGTAGAGAATTACAAATATAGACCAAACAGAACGGAAAGTGTTATCACTGGATTCAACAGGAGAATGCTTGATAACATTAACAGAATTTTTAAATACGAATAAATAATATTATCATATCGGTTAGAGAATTTTAATTCGTACTCCGGAAATTCGAACCCGGAACTGCGGGTTATATATGTTTGGTGTATATTTGTATATATACAACGCTTGTGCATAAGAGCTAGTCGATAGATGCAGTGTGTCTGGCAGTATGGACGAATGATATCTCTCCGACGTGTTTGAGTGTGAGTCATTCTATATGCATTTCTTGCATGTAACCATGTATCTATACGTACAGCGTGGGACCCAGGAATAAGCACTTTTCTCTCTGTTTGGTATATAATTGGCAATTTAAAATTATAATTTCATGTATAATTTTTGTAAAAATTGTTTATTTGTTTATTTAAATAGTCCATATGGCTATTGTAATGGCTTTTGTGAACTGAACATATATGAAAGATGCATGAGGCTGTCTGTTGCAAAACAAAATATTTCGCAATAATCAGTTACTAAACAAACATTAAGTGGATGCTGCAAAGATTTCGCCCATACAAAATATTAATATTTGGTATTAATATGATAATAAATGTAAGCTCAATATGTAACAATATGTTGAAATACATAAATACAGAATATTCATGACGTATACATTTATATAAATTAAGAATATCCACAATATTTATATGCGAGTAAAAGCTAAATGGAAGCATGATGATAAAGAATGAGACGGGGGTGGGGTGGGGTGTGTCTTTAATTAAAGAAAATGTCACTGACTAGAAAAGATTTATGAACGCACATGGATATATTTTTCATTGTCAGTATTTAAAAGTACTTTAAACATGCTCGGATTTCTATAATAGTATAATGGTAAATATTGCTTTCTTAAATCTTAATAAAGGGTACATACTAAAACAAAATTAAATTCATCTTCTATATTATGAGAATTTGGACGTAGTCGCCCTTCTCAGGATATCGAATTTCATCCATTCTAGCTTATATATATATATATATATATATATATATATATATATATATATATATATATATATATATATATATATATAGACACGAATAAATAATATTATCATACAGGTTAGAGAATTTTAATTCGTACTCTACGGAGATTTGAACCCAGGTCCCGCGGGTTACGGCACCCATCGCCAACCCCTATACCATCTCGACCATGCGCACATCACCAAAGAATGACGTTACAAAGTCGCTGGTACAGGCATTCGTGCGTAGCAGACACACCCGCATGTCGACCCATTAATTAATTCTCATCTAAGTACACAGTCACTCCATATTCCTACGACAGAAATGAAGGTATACAGAGATTATTATTGAGAATTACAAATATACACCAAACAGAGTGGAAAGTGCTATCTCTGGATCCTACAGAAGAATGCTTGATAACATTAACAGAATTTTTTAAAATACGAATAAATAATATTATCATACAGGTAACATCCTGTATATCCAGGCACTGAGGATACGCCAAATTTGCTTCGACGATGAAACATTCCAAAAAAGATCTGAAGAGTTATCGGAACATTTGATGAACCGAGACTATGACAAAGATCTGATACCGGAGGCAACACCAAGGGCTAAGCAAACAAACCGGAATGACCTATTAAAAAATAGAGAGAATGAAACGGTTGATCGGATACCATTTATCCCAACCTACCATCCGGACAACCCTAAAGTAGGTAGAATCATCCAGAAACACTGGCCCATCGTGCAATCTTGTGACACACTAAAGTTAATCCTTTAGAACAAATCAGTAGTAGCCTACCGCAGACCAAAAAACCTCAAAGACATCCTAGTCAAAGCGAAGCTAATGCCAATCACAAGCCAAGACCATCCTAGCAAATCTGGTCCCTGTGGTGATAAAAGGTGCAAAACCTGTCAACATATGATAGAGACCAGTACATTCTCTCGCACAGCGTCGAGCAAAACATTGAACATACATGGTCCAAGCAGAACGTGCAAAACAGAGAATTTAATTTATCTCATCACATGGATTGTCTGCGGCCTTCAGTATGTCGGAGAAACTGAAAAGCTACACAAAAGGATCAGTCTTCACAGATCTGATTGGATGACAAAGAAGTTGGACAGAAGTCCAGTTGCAGAGCACTTCTCTTCCCCTGGCCACACTTTATGACA
Source organism: Margaritifera margaritifera (assembly GCA_029931535.1). NCBI lineage: Eukaryota > Metazoa > Mollusca > Bivalvia > Unionida > Margaritiferidae > Margaritifera > Margaritifera margaritifera. The sequence goes on from JAQPZY010001067.1 coordinate 460,840, forward strand.
ATTGCTCATAACCCCAACTGGGAGTTCCGAAACCAGGAAAGAAAAGGAATCTTACTGGATACGCCGCCTGAGAACACTGAAACAAAGCGGCTTAAAACAAGAAGACTAGAAAAAGGACAGCCACACGCAAATAAAACCATCGTCTGTTGACAGCAGTGGTTCCCAAACCCCGGGTCGCGACACAAATGAGGGTCGCGAGGACCCTCGTGACCCGATACTGGTACTAAATTTTGGGTAGCAAAAGATGGTATTTAGGGTCGCGATCAAAAAAGCGTTGGAACCACTGGTTTACAGCCACAATTTTTCAAATTAAAAAATTCATTAATTTTGCTCATTACTCACTCACTCACCTATAATTACTACTGTTTTTTTTATAGTTCTTCCTGGTATTACTATTGGTATGGTCATTGCTCGCATTACAGAAACGATGAAGTATCCGGGATATATTTTGCGGTTACACCAATTCACTTTAAAAAACAGATGGCGCTATGGCTCCTCCCTTTGTAGGTTAATACCAACTAGTTTACGACATCATCAGTCAAGTTGAAGCCAACTTTACGAAACATCAAACATTTTCATTAATTCCATTGGAAATAGTTATGTAAACTTTTGTAATTTCAAGTTTTTTTTGTGTTTATTGTTTGTCTTGTTTCTGTTTTGTGTTGGGCTAGTTAAAAACTAGTTTTGCACAGTTCGTTGTCAGTTTATTGAATATATATATATATATGTATGTGTCAGTGTGTGCAAATTAGAAATTCATAATTATTAATTTTTTAAATTCTGCTTTCATAAATAAGTATATCGTCTATTATTATTACAAATATTATATAAAATTATCATCAGTTATGAAGTTATCTTACTTGAAAATTTAAACATTATCATGGGTGTCACTGGAATTTAATATTAAACTTTCAAAGTGCACAGACAATGTGGGGAAAAGGAGTTCTGATCAACAACTTTCCAAAAATGCTCAAACGTCTGGGTGTATACTGTAAACGCAAACGCGTTTCTTTTCTCTCACGAATTCACATTTGTACCGTTAAGCAACAGTCCGTGTGATATTCACACGTGTAATTTGGTATTGGTAATCACGAATAAACATAATTCATCTTAATAAGCATTCGTCCTGTATTCACAAAGTCCTGAGGATAGAATGGGGATAACCAGCACAGATGATTGCAATTTGGAAGGTGATTTTTATTTTTTTTGTAAAACTGTCTTTGTAGATACGTCAAGTGTAACATTCATCAAGTATTTTAGTCAGGCTAATTTTTAAAAGTTATTTTCTAATTGTACATATTTGGGTACATAAGAGCGCATATATAATTTTATTTTTCAATTCTACTTTTTTTCTAGCAAAATATGACACCACAATCAAGACTAAATATTGAATACGCCGTCTTAAATTGTATCGACCTCTGCACAAAGTACACCGTAGACATGACACTAAACCGCATGTGTCTGGTAAAACAGTTAGAAGTGTAAAAGTGAGTTTCCGCTACGGAAATTCCGTGCATGTTACATGTAACTTCCTGTACATTTGCTTCAGCCATGTATAATGCAGTGTCAGTTTTTATACAGTTTTCTGGATATTAGGATCAATTCCGTTTTTCTGCATCAAATGCCACGAACCTGGGAGGCTCCACAACCAATATAAATAACTGCGTTGACAAAATGGCTTTCTTACTTTCTATCGGATACCGCTCTTTTCAACTCCATCAGCTCCAGCCTGTGGAGATCCGGGTGACGTTAATCTGTATCATCGGCATCGTTGTCGGTTTCTCCGTTGTCACCATCAAATGTTTCTTTATCGGTGTCATTTCCTTCTGTATACGATCTTTCGTTGTCTTCAGCCTCTGTAGTCTGCGTTCATGTTGTTTTTATCGGTGTAGTCTCCTTTGGTCTTTTCCCATTATAGTTGCGGCAAATACTGAATGGGTCTGTAAAATGTGTAAAGTCTGCAGTAGGACCTCCAGTAGTATCGGATTAGATGCATCTCTCGGAGTGAGTAGTATCATACTGGTACTGCCGTCGTATCTACGTTGTTGTGTGAATCTACAACCTTGCTCTAATTAATCGTTGTTATATAGTTGTCTTTGGTCTGGTAAAGAATTGTGCCTTCTGTTGAACTGGTGATTGTATATAGTGCGAAGAGTGGTCAGTAGCTTTAAGTCTTTGTGCTTCAGATCTCGTCCTGTTTCGCCTCGTTCTAGTCGACTCCCACGTCTCCATCATATTGCCTTCGGTTTTGTAAATTCTTGATTCCCTTATTTGTTTAAGAGAAGTCCTCTTCTGGCATGCCCTCCGACTCCAGCTGTTAGCTAAAGTCTTAACCAGGACCTGGAATGTGTCTGAGAGAGAGAGAGAGAGAGAGAGAGAGAGAGAGAGAGAGAGAGGTATCTTGGTTCATTGATACTCCTTTTTTACTCCATTGTCTGAAGATATTAAGATAATTTAAAGAAATACAACTTAATACATAAAGGAAAGGAAATAGGTAATTCAAAACTTTTAAAATCCTATGAATTAATTAAAAATCCAACTTAGCAAATTATATATAAATGCATATATACATTAACAATTACAAATGCTTAAAATATTACACGTAAAGTATATGTATTCTACAAGTATTTATTACAGATACTTTGAGTTTTAATCAACTGAGATATTATTTTCTGTTGAATCATGAAATATACATCAGACATATTTATATCTTTATTTAATTCTAAACTCACTAATTTATAAAATTGTTTAACTTTTGAAGCTATCATTTTTTAAAAAAAAGTGCTACACTTATTGCATTATATTCTGTGAAAGTTCTCAAAATTAGATCGAGTATATAATATCCTTTATTTAAATGAAATACTTGGTAGACAATCTTACCACGATTATTTATGACTCGAGTTCCAATTGTTCTGAAATATCGGTTAAACCACCAGATAACATAATTAGTATATTATCTTCCAAATGATCAAAGAAATTAAAGTAAATCTCTGGAGGCATATATGAAAATATTTTCTCTATCATATCGTTTCCGTCATCCAGGGTTAAGGGACAATTCATTGATATGTGTAAAATTAGACCATTCCTTGCTTTTTCCACATAAAGGACACATTCCAGGTATTGCTTTCATTCCTCCAATACGAATTATTCGCACACTCCGTTTTTAGGCTTGAAACAATGTAAGCAAGTTTCCATATATGGTTCATTTTTAATTCTGAGTTATTTTGTAATAAATAGATATAATCTCTCATATGGATTTCGGATACTCATTTCATGTTCTTTTTTTCCTCAAATACTTGTATTTTTCCTGTCACAATTAAATTTTCCAAGTTAATTTGTCTGAAAACCCTCCCGGGAAAATATCACATATAAAAGAACTGTAACTATGTAACTATGTTTAGAGTCGAAAATAAAGTTGCCAACAATCCAGGGGAAAATCTGTTTTAAATCTGTGAAATGGAAGCTTTTGCTGATCTATGCGAGCTTTCATTGAAAATCATTCCCAGGCAAGCTGTAGTTGAGAGAGAGAGAGAGAGAGAGAGAGAGAGAGAGAGCGACGCTTTATCCTGAAGATTTAAAAAAAATATATCGTATTTGTTTTATGCCTTATCAACTAAAAACTCAGTAAATAGTTAATAAAATATTTTCTATAGGTCCATCAGAGAGAGAGAGAGAGAGAGAGAGAGAGAGAGAGAGGTGGGGGAAGTGTGTGCAGAAATTTGGGATTTAATAGCTTTTGCGTTGTAATCAAACGTAGATCCAAATATTGCTCTTATCTGTGGATTGGGATACCAAATATATAATACGAAAATACTTGTAAAAAGGGGACCATCTTCTGAGAAAATTAGTCATTGTCATATATATTTTAGTAAGATAATTTTCTGTTTAAAATATATTCTTTAGGGTCGAGAGAAAGGAAACATAACGAGCAATAATTATCAAAAGATTAATAAAAATAATATTACTCGCTGCTTATAAAATAATAAATCTAAAACCAACTATATGACTCATTCAAAAAATGGTTCACCCTATGACAATCAAATGTTAGATGAATTATAGTTTCCTTTGCTTGGCTACAATAGCTACACTTATTTGAATCAATTTAACCAATTATTTTGCAAGACATTTTATGTAAGTAAAGATATACGCTGTAAACTTTTGAATTGAATTTTTTTGGTTTTATATCTTTTATTTTTTGCAAGAGGGAACAGAAATATTTCCACTCTGCATGAGTTACATTGCATAAACCAATGTCCCACTTTGACAGACATTACCTGGCCTCCGGGCGAGACAAAGTTTACATTTTTCACACCTCCAAAACCTATGCAAGCAACCACTCAAAGTTTGAGTGAATCCATGTAACAGTTTCACAACTATAAATCCCAATGCTACAAGACGAAAAACTGGTTAAATCCAGTCAACGAAAGAACAGCAAACCACTGACCACAGTGATCATAATAACAGTTTGAGACACAAAAGAGAAACCGGTTAGATCAAGCCACCAGAAGAGCAGCTGACTGCTGTCGCGGTTGGAAAAGCATGCGCCAAATCGAAAAGGAGCTAAGTAACGAATCTACTAGACATCCGAAAGGATCTAAGGATCATATCAGGCTCTTCAATAAGTTTGGAAACCTAGAACGTATGGACACTGGAGAGCCCTTGATACAGTACCGGGGAGATCTCCCAGAAGTCCCGTACTTCCCCCAATTCCATAAATATGTCTCACGCCATAATACAATGGAATTACCGAAGTTTAAAGGCAAATATTGAAGAAATAAGTCTTCTACTTAAAGAACATGCTCCAATAGATGTCTGCCTTCACTGAACTTTTTCAAAAGACAGCGACTAAGTGAACTGTAAAAATTTCATAACCTACAACAGTTTCTCAAGAAATACTAATAAGGACACTGGAGGAGTGTCTATCATCATAAATAACAAAACTTCTCACAGCGAAATTAATCTCAATACTACATAACAGGTTATAGCCGTTCTTGTATCGATACACAGAACTCTTACACTATGAACCTTTAAAGCACTCCAATCAATTAATCTGATTTTAAAATCTAATGGAACCAGCACCTTTTTTGTTCCACTTGGCGACTTTAACAGCCACCATGCACGTTGCTGCTGCAAAGATATCAACGAGAGACTGAAGAAAATAGAAGACTTTGTTCAAAAACACAATCTTTGCCTTTTTAATGATAAGTTGTATACCAACATGTATCCTGCCACAGGAATCTACTCGTTCTAAGATCTGATCATCTTCAATCCATCTCTTTTACTTAATTTCTCTTGGGAAGTTGGCGCCGACCTCCGTGGTGGTGATCACTTTCTAATATACTTAAGAATTAATGCTGCCAAACCTGAAGGTTCGGGCAGAGATGGAAACTGAACAATTCAGATTGGTAAACAATTTCAGTCCCTCTGCGGATCAAATTTGACAGCTGATCGTTTTGACGTGACTCCAGTACCCTATTTACACAGATACAATACTAATAACTTCGATGATTTCTAAACGTGTCAACAAATCATGGGCCTCCAAAGACGCCATCAGAGAACGGAAAAAGGTCCTTACAAATTTAAATGCTAACCCAACAACGGATACACTTTACACAATTTAACATCTGTATCTTTTATCTTGTAGTTTTTCGTGTTTACATTTATTTTGGAAGGGTTTATCTTACTGAAGTTTTGTTGCGATTCTTCATTTGTACACCTGTAGAGCTTTACTTTTAATTGGCACACTATAGCCATTATTTTGCTGACGTGTCATTAAACGCTACTACATATACACGTATCTATTTTAAATAACAAAAACTACTACTAACGGATGCAACTGAATTCATAGTACAGGTAATACGTCTCGTCAACCATTTAAAATGAAAATGCTTGTGTAGAATGAAGCTTCTGTCAAAGCCGCTGATGACGTGGATGCTGCTGCTGCTTATTATTATTATTATTATTTTTATTATTATTACTATTATTATTATTATTAGTAGTAGTAGTAATAGTAGTAGTAGCATTTCCTTGTTATAACCGTAATTATCCTTGTCAACTTCTTCCATTGAAATAGCATTACCTGCAAAGAGTTTAAATAATTACTGCAATGAAGTCAAAAGTACATCAACTAGACAGGTCTTGATAAACCGTAATCCGATACATGTGGTTATTCTACTTGAAAATAAAAAATACGAATCCAGTGTGATGATACAAAAAGTAAGAATTAAAATATCGGTCTCACTTGCACCTGAATTATTTTTAATTACACTTTTAAAAGTTCAGATACACTTTGAGAAAACAAGGAAACTTTATTAACATCTTTTCAACAATACCCCAACTTTTGCGTACGTACTGTAAATACTGGTGCTATTTTGTTCTCACACGTCCTCACAAATATATATATATATATATATATATATATATATATATATATATATATATATATATATATATATATATATATATAAGGTAAAAGCCACGTGTCAATTACATGTATAATTTCACGAATTAATATTATTCAGCTTAATAAGCCGTCGTTCCATTGGAATTAAGTCCTTAGGATAGAACGTAGATTTGATGATGAAAGAATGATGTTACACGACAGCTTAAAAACGAATCCGACAGCATCTTTTACTGGAGGAAACGGAAATGGGCGCCTACAAATGCCTCACAATTTAATATAGTTGCCTTCTTAATCCATTGATCGTTAGAAGTTTGAGTGATAAAGCATTGGGATTATAACTGTTGTAATTTGGACCTTAACTCTTTTAGAACGAAGAATTTAAGGGTGGTAGGATTGTAAACATCCGTGAACAACGATGTTTGACACGCTCTATTTCATATTAGTAATCTTGCCCTCGTTGAATAGTGTAGAATTAGGCTGTTTGAACCAGTCGTGAGTGATGTTCACACGGTGCTTGAGAGCTTTTGAACATGTATATATTAAAGTAAGCTGATATGCGTCGCTGAATGAACCAATCAACCACTTTTCAGTAGTAATTCAATAAATGGTGCGCTTTCTTTTCCAACTTCCTTTGGTGTCATTTTTTATACTGTTTCCGATTATGTCTTAGAAACTGCGTCACTTGGAAGATGCATCAAGAGTTTCAGGCAAGCTAATTTTAATATTTATTTTCTAACTGTACATTTATAGGTATATAAGAGTGCATATAAAACAGCAACCTTTTTAATTTTCCTTTTTCTAGTAAAACTGGAACCACAAAGAACACTACATACAATTATGAGGCTGTCTCCGCTGTGAGCATCTCTGCACATGGTGCATTTTAGCCGTGACACACTAAAACTCGTGTCCGGTGAAGCAGATTTAAGTGTAAAAATTTGTCAGATGCAAAGATCAGGTCCATCTTACACCTGTGCTAAAAAGTTAAGAAAAGAGATAAAAATAAAATATTATCAACGAATTTGATATTTCTATCCTTTCTGAGCATGACAGCTCTTCGTCAACAACAGTAACTTGTCATGATTAATTCCAGATATAGACTACCCTTACAAGATAACAAGAATTGCAAACGTTGTCTAAATAGCATTCTATATACAGCTGTATATATGTATAGGGACAAGCCGATAAACAAGATAAGAAAGACAAACTCCCATGTCGAATGATGCAGCCGTCGATGGTGATTGTGATTATTATTATTATTTACCTTAGATAATTATTGGTTTGACAACATTTATAGTGGTACATACAAATTATTCGATAACTTAATGTCTCATCCCGTAGAGAAGACACGCACTATGCCTTTTTTGTTTTACATGTGTTAACTTTTGCAAGATATCCCAATAAAATGTGCCTCTTCATAATACATAATACATCACATCGTAAAATATTATTTTTAGAATATGGATAATTTAAGAAAAAAATATATTGATTAGTTTTCAGTATATAAACATAGAAAACATATGCCATAGTGCAGCTCCTTTTGTCGTCCTGACATTTAAACAAAATATACAGGGACAGAGACGAGGAGAAAGAACTAGAAAGAAGTAAAGTAAATATTCCTGGATACGCGGACTTCATTGCATCTGTTTATGCCATCTTGACTGTACACATAGCAAGGTCTGAACGTTGTAATTGCAATTCTCAGAGCCACTGACCCAAAAGGAAGCACAGGGCAGATAAACCTTGAGGTCCATATTTGATGTATAAAATATAAGCACTTTGAATTGTTTGCTTTATTTTATTCTATTTTTTACGATTGTGTTGGGTCAGATTATCTTACAAAATACTTCTCAATGTATCACATACACGTGACAGAACCATGACATCCGATCAATAGATCTAAAAATTTTGATCAGTAGATTGGCTTCTAAATCAGTAGGATTTCTTATTGACATACATTTTAAGCGTTTTAAGGCGATTGAAAAACAAAACAAGTGCATTTTTTACCTAATATGTACACTCTTCATATTATAATAAAATAGTAAGTTTTAACACGAATCAGATTCTGATGGCAATGTTACAATAATTATTAATTAATATGAGTCAGGAAAATGTCAATTAAATGAAAAAGGAAAAGTTGTATATACTTTTTTTCACTGCAAAATGTTTTCACTGCTGAAATGTTTTGGTCACTGCAAAGGTTTTTTAAAATAAAATCCACAATTTTTTTTAGTTTCCTTCACAAATTTACTCCCTGGTGTCAACTGATGACATGCAGGCTCTCAATAGTTTTCTGATCCAGATTTCCCCTATGTGATGGTGGCTGCATATGTCTGGTGATATTATTTCTTCCTCCATACACTATCTTAAAATCAACTTTGCATGAAACACACGATGCAATCTCAAGACGTTTGCTACTCGCCTACAGCGAAACCCTGATTTCCGAGCAGCGGATGGTTGTTTAGCATTGGGAGAAAACGCAATTTTGACATAAATTGAAGAACAAAAAAAAAGAAAAAAAAGAAAGATAAGATCCTACTTAAATATTCCTCTTAAAAACATCTTGAAAAACACAGGTGACCAATAAAAAGATAAGAGCTTCCTCATAAAGCATCTTGAAAAACAAAATTGACCAAAAAATATAAGAGCTTCCTTAAATATTACTCTTAAAACATCTTGAAAAACACAATAACAATTAAACAAGGCAAAAAATCAAAACGCTTACGCAAGTGTTTCTGCCGAAATAAATTTTGGGTCGGTCTCTCCTTTTAATCTCACCTCCGGCCGATGTTTAATCAAAGACTCACAAGCCATGATGGACCTTTGATCCCTTTATCACTTATAACGCCTCAGTAAATATCCCACCTTTGGCCTAAAACTCTTCAAATTGCATCAATAAGATAATCAATTTACACTTGTTGTGTACACATGTCAGCCGTTGTGTAACAATTCTTAATTGGATTAGTAATCACTCAGCATGCATCATTGACCGGTCGTTGCTCTGGTGGAACATTTCCGGTCTCCAGAAGACTCGGTATGACTGGTTTCTGTAATGTTTGGGTAGAAGGCGTAAAAGCACCTTTTTTTCCTTCAAATTTTTTTTTAAATCTTCTAATTTTCAAAAGCGGTAGATTTCAAATATAAAATAGTATGTGCGGTAGACATTCTTTAAAACGGTATTTTTGTTCTACCGCCTGTATAATCACATGTACGGTATCATGCGCTGAGTAGTAAATTCAAAGGGGTCATTCTTCATTGTTCTAAAGTTACTTCCAGAAACGATGATATAATATAAGGTTATCCAAGTCCTGCTAAAAAGATCAGACAACATGTATAAAGCTTGTCCTAGATTTTTTCAGCCACAAATGGGTGATTCTTTACAGTCAGTGGTCTTTTCAATTTAGTACACTGTAATGCTGAGGTTTTCAAGTAGAGACCTTGTAAATATTTATATAATTAGATGTTTTTAATATTCACCTATCGATCTTTACCATGCTCATCAGAAGAATTTTTTTCCACCGCACAACAAATCATTTTAAGTTATGGTAATCATCAAACGCTTTGGAAAATGCTTGCATGTAATACAAAAATCCCGTAATAGATATGTCAACACAAATGAGACACTCCAAGTTTCTAAAATAGTTCCCCTTGAGTGCTCAGTAAAGGTAAGATACAACTAATTCTTATCCTTATTTATTTCCTGGTTATGTAAAAGATGTGCAAAAGATGTGGTCCAAATCAAAGTTTAATTCTCCATCATCAATTTGAATACCAAACATCATTGGATTCACCTGCACTCTGGCCTGTAACAATTAGGTGACTGAGAATACCATTAGTATTACAGAAAATGCAAATAAAAACAAATTGGAGGTATCAGTAGACAAAAGCAAACATTTTCAGACAATTATTGGTAAAATTAGGGGAGACCCTTTTATACCAATGTATCAACATATGCGATTTAAGTTGTCTGGTATTAGCGACCTGCAAATCAGATGCAACGAAAACTAAAGAGCGCTGCCAATACACATGTAAGCAATGGCAGACAACACTACATTCCATAAAACAACCCTGAAAGTAACACTCTTTATTACTGGTCGAACGTCTACATTTTCGGCAGTAATATTTTACGATATATATACGATCTCATGACATTCATTATGACATAGAGTCAAGTAGAGTTACATTTTCCACCAAGTTTAGACAAACTTGTCAAAAGTGTGTTAAACGGAGATACTAGTTTTGTGTTAGAGAATTTTAGAACGTAAATGGTTGTTTTATTATCGCAAATATCCGTTTTTACGGCTCTGCTCGCAAGTCTCTTGTGAACTCTATATCTGACAGTAAAACTACCATTAACGTAATCAGATCCTTAAATACAAAAATATTATTACCTTGTTCCAACAACAATTATTGCATTTTTCTAAAAATAGTATCAGATAGTTGTAACGCGGTCTCTGCCTGGTCGAAGTATTTTTAACCGATATGAATGATATTTTTGACTAATTTAAAAGAAATTAAACAACTTTGTGTTATGGAATTTGAGAACGCTGATAGTTGTTTTTATTATTGCAAATAGCCGTATTTACGGCTCTGTTGACGCGGTAAAGCTAGATATAATCAAATTCTCACATAGAATAATATTTGTTCCTAATTAGACTACACATCCGACTGTAACGCACTTTCTGATTGGTCGAACGTGAAGATTTGCCGCATTAAAATCTAGGATATACTCTTTAAAACTTTGACGCCATTGTGAAGTGCTGACTCTCCATGTGAGGTGGTGCCCGCATTAATTAGATAGCTAATTAAATTATTATTATTATAGCAAAAACTAGCCTTCTCAGCCATGTTTGAGTTTAATGTTCTGAAACTCGTCATTTCTGCTGGACTACTTATACGGAATAAATCATTAGAAACCTAAAATAGAAGACTGAAAGCTAATGTTTTTCATCTGTTCCACTATGAAGATAAAACGCGTTACCATAAGAAGTTGCTTCGCGAGCTGCGCCTGTTATATTTTCGTCCTTAACTGGTACAAATATACAGTAAGAAAGTGATGTTTGTCTCTAAATTCAAGGCGAAAATTTTATACAAAGTACACAAACTTATACTGGAAATGAAAAATGCATTATGTTGAACATCGAGATGTGCATGAATTTCGAAAATCACGATGAAACGATTTTCACTTTTTAGCGTCGCGATTCAGGTTGACGCTACTTTAACAGTTTTAGTACATATAGGTTTGAATTTTAAAGAACCAGTAGAATTTAACTGACAACGTTGACTAAAAACCGTAATGACTTACATATATCAGTAATGATTGTAGCGAATATACATACAAATTGCTCCAATACAGTGAAACATCGATCATACGGACACCACTTCTCCAGACTTTCCAGTCATACCGACCAACTAAGATTCCCGAATGCATGACTTATTCTGTACACATTTATCAATAATCCGAACAACTAATTACCCGGACCAACTGATATGGGTACAGATTCCGGATAATCGACGTTATACTGTAGTAGCCATTAAGTTCAGATTTTGAGTGTGAGGGTATGGTTTTGTTATTTCATAAATCAAAATGTCACGGGATTGTTATCTCGGGACAAAAATAACCACTTACACATTCACCGCAATCATTTCTGGTTGTGCATTTATAAGTACGTAATAACATATGTACGATATTGTCTCTCTCAAAGGTTCTTTTTTTATAGAATAAACGAGACTAAGGGAGACCAAATACGTATACTACTGAGTCTACAGAGTCAGTATTTCATGCTGCTACTCCATTAAACATGAACATCAATCACTTCTGAGCTAAATGTTTGCCCACGTAATGAAGTTTAATATATGCAATTATCCCTTTATCTTCCCATCTTTTCTATTTTAAATTAAGTAAAATGTTCGTTTCTAGAATTTCAGATCATATGTATTGTTGTTGTTGCTGGTAATTATCCCTACGGTGTTCTGGGGGGGGGGGGGGGGGGCACCGCACTCCTCCCACCAGCGAGATTCGCGCTTAATCGACAAGTTTGAAATAAACAAGATCCTGTTTTTAGCTGTATTGAACTATGCAGACATTTTATTGCATTATCAACATAACATATTAAACCACCTGTATTATGCAAGACAGGTATGAATGGAAATGTGTGTCTGAGATGCGATGATTTCAGCCATCTACTAAATGCATTCAAAATAAATAAAAAAATAAACAAAGAAATTTTGCAGGAATCCTGTCATTAAGGGATTACATATGTGTAGGAAGATACTGTCTACAACGATAAACAAAATTAAAGAAGACAACAGAAATTGCGACGAATTACGCCACTGTCATAATAATATTGACAACAATTCTTAAAGATTCATTGACATATTCAACTTCCGTGGTATTACTTCAGATAATTGTAAGACACAAGGAATGACTGCATGAAACTCTTAAAAACGTTGACTGTTTAGTTCAGTCAGATTCTTTCTAATAATATTATTATGCACTATTCTGCTTTGAAAACAAACAAATGAACGTAGAGCATGTGAGAAACAGAAAATTAAAGAATTCAAACAAATTCGACTCTGATGCAGTGCAGTTTCATATTGCATTTGGGTCTTGATTGACACCTTTAAAGAAATGTCCATAATATCGCGTGTGGAATGTAAAAATAAATATTAATTTCTAATTAATTCAAATTGTACCGTAACGCAATAGTTCCTATGACTTTTGTGTAACTGAACACTGACAATCAGGAGTTAAGAAGAATTCAGGTTAATTAGCTTGTCTTCTGTTTACACTATACCTTTAGGTCAGAAAGCAACATTGATGATGAAAGAATGACGTAACATGACAGATTAAAGACAAATCACACTATTTAGATATACAGTTGCAATTTTCCTGAAACATTTGCACGTGAGTTGCATGCGAATAGCTCAGTAAAAAGCAGCGAAATGTTGAGCATGTCACCTATCTCCTTTTCGAGAAACAGTTGCATCATCTATGGTCGGTGTAAGAATGATCTGAGACGATAATAGATAGTCAAATGAAGCAAAACCTTAGTAAATATGAATGCGTTTGGACTGAATTTGTTTTTATCGTATAAAGTGAATGTTTCTGATTTGCTTAAATGACTAATGCGATAATTATAGTCTAGCAAAGTAAAAAAATAAATAAATAAATATCCAAATTATCTTCCTTGGGCAGATTTCGAATTTCGAGAGAGAAGCTCATAAAACATTTTTATAAAATCTACAATTGAACTTTTGCATTTATATCCGATGTTTCTCATGCGGATCCTATAAATTCCAGTCATCTTTGATATTTGTTGCATTCATTTTCAATATTTACCATTTATATGCAATATTTCTTAATTTTATTCGATAATTATCTGTTGCATGCGATTCTTTTCATTACCATTCAATGTTATTCATTCATGTAAAATAATTTATTTTCATATTCCATATTTTGCATTCATATCCGATATTTACCATTAGTGTGCAATAGCACACTTTATTCATATTGGATAATTTTTGTTATGGGTAATATTATGTCACCTGTCTGATAAATGATGCTTTATGCATAGTTTACACCCTGACGGCCAAGTAATAAATATATCGAATCAAAATGGAAATCTAAGCAAGCAGATCTTTCTTTCACAGTTTCCTCGGGCGATAGGGTTAAAATACCAGCAAAGTCCTGGTATGTGGGTGGCCGTGCCAGTGCTGGATTACCAAATAGGCAGACTAAGCACGTGCTTTGTGGGCATCAGCAAAGCAGGGGCACAAAAAAAAAAAAGAAGAGAAATTACTTTTTTTTTATTACATATGGGGTGGGGGGGGACACCATAATCTTTTCAGTGCTTAGGGCTTCTAAAGGTCTTAAATCGGCCCTGGGCCGTGCCCTATTTAAAGCCCTGGTATGTGTGTGGCCGTACTCTATTCAAGTGACGTGCTTGATCTTCATCTTTCAGCCATCGGAGAAAATTATAATCTTGTCGTTGTGACTGACTTGATTGGTTAGTATGTCACCAAGTTACTGTAATACATAACGCTATACGTCAGTGCTCTAACATAATTGTTTAGGAAGGGGGATAAGAGGGGAACTTTTTACCAAGCCTAATAGGCATTTCTACTATAAGATATTGACGGTCGAGGTATACAAGGCCACCTTCTAACTAGGCTCCAGTTTCAATAGACATCTCAAGTTCATCCTCGACCGCAAGTCTTGAATCTAACAATTGGGTTGGATAAAATCCTAATTTCAACCAATCAGATTGCTAGATTACATATCTTAGGGTGAGGATAAACTTAGTACTGTGATCGTGTTAAAATTTATTTATTTTGAAACAAAGATCGCTTTCAGAAAGACTGGTCTACAATTCTAAAGTTTGGTATGTCCCTGTAGCTTGCGAAGTCTAGAAACTATGACGAGAAAGGCAGAAGTCACGTGGTTCGTCTGAGCCGTTGTATCTCATCCTGTGTTTTATATAAATATCAGCGTGTCTTGTGACACAAATATTAGATATGAAGCATATACATGTATTTATATTTCGAACTCATTCTTCTAATTTATACATGCGGATTTGACTACGAGCAGACAAGGACGATAAATCTTCAAAATTAAATGCACGATGTTTTACAACGACATATTCGTTACTACGACACATGGATGGAAACAGACTAGTTCGTTGGAACTAGAGTTGACTAGAAAATATTGCAGCGTTGAATGACATAAAGGTCATGAAATACAAGTACATGGACGAAATGTTACGTCACTTGTAAATCCATTGCATTAAACAATATAAAATTAGGATAATCAGTATGTGACTATATATGCATCCTATTAGTCACTACATTTGAAAAGTCCACAAGTTTCTTTTCTTCTTAGTCATTTTGATTATTCGTTTAGTACTATCTTAAACAGAAATCTACTTCTACGGTTTCCCTACTTATGTTGAAACAAAAACCCGTATATATTCATTCTGAATTTTACTACAATATTTCCTGACCTGCAAAATCTAAATCTAATTTTAAACTGACTGATAAAATAGGACAAGTGTTGAATTTTACATCGACACTGTTAACAATTATACAAAAATATGGTTATGATAGAGGGTGTACAGAATCCGAATAATGACAGTAAAATAGGAAGTGCAAATAACATTGCATTTTGTACTTCAAATATATTTTCTCGACTCATACTCGTGTTAAACAGGACGTCCTTGTAATAAGAGTTGAGGTTTTTAAACAGAAAACCGAGTCCGATGATTCAGGACGTAGTGATACAAGTGGTCGCACTTGAGTAAAAGCTTACGATAATGGGATGACGTGAATGTAATTACACTGTCACACAACAAGGAGACAAAGACTGGAAAGAAAATAGACATAATGGCAAATGTCGTCTTTTTCAGTAAGATACATTTGTATTTTATGTGCACTTATGCCATATTTTCATGAAGAAATGGATGGAGAATGGTGAAAACTAAATTTGGAGTGAATGGTTAATATATTTAGAATTTTGCTTCCTGTGTTAAATTCTTCTTCATACATGTGATTCTACCCGCGGTAGGCTAAAAATAGCGTTTCAAAGGCCGTCTGCCGCACATACCGTTTAGTAGTTAAAATCTACCGCTTTTGAAAATTACAAGAATTTTTTTTTTTAAATTATCAAAAAAAACCAAAAAAAAAAAACAAAAACAACAACGATAGACAAAAAAACACGGTATGTTTACGCGTTCTATCAACACATTGGAGAAACCAGCCAGAACCAGTCTACTGGGGACCGGAAATGCTCCACCACTACAATGACTGGTGCGAAGATGCGCGGCAGATCAGTTGGATTAGAATTGTTAAAGAACAGCTGATATGCGGCCTCAGACCACAATTAATTTTCCTATATAGTCTCTACATTTGTTTGTCTGTACTGAACTTTCGACTGTGTCCAAATCCTAATAAATCATATGTTGATGTAAATTATCTTCAAAGATGAACTCACGCTGAAGTTCTTGTCATAGGTTAACCGGCATTCTTCTGAGAGGCTGGACTGTAAACAAAGCAACGTGCAATGGGTCACAGATTTCACTTCCGGATTAGCACCAATGCCTCATTACTCACTGTGCACTGTCGCCAACATACACACAGACAACCACACCATAATGCTCATATTCTAAACAATAACCAATTTCCTTTAAATCAATACTAAGAATGCCTAAATCTAATGCATACATCACCACCAAAATGAGTGAGGAAAAAATGATCTAAAAATAGACGGGGACTACATTCGTTGGGTACTGAACCGGAAGTATTAATTGTGACCTGATTCCATGTGTACACACGTGTTTCACTCGTACACAGCCGAAGGGCCGCACACGAGCATAATTCAAAGTAAGTAAGAAAATGTGTACACAACAAGCTGCTAATTGATTACCTTATTGTTGGAATTTGAGGAGTTTAAGGCCAAATGCGTGATGTTTTCTGAAGTGTTATTAGTAATAAAGGGATAAAAGGTGGTCCATGATGTCTTTGGATTTTTGGATCTGAGCCATGAAGAGAAAGAAGCCCTTGAGGATGAGGCTCAGGGATACATCTTAAGTCCAAGTCAGGAACATCCTCCTCGGGGTGAACATAGCTTGGAGGAGTATTGGAGAGTAGTCAGCAACCTTACAAACCCAGCAACAGGAAAACTGAAGTTAGAACTTCTTTGCAGTCTGAGTGTGGTTGTCTTGTCATTACAACATTCTAATGCTGATACAGAGAGGATATTCTCCATTCTTCACAAAATACAAAGTGATATAAAAGAAATATCTTTACAGTGAACTTTCAGATAAACAACTCTTCCTTTTTCATTATTTTACCATATACTGACTACTATTAATTAATTATTATTGTAACAATTTCCATCAGAATCAGAATCTAATTCACGTTCAAACTTGCTGTTTTATTATAGTATGAAGAGAATACATATTATGGCCCAACCCCCCCCCCCCCCCCCCCCCAAAAAAAAAAAAAAAAAAAAAAAAAAAACAAACAAACAACAACACTTGTTTCGTTTTCCATCCCCTTAAAACGTAAAATTTATGCCGATACAAAATCTACTGGTATAGAGGCCAATCTACTGATCAAAAGTTGTAAATCTACTGGTTTGAAATCCTGGTTCTGTCACATGTATCCTTTTCTTTTATCGTATATGGTATGTTACATTGTATTCATTGATAAAGAATGGTTAACAAAGTTTTATAATTATTTTCCTCCACATTTGGTCTGTATCCATTAGCTTGTGGCATTTTATCTGGCTTCCTAGGACTTTTAGTTGCGTGCAAAATAAACGATAAATTGGATTATCTAGACGAAATCTCCAAAGGGTTAGGTATGTGCTGTCATTGTTAACATGCAATACCATATGTGATTTATATTTCAAATCGTGAAACGTGCAAATGCTTTTAAAAATAGCAAGATCAGCGATTTAGAAAATATGGACATCTTCTATTAGACAGAATGTAATATTAATATACATAAACACATGCATATCATTTAACACACAGAAAACTCGCGTGTTTCTTTTTATGTCTAACACAGACATACGGCCCGGTTTTTCCAATATTCTATCTATACTATCATCATTCATCTTGTTTATATGAAAAAGAAAAATAATCTTAGGTGAACTGGAAATTTGTGTGAACCTAAATTTAGACATTTTCAATACCGACGAACTCGCTAAGTTATATTGATATAGTAGACTTATAGTGTGCATACTGCTTTTAAAAAGAATGTATTAACGAAAAGAAGACAAGAAGAACGAATCAGGAAGTATTACCGATCTGCAGCAACGATTATTGTAAAACGTACAGGGTGATTAATGACCATAGGATGATTGTTATCTATTTACCATGTTGTGGGTGAAAATGAGAAGTCATTATGTATTATGCATTTTAGAGAAACTAATATTAAAATGATGTGTATCAAGTATGTCAACTATTGATCTTTCTTTTTAAAAAAGTAAGTATGCCACTGCAATATTCATTCTCCTAATGAACCGTCAATACACTTTCTATGTTAGACAAAAATGTCGTCATAATTTTAGGTGAAGGGCCAACTACCAAAATTACGCCCCCACTCCATTCGTATTATTTATGATACATACGGAACTCTTACCAAGTTGCCGCCCCCTAGAAAGTGCCTCCCGGGGCCACCGCCACCTTTGCCCCCCCCCCTCGCTACGCCACTGGAGCCAAATAAATAGATTGGTCATTTTTGTGTCTGTCCCTTAATATTTATAATCATAAGATTGGTTTGTTTTGTGTCTGTCCCCTAATATTTATAATCATAAGATTGGTTTGTTTTGTGTCTGTCCCCTAATATTTATAATCATAAGATTGGTTTGTTTTGTGTCTGTCCCCTAATATTTATAATCATAAGATTGGTTTGTGTCTGTCCCTTAATATTTATAATCATAAGATTGGTTTGTTTTGTGTCTGTCCCCTAATATTTATAATTATAAGATTGGTTTGTTTTGTGTCTGTCCCCTAATATTTATAATCATAAGATTGGTTTATTTTGTGTCTGTCCCTTAATATTTATAATCATAAGATTGGTTTGTGTCTGTCCCTTAATATTTATAATCATAAGATTGGTTTGTTTTGTGTCTGTCCCTTAATATTTATAATCATAAGATTGGTTTGTTTTGTGTCTGTCCCTTAATATTTATAATCATAAGATTGTTTTGTGTCTGTCCCTTAATATTTATAATCATTAGATTGTTTAGTGTCTGTCCCTTAATATTTATAATCATTAGATTGTTTTGTGTCTGTCCCTTAATATTTATAATCATTAGATTGTTTTGTGTCTGTCCCTTAATATTTATAATCATAAGATTGGTTTGTGTCTGTCCCTTAATATTTATAATCATAAGATTGGTTTGTGTCTGTCCCTTAATATTTATAATCATAAGATTGGTTTGTGTCTGTCCCTTAATATTTATAATCATAAGATTGGTTTGTGTCTGTCCCTTAATATTTATAATCATAAGATTGGTTTGTGTCTGTCCCTTAATATTTATAATCATAAGATTGGTTTGTTTTGGTGTTTTACGGTAAAGCAGCACAAATAAAATATTTAGTGCCAAGGCAATTGAAGTTAAGTGCCTTGCCCATCTAACCATAAGTGGTGAAGTTGTTGACACATTAAGCTGATATCCATTATCAGATATTTTTATCTTGCATTTCATCTATGTCATTCCGTAAGTGAAATATGGGTTTAGAGCCATTTTCATAATTTACCCCGCAAGTTTTAAGAAAGTGTGATATGTCACTTAAACTGTTACCATGTATGTAACAACAGTAGATATATATACTACATAAAGATTGCCAACTCGAATATAAAATTGTAGGAAGTGGAAAAATTATTTGCTGTTACTTTATTAGTTTTATAGACATGCCGTATCCACTCTTAACTATTTGATGGCAAATCTTTGTAAAGAACTGCATATATGTATATATAAGTACATAACGGTATGTTTTGGACCATATCTGGGTGTCTAACTTAGGTCTAAGAGTCACATGAAAGAGAAACATTATCATTAAGTCATTTCATCACTGATGTGAAACATTCTGTTATTTTGGGAGATATACCATTAATACTTTTAACAATAAATCATTATGAAAAGCTGAATTGTGACGACATCAAGACACTTTAGCGGCTTATGCGTCATTTAAAAGTGATAGACAACTTCTGGAAGCGCCATTGTTCGAAACATTTCGTGTATTCTTTACGATTTTTATATATTTTCAAGCGATATTACCGAAATATTTATCACAATATCCCGTTATGCCTTAGGCCATATTAATGTGTATATCTATAAATTCATCGTCACATCAGGGTAAAAAATGGCATCGAACCATCCTTTGTCTCCTTTGTAATCTTTTTACCTGTGGGATAGAGTTTACTGAACCTTTTTTTAGTAAAGCAGCAGTTTATGCGTTATGTACAACTTTATATTTCCCGCTTGCAATGTCAAGGTCACATCAAGGTAGAATATATAACAATTACCCATGTGTCATATTTAAGAGCAGGAAGGGAAAGTTTTATACCTAGACCATCTTTGTGACCACATATTTATGTTGGAAACAAAATTAGGCATGATACTTCTTCATTACAGCTTTTGAAAGGTGACAAACTTGCGCATGTTAAATTATTAATTTTACATTGGAAAAAAAAATTGGAGAGCCTACGCAGTCGTTTTGATATCGTTGTTAGCATAGACGTTAGTGTCAGTATTGGTGTCCTTCTTCGTTACAGTTTTGTGGCAATTTGTAGTAATTATTGTCGTTCCTTGACTAGTTGTGATACAACAGCTCGTCTCGCACGGTAAAGTTTGAGCGTTAACATCTGTACTATTGCATCATCTACATCACGAAATGTTTTTGTTTCAGATATTTAGTATTGTGTTTTACATGCAGGTGTTGCAAATAATATTAAAATATTATCGCTTTACTTATACAGACACAGCGAAACTGATACCCAGGCCACACAATTACTCTTCCAAATTAGGTGCTGAAGTCGAATATGAACGCTTGGTCAGTTGTGCGGAATGCGTCTGTTTAATTGTTAGTGATATTTTTTAATCAGAATGGCGAAACAAGCTTAAGACAGCTGGTCTTGTACATCGTGTTCAGTACCTTACTGGTTCTCTCTTCATATCACTATAAAAGATGTTACTAACACCGACACATGGCACTACGTTTGCGAAGCAAATACATTGACAGGTGTGGTTAGGAAAGAAGCACAACTGACCATACACGGTACGAATATTTTGTGTCCCAAACAGTATATCA
The DNA here is from genome assembly GCA_029931535.1 of Margaritifera margaritifera. NCBI lineage: Eukaryota > Metazoa > Mollusca > Bivalvia > Unionida > Margaritiferidae > Margaritifera > Margaritifera margaritifera. Next base: position 482,062 of record JAQPZY010001067.1, read on the forward strand.
TTGCTTTTTGTACATTTCGAGCCTAAACCCTCGTGCAAAAGCCGACATGACCTACCATGCCATCGCTGTGGGCGTGTCCTTTGATTATAGCGACTATGTAATTCTAGGAAAAATATGCTAATTAACTGCAATTTATTTTGTTCAGTTTCAAAAGAATAAAATACCGTCTGTACTCACTCATAAGTTGGGTCCAAATGCAAATTGCACAGACCCAGATCTGGGTCTATGCAGTTTGTTAGGAGTAATCAGTAGAATAAACAGCATCGACCCTGATCTGCCAGTGCATTATGCGACGGCAGATCAAGGTCTATGTTGCTTGCAGTTGGACCTGACTTATAAGCGAGTACAGACGGTATCATTCCAGATAATGATCATGTATAGTTTTCTGACATTGTGTTATGCTGTAAAATATGCTTCACAAGATAGAATGTCTAGATAAGAGCTATTCGAGTCAATTTCAAAACATGGAAATATTATTATACGGGGGTGCCCGTACATATTCAAGTATAAATCTATTCGCGTATAAGCCGACCCCCCCCCCCAAAAAAAAAACAAAACAAAAAAAAAAACAAAAAAACAAACTGAATAGGTAAAAACATTAAAAAGTGCATGACCCGCGTATAAGCCGACCCATAAGTCCTCGCAATATGCACGCGGTAAGTTCTAAATGCATTTATTAAGACAAACCACATTTCAGTGCTGTCCGACATCTTGATCGCCGCACTTTAAAACTCCTGTTTGAAACAAAATGTTAAAATACCAGTAATCAATTATCATCAGCTCCGTTCATTTTTGAAGAAAAGATAACAATCTCCTGCTTATAAATCTCAATTTTCCACACGAAATTGTCTATATTTTCAACTAATTCCTGAAGCACATCACTGCCATCACTTGCTTCTTCAGAAATTATCGCCACTTGGATCTCTGTACGTTAACACTCAATTTCTAAAATCGAAATGTTACTATTTTGGGGGCATTTTTTAACCTCGTGCTGTCACTGCATATGTGTACCTCCTACCTTTATTTCCTTCTTTTCAAAAGAGTACACATAGACTAAACACGTACTACACAGTTAAATGCACATGTCTGCAAAGTGGTAGACGGAATGAACATACGACAGGAATTGTATCCCATCTGAAAAGGTAAAGTACGACCGGAATCGTATCCCTTCTGAAATAGGTTAATGACCATTTTCAAACGAAAATGAAGAGATTTTTATTTTCGTTTACACATTTCTTGCGTGGATTAATACAACGCATCATCATATGAGGTATGCTGCATCATTAGGCATGTGATCTCATCTTCGGCGATCTAGAATAACAATACATAATAGTAGTCAACAAGAAAACTGAAATGTTTTCAAGTTTAGACCTTGTCCCGCGGATAAGCCGACCTCCCTTCTTCAAAGCTTTTATTTTTTCCTAAAGTATTCTGCTTATACGCGAGTTTTTACGGTACTTGTTTATTGTTTCCTATTGCTTGATTTGTCTACCATATTTAAGCACTGCAACATTGGCGGTATGAACTTCTCAGTAGAGGAGAGGCCGGCTGTTGTCTCTCCGATGCAACTACACTACTTCGGCTTAAACTTCAGCTACTATGTTATAGACAGAATCAGTTCCACATGTCTCCATGCTTTTAAAAGTGAATATTGTGATTAAACAAACACAATGTTGGGCTTGGAACCTTACAATGGACATAGCCTCTGAGGATTGTGGCAAGAGTCAATCGAGTAATGATTTTACTTTACTTGAATAGAGTATTCTGGGTAACCCTGACATGAGAAGTGAAACTAATGAGCGTAAATTTAATCTATTCGTGGACTCCAAGGTGCGTAGGGAGCACAGCTGACGAAATAATGTTCTCCCTTTATGAAACTCTCCCCCACCTCACCCCACCCCAAACAAACAAACAAAAAACAAGCAAACCCCAAAACAAAATACTAAATAATTAGTGGAAGACTTGGTCAGAAAGATCCGGAACCATTCATCCAGTGACTCGGAAGAGGAAATTTTGAGTCAGGGAAATTGTCCTGGTTTCTTATCGTTGAGTCAACTGATGAGAATCAGAGGATAACAAAGCTATTACCTTTCGTGATAACAAAAACACTCAAAGGTTTGGCCCAGAAACAATTTGTTGAAAAAAGCTTAGCTCGGGCCGATTGCTTGTAGAGTTCAGCTCCAAAACGCACTCTGATAATCTGCTTAGCTCCAAGCGGTTCTTGGAGATTCCCAATTAGTTAGCTCAACACAAATCTCTCACCACGTGTAGAGTTGTCGTGCGAATTTGGGGATTTAGACGGATGCAATGAGACTGAAATGCTCGAAAATCTCAGAAATCAGAACGTCTCCCAAGTGAAACAAATCAACACTTGCCGTAACGGCAAATTGATTCCCACCAACACTTACATACTGACGTTCGACTGCACCACTTTGACTGCATTGTTCAGGGCTGGATTCTTAAACATCCCAGTGGACCCTTTAGTCCCAAATCTTTTGCCTTGATTCAACTGCCTAACGTCCTTAACCATAAAACGCCACAGACACCTTCTTCGACACAAACAAGTAACAAAACTTGAACGGGAAGACAAACGCCAAAAGAGAATATAAAGTTAAACTCAGATTACAGCCCAAAGGGTCAGATGACTCGATTAAGCTCGTATACTTGCATTTAATTAACTATCTGTTTCCCGTCTCTAATATTAGATTATTATTGGAAGGCTGATAATCCTTACAGTAGTGACCACTTTTCAATTCAAATTCTTCTTCGAAACATTAGCTCTACCACTGACGAACCGATTTCACGCTGGAAATTAAATAAGGCCAGCTCGGAAAAGTTTGAAACTCTTTCAAACACCAGAATTCAGTGATGATTTAAAGGACGTAGATAATCCTACTGAATTTTATATACAACTATTTTACATGAAATTGCAGCAAAATCTATTCCGAATCCTTTGTGAATCCCACAAGGCCCCAAAGCCATGGTTAACTGAAAATTGCAAAGAAGCCATTAAGCAATTCAGGGCAGTACTGAGATTTAATTTAATAACTGCCGGACACCCGAAAATTTGAACAGTTATTGCATATTACAGTTAAGGCTCATCGAACAATTAAAGACTTTTCACTTTCGGAACTTACTGACGCTTTAAACAAGGCCCAGGTAACAGCTGCTGGGCGTGATAATACACATTATTAACTTATAAAACTCCTGCCGGAACGTTCGATAGATTCTCTTTTGAAATTTTTTAATAACATTTGGTAAACTGGAAATGTCCGAAACTCCTATAATGAAGCAACAGCGATTCCTATCAATTAGCTTCCCATTGCTTTGAAGAACTGTATTTGTAAAACGTTGGAGCGAATAACATGGAAGTACGGAATAATGCATGACCTTCACGATCTGGGTCTAAAAGGCCGTCTACCTATTTTTATTTCTAACTTTCTTTCAGATAGGTAATTTAAAGTACGATTAGGTTCCGATATGCATGAACAGGAGATAGGCATGCCTCAGGGCCGTATTTTATTTATCACACCTTTTAATAATACAATTCGCAATTTTATCAAGTGTTTAAATTCAGCAAGTGTGGATTGCTCTCTATATCTTGATGATTTTCTTGTAAGTTACCGATCCAAACATATTCATACAATTGAATGACAATCTGCAGCAGTGTGTAAATAAGATCCGTAATTGGGCAACTAAAAATGATTTAAAATTCTAAAAGTCCTAATAGTTTGTATGCATATCTGTTAACTACGTAAATAACATGATGATCCAAAACTCAAGCTTCACGGAGCACCAATTCCAGTGGTAGAAGAAACTAGGATTGTAGGAACTTTTTTTCGACAGAATTCTCACCTTCATTCCACACCTTAAAAAATTAAAGGCTAAATGCTTTAAAGCCCTTGACCTACTCAATGTGGTAGCGCATATTGAAAAGTTCTGCTTAATCTTTACAGAACTCTCATCAGATCCACACTCAACAATGGCTGCATTATTTATGACTCAGTCAGAAAGTCATACTTAAACATGTTTGACTCAATTCATCATCAGGGAATAAGGCTCGACTTTGGGGCCTTAAAAAACGTCACCAAAGGAAAGTCTTTACGTGGAAGCCAATAAACCATCCTTATCAAATCTCAGCAGTAAGCCATCCAATTGAGATAAAATCCCTCTAATCCTACCTACATATCTGTCTTTCATCCCAACTACTGAACACTTTGAAACCAAACCAAACCACCATTCCAACTTTTGCTATAAAAATATCATCATCTTTCAAAAATTAAAACAGCTTCCGTCTCTGTTTCATCGTGGTTTCTAAAACGATCCAGAGTTTTCTTTACACTGTATAAAGGAAAATAAGTCAGAGACCAGTTCTTCCTGTTCTAATACTTTCCATAAAAAACTCCTGACAAAATATGAAAAGTGCACAAAGATTTTTACTGATGGTGAAAAGGCTGCCACAGTTTTTATTAGTGGCAATTACACTGCAAATGTCATTTACTAGGTGGCGCATCGATCTTTTCGGCTGAGATAAGAGCAGTCGATCTTGCCTTGAACTATGTCACAAACAAAAATATTAAAAATTAAACTATCATTTCGGATTCTCTCTTGGTACTTCAGTCACTTCAGAATAAGCAGTTGGAAAATCCCCTTTTGAGAAACATTCTTATCAAACACCCCAAACTATCTACCTCTCACCATATCATTTTCTGTTGACTACCCTGTCATGTCGGGATCTAAGGTAATGAAACAGCAGACCACATTGCAAAAATGGCGTTATCTCTCTAATTTTCTGATTTTAAAATACCCTATACTGACTTCAAACCTTTTATTACTAACTTTTTATTATATAAGTGGCAGGCGTCCTGGAATTATGCTGTCCATAGCAAGTACCATTTAGTCAAGCCTTGTTTAGGCTAATGACCTCCTTCCTAGAGTAGTTCGTAAGCTCGCGGTGGTGATCGATCATATCATCGTCAAAATCACTAGGGTGAACTTGTGCCCAGACTTCTCTTATCGTGTCGGGCAATTTATTTCTGGATTATCTATAGGATCATTTCATGATTGTGGACTATTGAAATATGATTTGGTAGTACTCTCTCTCTCTCTCTCTCTCTCTCTCTCTCTCTCTCTGTATAGAACCCCCACGTAAGACGGCGATATCGTTAAGTTTCACTTAAACTTTCAATCTATGAAGATGGAAGAACAACAAAAGATCAAACTTCATGTGAGTAATTTACAGAAAGTGATTCGAAATTACACGACGTCGAACAAGACCTATGAGGAAACTCACAACTTCTCCCGAGATAAAAGTGAAGATACCTGTTATGTTTGTCAAGAGACACTGGGGTCCAGAATGTCCACAACATATAAGAAAGGTAACTACTTTTCCCAAAACTCGTGCAACCTGGTCCAGAGACAAAAGGACAGATGAATGTTGTATGTGACACAAGTCAGGACATTGGTACTCAGAGCGTCGAGAAAAGCGAGGACATGAAAAAGAAAGAAGAGGATGAAGTGGTAAAGTGAGGACACAAAAAAGAAAGAAAAGGAAGAAATGGTAAAGATACCAGGAGATGATGAAGAACCTACTCTCTCTAAGAAACTCAAACCAAGACGCTCACAAGACATCGCCAGAGGTAAGGGAAAAGAAAACAGAAGAAAAAAGAAAGACCCCCAACCCCAACCCCCCAAAAAACCAACAAGAACAAATGGACTTTATGAAATGACGTGTTTCAAATGTACTGTCATTCCTATTCACCAGATTATACCAAAAGTAAATAAGAACTAAAGGGTATTGATTTGTTTATTATTCTACATTCCTACTTACTTCAATCGTGCCACTGTGTGGATACCTTTTAGTGGTTTTATTAAGATTCTTTCATACGCACACATATACACGCACTTTTTTGTTGTTTGTTTTTCTGTTTGTTTTGGCATTGATAGATGAGTATTTCTTTTCAGAGTGATATGCGTAGCCCTGAAAAGGGCCGTTTGAAAATGCTCAAAGAAAATAAATCATAGACTTTCCTTTATGAGTTGCAACTGCGTTAATCCTTTCCATTCTCAATGTGCCGCTGCCGCTGGCATCATCGTCTTTGTTGTTGTTTTTGCTGTTAGATTTGTTGTAGCTGTTGGTGATGGGCTGGATCATGATTTCTTTGGTGTGTTTTGGTCTGTATCTTTTCCTCTTAGGCTTGGCTAAAGAGGATTGTTATAATGTTCTCATCTCTTTCCAGTTCGGTAAGGATTTGTGGTAATGCATCCTCTGTTTCACAGCTCTCACTCTGTTGACCACTAACAGTTATCATTTTCATGTATCGTTGCCTCTTCTCTTGTTGTTGTTGTAGAACGTCGCTTCTTCCTCCTTCTGACCTTGTACAAACCTTTGAAAGTCTTCTACTTGTTTCTTCTTCAAATCATCTTATTATAAGAATGGTACTGTCGATGACATCTGACATTCCTGCGATGATGATAAACAATCAAATCGTATCTCTTTTATTTGTATGTGTGGGTGTTTGTTTTTAAGAATGTGTGTTGGTCAGTAAAAATATGAGTTAGTTTTCCTATCATCACTTACCTTTGCTCTCTTCGTTTTGTTTGCATAGGTGTTGGATTGTAAGAATGAATGTCTTTAAAAGTAAGTCATTGTCTGTAATTAGATGAGATGTGTATCAGTCAAGACAAATGTGGGTCTATAACAACGTTGGTCTGTTACAATGTATGTATCCAATATAAATCAGGGACTTAGACTTTGTCTGGGTTCATTTAGAAACTTCATCTTCAGAAACCATTTATGTTGAGGCAAATGAAGCATTACTTTATCTCTGACTAACGTAACTGCCTCTTCAGTATACTGCCAAATTATCTTCCAATCCATCTAATGCCGCATATGATATCGTCCTGAGGCCCAAATACCAACCCTTGTACACTCAGAAACCAAATTTCATTGCACATTTTGGTATGAGAAAATGTCTTCACAAAGAAGCAGCAAAAATCAGTGTTGCAAATATTGCAAAAGTCTCACATTCCAAATCACCAAAACAGTATTTGACTTTTGCCAATTCAAAAAGTATTTAACAGATCCTCTCCTTTTTCAGAGTAAATTCAATGAAAGCAGAGCCTCATATCGTCGCCATGCGGCCATGCATACCGACGGTTCGAAAGATGGAGACAAAGTTGGAGCTGCCATTGCATAGACCCGTGGTACCATATCGAGCCGGTTACAGGATACAGTCTCCATTATTAGTGCAGAAATTACAGACATACTGAAAGCTTTAAACTACATTGAAACCTCTAAAAACTCCCAAAACATAAATTTTTTCGGACTCCATTTCTACACTGAAAGTCTTGCAAAATCTTAAATCTGACAATCCTTTAATATCCCAGATATTACAGAAAAATCCTGTCATCATAAAATCTGGGCTAATTATTCTGTAAAGTTGGCTGCCTAGTCACATTGGTACAAAGAGTAATGAAAGGGCAGATGAAGCAGCCAAAGCTGCTCTGCAGCCACCCGTTCCTAAAGTGTTGTATAAATCAGCACGTTAGTCATATTTAGCAAAATATGTGTAATAAAACACTCCACAAAAAAAAAAACGTAAGAACGTGAAACCCACTATTGGAGAGTGCCATCTTTCGTATATAACATTTTGTAGATATAATGTGGTATTGTCCTTATCGCGTATCGAACATACCTGACTCATGCATGGTGAACCTCGACCAGAAAGCATACCATGCCAGTGTCCTCTGACAGTGGAACACATTCTTGTCGAATGTGTCGATTTCCTCCCTGTGAGACAGAAGTATTTTGACGTGAACTGCACGAAGAAACTGTATGCTGATGTACCACCCGAGACAATATTGAGCTTTTTAAGGGAATTCTGTTTATCCAACAAATTTTAAGCATGCTTTAAGGATTTTATGTGTTATCTATCTATGTTATTTTATATACATTTTACAGTAATATAACATCTTTACGTTTTATATTTTATCTTGTCATGCTTAATATTTAAATATATTTGGAATGGTTTACCATCCTAAAATTTTGTACAATTAAGTTTTACATTTTTCGAACTTTATCTTTAGTTGGCACCCTATAGCCACTTTAGTGCTAAGATGCCAAAAAAAACCCCCACCCCCCACACCAAAAAACAACACAAAAAAAACAAACACTGCTACATAGATACATATGTGCAATGTATGTGTTGTTCCTTTTTTTTATCCAAGGACGATTGTCTTCTTTAATATATGTCCCCACCCCATAGTGTCATCATAATGTTCAATTCCTATTTCTCCATATAAATCCGTCCTGTTCCATTACCCTGTCCTCCCATATTGCATTCTAATGTTAAATTTCCTTTACCCTCATAGTGACATCTAATGTTAAATTCCCTTTTCTCCCGTAGTGACATCCTAATGTTAAATTCCACCACATCACTCCCCCACCCCACAGTGATACCCAATTGTAATGTTAAAATCACATTCCCACCATACAGAGACTGAAAAGAGATCCCCTTATGAAAATGACTAGGATGTTGCGAATCACGTAACACTACTATATACTTCAGCTCTGTTTATCTTGACCTTCAGTTGTGTCAAACATGAAATTGTTAGCAATTTGAGCTAAGACTTTTGAACAAGACACTTAGCCAGATGATTCAGGATATAGTGATATAGAGTGATCGGACTCAAGTAAGAGCTTCATATAATATCGCGCAACGCAGAAGTATATTACGGAAAAAAGGACAAACAACAAGGGAACATATATGCAATGGTAAGTGTGGCATTTAGTTTAAACAATATTTATTGCTGTTTTCTTTGAGAAAATTATACAAAGAGAATACATTCAGGGTTGGGAAAAAAGTGCGTGGCTCTTGTATAAATCCCACCTGTACAATTTATGAACTTTATGCATGATACATTACATTTTCAAGTTAAGAAAGCAAATCATAGAGTAAATATCCAAAAGAATGTGTAAGTGAAATGATGGCATCCACCAACGATGAGTTGCTCGTAGCAAGTAAATATATTACACGTTTATTGCACAAACATTCATTTACATATGCGAGAAAAAGCGAAGCAAAGAACGTTCAATAAGAACCTGAAGGCTAGGGAAATTAGCATGATGTTATGTCAAAGCCGAGAACACATGACAAACGTTACGCAGTAAAAAAGCTGGCTCTAGTTATAAAATATACAATGTCATTGAGTAATGGTAAATCTTTTTGTATGAATAATGTAATCTTGCAGAACAGTGAAGATTTTAATATTGGTATCAGTGTTGCACTCATTATTTTCATTTATTCAAATTTGCTCAGTTAGTGGACTAGGCAAGCGGAATATATACCCATTTCCTTGGTCATTGTAAAGGTCTCATATAAAATGTCTCATAAATAAATGGTTTTTAAGCGAGCTACATTCAAGACAGAGATGAGTAATGTCACGATTTTTGCAGCCTCAATATTGAATTCTTTCAGATGACTCTTTTCATATTTTATCAAAATATACAGTCATGTGACTAAAATACAGAAAGTCAGTTTGCAAACATGTTTGACAAATGCTTTTACATAGATATTGTAACAAAATGCATTTGTTGTACTTGTTTGAAGGTACAATGACACTACGATGCATGCACAAATAGCAAAAGTGTCTAATTGTAACAAAGATAATATCAAAATACAGAACCAAAGGCGAATTATCATCGGTATGTCAGTCTTGATAAAGAAGCAAGAGAGTCGAGGCTATGAGACAGTAACCCCATGGCCCCAATTTAATTTTTGCATTTACGTAATTTCGTGTTAGGAAGAAAAGAGAAATTTCCAAATGGGACCTGGGAGTGCCCGCCCGACACTCAAGCTATCCGCATGTAACTTGGCCACCAATATTGACATGAACATATTGTATAATACAAATCGGCCATAGCGATCAGCACTAATCATAGCTTGAACATATTGTATATTACAAATCAGTCATAGCGATCAGCACCAATCATAGCTTGAACATATTGTATATTACAAATCAGTCATAGCGATCAGCACCAATCATAGCTTGAACATATTGTATATTACAAATCAGTCATAGCGATCAGCACCAATCATAGCTTGAACATATTGTATATTACAAATCAGTCATAGCGATCAGCACCAATCATAGCTTGAACATATTGTATATTACAAATCGGCCATGGCGATCAGCACCAATCATAGCGATCAGCACCAATCATAGCTTGAACATATTGTATATTACAAATCAGTCATAGCGATCAGCACCAATCATAGCTTAAACATGGAATATACCGGAAATTGCACAGTGACAATACAAATGAAAACTGTAAAATTTAAAACAACGTTAAACTAGGAAATTGAGAACAAAAAAATCATGAACGATTGTACTTGTAGATGAACAGATACAGCTTATGTGTACCAATATGATAAGAGTTGAGAAAATGTACATAGACAAGGCATACATTGAAACTATGCCAATCACTGAGATTTGGCAATAACACCTGAGTGGAATCATATTCTCATGCCGAGCACATGATTTCTTAGCTTCAGAAATGCAATGCCTGAGCATTGGGTTAACTGAGGCAATGATTAGATAGAATGTGGGTGTCGTTAATAATGACTGTGATTTCTTCGTTACTTTTAGGAGTTTCCATCTCAATTTCCAATTGGTATTGAAAGTTTCAGTAAATATATTATTATACCAGCTGTGTTTTAGTTTCAAAGAAATAGTTCAGGGTATTGTATACCTTAGTTCTCGAATCCTTGATATATTTGAATGGTAGCTATTTATACACTAATTATTTTCTACTCTATATGTACTGTATAGTGGTTGTACGAGCCTGCAGCGTGAAATTTCAGATACTGAAGGTACATTAAATATACATTAGTATTATGAAAATTGCAGTGAGTGCTCAGCATAATACATGTGGAATGTATTACTTGTGCTTAGTATTTACTATGAAACTGATTTAAGTCGTTTTATCAAATCGAAATATCACTAAAGATATCGATTCAAAGATTTTTGGAACAGTACTTACATAATCAAGGTGCCCAACACTTAATGGCATATTCAATGTCCCCAACACTTAATTACATATTCAGAATTTAAGTGTTAACACACTTTTCAAACAGAAAAAAAACAATATTTTGTGCACTACTTCTAGTTCATAAAAAGTTTGGTATTTGCATGAAGATAAATTAAATATGTTTGTTTTTGGAAGTTATTATATATTATATTGTTGATTATTACATATGATATATGTTATTTTACACATCTATGCAAAAAAACTCATATCTAGAAGCTGGTTGGTTTATATGCATTATAATGTATTGATCCTACACTCCCCTTTTGCTCGACATGAATATCAATATATGAATGTTATCAGTGTATTGCGCGAATATATGGACAAGATATTCGGAATTCCGCTTCCATATTCGAACTGTTACGCCGAATACTGTATTACTATGCAACACTGTTTGCATTGAAGATGAAATTAATGAATTAATCGGCTAGTTCTAAACTGGTCAGTCGCTAGTAAGGACTAGAGAGCACATCCTACAGGTGAATTATGATTGGTAGAGTAGGTGAAATTTATTAACCGTATCCAGCAAGGTGTAAATAAGAAAATACCGATTGGTCAATTTTGTGTTATACTGAATGGTAGGCTCTATAGCCAATTAACACTAACAGGTGATCTATCATGTCTTAAGATTCACCTGCCAGTTTCAGTGTCATGTAGTTTCAAATGTCTAACATCCAACCAGATCACGATAGGGAGCATATTTTCTCAATGACATCTAAAGGAAAGGTAACCCGTTCTTTTTTTGTGAGGCCCCGAGGGGGGAGGGGCAATTACCCAGGAGCCAAGCTATTTCTAGGGGACCGCCGTCAACTCAGTTATAAAAAATAAATTAATATTAAAATTTGTTCCTTGCAAGAATCTAAGCTATGGTAGATTACTACAGGTTTTATATTGCAAAACTGTACGCAGGTTTTTATATATAAAAAATTCAACTAGTTTTGTGACCCATGATTGCTCTGCCCAGGTGCCCGGAATTTCTGTCGGCGGGTCTGGGTTTGATTCCTGAAGCGCTTTCCTAGTTCTGTAGGATATGGTGTCAGTTAGTAAATTCACATATATACCTCGCATTTTGGAATAAAAGTACTAAGGGTTTGTGCATATAACTTAGTGTTCATTTTCGCTTGCCTAGTGTGTTGGTTCACGTGCACCTGAGCATTTTCATTTGACATCGTACCATCCTTTTTTGGGTGGTGGGGGTGAGGGATGAACATATGGACACATGGCCGATTGGGTGAGGGTGCGTGGAAGATAGGCGACAGGTGCCGTTACTGTCGGCAAGGTTTCACTTCCTACATGGACGAATCATAACCTTAACCTGTTTCATTAATGTCAGTGTTACACACACACAAACACACACATACACACACACATCACGTGGCACATTTTTTTCTGCCTGTGCATATGCTCTCAGTGTGTAGCATATATTTAAGAAAATGAATAGTACAATTAAACTACTTAAATAAATGAAGGAGAACAATTAATACTGTATACTAACAAGTGAATACTGGAAACTTCGATTGGAAGGATTCCAACAATACTTTACACCCACTTCACCCTGTGAGACAGAAGTATTTTTGACGTGAACTGCTTGAAGAAACTGTATAAGGACGTACCACCCGACAAAATCTTTAACTCTTTAAAGAAATGCATTTTATACAACACATTTTAATCATGTTTTAAGGATCTTACACGTGTTACCTTTATCCGCTATTTTATATACATTGTACAGAATTTTAATATCTTACAATGTTACCTTTATCCGCTATTTTATATACATTGTACAGAATTTTAATATCTTACATATGTTACCTTTATCCGCTATTTTATATACATTGTACAGAATTCTAATATCTTTACGTTTTATATTTTATCTTGTTTTACCTATACATTTATTTGTAAGCCTTTATCTTGCTAACAAATGTGTGCAATTTAATTTTAGATTTTTTTAACTTTACCTTTTGTTGGCACTTCCTAGCCACTATTGTGCTGAGGTGCCGTTAAACGCTACTACATACATACATCCATTTAATAAACTCAAGGTTTTTTTTGTATTTGGTAAGTTAAATTGATTCAAACAAGATTTAATTTTCAAAATACGACTGGAAGTTTAAATTTCATACTGGCAGCAAATCAAATTGTTGCACTTTGGCTATACGATTTACTTATTATATTTTCAGGAAGTCATGCATACCGTCTTAGTTATTTATCCAGCCTTGTGGTGGGGATATATTGTAATCTTAGCAGGTGAGAGAGTACTGGAAAATTCTCTAAGCAAAAATGATTAATACATTGTACAAGAATACAAAATACAACACACCATAGCCTGCATGAAACGAATTTAATGTATGGATATACAGATCTTGACCCTATACGGTAATGCCCTATCCATTTTTTGAAAGCTTGTCGTTAATCCAGTTGTCCCCAATTGTCTTTGTTGCTCTTGTTTTTTTTTTTTTGTTTTTTTTTTTGTTTGTTTGTGTTTTCTTTTCTACTTCTTCGTTTTACTAATTGAAAAACTCTTCAGATTCTCTCTATCAGTAATTAATGTTAATTACACGGGAAATAATGCCAACAAATTACCATTTTTACACACAATTTCTATACCGATTAGCATGTACAGTTATACCTAACATGACATATAAATATAATTTAGAATTGACAGAAGTCGTAATTTTACAGAGGCTTATCAGTGTACAACTACTACTACTACTACTGTCACCATCATTATCGTAATTGTCATCATTACCACCACCACCATCATCATCATGGAAACAAATGGAAAAATGCAAAAATATATACCTGTATTTCGTACTTTTACTGTGAAATATATTGTACTGCTTCTATATCAAACAAATGGATGTTACGCAGGAGGTTTATAACCTATTTGTTTTAAAATGTATTTTCTTTCCTCGTGTATAATCCAATCTATTTAAGAGTTCCAAGTGGTTCATTATCCAGATCTCGTTGGTAGCATGTTTCACTAAACTAATGTTTTTATAATCTGTACAGGCTCACAAAATATATCAGTCCCAAAATACAATAACTCGGTTCTCCGAGGTGAAGACGTCACACTCACGTGCTACTTTCCCTTTGAAATGCAGTTGTCGACTTGTCGATGGTATTTTACTCAGAACGAGGATGAGGAAAGAGAGTTAACAAATAGAACAAGGTACATATGGTCTTGTAGTCAGCGTCCCTCTGATAAGAACTGGGTGCCTATTCTGATCTCATTCAAGAATGCCACTTTCACCGACACTGGGAAATATATATGTGAAGCAAAAACATCCACGGAAACAGTTAGAGAAGAACTACTACTGACTGTCCATGGTAAGAATGCTTTTATATTTGGTGCTTAATCATTCTCCATTTGTAATTACTGAAAATGAGTGTCATAATACCCTGTATCAATGTTTCTTGTACACGACAAAATGCTTTGATATTGTTTGCTCCTGCCAAGAAATAAAAAGGATTTTCTGTACCATCCCTATAATTGACATTCACCTTCAAAAATGAACATTCTCGAAGAACAGTTTTACTAAGCTTACCTTTGAAGAATTTTATATCATGAATGAATTCAAATTTTTTAAATACCCCTATAATGTTTTCTCATTCTGTTGTGGTAACAGGTTGTGATGCAGAAAATATTTAACAGAATCACGCATTTAATTACTGTAACATTTAGTAAAAGAGATTTATATAGTTGTATGATCACATGGCCTAACGTTAGTTTATGAACTCAAATTGAGGAATTTCTCCATTTCTCTGCTATTTTCCTTAGTTTAATTTTGATTACATTATTAGACAATAATGTAAATTGTGGTTTAATATATATATATATATATATATATATATATATATATATATATATATATATATATATATATATATACCTTATAGGTAATTTATGCCATAAACCTGCTCGTTTTGTATCGTTTCTTTCCTTTCAGTAAGACAAACAGAACTTATAATACAAATGTCGGTGTAATACTTGTTTCATCCTTGATTTATTTGCTTGATTTGCATCAATAATCATCATGTAAAACAAATCTCTGAAAGTGTGAAAAAGTTTGAGATGCTTCATATTAAAATCTCTGATATATGAAGATAAAGAGTCTGTTCTATTAATAACTAGCTACTATTCTTAGGATATTCTAAACATTATCACTTAAAATCTTGGTTTCGTCAATTTTTTTAATTTTTTTATAAGAAAATCTTATTTCACACATGTCTTGTCAGCAAAACCGGAGATTACAGTTCCCAAAACTAACTACACAGCTACATCTGGTACAAATGTAACTCTCGAGTGCGCGGTGAATGCCAGTGGTGAAACCATTACATCTGTTGGATGGAAGTACGCGTTCAATCAACGATGGGATCAAGTAACGAAATTAACGAAATCGCAAAACTATTTTTGGACCATACAAATGCCGTCTCTCGTCATATCAAATGTCACGACAACAGATTCATGTTTCTATAGATGTTCTGCATCCACCCCCTTAGTCACTGTTGAAGGACCAGATATCTACCTAAAGGTACAAAGTGAGTATTAAATTGAATTAAATTGATCTGCATTATATATACGTTTAATTGCCATTGATATTCTATTATTATAACATGAGATTCTTAATTCATTTTCGAAATATTAGCATAATTGCTTTCAACAATCAAATCAGTGTTTCTCATCCAACAGATTCAACTTCTCAACATTTCCATGCCAATTTATGTTTGTATATCGCTGCATATTCTGTTTTTTTATAATCATAGTTCACTTTGCTTTGATAAATTACACGACTATGTATTTTATGATAAATCATTTAATACTTGTATTTATCAAAGCCCAAAATGTCCATATTTTGAAAATCCGTTAGCGTGATAAAAATTAATATATAGGAATCATTGAAGTTTGCCAATCAAGTAGACGTAAATATTTTAAAAATAATCATTCATTGTCCAATATGGCATCCATGTAACATATAGAAACCTATAACTGTATTCGTTAAATAAAGCTAATGCGTAACCCTCCCCCCCCCCCCACACACAACAGTTCTTAGCAAATACAAAAAGTTTGGTTTAATTCCCTCAGCGTACATAACTCTAGATTAATGCAATCTGTGGTTAAGGTAATGCAGTAGTCCATTCGATTTAATCTTAATAAATAACATACAAACGTACAGAATATGAATAAAAAATGTAGATTATGTAGATTATTATATAATAAGAGCCTTAGTTCAACATTTATGGTGCAATTCCTATAAATTGTTTACAACATCAACAACGACAATAATAATAATAATAATAATAATAATAATAATAATAATCATCATAATCATACTACTACTACTACTAATAATAATAATAAAAAGAAGAAGAAGAAGAATTATAATAATGAATGTAATTGCAGATTTTCCTCAAGTGAATGTTTCAAAAACTCTGTTCTTGGTCACCAGAGGGGAGGATGTTGTTTTGCACTGTAGTGTTAATGGTAGAGGCGTGCCAATAATCAGTGTTATATGGTACATACGAGATCAAGCCTCGCTGATTTCACTAGTGAACAATATGCAGTATGGATGGAATCGAAAAGGACCTGACGCATCCATTACAATCAGGACAGCTATTGAAAATGATGCAGGGATATATGTATGTGAGGGAATAACAGAAGTCGGTTCGTCTAAGGGAAAAGATATAGAGCTCAGAGTGGGATGTAAGAGATTTATTTCTAATTTTCTTCGTAACAATCAATAAACATGATGCAAAGATGATTATATATATATATCCCTTAAGACAAATTAACATACAAATATACTTACATTTAAGGCATGTAAAAATAGTATACTTTAACTTGCTCTAAGGTGAACTTAATTTAAGAAAAAAAATTCGGCATTGCAATTTAGTAATTCAGTAATTAAGATTATGATATCTGTGAGCAATTCTTTTCTTTTTCTTTGTTTTTAAATTAAATTTTTTGCCTCGATTTTCAGACTATCAAGGTTACAGCATATGTATATACTGAAGGGAAAATTTCAAAATTAAGGACATGCCTCAACCTTCGTAATTATGTGTTCTTTTCTTTGCAGACAAGCCAACAGTTACGGTCAGAGAGTACATTTACAGTGTAGGAATTGGAAGTAATCTTATTCTGAATTGCTCTATCGACGGGCATGGCAGTACGGTTAAACTGGTTGAATGGTTCAAAAAACAAGGATGGTCTCCATATAGATCTCTTCAACAATCTTCAAGGGTATTCTGGACCATTTCGAGCCCTTCATTGATAATTAATAATGTTCAATTAGGTGATGCTGGACAATACAAATTCAGAGGAATGACAGAATTTGGAAACACAGAGAGTCAGCAAATCAGTGTTATGGTATCTTGTAAGTACTGATTTACTACTCGGATTATTAAGGATATTTTTATATTTCGAAAGTTTTTCTTTTTAAGCATCCCTGTCATAGGAGAAGAGCAAAGTGAGCCTGCAACCTTAAATTAAATATATCCGTAAATGTCATCATTATTTGTTTGTAAAGTTTTCAAATATTGAATCCTTGCTTTAATATCAAATAAATCCATTTGGAGTAACTAGTAAACAAGATTTATATCTGTCCGTCCTTTTTGACAATCATTTCAGCTTCCTCAGTTTGATTTCCTCTAGTACTTAAGGAACACGAAACTTGCCCAATAGCATGCAGTATTTCAGGAGTAACAGGTTCAAGGTTGCAGAATAATTTTACGTATTTTTTCTCGTGGAATGTCTTTTAAAGTGTCCATGAATTCAGATTTCTTTTTATCACTTCCCAGTGAATATGTACATAGCAGTAGTGTTGATTTTGGACTTCAAAGTGAAAAAGTCAAGACCTGGTTAACTCTATAACTTGTCAAAGGCTTTCAGTATACTTAACTTTGAACTTCATGATAAGTTCTCACAATACATTGCCTGTAATGATCATATCCACAAGAATACAAATTGCATTTAAAGAGACGGAGCAATGAATGTTGCAAGGAATGTGAAAGAATGTTTGTTACTGCAGAAACCCATATCGGTGTTTTGTTACTTATTCCTATTATTATTAAGAATAATGCATTGTTTGTACTTAAAGTACACGAAAATCAGCTGCGTAATTAACATAAATTATCTGTGAGATTGGTATATTATAAATAGTAGCAATGTGTATAACAAGTCCAGAGAGAGAGAGAGAGAGAGAGACTAATAAATTAAAAACAGTCGTTGATACTCTGGTGAAAACATAAACTAAGGTGTTTTTCAATCAAATGCATAACAGAATAATATATATTGTAACACATTAGAAACAAGCCCAGATGTAGTCAAACGAAAAGTAAAAGACTCGCTATGTCAAACTGTTCCCCTATTCGTCTATCCTGTTCATCAGATCTAGAAAGTAAGTAGGACAACAGCTGCCAGTGACACAAGATACTTAAATGTCAGCTGATGAATTTTAGGTGTCTGTTAAAATAGTTCATATTGTAATGAAACGGAGTTTCTGAAATCCTTTCATGTTTGTGTGTGTGTGTGTGTGTCTGTCTGTTTTATGTTCAAAATACATTCATTGTATTTCAATGTAAATTGATTAATCTTTACTCAGCCAGGTTGTATTTGTATTTGATTCTAAAGTGAAACTTGGATAAAACTTGCCATGGCTGGGGTTGAAGAATTTTGATTGATATGTCAAGACGATGAGGACTTGCAATTTTCAACTATTTTGTGTGACAAAAGAGGTAGTAATCATGATTAAATATAAATAACACTATCGTTTCCATAAGGGAAATACTCATAAATAATTGTTAATGCATCAGTCATTTGAAAATGCTGTCTCTTATATGACACTCACCATGTGATCTATATTTCGAACATTGTTCGTTAGCTCATTGCAGAAATATGTGAAAATAAATCTTTATAGGCTGTATATGATATACACATTCAAAGCAAAATTTCAGGTAAAATGAGTATACATTTAGCCATGTACACCTATAATTCATTGGTGAAAGATAAACCCATGCACATTGCTGTATGTTCATGAAGCAACGTCATTGTTTCATCGTTAGCAATGGCAAGTAGTAAATATGAACCTGAATTCATAATTTACAGATCACACACACATACACACACACACACACACACACACACACACACACATATATATATATATATATATATATATATATATATATATATATATATATATACACACACATCAGGATCATATAACACGACCAATATGGAGAGAAGTCAAGTGTCTCGTCGAGACCCAGTTTTCTCGTTTTCTATGATAATTTCGACCTTTTAATCGATCAATTATAGTTGGAAAATATTGAGCACTGTAATCCAATTAATACATTATTGAATAAACATGCTTAATTACAACTTTAATAACTGTTGCGCTCCATTTTTGTTTTGAATAAATATAAATAAAATGACTCACTACAAGACCAACAAGAGTGCCCTGTATTTATCTACTCTAGTGCAGCCAATTCTACCATCGTGTTATTTTAAATCTTGCTACTAAAGTGACTGGTGAGGAGAAATGATACAATATTGGTTTTCAGAAATCAGCTAAAGACATGGAACAAAGGAACACCAAATACCAATGGTGAAGATATTTGCTCATTTAGAAAGCAGCTTGATTGAGAAAGATCGAAAGCGTATTTATTGGTGTCAGAAGAATTTGATGATTAAACAATCAAGTGTTGAAATGGCAGAACCATGATTAAAAACAAATATTTCCACCAACATGTAATAACAAAACTACACACAAAATACAAACAGCAAAATACAGAATACATAAACAAAATCGGATAGAAAGAATGAAAGGAGAAAATAGAAACAAATACTATACCAATTTTAACCAATCACCATAAAATTGAGACAAGCACAGACAGAAAATGTGTTATAGTCTACGAACTTATTACTTTAAGCTAATGACTGATACGTGCCCTGCTTAGGCTTCACTGACACAGAGTTTCATTGCGCTAAATTCACAGTTTCCTATATCATGCTTTTGAATAAGTTGTTTAACATGCCAATAGGTTCTCTGTTAAACTTGGATACTAATGAAATGCAAAACTTTTTGTTCCAGTTTCACTTGGTCAATTCACAATTGACTTTCGAACAGCAAATAAACTTTTTCATGACAAAATTGTTAACATTGTAGAGGCAAACGTAGAATCAAACTTACATTGCTTAAAGGTTTTCATTTTATGTGCTAATATATAGCATAGCTTTTTTCGTGCAAACAAAGATCGACTGAAGCAAAAAATATTATCAACATATTACCTTGCAACATTAAACTCTGCTCTTACATGCTTTTGAGAGGCTAATGAAGTGTACAATTAGCCCACCATCAGACATTGATATAAAATAAATTGTGAAGCCAATTATTCCATTTTATTTTAGCCAGCTCACTATTTCAAAACTCATGGGCAAAAAAAATAAATAAATAAATAAATAAAAAAAAAAATAAAAAAAAAAAATAAAAAAAAAAAATTGCTAACCAATAAATGATTTGAGAAACGCAGACCTCTACCACTAGGTAAACAGCGTAACATATGCAAAGCAGAACGACTACCATGGGCCAAAAAGATTACATTTAAATTTTAAAAAGAATGGAAAGGAATCCAGAGACAACATATACTGACATTCACTGTATCTGATAACATATTGCATGGTACTGGTCTGATAACAGATTGCATGGTACTGGTCTGATAACAGATTGCATGGTACTGATCTGATAACAGATTGGATGGTACTGGTCATAAATTAGCTAACGTTCAGCAAGGTACACACGTGCACATCAACAGAAACAAATGTAGATGCCCACAAAGTGTATATTTATTTCGTGCCTGATGCTCAGGTAAACATTCAAAATAATCATCTCAAATCAATTATGTTTCAGGCATGAATAAATAGCAGAACCAGTGCAAAGCACGATGTACCTAAATAGTCTCATAACAAGATTATATGTGGATTGACAAATTGTGGAAAGACTATCTTTTCACTACATTTAATAGCGACTGAATATAAAATATTTTTGATTACATTGTTATTATCTGAGGAACTTTTTTGTTGACCAAGACGTACGATAGAAAATGGTTACATTGAGATGAAAAGATTATCGTGACGGATCCAGAGGATAAATTAGATAAGTGGTTTGAGTCATTGGATTGTGTAAATCAAGAAGCCAAATACTTTGCTTTTGATTCCTGACTGTGGAAATATATATACGGTTGAATAGAAAACAAATAATTTAACCAACCAAGATTTCAGTGCTAGACATTTCTAAATGTGTGTATGGGTGATCGCAGAAAGGTACATTTCTGTAATCAAATATTTTAGAGAAAATACACGTTTTGTGATGTTTAACAGAGATATGAAAAGCAATGGAAACTATATTTACTAAACATAATTTCATCACAGATGAATTGCAAAGAGAGATAGTAGATAAGCTCAGACAAAGCAAGAGAAACGAGCATTTAATAGGTCTCAAAGTTTTTGGACCATATGATACTTACGTGTAATATCTATTTAAGTTGCGTGTTGTCATACATAGTTTTGTTTGTTTTGTGGGGTTTAACGCCATTTTTCAGCACATGATATAGGCTATACATGGCGGTCAGGATATTTGATGGAGGAAGAACCCGGGAAGACCCCGGGAATAACCACCGATCACAGGAAGCTTCTGGCAAGCTTTCTCACATATCCACGTTGCTCGAGCCGAGACTCGAACTCACGCGGACAGAGGTGAGATGTGTCAGTGATCAGTAAAGGCGAGCGCCTTAGACCACTAGGCCACCCTATATATTCATCTCTATTAGTCTGGAATGAAAACATTTTAACCTTAACGCACAGAACTCTTGAACTCATCCTTAAAATGTCCATGAATTTTTGTAATCATTTTTGGGATGCCAGATATGTTATCCGTTAGATAGTCACATGTGTAAACAAAATGACCTTACCTTTCATGTCAGTGAAATAGTGTTCTGTCTCAACATAGATATATAGTAAATCTGTTTCAGTCATTACCAGCCACATTCCATCACCGTGTTTGTTTTTCAATTTGTAGTCAAATTTGCAGTCAGCCATTTGGATAACTCTAACACTGTAAATACACCGGAAATTGGCTTTGTTCATTTGATTTTCTGGTTTTTCAGACTGACTAACAATAAGTGATCGTCAATAATTGTTCTCCTGGTAAATAATAGATCTTTATGGCATGTGAAAAAAATTATTTTCTTCTGCATATATTTTAACTGTTGTTCTTTCCTCAAATTCTCTATCGGTTTCCCAAATACAGCATTGTTCATCAATTTGAAGAAATCTTTTTCAAAAGCATTGTTAACTTCTTGTTTAAAATTTGTATCCAGTTCAGTGTAGGAATTTACCGTGATTGTTGTTCAAACAAGCCAACTCTGTGTATCTTTCTTAATTTTAAGATCAATATTAATTAATGGTATATAAACATTAGATTTCGACAGTGACTAACGTATTTTTCTTTATTTATTTATGTGCATGGCAGTTTTTCGTGTTATTGGTTTTGTGCCTTAATAATCGTCATTCAACTTCTGTAACTCTGATATATCATTTTTGTTTGGAATCAATTTCTCTGGAGCTTATGGGTATTCGTTGATATAGTCGTGCAAGTGTGATGTAATCGCCAAACCCCCTTCAAATATACAACCAGTATCACAGTCATTAGGCTACTGTGTAAAAGTTTCTCTGGATCTTTAAATTTAGCTTCACTTGCCTATCTAAATATGTTACCGGCATGTATTGGCTTATGTCCCACGAATAGAGGCTGCTAGCATATAGGTACGTAATTAATGATATTGACTTTGAACTTTTTCCAAGGTTGAAAATCAAAGCTAGGAGCGCTGGAAGCAATTCAATATATAGGCATAGTGAAATCGTCTCCAGAAATTTAAGGTGCACCGGTTTCACATCCCGTGTAATCTAAAGTAATATCAACTCAATTCCTTGGCACTTATATGATATGATATCAAAGAGAGTATGACTCTCCCTTTGAATAAAGCTATTCAGCTTAATTATACTGTCATATTTGACATTGAAATGACGAGAGGAAGCAGGTGTGCTCAATTTTTAAGGAAAAGAGTTTCACCGAAGCGCATACCTTTTGATATGTAATTCCACGAGATACGGATAGACCAAGTTGCCTACCTTACTGGTCACAGCCAAATAATTATTTTATGAGCTACGGAACCAGTCCATGTGTGGTGCTATACTAAATACCGTATTTCAAATTATGGATGTTGCTAATTGGCTGAAAAATAAATACCGGAAAAAGTAACATAGCTTTTTGCAACAAGCCTATGCATGGGTAAATTGCACTCAACAGTAGGCTTGCACCTTAAACCATTTTAACCATTTTAATTTTGTCGCTGTCGCCGCACAGGTACTACTGGATGTACACTGGGAGATCTCACAGGGTCGGATTTTTATAGTGGGAAAGGGCATTTTTCTCAAAGACAAGGCGCGCAGAGTATCATTTTCATCGTTATAAAAGTTGCCTCTCGGATACATCGTTTATAGGATGTAAGCGTGTTTTGCCAGTCTCACCACGAAGGTATAGTAATTTGGCCAAACATTAACATTACTGTCTATAGGAACTTTACAAGTTGTCTGTGCCCTACGAACACACTGTAAAAATAAATTATGAAGCTTCACCAATATAATAACATTTGGTGATCTCTGCGCTCAGCTCAAGTCAAAGCAACTGCGCTAGTGATCCTCGCTTAAATCTCTCAGGTTTGGCTATTTTTCAGAGCCACAACTGTAAAATTGTATCATTTTCAATCGTTGAGCAAGATTTTAAATAGGACGATAGCAGATCTGCGCTGGTGAAAATCGAATTTTGTGAAATAATATATAGTCTTCATGTGCTAATGGATATCGCATTTTGTAAAATAATACATAGTCTTAATGCACTATTGAATATAGAGTTTTGTAAAATTATACGTTCGTTTCTTACTGCGCTAGTGAACGTGAATTTTTAATTTAGTGTTTTTGTTTCTGTGTTCGTATGTGTGCTGTGCTAGTGCGCTAGAAATGTTGTATTTGTTTTAGCGTTGTCGTACTCCTATACGAATGGGTTGGTGCTGAATACTATACTGAGTCAGTACTCCCAAAATGTAAACTACTCTGAATACTTACAAAAAAATTAGACGTATATAGTCACTGATATGGCTTGGTTAGGAAAACGATTTACTCAATAGCCATCTTGTAGGTAATGGTAATAAACTTTTTTTTGCTGGAGGGACACAATAGTAAAGCTATATGTATGTATGTATGTATGTATGTATGTATGTATGTATGTATGTATGTATGTATGTATGTATGTATGTATGTATGTATCTATGTATCTATGTATGTATCTATGTATGTATGTATGTATGTATGTATGTATGTATGTATGTATGTATGTATGTATGCATGTATGTGTGTGTGTGTGTATGTATGTATGTATGTATGTATGTATGTATGTATGTATGTGTGTGTGTATGTATGTATGTATGTATGTATGTATGTATGTATGTATGTATGTATGTATGTATGTATGTATGTATGTATGTGTGTATGTATGTATGTATGTAGGTAGGTAGGTAGGTAGGTATGTGTGTGTGTATGTATGTATGTAAGTATGTATGTATGTACGTATGTATGTATGTATGTATGTATGTATGTATGTATGTATGTATGTATGTATGTATGTATGAATATATGAAATGAAGAAAGTGTCATAAATGGACAGCCTTGCTAAAAACGGATATCATGATATATGCGAAATCATTGCAATATTCCTGAGTCTTGTATTATTACTTGTGTTCACTTAATTTACCAGACTCTTACAAAAAGTCTCTCTTGTGGCCTGCCTACCCACTTATCGTCCTTCGGTTCCATGGATAAAAGCCTAATTTATTTAAAAAATAAAAATTATTTTATTACAGCTGAGCCAAGTTTCTCCATTCCAAGTGGCGAGTACATGGGTAAAAACGGCACAAACGTTTCACTTGAAGTGAATATCGATGTTGGAATACAAACTTTATTGTCTGTACAGTGGGAGAAATACAAAGAAGACAACCAGCAATGGTATCCACTTCAAAGAAGTAGTCGACTTTTATGGAGCAACGCGATGCCGTCTTTAGTAATTGCTACAGTTTTTGTAGAAGATGGTGGACGATACAGAGTCGCTTGTAGAACAACATACCATAACGTGACAAGCTCTCCCATTGCGCTTACCATTTACAGTGAGTTCAGAGTTCAGTCTACACATTGCTCCTATGTTTACTATTAGTACCTAATATCTTAATATGCAAATATGATCATGCTCACTGAATTTGAGAGATAAACACATTCCGTAAAAACCTGTATTTTAAAAGGTAATATTTATACGAGTAATATTTCTGAGTCCACATTTCGCAAATGATTTAATTTTCAAAATACTCAGAATCACGTCCTAAATGCATTGTAGTTTATTTGGTCTGCCTTTTATTATTTGAATTTTTTCTAAATTTAAGTGTATATATCTGAATACTTTAAGCATCTATATCGTCAAACGCATAATATACTGCATTTAAAAAAATAATTTCCCCAGTTTTACATTCACTTTACGCTTCAGTTTACAACAAAACAAGAAAATGGCAACTTTTTTAACAAAATAATTTGTTTCAACTATATTGTGTATTTCATTCGGGAAATATATCAGTGACATCCAAGACTGATTTAACTGGAAGTTCCAAATTTGAATATTTAAGTTTAGAATTTCGATAATCTTTCCAGATATTCATTAATTTAATTCAGTTTTTCAAATATTTATAATAATTATGTCAAGTGGAATTTGTTGACAGTTCCAGTCCAAATAAAAGTATTGGAGATAACACCAATGGTTATACATGAAGGGGAGAGAGTTGAAATCCGTTGTCGAGTGGATGGTTGGCCTGAGCCAAGAATCTTTTGGAGGCTTGTCAATGGAACTAAGATCGTCGCAAGCAGCTTGGAGAACATGCAAGGAAGCATTCTGGTTCTAGAAAACGTGACGAAATTGACTGAAGGAAATTACACTTGCATCGCACAGAACAATTTTGATCTTGTCCAATCTCTGATCTATTTGACTGTTTCAGGTACGTGTTTATTTATAGTCGACATCCCTCGTTTATATAGATGAACCCAATTTGTCCCTCGACTTGCCGAAAGTTTATCTAAAACTCATATAAGCAAACCATCTGGAAGTACACCTTAAAGGAAACTTTCAATCAATCAATCGATCAATCGATCAATCAAATAAGCAAAAAACCCTCATATATATATATATATATATATATATATATATATATATATATATATATATATATATATATATATATATATATATATATTGAGAAAGAATATTATCATACTGGTTACAAAATGTTTTTCATTCGTTCCCTACGGAGACTCGAACCCAGGTCCGCGGGTTGCGGCAACAATCGCCTTGCGTGGCACCAACTTCTGCACCCCCTCAACTATGCACACATCCCCATAAGAGGATGGAACATAGTCGCTGGTATAAGCATTTGTGCGTAGCAGACACACCCGCATGACGATCCAGCAATTAACTCTCATCGAATGCACAGTCAATCTGAATTCCTTTAACAGAAATCAAGGCATATAAAATTAATATAGATAGGTCCAAATATATACCAGACAGAGCGGAAAGTGATATCCCTGGATCCTACACGAGGATACGTGATAATATAGAGCGAAATTATTTTATAATGAGAAAGCATATTATCATACAGGTTAGAGTATATACAAAAATGTATAGATGGAATCAACCATCTACACCTTTTCTTGAGTTGCTGCAAACCCCAGGCCCCTCTGGCAGCACCCATTACATTTGGCACCCGTCATGGGACTAAACTGACTGGTGAGAACTTGTGCCATAGTACAAAGTACAGATGGATGCAGGAGTCCAGATTTAAGCAAAGGATTCTGGATCAGATATGTGAATATAAGCGTAGGAACAGACGCTATAAGTTATGATGAGGAAATAGACTTTAGAAAGATAAAAAAATGTGTGCATTTCAAATCAACAGATTGGAATGTTTTGTATTAAGAATGTTGTGCTAATTTGTATACTAGTATGATTTAACCTATCACCATTGTGTGCTGAATTAAGATACTACATATAGGTAATTGGTTACATAAACATATTGACTAAATATTATGCTTGCTCTAGCTGTGTGAAAAATTAAAGGCTCAGTTGCAAAGGTCAAAATATTATTTTTCCTTTATATGTGTTGAACATGTATCTTTCATTGAGTAGTTGAAAGGTATTACAAGTAATGTCAACTTTTCATCGTGTTTGAGACATTGCAATATTCGCAAGTGTTCAAAATGGCCGAGTTCTGTGAAGACGAGATCAAACAGTTGGTTGAGACACTTAATAAGATGAAAGGTAAACCCATGAAGACCTTCATCAGTGGATGAAAAATTACATTTAATCAACTGAAGGTCTCATCCCCAATAAAGCAGACATTGATGTTACAAAACCCGCTATGTTAACAATTCACTCACAGTATCCCAGGTTCTTATCTTTTTCTGAGGACCCCGCACATAAAAGTAACACATGATATGATCTGAAAGTACCAAGTAACATGTTTGCTCAGTGAAAACGTTTACTCTGTGGAGAGTACTACTCAAGCAGTAAGGCGTTCCTTTCGAAGGGAAGCAGGCAGACTTGCCATGCGCTTTGGGTCTAATGCAAGTCTGCATGACATTTTAGCCAAATTTGACAGTATTCATGGCTAAGTTGCAAAGAAAGGTTACTTGCTAGCTGAATTGTGTGGCACTAGGCAGGGAATTAATGAAGATCTCGCAAACTGAGGATGTAGACTGGAGGAGATTCTGGACACAGCAATATAACACGGTCAGATACAGATGAGCAAAACAAATATTATGCTAAGCACCATGCTTTGGACAGGGTAGCAGAAACATAAAAAGGATGTTTCAGATAATAAATACGATACAATTCAAAATTTTGACGAACTTAGGGTGGTTGTATATCGGATAGAGCAGGAACACATATGAGAAAGGAAGAGATAGAAGAAAAGGATGTGCCAGTTACATCAAAGATGGCAGCTGGTAATAACTCTCAAACAGAAATCAATGATTTTAAAGGTATTGCCAGACCGCTACTTTCTGTATCCTTCGATCAGCAGATTTTAGTAGTACGCAGCCATTTTGAGATGACCCCTGGCACAGCGAAATGCTCGTTACCTTTTCGCGTCTTTTATACAACACTACACTTTTGTCCAATAAAATTACCCGCACAAACAGTCAATGATTACATCCATATATTGGAGTAAGTTTATCATTACAGATGATATCTCATATTAATGTATGAATTTCTGTGATTTATATCTCGGTGTTGTGTGTGTATTCCAGTAGCGAGGTCATGTTCCAGCAGCAAGGGCGTTTTGGATTGGCTAATCGATTGGAATGCTCACCTATCCATACTTTGTTTATCAGAATATTTACACGTGCCAGCCTGGTATATACACAGTATCGGCGTTCAAAATTTTGGACTTGTCAGAATGAGCCCGTCAAACAAAGATCGAGAGAAAGAGAGAGATCGAAAATGAGAGAGGTAATAGATCTAAAAAATTTGAAAAGGAAATTTCATCTACGAAATTTTCATGTTCAAAATTTCCTAGTCTATAAATTTTGGAACCAAGAATTTGAATTACATAATTTCTCACCAGCAGACGAATTCTACCTGCGAATTTATGGTTTAGATATTTGGACATAAAATGAAAAAAATTATTAAAAACTATAAAATTTGTCCACATTACCAACTGTTTACAAACAGGCAGAGTCATTGTATGAAATAGGAATTTATAAAACTTACATTTGAAATAGTGGAGAAGAACCTGATATGTTGGGAATTATATTTCTTTAAGAATGAATTTGTAAATTGGAAAGAGAACATTTCTTTTCATCATCCTGACAAAATAAATATGAGAAAATATTAAATAAATTCTGTCCTGAATTTTTATCTTTTTCTGGATATTATTTTTCACCCCTAGGGCTGGAGTCAGACGACCCCCCTTTTAGCTTCAAGGGCTGGAAAATCTGAAAATCCTGACTAATTTTCCAGACCAGCGATGTTACAGTATTATAAGCCAGTCTTCTCCGCGATATCTGAGAAAGCTGAAATGCTTGCAAAATCCAATCATCCCTATGCAATTCAGCAACATATTAGATTCCTCAGGGACAAATGTAAAAAGCTTTACATTTAATACAAGTCGTGGCAAACAAAGATTGGGGAGCAGATCAGAAGGTCTTGCTCCAATTATACAGGTCATTAAAAAATCTAAACTTGACTATGGTTTGATTGCGTGAGGATCAGTTTGTAAATCTTACCTGCAGATGCTTGATCCGATACACAAACAGGGACCTAGACTTTATATGGGTGCGTTTAGAACTTCCCTTCAGAAAGTCTCTATTTTGAGGCAAACGAACTATCGCTTTATCTCAGACGAACGAAACTGGCTCTTCAATATACTACCAAACTATCTTCAAATCCATCTAATTCCGAATATGATATCGTTATTACGCCCAAATACCAACCTTATACACTCAGAAATCAAATTTAATTCTACCTTTTGACATACGAATTCGTCGTCACCTGGAAATAACAAAAAGCACTGTTGCCAATATTTCAAAACTCTGTATTCCCATATGATTACAGTGCTTATCAGAACCTCCCACAATACTATTTGAACTTTGCGAATTCAAAAAGTCCGCAACCAATCTTCTCATTTTTCAGAGTAAATTCAATGAAATCAGAGCCACCTATCGTAGCCATACGTCCCAGTATACAGACGGTTCGAAAGCTGGAGATATAGCTGGAGCTGTCATTGCAACATCCAATGGGCCATCTCTAGTCTGTTACAGGATAAAGTCTCAATTTTTACTTCAGAAATTACAGCCATACTCAAAACTTTGAAATACATTGAATCCTCTCAAGCAAGATATTAAATAAGCTTTTCGGATTCACTTTCCACATTGAAAGCCTTGCAAGACCTTAAAGCTGAAAACGCGTTAATATCGCAGATATTACAGAAACATGATGTGCTCATAAAACTTATTTTGTACTGTTGGCTGCCTAGTCATATTGGTATAAAGGGTGATGAAAATGGCAGATAAAGCAGCTACCAGTTTACGAATGGAAGATTCCAGATACTGACTTCACATTTTGTACAAATCAGCATGTTCGCCATACTTGACAAATATATGGAATGAAAAGTCCATAAACAAACTTAATAACATCAAACCCACTATTGGAGAGTGACATACCTAGTACAGAACAAATCGCAGAGAAAAGGTGGTATTGTGCCGATCACGTATCGGATACACATATCTGACTCATGCATACCCCTCGAAGGGTGAACCTGGACCAGAGTGCATACCATGCCAATGTCCAATAACAGTAGAACACATTCCTGTCCAGTGTGTCGATTTCCACCCTGCCAAACAGAAGTATTTTGACGTTACTGCATGAAGAAACTGTATGCTGATGTACCACCAGAGACAGTTTTGGATTTTTTTAGGGAATGCGGTTTATATAAAAACTTTTGACCATATGTTTTAAGGATTTTGTATTTGTTACCGCTATCTTTTATTTTATATACATTTTACAGAATTTTAATATCTTTATATTTTAGATTTTATTTTCTTGTACTCCATTGTTACATTTAGTTGGAATGGTTTATCTTCCTAAATATTTGTGCAATTGATTTTTATATTTTTTTTAATTTACCTTTAGTTAGCACCATATAGCCATTATTGTGCTGATGTGCCGTAAAACGCAATCGATGGGTCCAGCAACTGCCTAGTAGCCTTATGGGCATTGAAAAGAGTCATGATAATGACGACTACAGTGTATCAATTTGTTGCCACTGTAGTCAGATAGGACATGTAGCCAAAGGATGTAGGGCGTGGCTGGAGCATTCACACAGAGTGGTCAATTCTTTAGACACTTTAAACATGAAAAAGCCTTTGGGAAAGGGACGACCATAGATTTAAAGCACAAGAACCCCACGAGTACCAGAGATACAACAACATCACTTGTACCACGAAAGTTAGTTGGTAGTGCAAATAAGATCACATGCATTGAAACAATAGCTCTATTAGATTCAGGGTTATGCGTTTTAACTATCAATCAAGATTTGTATGATACGCATTTGAACCACATTAAAATCCATTCCTTGAATAGCATTTTAGATATTGAAACAATATGTTGACAGAGATAGCCATATAAAGTACCCAATTACTTTAGTAATACCTGTCCCACACATTCAACATTTGAATGAAGATGAGAAATCGGATAGTGATGATTTCGAAGTCACTGCTCTTCGCAATTCGGAAATTCTGGACGATCTGGACCAGAAACTTTCGCATCTACTGCCGCCTGAGATTAACGAACTGAAGCAGTTGATAAAAGAAAATGAACATTTATTTCCAGATATTCCCACACGAACCAACAACATTTTCCATAAAGTCGAAATAATAAATTCAACGCCAATAAAGCAACACCCTTATAGGATGAATCATCTCAAACAAGACTATCTGAAGAAAGAAATTCAGTATTTACTGGAAAATGACTTTACCATGAATTTTAGTGCCGAAACCAGATAAGACTTTCCGTATGTGTACCGATTACAGAAAAGTAAATAGTGTTACCAAGACGGATTCATTTCCAATTCCTATAATTGATGACTGTATTGACAGGATTGGAAATGCCAAATACGTCACAAAGTTTGACCTATTGAAGGGATTCTATCAAATTCCACTTACGGAGAGAGCAAAAGAAATTTCAGCATTTGTGACTCCAGATGGACTTTACCAATACAAAGTAATGCCATTTGGGATGAAGGGTTCCCTAAGTTCTTTCCAACGTTTGATGAATATGCTAACATCTGGAATAAGAAATTGTGATGCTTACATCGATGACGTCATCATCTACAACGACACGTGGTAAGATCACATGAAAACAATTAAGCAGTTCTTCAAAAGACTCAGCGAAATGACCATCAATTTGAATAAAAGTGACTTTTGTCGTGACTGTGTTACATTTTTAGGGCATGTTGTGGGACATGGACAAATAAAACCAATAGAAGTTAAGGTTATGGTTATTTCTGAGTTCCCTGTGCCTGGCAAGCACATGAAGGGAAAGGAAAATGTGATCGCTGATGCACTTTCACGTGCATAACTTTACAGTTTGCATTGTTTTGTATACATGACTGTATCATTCATATATTTTTTATGCAGTCAGTTACTTATATGTTAGAAGTATATGCTAAAAGAAAGTTTTATTGTATAAAACGTTTCTTTTCGAAAAAGGGGGAAGGTGTTACGGAATTATGTATCATTTCTTTAAATAATAGTATATTTTTATTAGTTTATGACCTCTGTATAATAGTCTAATAGGTGTCGTTTTGCAGAGTGCACATATACGGTAATTTCTATGTGACCCAGTGAATTGGTCCTTGGGAAAATATTTTCGGTTAAAGCATGAGTCATATCACGTGATTCAGCGCGTGAGATTTGTCCTTTTGACCTGCATTCAATGTTCAATGGATTTCGTAGTTCAGTGAGTGATTCATTTTCTGTTGACTAGAAGTAGAATAAGTTCGTAAATACCGAGATGTTGATTTAAGACGGAATTAAGAAATGGGTTTTATTTGTATTTCAATGACGCAGTACAGAAACTATAAAATAGATGTAATCAGAGTGTTCGTCATTCTTTCATAGTTCGTCAGCCTGAGAGGTCATAAACGAGATTGGTTTCTTTTGTGTGTTGTATTCTGCTTCAGAGATTATTATACAGTACATTCTGGATTTAGTACTGCTACTTCAAATTTAAGTATTATTCAACTCCGTGGAATTATCGGAAACATTTCTAGAACGTGTGTGATATTCCATATTGACAAGGATTACTTGGAATTAATAATATTTGGATATAACTGATTCTTATTAGCACTCCAGCACATTGGAGGTTTCATTCGGAATACTCTTCATTCGGAATAATTTGGATTAACTTCCGGATCATTG
This sequence comes from Margaritifera margaritifera, assembly GCA_029931535.1. Classification (NCBI taxonomy): domain Eukaryota; kingdom Metazoa; phylum Mollusca; class Bivalvia; order Unionida; family Margaritiferidae; genus Margaritifera; species Margaritifera margaritifera. Next base: position 515,271 of record JAQPZY010001067.1, read on the forward strand.
AACTTTAGAACAATTTAGGACTTTTAAGGATATTCTATACTGTAAGTTTTTTTTAATTCTTTCACTTTCATTGTTTGCTGAAATATTTTAATATTTTAGGAAATATAATATTTGTATTTTAAATGTTGAAAGCTCGTTCTAGTCTTTTCTTTTGTTACATTTACCCCTAGTTGTAACATTACTCACTCATTTTTTGAATGTTTTGCAAGGTAAATTATACTGACAGATTCCTTTAAAATGCTGTATTGAATACCCCTTGGTACTTAAATGTTTAGTGTGTGACTCTCAGGGAAATGGAATTAGCATGCAATAACAACAAGTTTGGATTTGTCAGAAGTTTAGAACTAGCCAGTGTAACTGTACAAGTCATTTGAAAGATTCTGATCACGGATATACGCAAGCCAGTTGTACCCTGCTACAGCCCGCAAACGGATCTGTTATTTCAGAGGACTTATACATTTGTCCTGCAGTCTTGCCATACCAGTACAAATTGAATGGTATGGTGCAGGTGCATGTGAGCAACATAACCACTCGAACTGTGACTATTCAACCTACAACCTTGCAATGTGAACTTCAGCCAGTACAGATTGAAGTGACTTTGAGGGAACGCAAAGACGGAACTAATAGAATCTTCTCTTCTTGATCAAGTGAATATTGTTTCAGAAAAGTTGTCATTAGATGAAAAGAATATATTGGAGCAGTTGATATTGACTCACGAAGATTAATTCACCGGCTGTGATATCAATATAGGGCACTGTGCGTCAGTGAAACACTGCATTCATCTGACTGATGAAAATCCTATTTAAGGAGCAATTACGCCGTATTCGCCTATCTATGTATGAAAAGATCAAGGCCACATTCATCAGCTGTTGGTTTGTGGAGTGGTCAGAATATCCTACATTCCTTGGGCATCAAATGCAATGTTGGCCCGCAAAGAAGGACATACTGCTGAACAAGCGGACTATTAAGGATTCTTACGCACCCCCCCCCCCATTAAAGACATTTTGAAATATTTAGCTCATGCTAAATATTTTAGTGTGCTCGATATGGAAAGTGGCTATCACCAGGGTGACGTCGATGAGGAAGATAAGAGAAGGACTGCATTCACTGATGGATCCCTAGAATTGTGCGAATTTATCGGACTTTCCTTTGGGCCAACAAATACTCCGTCAACATATCAGAGGTTGATGGAAGAAAGCCTGGGAGATTTGTACCTCTGAAGTTGTCACCAAAGAAGTGCTCTTTCTTCTAACGTCAAGTAAATGATGTGGATCACGTAGTATAAAGTGATAATATCACAACAGACTGCAGCAATATTGACAAAGTCATCAACTGGCCAAGACCCCCAGAATGCTGATGAAGCCATGCGGTTTATTGGATTCACAGGATATTGCATGAGATTTGTCAAAACTTTCATCCAAACTGCAAGACCCTTAACAGATCTACTTCCAGTACCCTCGAAATCAAACATCAAACAGAAAAATGTACAAGCAAGAAAGATATTTACTTTGGGACTGGAACAAGAAGAGCATTTTCAAGGCATAAAACAGTTCTTTATACCCCAAACCATTCTTGGCTATCAAGATTACTCTTTTCGTATTCAGTTGTACACATGCCAGCCTGAAGGATCTTAACACAGTATTTTACCAGCAGCAAAGTCATCAGTTACGCCAGTAAGGGATTAAGTAAGTCGTAGAGAAACTCTACAGTACACAAGTTGGGGATCCTGACACTCAAATGGGCAATTTCGGAGTAATCCAGCAATTACTTGTACGGCAACATGTTCAATATGGTGACCGACAATAATCTGACTTATGTGACCATTGCAACCAAACTGGGTGCGACTGGTTATCGTTGGCTTACGGCATTGGCATCTTACAGTTTTTACATTATTTACAGACCATGGAAGAGGAGTGCGAATGCAGATGGACTTTCCCGTCTGTCTGGACTTACTGAGACTTCTACTATACTCAGCAGTTAGACAGTGAGCTTGTTAACTTTTTTTGCTGTGGGACACAAACTCAACCTCAACAGAGAGAACAGCTTGTACTACCGCCCAAGAGTGTACACAGCGATATGGGACACCTTGGACAAAACAAGACAATCTCACTGTTATGGGGTAGTTTGTATTAGCCAGGGATGATGAAGAATGTGTAGAAATGAGTCAAATCCTGCAACAGATGTATTAGTAGGAAAGCCCCAACCAATACGAAGGCGCCGTTAGTGAATTTTACCACGCTACAACCTTTGGGGTCGGTGTGCATGCACTTTTCCACCTTGGAGACATCAAAAGGAGAATTCCAACACTCGTCATCACAGACCCCTTTACACGCCATGCACGAGTTGTACCGACAAAGAATTTTTAAGAGTTTTGTATTCCATTGTGGCAAACTAAAATGGATTAATTCCGATCAAGGCACCCATTTTGAAAACAACATCAGTTAGGAACTGTTCAGTATGCTTGGCTACAAAAGTTCAAAACCACGCCGTACCATCCGATGGGGAATGTCCTCTGGGAGGGTTTCAGCAGATCATTGTTTGATATGATTGGTACCCTTGCTTCGGATCAAAAGCGAGATTGGAAATCTTACCTCAGACCGCATAACTGCACCCGACATGAGAAGTTAAGATATTCACCGTTCTTCTTGTTTAGAAGAGAACCAAGGCTTTCAGATGACTTAGTGAAAGATATTCTAGACATCACAGATTGCCGAAGTATGTTGAGGGTCTGAGGGAAAGACTACGCAAGTCATACAATTTAGACATCTCCAATACCAAAACAGATTGGGGAGAAGAAGGCATATGACTTATGAGTACGTGAAGCAACACTACGCGAAGGAGACAGAGTTTTGGTAAAAGCAGTGGCCTTCGAAGGAAAACACAAGTAGATGACCGATGGGAAGAAGACAGTTCCGTCATTGTAAAATAGCCTAATCCTGATATACCAGTTTATATGATGCAGTAGGAAACTGGCCATGGCAAGAAGGGGACACTCCATCAATATATATATATATATATATATATATATATATATATATATATATATATATATATATATATATATATATATCCACTGTGATTGGATACTGGAAAGACAATACTTATATTTTATTCATAACAAGTTTGGCCACAGTTTACAATGGAAACTAGGGGTGAATGTGAACCTTGCATGATCAACATTGGCTGCTTTAGTGGGTTGATACAGCATTGAACAAAGTATCACTGCTCAGATTTATTCCCCAGCACCACAGGCTGTGAATACTGTTTTTTTTTTGTGTTTTTTGTTGTTGTTGTTTTTGAATAATAAATGGAGTCAACCCACTGTTATTAATCTGGTGGAAACTAGCAACCCTCTGGCAAGCTCCATTACAATTAGGACGGCTTTTTCTAAACCAAATAATATGCAATGCTTGCGTAGGAAGTATAGTGATTGCCGTCAACGGATCACTGTCGTAAAAGCCTAGGCGTTTACAAACCAGTTTTTCCATCTTTCATGTTCTTTTCCCTTTCCTATACTTTTATGTAACCTTTTATCCTTTGCTTCATGAAAACATCAACAAACAAACAAAAAACAAAAAAAAAAAAAAAAAAAAAATGAGATGTCGCAATGAGATCACATTTATGCATATTATATTTTAAGGCTTTTTTTCAATAAAGAACCATTCCGTTTCCTTCTTAGAAGGGAACTATTATCCTGCATGATTAATCCTTTACGAGCAATGTCTATGACCTTAAGCCTGATTTGCAGCAACAAAATTTGAGCCTGGACTTTAACTCAAGTCTAAAGCTAGTGACCTGATTGGCTGAAATTTAAAGCCCACTTAAAATGTACCAATCAAATGTTTTAAGTCTAGATGGACATATTTTGTCAAAATTGGGGATCAGTACTGGGACTTCTTCAGCTGAAATTCAGAAGCATTACTGACCTTATACAGTACTTCTTATAACTAATTTTCATTTAGATCTTCCGGTTCACAAAAAAGATGGACAAGATCTAACTGGTAGTTCTTCAGAGAATTATGTGATCCATGCGGTATCCGTTGTGGCCTGCGTGACGTTCATAGCCTTGATCTGTTTGATTGTAGTCGTTATATTTATCAGAAGGAAGCGCTTCAAACGACGTAAAGGTAATACGTGGTATCTAATCTTTACATAGTTAACGCATGAGATGAAACTATGACGTAATGAAACTAAATGTTAAAAGCTGAGTTCAATTATCTTTTATTTCCTTTTCAGGATACCTTAGCTATATCATAGACATACAATATGCCTTGAGATTGGTATGCCTTTTATATACTTGTACATTTTATTTTTGTTCGGTGCCATGCCAGCAGAGGTTAACTTAGTTCTACAAGTCCCCGGCATTATTTAGTGATACTGATAACTACAGAGATATGTCCAATGCATTGACAGTTTTAACAGAGTTGCCCGATTCTGGCAATCTGCAACTGAAGCTAGATTTACCATAAAGTTTGTATTGATTGGAACAACGAAAACTTGCGGCTGTATTAAACACAACTGTTTAATTGTTTCTGGATTGGCCTTAACTGTAACAACTCCACGTTAGTAAATATAGCATGGGACTTGTATGTCTCGGTTAACTTCAGCTATTTGCCAAGCCGAAATTTTGCACAACAGCTTTTTTCATTAGCAGTAGGTTCCGATTCGAAATTGCCAGTCACATTCAAACTTTAAGCCCGTTTTTGTTCTTTGATGATTAAAAGTAAAACTAAATTTGGTGATCACCTAATTTTCCCATTTCATCTTACTTTTCTTTATATAATATATAAACCACTACTCAAAGGTCTCATTAGGCACTCCATGCCATGTTTTGAAGAGTTTCAATTAATGTATGTTCATTTCTTTCCTTCTTTGATAGATAAGCCGGATTCCGGAACAAGAAGGTAATGTATTTCATTCTACTTGTTGAAACAAAATATATAGTATATTAAGTTATATATTTTCCACATATGTTAATTTTTCAACGAGTTAGCGGATTTGAAGCGGAATCGGCAGTTTTACAGATTTTTTTTGGTTTAAAATCTGTACGCTTATATGCTCTTTTCCCACGCTCTCTGTCAACAAATACCAAAATGTAAAATCCTGGAAGAAATTACAATGATTGACCTTACACTGATTCAAAATATTTTCCATGTTTTCTTACTTTAACTCTGCATTGTAAAAATTCTAAGATGAAAGTAAAACATTTAAAACATCTGCATATAGGTTGTAGTTAAATTAGATGTATAAAAGTGTGTGTATGTCCGATGTGTTATGACATAATGATGAGAGAAACGTGTCGCTCCTATTAAAGAAATGGAGTTCGCTAGCAGACAAGTTTGATAAAAGTTTTATATTGTGTATTTATGGTGAAATGTTGCGGAGTTTATTTTGAGTGCTTGTGGTCACCTTGATATCGAATTTTAAGAAAATAAATATAGACAAGATAGGAAGGAAAAATTGTTTAATATAGTATTGTGATGTAAGATATTTCATGATTACTGATATGCCGTTTTCATTCTGATTATATATGCAACAACACCATTACAGTGAGTAAAAATATAAATAAATGTGCAATGATTATAATACGCAACTGAAATCTGCTTTTTTGTTTTTGTGCAGTGCAAATGGACAACAGCAGTCTTCACCATCGAGAAATACTCGTAGTGGTGAGTTCATCTATTTTGTCTCTCACATACACATACTATCTCTATATCTATCAATCTATATATTTTCTTTACAAAAAATACACTAACTCACTTTCCCAATATTCAATATCATCGCCATTATCATCATCATCATCAACAACAACAACACTATCAATAATATCTACATCGATAATATAATAACAGATGGCCATGTCAACAGTAATAATGCATACAAAAGGGTCAAAATATCATCAAACCTTCCATTAGTCAAACTGTATATTAAAAATATTTTACCTAAGTTGTCCGTGAAATGTAGATTTTCGCTTTTCCATCTGAAATGTACCCGAAGTACAACGAGATTTAAGACCGCAGCCTTCGCGACTGTTATTGTTGTCCTTTGTGCTTCTGGAGTCGCTGTTATTGTTATTGTTATTGTTATTATTATTATTAAATAATAGGAAATGGTCATGCAGAAGTTTCTGTTATTGCACTGGAGAATCCGACGTATGCGCAAGTAATTCGAAAGTCTAACACACATATCGATGGAAGCAGGAGTACTACGAACACCGATATATCACAGGTTGTATAAACAATTATCGAAAAATCTTTTTTTCTTTACATGTCGCACCATTGCTTTACATTTTCTCCATCCAATCATTCACTGATTGAGCGGCTTATTTCTTTGTGGTTACAGACACACAGACAGACGCCGTAGCGAGCCAGCAAAATATAAACATACATACATACATACATACATACATACATACATACATACATACATACATACATACATACATACATACATACATACATACATACATACATACATACATATATGTGTTTTACCCATGTCCTTGTTTACTTTCATGCAGACATAAATACATAGACACGTACATTGAATGTATACTTACACGTCTTTGCATACTCGATATGTATCAGACATAAATACATAGACACGTACATTGAATGTATTCTTACACGTCTTTGCATACTCGATATGTATTAGACATAAATACATAGACACGTACATTGAATGTATTCTTACACGTCTTTGCATACTCGATATGTATTAGACATAAATACATAGACACGTACATTGAATGTATTCTTACACGTCTTTGCATACTCGATATGTATTAGATTCATATGATAACTTCATGTGTGACATACGATACAAGTTACAAATGATGATGTTCCCTCTTGAAGCTGGATATGTTATTATACAAGGGTGTGACATACGATACAAGTTACAAATGATGACGTTCCCTCTAGAAGCTGGATATGTTATTATACAAGGGTGTGACATACGATACAAGTTACAAATGATGATGTTCCCTCTAGAAGCTGGATATGTTATTATACAAGGGTGAGTTGTCTTGACAACATGGTAATCAATTAATGTTTTTTCTTTGTATTAGAAATTGCTAAAGTAATAGCTAAGGCAATCATGTTGCTTTATTCCCGTAATAAATGTCTCGATTTAATACAAAACATATTTTGCAGGTCAGTAATCTCCTTGGGATACATTTCTTTAGTGTTGTACTTCTTAATGCCTTATACTTTTTACCCATATATCTGAATACAAAAAGTAATGTTCTTTACTTTAAATTAACGGTTTATTCCTTGGTACCTGATCGAACTGACGAATTTTAAGAGACCTTTTGCACTTTGCGTTATATACGGGATCACTGTGGTTATTGCAAAAGCATGCACATTTGCTTTATCCGGTGGTATTGGTCTTGATATAATACAAAGGATAGATTTTGTTTTGTATGCAGGTCAGTAATCTCCTTCTAATGCATTTCATTGGTACTGTGTCTTTGCGTGCCTTGTACTTTTACCCAAATATTTCAATACAAACAGTAATGTTGTTCATTTTAAACTAGGGATTTATTCGTGATTATATTGTCGAATTTTAAGATAACCTTTTTACAGGGTCACTTCTTGGGATGTTCTTTTATGGAAAGTTTCTTAACTCTTTGATGCTCTACGACGTAAAATTCTATTCAATATAATGAGTTGTTTTGTAAAATGCAGTATACTTTTATAATAAATCACGTTATAATCCTTCCGTCCATACATTTATCCTTCCATGCATCGACCTGTCAATCCTTCCATTCATACATTCAAGTGCTTCTTTACTCACATAAAGTAATATCCTAACAATAATTCAGTTTTAAGGGTCAATAGACATTTGCTACACTGTTATCTAATGTTAATTTTGCTGACAGAATTTGAAACAGTGTGTGTGTGTGTGTGTGTATATATATATATATATATATATATATATATATATATATATATATATATATATATATATATATATATATATATAATTACAAATCACACGGCAAATAACATTCTTTCCAAAAGCACTGGATCAAAAAAGATTGTGTTGGTCAGGGAAATAATAGATATGAGAGTAAAAAAACAACAAAAAAATACAGTTCAAATCTGGTATGAAACCGGCCCAAGCGCTTTTGAAATCTATCGATTCCCTTTTCAATGGCACAAAGCCACAAGAGACGATTACAAAAACGAAACCAGAACAAAACACACAACACAAAAACATAAGTACTATACAGAATCTACATGGTGTTTGCTGTAGATATGTACATAGGCGATATACAATGAAAAAATAAATAAGGTTGAACGACGTTGAACGTTGCTACTTTTTAGTGCTTGTAAGACGGAAATGGCTAGAAAAAGGACCCCAACTGATGACGTAAGTAAGTAGGTTAGCAATGAAACCTTTACACCGTCTACAATTCTCCAATTACATTTTTTTTATCCCGGATTTAATATTTTGTTGAACTGGCGGTTTCTTAAAACTTGAAGTTATGTTCTAAAGCAGTATTGCATCCCTGAGTTGGGAATATTTAATACCTTAATAAACGCTTTTAAATACATTTATAAATGCGTTTTTTATATTTGACATGAATAATTACAAACACTAAAAACGTGAACAAAATATTATTTACATACTGTTTTGTTACGCTGAAACATATATCACATAATATAATCCTAATATATCGGGGGGAAAAAAAGCAGAAAACTGTATACTTTGAACTATTTACATTGTGGCAAATCCGGTATTCCAATTTGGCAAGAAGGCTATCCTATTGCAACTTGTCCGCATGTGACCCATATACTACGAGGAGTATTAAAAGTTACTAAATATTGGTGTGCTGTACAACAAAGTTCTTTATTAGTGAACGAGGAGTATCAAAAGGTACTAAATATTGGTGCGCTGTACAACAAAGTTCTTTATTAGTGAACGATGAGTATCAAAAGGTACTAAATATTGGTGCGCTGTACAACAAAGTTCTTTATTAGTGAACGAGGAGTATCAAAAGGTACTAAATATTGGTGTGCTGTACAACAAAGTTCTTTATTAGTGAACGATGAGTATCAAAAGGTACTAAATATTGGTGCGCTGTACAACAAAGTTCTTTATTAGTGAACGAGGAGTATCAAAAGGTACTAAATATTGGTGTGCTGTACAACAAAGTTCTTTATTAGTGAACGAGGAGTATCAAAAGGTACTAAATATTGGTGCGCTGTACAACAAAGTTCTTTATTAGTGAACGAGGAGTATCAAAAGGTACTAAATATTGGTGCGCTGTACAACTAAGTTCTTTATTAGTGAATTTTTTTCCCTATAATTATAATGATAGGTATTTATACTTGCATCTATAGACGGTGCGAGGAAGACTTTATTCTATGAAGATAAAATAGTTTAAAAGTTATCGGAATACATAATCTTGTTTAATTTGAAACTTTATTCTTCCGTCAACATGGACACTATGAATATCATAATTCAATGTATTTCCAATATCAGAACATCCTAAATGAACTACTACATACATGCCTACCAACTTGTATATATTTATCTACATATAAATTAGTTTGGAACTGCACTTCAGCTTTGGTTACTACTATTACTACAACTACATCAATTTTGGACTCTACGACCATTCGTAAACTTCTGGTATGGCTCTGTTTCCGTCATGCGTCGTCTGTCCGTCAACATGTACTATTTTCAGCTTATTCCTAAACAACAGTGACCTATTTCAACCAAAATTAGTAGAGAACATTCAGGCATCAAGTCCTTTTCATTGCGTACAAATGCCAAGGATTCGCTATAAAATATGGCCGCTGTTCCTAAAAATAGCAAAACCTTTACGACAGATTACAACCTCGCTTTATAGGAAGCATCCTGGTATATTAACCTTTCATTGTTTATACAAATTATTCTGGTATGCTATAAAATATGGCTACTGCTACTAAAAAAGGAAAAAATTTAAACAATTCCTCCTCGAATACCTCTGAACAGAATTTGATCAAACTTAATAGAAAGTTTTTCTGCTTAAAGGCTTCTCAAGACTTTGTAAATAATGCTGATCCGTCATCAAATATGACCGCCGTTATTAAAGACAATGAACATATTTGTGCAGCTTCTTCTCAAAAACCTATAAACAAAATCAGACCAAAAAAAAAAAAAAAAAAAAAAATTCCGACAGAAGGCATTTTACATTTACTTAAATTATTTGGATCCACATTCAAATAATGTCTCAGTTACTAAAAACACAAATCTTTAAATGACTTGTACTAAATATAACAACAATCAGAACTGGACCAAATTCTAAGGAAAAAAAGCTTCTTATTTACCCAGTTTTCTTGCCACCTGCATTTAGCTAATTAGGCCGATGTCAGACAGGTGAGCGATCTCAAGTCACAATTGGGCTGATTGTTTTCCCTATAAAATATTCAATGTTTTGTTTTACTTTTGTATTGTTTAAAAATGCCCACATTTTCCCTTAGCGTTTCAACCAATGCAAGGTTCGGCTATTGTCCAGAAAAGCAATGCCATCAATCACTTTGTCACCGACAGGAACTCATTTTGATGGTCCTCGTCTGCCGTATGCATGTAAATCACGTGAGGCAACTGCACACAGATGATATCAACAACTGTGACAATAACACAGTAAGACTAATAATAATAATAATGGTAATAATAATAATAGCCAAAGAAAACTCTTTGATCCAGAGTCCCATCGTCGATAACACCTGTCGTACTGTTAAACCTTGATCATCAACATCAAATCCCGAAAATCACACTTCAGTGCGAAATGAAGCACAAAGAGTCAGGTAATGATGGGGGAGGGGAGCATAGTTTGATCCCTGACACAACCAAGTAGTCTTTTAGTAAACATTTAGTAGGGAGATGCATCCTTTGAAGACGGTTTTTTAGGCTCTCAAATGGCGGACGTTGGCGACAATAGCAACAACTACGACTCCACCACCACCAATGTCATCATCATCATCATCATCTACAACAACAAGAACGAAAATGACAATAATAATAATTAGAAGAAGAAAGATAATAATAATAATAATAATAATAATAATAATAATAATAATAATTATTATTATTATTATTTTTATTATTATTAAAGTTTCTATGTGAATTATTTGTATGATGGTATTTTTGTCATTGATTTCTACATTTCACCCTGTTGTTTTTTGCGTTCCATTGGCCACATTTTCGAAAAAAAATATGTTTTATCATAATACATTATGGAAAATTGTATTAAATCTTGATATTTAGAAATTAATTTTCTTTTTCAGTATATGAACATAAACAACACCTATGCTACAGTTCAAAAACGTCCCTCGGCCTCAAATCCAAACAGCAGCAACTGCGAGGAGACGGAATCAGAAAATACGCAGGTAAAGGCTCACCCCTCAGCCGGACTGGGTTATAGCACGGCCTGAACCTCGTAGATGTATCTGTAACGTCTGCTGCAGCCGATTTGGCGTACGTAACATTTACGTAACGTACCGTTTTTGCTTCGTGCCAAGGAGCAGAGTATAATTATTTCGGACGGTATTGCAGCCATTTTGATATAAATGTAACCGCAATCTATATGAGAAAGCCCATCTCACTGGGAAAAAAATAGCAATTTAGCAATACTAAATTACTGCCTCATATCGATGTAGGCGAGGATTTTGCTACAGCAGTTTAATTTGGTTAAGAGGCGTCAATCTTAGAGCGATGCAAAATTAACTTGTTACATGTGTATTTGTGTACACACCAATATAGCTTCAGCATGTTTGTTAGCGAGTCCATATGATGTCAATCTAAGTTGCATTCAGAAATTTCAGAAAGTCTTATACTGTATGATTCTTAGTGGAATCAAATTGGCATGATCTGCATTGGGGGGAATTTATGCAAAAACTTTAATAGCGAGGCATTGGGCGTGTAAGATTTACTAGCGTAATACTATATATACGAAAAAATAGTATCATACATGTTAGAGAGAATTTTTAATTCGTACTCTACTTAGATTCGAAACCGGATTCGCAGGTTACGGCACCCATCGTATTGCCTGTAAGCACCAACCCCTATACCGTCCCGACCATGCACACATCACCAACAAATGATGCTACAAAGTCGGTGGTATAGGCATTCGTGCGTAGCAGACATACCCGCATGTCGACCCAGTAACTAATTCTCACCTAAGTACACAGTCCATCTGGATTCCTACTACAGAAATCAAGGTATATAGAAGTTATTATAGAAGTACAAATATACACTAAACAGAACGGAAAGTGCTATCCCTGGACTCTACAGGAGAATGCTTGATAACATTAATAGAATTTTTAATAAGAATAAATAATATTATCATACAGGATAGAGAATTTAGATGAGAATTAGTTACTGGGTGCCGTAACCCGTGGAACCGGGTTCGAATCTCCGTAGAGTACGAATTAAAAATTCTCTAACCTGTATGATAATATTATGTATATGTATGTCTATATATATATATATATATATATATATATATATATATATATATATATATATATATATATATATATATATATATATATATTAACTCGGAGTTCATTAAATCTCAAGGGCCCCCAAAAAATCATATCGTTATCATCAATTACAAAAAAACAAAACAAAAAAAAAAAAAAAAAAACAACAACAACAACAAAAAATAGAAGACACCGAAATCATATGCTTCGCAATAAGCGAGACTTCGTTGTATCCGAGTTCGTTATACATGAGGTGTATATGTTATTTTCAAATAAATACCAACAAATGGATGACATATAGTTTACCGAAAGAAATGCACACCCGTCGAGATATATCAAGCATGTGTGCCATTACAAATATGAGATGTAATTAATTGTGACCCTGCGTCTTAGATATATTACTGACAAATTTTGAAGTAAACTAAATTTAAATAAATTCGTAGGTGAGCAGAACTGAAGAACTGAACTACGCAGAACTGGAGTTTAATTCTGACACCCAGGATGAAAATTGCAAGTTCGTCATCCGAGGATCTCCATCCAATACCACGTATACAGAAGTAGTAGTCTTCACCCGGTAATTCGACCTTACCAATCCAATCCAGGCTCATGAAACACAAAAACGGATCGAGGAGCAATGGAACATATTAGTCATACTGTATATCTGTACAACATTGCGAATTTGCTTATATCTGAATACAAAATAACGTTTGTCAAGTGCATACAGCTGATCAGATAAAACATTGTACAGCTTTTTCTCCTCATACTGTGTTGAACTTGAAAACGTACATTCCATTTGATTAACTTTAATGAAGGCATTATACCATTTCAACGAATTTCCCGGTGAAATGTCTTTAAGATAATGTCAAAAAGTCACTCTTACATAAATGTGCCATCCTGCGCTGTTTTCAATGTCTGTATTTATCAAGTAGCAAAGCATGAACACCAAACGTCGACGAACACTTGTTATCCAACATCTTTGACTTTGAGTCTATGCGTATATTTTAATTAAGTTTTCCACACCAAATCGTAGAAGGAATATAGCCAGGAATAAAATCAGATAACAATATGTATCACATGACTACTCTCTTATTTGGGTTCATAAAACCATATCATAATATTTCTGTAGGTTAATAAACCCATATCATAAGCTTTCTGTAGGTAACATGTATAAGAACACGCCATGACTTCATGCTAGTCAAAGGCACAACGACTGAGGCATCCGAATGCAGTTCAAAGTAATTTGACTACACTATTCTCCGGTTTCGTGAAATAAAATTAGTAGTTTTTGTCATGTGATAAATAGAAGCTTACATTTGTGCTCCTTTCGATGAGGTTATGAAACTTGTCGAATAATCTTCAGTCTTTTGCTCGCAAGTTTCGCAAGAGATTCTCGGTTTATCACATAACTACTGTGTGTAGATTAATACATCCATATAATATTTTCCCAATACTACACACGTTTCATAGCATTTTGTGACATCAAATATAACGTCATGACATCATATAGGTCATAAGAACAGAACAGAACACAAGGTTCTTCAGTATCGTAGGCCCCCAGCCAATAATACAAAAATGTACACATGTACTTTAAAAAGCGAATGTACATAGCAATGTATGTCCTTATGTAATTGATTTCTTAATTGAAAAACACAGTATACAAATCTGTAAAAAATTAAAATTTCACCCATTTTCATACTGGACATCAAACTTATGAATTTTTCTATCGAAAGATTAATATAGTAATGTTCATTTAGATATATTTGGCTTATATTGGTATATGATGGACCAAAACGTAGAAATGATATTCGTCTCCTACACATTAAACATTTTGTTCCAAGCATAATGTACATAATCTTTTATCACTGTATGTTTTATATTGTCTTTCTCTCTCAATCATTAAATCATGTTTGAAACAACTATACTTTGTTAAAGTTTTTGAAAAGATCATAGGCAAGTTTTGGGTCAAATAATTTTTTTTCCAATAATGATTTATTCTGACTGTAATACACATATTAGAAGAACTGGATAGTTTACAAGACCACGTCTGAATGGAAGAATCTGTTAGATGCTGCTTAAATATGGTTAGAAAATCTTTCACATCGCCAATTTCTTACGTTATCCAAACATAACCAAATCGATTAGAAAATAACAAATTTGTCACTTTACCGGCCAAACACATTTACTGGCGTCATCAATTTTCTTTAACATCACATAACTGGTAGGGATAACTATTCCATGTATATGTAACATATTTTTTCTATATTGCACACATCTGAAAATGTATGTTATACTCAATGGATATCTTCCGCATTCACCGAGAATGACAGTATTATAATATATCTTTTACAACATTTATGATGAATATCCTCTATTTTTGGTGCATATTTAAAGCTCTAGTGTCAAATATTATATCGAAAAGTAGATTGAGAAAAGTAACTAGATTGTATGGAGTCAACTGGTTGCAAATAATATGTGTCATACCTGACCTGGTGTATAATTCTTAAAAGAACTAATACTTTTTATTATTTCTTGATTGGTAATTCAGCATACCCTAATTATTAATATCTTGATCCAGTATCATGTATATTTTTAGTTTATATTGGTCAAAATTCAATAAAGATTGAAAACAATCATATCATTGCTTTAGGCTATTTTGATTTCATATCATGTACTGTCTTCCTATCTTTGCCCTTTAAAATTTGTCAAAACTATCTTGGTTCATTTCTGAATTGAACAATATCTTTTTCATGGACATTTCGTACAAATCTTTTTTTTTATTTAAATAAAAATGTATAATGTAGTTTCTACTACGAATATATGCGGCTAAATAGACATTTAAATTGTTAATCTATGCTACAGATATGTTCACATCCTAGAGCTTAGAAGTGGTAAGAAGAAAACGGGTTAAAATTTCGAAATCTAAAACTGTTTGCATGCACTTCTGCCTGTTACATAAAATTCATGATGATCTAAAACTCTATTCTGACGGTTATCTTACCCCTGTTATTGTTTCTTAAGGAGTTATTATTTTACTGTAACCTAACATTCCTACCGTATATTAGGTAACTCATGGACAAATAAGTCATTGCAAAAACAGATAGGGGAGCAGGTCAAAAGGTCTTTCTCCTGTTATACAGGACTTTAATAAGATCTAACCTTGAATATGGCTCGACTGTGTACGGATCATATTGCAAATCTTATCAGCAGATGCTTAATCCGATATCCAAACAGGGACTTAGATTTTGTTTGGAAGAACTTAGAACTCCCTTTTTAGAAAGAATCTATGCTGAGATAAATAATCCGTCACATTTTCTCATACAAAGAAATTGCCTGCTAAGTTTTCTATCAAAATATCATCTAATCCTTTTAATTCCGTAATTGGTGTCACCTTTAGGCCCAGATGTTAATCTTGTACGATCAGAGACTAAATTTCATTCCACCTTTTGGTATACGAATTAGTCATAATGTAAAAGAAGCAAAATTATGTATTGACAATGCTGCAAAATTCTGTATTTCCAAATCAACACCCTGGTTATTATATTCCCCAAGAGTAATATTTGATGTTTGCCATTAGAAAAAAAGCCCCCTACCACTCATCTCTTTTCTTTTTAGAGTAAATTCACTCAGATCAGAGACTCCTATTTGCAACACCCCACAGCACCATCTCGAGACGATTTGCGGAAAGCCTCCATTTTCACCGCAGAAGTTACAGCCTTACTTAAGTCTTTGAACTACATCGACACCTTTCCAAATATAAATTTCATCATCTTTTCGGATTCCGTGTGCACACTAAAAGCCTTGTAAAACTTCAGAGTTGACAAATCGTTAATATCTCGGATCTAACACAAACACGATTTGTTCATGAAATCCAGAAAGCGTATATTATACTGTTGGCTGCTAAGTCACATCGGTATGACGAGTAATGAAAGAGTGGATAAAGTAGACAAAGCTGATCTGCAGTCACCCGTTTCTGAATGGAAGATAACATACAGTGACTTAAAATATTGTAAACAACTGGCATGTTTTATATACATCACAAAATATGTGAAATGAAAGTCCGCAAACAAGCTTCAGATCATCAAACCCATCATCGGAGAATGACATCACTCATATATAACGAATCGCAGGGAAACACATACCTCTTGAAGGGTGAACCTAGACCAAAGTGCATAACATTTCCAGTGTCCAGTGACAGTGGAAAACGTTCTTGTCGAGTGTGTCGACTTTCACCATGTGAAACAGAAGTTTAACATTTTTTTTAATTGAACGCAATTAAGAATCTTTTTGATGCAGTACCATCGGAGAAAACCTTTGACTTTTTTGAGGGAATGCGGTTGATATATAAAAAATTGACCCTATATTTGAGGGATTTTTACCTTATCTTTTTTATACATCTTTATTTTAAATCTTTTTTTTTCTCAGGCTACATGTTTATATTTATTTGGAAGCGTTTTTCTTCCTAATATTTTGTGTAATATTTATGTTTAAATTTTTGGAACTTAATTTTTAATTGGGACTGTATGGCCAGGATTGTGCTGACAAACCATTAAACTCTATACACGCATGCATGCTCATGTTCTCGTGTAAATACAGAAATAACGAATATTTTTCAGTGTATGTGTCAATGCCTTACGAAGGCTGTTACAGATGCTCTCAAAGTTTTAAGACGTTTATATGATAGCATGTACAATGTGCGATGGCGCTATACACAAAAACAACACTGATTATTTTAAACTACCACTCTTGTGACTCATCTGTAAACTATTGTAACGGTGAGTAGCCTGTCTTTGATCGGGCATTGGTTCGCTATTTTGCCAAGTCGTGTGTCTTTCGGTGTTTTTTTCTTCTTCTATACATCAGTTTCCTTGCTTGACAATACAATCAATTTTATACATCTTTAGCTGCACACACAAGTTCTAGCCTGTTTACATACGAAACTTACTTTCGATTTTTGTCAAGTCGATGCAAATGTCCACATTCACTCACTTTTAAAAGCACAATTGTTAAAGTTATCATTATTTAAATAAAAAACAAAGTAAGGCATGGCAATAATACATAATAAATTCATATTTCACTTTATAACAATAATCACAGATATTCATGCAAGACAAGATTTCCAGTCCACTTTTTATCATATTAAATTTGTTTACATCATATAACAAATCTAACCGTATATTTTAAGTACTTTGTATTTTCTTTTCTTTCATCATTTTTTTAATATACTTTTAAAAGATTTTAACATTTTTTTTATTTTTTGTTGCCTTTAATCTTTTAAGTTTCAGGAGTACATGTTTGCTTCTCTTTGAAACGGTTTATCTTTCCGAGTACTTTAGAAATTTCCAATCTAAATAATTTTACAAACTTTCTTTTACTCGTCTTACACAGGGCTGTCAAACCTACGGTCCGCCAGGCTCATTATTTATTATTATTTATTATTATTATTTATAACAAATCTGGCCCGCCATAGCAAATGAGTTTGACACCCCTGGTCTTAGATATCCAGGACTGTGCTGATCTGCTATTAAATCAAAGACATATGTGCTTACATCACCTGGGGTACGTTGTCATTTGCTCACCTGGCCCAAGGCCGTGTGAGCTTATGGTATGTCCCTCCGTCGTCCGTCATGAGCGGTTTGTCCGACCGTCAACACTTGTTTGTGAACACTCTAGATGCTTCAGTTCTGATCTGATTTTATTAGATTTGGTATGTAAACTTATATTATACAGATCTCTGACAAGTTCGATTCTGAGAGACATCCATCCATATGAATGAAGGGATCTTGCATCTGATTATCTGACTTTTTTTAAATACTCTAGACCATGTTTCTGAACAGATTGTGATCCGACTTTGGACGTTAGCTTGCATCATCAAGATTTTAGATCAGTTCGATTATGAGTAACATCCACGCATATTAATGAGGTTGTCTTCTAATAAAAATATAAAGAATAAAATTCACCACTGGTGCAGTACAATTTTATATTGCATTTGGTGTCTTGATTAACACATGTGAAGAAAAAAATACCCACAATTGGATGTTTCTGTTTTGTTCAAGTGACTATTTTCAAAAGCCAGGTACAGTAACACAATGACTTGAGGAGTTAAATAAACTGAGAAAATTTGTAGGTCACAGGTCTTCCAGGTGAAATATGGTAATCGACCGCCATTTGCGGTGTGCAGAGTAATCTCCCTGCAATAAATTCTGGTTGTCATAAAAGATAAATAATGTTTCTCATGTAAAAATAATTCTGATAAGTCTCAACATCAAAACTAATGTTTACTGTTTCATATGTCTACATTAATGATTAGCAATATGGGGATCAAATTTAATACATTTATGAAGATATATAAGACTTGTAGGGTTGCTAGACACAATAAAGAACTGTGTCATCGTGTTTTTACCTCTTTTAAGTCATTTTACACTATTTAGTGTAGTATATCCATTTTTTGAGACACATGGTTAAGTTTCTTGTGAATATCTTCACAAAAAGTGTCCAATAAAAGTGTCATTCCAGTAACAAATCACATGTTTTAGTGCGAATCGCAATCCGCACGCTATCATATTTTTGATCGTCACTAAGGTGTTGTTAAGTATCATTCAAACCACTGGGGTGTTTCCCTCGAGAGTTTACGGCATATGTTTTTTTCCCGTCAACCTCTGCTTAAGACGTATGGGTCTCTAGGGTATAAATACTAGTCTTTTGCCGTGTTATGGCAGATGCATTCCGACTGGCAGTGTAAACGTTAGCATTCACGACCCCTTACGACCAAATACCACCGCGGTAAATTTACTAATAGAATCTAATATAGTACAATGAAATAATGTATTCCATGATAGTGTCGGAGAATGATGCTCCTATAGAATTAGCATTGCTATAATGGTCCTGATACATACGACAAAGCTTGTTCTACTTCTGTGTTATTTAACTGGTTTTATGCTTATATATTGACTCTAGCGACAAACGATGATACATTATATATAATTGCATAATAACATTGTACTAAGGAAGTGTATGAAATTATTAGTATCATTACTACGGAAATATCTAAATGTGTACCTTTGTTAGTACCCATTATAGTATTCTTGAACGAGCATTCATTACATGTATATTCCCTTTGGAATCACCTTTGTTTGCAACAAGGAAGAAATCATATATCCAAATTTATATTTCAAGTAGTCATGCATTCTTGAACGGAACCAAGTGCTATTTGGATTTTAAGTTTTCTGATCTATATACATCGAGAAACATCCGAGTGGCATCATAATTATGTGTGTTCTACAGTTCAGCTTGTGTCTTGCTTGCATTCTTTGTTTACAAATACATTAACCATATTTGTAATTTTATATGTCTGTTCTTAACGTTCAATATTGAGTCACACAGGTGCCAGTTATATTTAGCTAGATGAAGAAGAATTCTAGGTGTAACTTTAATAAGCAAGATCATACATAAATATTTGAATTTATTTGGACTGATTTTACAACAAAAGACTTTATTCAACTGAATATACTGGAATGCCAAAGACTGAAAATTTTATTCAAACAATCATTCTCAGACAGTGCACAGTTGATCTTTATTATTGTTAGTGTTCATTAAACTATTGAAACTTAAAAAAGGCTCTTCTGTTTTGCGATTGAAATTCCAAATTGACATCGAGTCGATGTTGGCCTTGCGCTGAAGTAAAGCTAGGGACGTTACAATTTTTAATGGCAGCGGTGGAATCGCTGAATCAGTGCTGTCGGTAACGCCAGTGAATGATTCACCAGATTTCGATTCAGGATGTCATCAAGGGAATCATCACCAGCTGGTCTGGACCCTACCGGTAGAATGTGTCTCCCACCCTCCCTCGATATGATCCCAATGTCACCAAGTGGTGAAGTCTTAATTCGCCATCAAAGTCCTAGTGACCCAGATAGGGAGGTGGCAATTGAAACTGAATATGAAACTGAAAGTGAGGATGGAGACTTGTCAGCTGTAAGGGAGGAAATCACTTGTTTACGTCAAGAGGTGGAAGAACTTCGTAGAAAAGAACAAGAGCGACATCGTTGCAGAATCTCTCATCATGATGAGGGAGATAGTTCCATATATGCCAGTTATAGACATGTACAATATTCTTCTCCGAGTGAAAATGTAAATGGCAACTTTGAGGACAATATAAGATGGTCACGAAGGGAGGTACGCGGTCATATGTACAGACAAAGAGGATTGGATGAGGCTCACATCCTTGCAGGCTTCTATTCCCGTGGTCGACCCCCTGCTATTTATGATGGTTGTTCCAGCTCGAGGGATTACATGTGCACTTCGAGATGGTTAGTCAGTTGAACTGTTGGGATGACAAAATCAAAACCCTTGAATTAGAAGTCAACCTGAGGGGTACTAATTTCAGGGACTTTAGTCGTGAACAGAGAAGAAATTACCATGATTTTGTTGCAGCTTTATCTACAAGCTTTGAACCCGATTGCCAGTCAGAGCTCTACAGACTTAAAATGAAGGACTGTCAATGCAAACGAGGGAAGTCACTGAACAAGCTAGCACAAGATGTGAAACGCCTAGCGAGGAAGGCATATCCAACAGCACCAGTAGGAGTCAGGGAGCATTGGCCTGTGACTGTTTTCTAGATACCCATAGCAATCCAGAAATGGAGTGGGCAGTGCATCAGGAAAACAAAAGCCCATGGATGACGAAGTTCAACTTTTGGAGTTCGAGCCTTTCGATCTGGACGAAAGATGAAACTCGTGGGGGGGGGGGAGGGGCTCACAAGTAAGGATGCAGAATATCAAACCGGGAGGATTATGTTTTTACACCGATTCAGGCCCAGAATTGGTGAGGTTTCAGGAGTTGACAATCTTCTGAAGGACATTTCCAGCAGGCTGGCCACTAGCCACAACAGTAACCACAACGGCAACCACAACAACAACAACGGTCGTAGAGGTGCTCATGAACGAAATGAAAAATGTCACTACTGACTACTGGAAAAATGAGTGCCCTGTAGGTAATAACACGGGATCACATGCCAATTCGAGGAATGGAGCAAATTCTGGTCAGAGAAACAATGGAGCTGTTTCTACTTCACAGGAATTCCAAGGAAACGTGAAATAGCAGGAATATCGGTCTAAGCTTCATCTGGTGGTAATGAAGGATCAATATCTAGATCAAAGATGTGCATTCGAAACATCCAAATAATGATCTGTATAGTGAAGCGGAAATCTTCGGTGTTCAACCACTGTGTTTATTTGACACTGGTTCTACTCTTTCTGTGTTGCATCCAAACCAGTATCTAGCTATTTGAGAGGAAATTCGACCACCTGTGTTGAACAAAAATATTCAACTCGGAATGGCAGATGGGGGTTCGATTCCCATACAGGGTCGTGTTACTCTATATTTAAAGATTAATGGAAATGTGTTCAATCAAAGTGTTGTTATTGCTGATATTCAGGCACCCATTGTGTTCGATTATGACTTTCTCTCTTAAAAATGAGTGCAAAATTGATGTTGTTCAAAGTAAATTCTTTACAGTTGAAAATTCTGTGCAATGTGTTTTTGAAAGTGATTCACCGACAGTGTGTAGAATTACCATCTTGGATAGCGTTGTTGTTCCAACTGGTAAAGAGATGATTGTTAAAGCCAAAATTAATGGAAAACTTGGATATTCCACGCTGGCAGTTATTGAAGCCGACAACTCCAAGCTTTCGGAAAAGTGTGTCCTTGCTGCTAGATATGTAGGCGAGCCCGGCTTTGGAAACTGCCATGTTTTATCAAGATTTTTTACCCATAGAAGAAAATTATATTTTCGCTGTAGTGACTGACTTGATTGGTTAGAATGTTAATAATTTACTATAACAGATAAAGATGTACGTCAGTGTTATAACTAGAATTTGATTATGGATAATGATAAGAAAGTAACTTGTAACCAAGGCAATGGCACAATTGTACTATAGGCTGTTGGCGGTCGAGGCATGGAAGGTCACTTATTTTAACCTCATGCAGGTTTCAACAGAAAACTTCAGTTCACCCTCAACTGCAAGTCTGTAATATAGCAATCTAATTGCACAAAATCCTAACTTCAACCAATCAGATTGATAGATTCCATATTTGGCAGTTTGATCGTGGAGATATTTTGCCAATCAGTATACTGTATAGGACTGAGCAATTATATGACATCATTACCTCTGCTTGCTTTTTTTGTCTCCAATGGTGTTTTGGTGTATTTTGCTAAAAAATGTGTTTGTTCCTACTGTTTAATTTCATCATTTGAAACAAAGATAGATTTTAGAAAGACTGATCTACAATTCTAAAGTTGGTATATCTCCGTACGTTGCGTACTCTAGGAGAAATTACGAGAAATGCAGAAAACGTTGGTTCGTCTCGGCCGTTGTGTCTCATCTTTTGTTTTTATATAACTATCAGCATTCACGTGACAATAATATTATATATAAAGTGTATATTTATATATCTGACTCATTCTTCTCATTTATTCATACCGTTGAGACAATGATAAGACAAGGACGATAGCTCCTCTTAAATTAAGGCACGATGTTTAGAATGACATATTCGTTGCTACAACAAATGACTGGAAACAAACTAGGTTGTTGGGACGAGTGTTAATTAGAAAATATAGCGTATTGAATGACATAAACGGCATAAAGTACAGCTACATGTACGACATGCTACCTCACTTGCAAACCGATTGCAATAAACGGTATTAAATTAGGATAAGTATGTGACTATATATTGTAATAATCATTACATTTGTAAAGTCTACGCGGTTCTGTTTTTCTTAGTCAATTTGATCTTTCATATAGTACTGCTTTAATTAAAACTTTAGAGCTACGTTTGCCCTACTTATGTTGAAACAAAACCACACATATTTTCATTTTGAATTTTACTACAATATTTCCCTGACCTTCAAAGAGCTGAATCTAATTACAAAATGACTGATAAATTAGAACAAATGTTGTATTTTACATTGACAATTTTAACAAGTATACAAAGATATGGTTATATCAGAGACTGTAAGGAAGCCCAATTATGAATGTAAAATAGGAAGAGCAAATCACATTGCATTTTATACTTCAAGTATTTTTAACTTGACCCATAATCGTGTCAAACAGGATGTCGTTTTAATAAGAGTTGAGGTTTATGGAAACAGGGACAGATTTAGATGTTTTACGATGTATTGATATAGGTGGTCGCTCTTAAGTATAAGTCTTCTTTGATAGTGGATGGTGTACATCTAATCACACTAGCACAGAAGGACAAAGACTTCAAAGAAAATAGACATAATGGTAAGTTTCCTTTTTTTTAATAAGATGCATTTGTATTTTCTGCACAATTATCCCCTTTCTCATGAAGATGTAAGATGTTGAAAAAATAATTTGGAGTGAATGGTTCAGATATTTAGAATTTTGCTTCCCATATTGAATTCCTTTCTTTTATTGTATGTGGTACATAACATTGTATTTGCAAAAGTATTATAACTATTTTCTTCCACATTTGTTCTGTATCCATGATGCGGTGGCATATTGTCGGGCTCCCTTGACCTTTTAGTTGCGTGCAAAATAATCGGATGATCTAGATGAAATATCCAAAGAGTTAGTTAGTGCAATCAGTGTTAACATGCAAGACCATATGTGAACTTTATTGCAAATCGTGAAACGTAACAATGCTTTCAAAATAGCTAGTAATGTGCGACAGCAGTATTTAAGACACTCAACGATGTCAATTTAATGAGTACTATCGAGGACCTATACAAATAATATAACCGACAGAAAATGTTACAACTAACGGCCTCAATGTTCGTATGGACTAAGGCTGCAGCCGATATCCGAATGTTCAAATTTGTCAATTTTCTTGACGAAATAGTCGTGTTGAGTTCAAAATAATTTTGCGAACATTATATATGGAAGTACGAATTGGATATTAAAGGTAGATGAAAACTGAGTTTAAAATAAATTAATGTGTCTGCATATGTATTTATATTTACCTCGTTGAATATTATTTCAGGACATCAACCATACTGTCTCAATCATGTGCCTAGCTGTACGGCAGATCTTTATGATGGTTTTATCGGGTACGGAAAAAAGGCAGAATTGTTTTCCTTCATATACTGTTCATTATACATTGTGCACATATTCAAGTATATACTAATTTGGCACATTTTGAAGTGTAATATGAAATAGTAAACTAATCAGAGTCTGTACAAAGACTAATGATGAGGTGGATATAAAACAGTTTTATTAGAAAAGTTTGCTAACAATTCACAATACAATTTACAATATTCCTGTGTTTTATTTATAAGAAATAATGAAGCAAAAGCATACTCTATAAGTTTAACGGCCTGTTGTTATGGAAATATTTACATCTTCCATTAGACACAATATAATATTATTATATATAATCACATCCACATAATTAAATATACAGAAAACACTCGTGTTCCTTTTTTTTTCTTTCTAAATTCCGATATGCAGTGCAGTTTGTCCCATATTCTATTTATACTATCATCATTTACGTTGTATATATAAAATAAGGAATCTTACGTGTACTGGAAATTTAGTGAACCTACATTAAGAAATGTTCAATACCTATGAACTCACTAACTTGTACTTGATATAAAAGACTTGCGGTGTGCAGACTCATTTTAGAAATAATATATTGAGGCAAAGAAGACAAGAAGAATGGATCAGGAAATATTAGTGGCTAGCAGCAATTCTTAATTGTAAAACATTTTCAGAAAAAAGCAATAAATGCCCCTAGGATGCCCCATAGAAGTTGACGTTGTATCGGTGTCCTTCTACACTATAATTTAGTAATTATTGTAGTAATTATTATAGTTCCTTAACTAGTCGAACAATGATGTCATACGACAACTAGTCTCGAATGGCAATGTTTGAGCATTAATATCTGAACGATAGTATCATTCACCGCACAAAATCTTTTTGTTCAGATATTTAATCTTGTTCTTGACATGCAACTACTGCAAATAAAATTAAAATATTATTGCTTTATTTACATAGACACGCCGACGATGATTGTCAGACCTCCAAAGTACTCTGCAAACCCAGGTGATAAAGTCACATATGAGTGTTTCGTCAGTTGTACCAATACCCATTTGTTTAATTGTCAGTGGTATTTTTATCAGAATGGCGAAACAAGCTTAAGACAATTAGTAAATGGAGAGAAGTACAACTGGTCTTGTACAAGGCGTTCAGTACCTGACTGGTGCGCTCTTCAAATCACCATAAAAAATGTTACTAATACCGACACAGGGAACTATGTTTGTGAAGCAAATACATCGACAGGCACGGTTAGGAAAGAAGCACAACTGCGAGTATACGGTAAGAATATTTTGTGTTTCATTGACAAAGTTCTTTAATAATACCCGTAATGCCATGCTGATCATGAAGTTGAGTATCTGTAACTTTGTTTTAGTAACTGTCAGTTTGGGATTGTTTGTCCAGAGAAATCAAGCTCGAAGGGACTTCAGAATTAACAAATAAGTGAATTACAGATTCTCGTGTTCCTAGCATTGACCAACATATTACTTTTATTGCGGTTTGTTTACTTGTGTAGTTAAGTACATCCTTGCATCATTCTGTTATCCTGAATATTAACAGTGGTTGCTAATCTTCTACTGGAAGTACATCCTTGCATCATTCTGGTATCCTGAATATTAACAGTGGTCGCTAATCTTCTAATGGAAGTACATCCTTGCATCCACGCCACCTCTCTCTCT
Organism: Margaritifera margaritifera; assembly: GCA_029931535.1. NCBI lineage: Eukaryota > Metazoa > Mollusca > Bivalvia > Unionida > Margaritiferidae > Margaritifera > Margaritifera margaritifera. Next base: position 541,479 of record JAQPZY010001067.1, read on the forward strand.
CTCTCTCTCTCTGGACCATCGTCGCAAGCTACGGGCGAATATCCGTGAAAACAACGAGCGTAGCGGATTTTCGCCTGTCATGCGACGATGTCTCTGGACCTAAGAGAGATGATAAAAGTTACAGATAAACGGACTAATGGAAAGGGGAAAGAAAGAGATGGAGGATAAAAACAATCTTATGGTCGGTAGCAATGTTAATTAAAGCATAATAATGACTTAGATCAACAGTAAATTAATTTAAATGTTGAATTACCTCTTGTTGGGTCGTCATTTAGATTAGTCTATATTCCACATTCGTTTCAATATACTCGACGGTGACTGAACGGCTGCGCGTTCAGTGTTCAAGAAGCTAACCATGCCGTGTTTGTAGTGCTCTACTTTATTCACTTAAACCATCTTTTATGTTTAAATCATAAGTGTGTCTTATATTTATTTAATCAATATGAATGAAAATAGAAACTATATCAAAAAAGAGAAAAGAAGCAACTTATCAATTTGCAAAGAGAGTTGTGAATAGCCGCAATAGGTACAGAACTACATTTTGTAGTGGACACACTGAGCAGGGATGTGAAGAATTCACTCACTCCGTCAATACACAGTTCCTATAGTCAATCTTAACTCCGTTGGAAATGCAACTATGTGTATTTGTATGTGATATAAATAAAATATATGTATAGTATGTACGCCTTATCTTTGATATACCACTCGTTGTATAAATCTTTCATTAAAAGGAAACTCGGCAAGCCTCGTTTCCTTTTAATCACAAATGTATACATCTCGTGGTATATCAATGATAGAGAGTACATACTATATATATATATATATATATATATATATATATATATATATATATATATATATATATATATATATCGAGATAGATAGAGAGAATAATGAATGTGCGTTAGTTACAATAATATTGTAAAACTATGGATTTTTTTAAAAATCGCTGGAAATTACATTATATTCTCGAAGTAACCGAATCGGTTTTTTATGGTTTTGCAAAATCACTGACAATCAAACTAATTTCGTGAAATTGCTCAAAATGTGGTAACTAAATTTCGTGAAATCACTGAATTTTATCTAGGGTTTAGGGTGCAAAGTTCTAACTCAGTAGTGTATCATGTGTACACAGATTTAATAAACTTCTTGAATATATATTCTGATTGCAATTTTTTATTTACTGATAAACAACTGCTTAATTGTTAAAATTACTCAACTGTATAGTTGGTATGAAAGGCATTTATGCCATCTGTAAAATTATGCTTTTAAACGTTCTTAAGGATAAGAAACTGTATGAAAACATGTCGGTACCGTGGAACATCGTGTGTGTGTATGTGTGTAATTTATTTGACTCATTCTTGGACCCGTATTTCCGCAAATGATATACGCGTACCTATTCTCTGTGTAGTCTTCATGCTTTACGTTTACATTTTTGTGCAGAAAGTTAGTGTTTAAATTTAATGCAATTTTTATTATAAACATATTTTGATAACTAGCTAGAATAAACTCATCCCATGCTTTATTCTATTGTCTAAATTATTGGTGTAAAATTTGTCACCATTTCAGGTTAATTGTTTATATATTAATGACAAAACATATAAGCAAATATTATTTTAATTTATATTCAAATTGTTTACTCAGTGAGTTCATACAAGGCCTCGCTCTACTTTTTCTGCTAAGATATCACAACTAAATTTGTGTGTACGAATTTACGACAATAAAAGAAAAACAGTCTATGAAAATATTACAAGTACAGCTACGGCATTCTGGAATCCTTTATTGGTAATGCCTGTTATTTTAAGACCTTCCAAGTTTGATTTGTAAACTTAATGAATTACAACGAAGCGTTGAGCGCAAAAACTTCAAAGATGAATTGGTAACATTAATGCACAATAGTTATCATGTTAATATATGGTATTTTCCTCAACTCTTTTGTAAATTTGTGATATTACTATACTGTGTATCATTCATGCAATGGTAGCATTTCACAGGAGATTTTGGTGAGTTTCAAGCAATACACTGCACCGAAATAACAGCAAAATGCCCCCAAATAAGAAATAACAGCAAAATGCCCCCAAAATCAGAAATAACAGCAAAATGCCCCCATAATCAGATATAACAGCAAAATGCTCCCAAAATCAGAAATAACAGCAAATGTACCAAAATCAAAAATAACAGCAAAATTCCTCCAAAATCAGAACTAACAGCAAAATGCTCCCAAAATCAGAAATAACAGTAAAATGCTCCACAAATCAGAAATTTTCTTTCAATATGCTACCGTTGATAACTTGTATTATTCCTGTCTGCTCTAGGTAAAAGTGCTTGCAATGTTCGTTGTCACGGTCTCAATGACACTAAGATAATCATCTGCAATAATCAAGTGCACTTTTTGTATCAAGCATGCCGTGTCTCAATAAAACTTGGCTAACAGAACCAACATCAATTAGAATTTTACAGAAGCTTATTAGAATATGTACAAGTCTGTATAGTGTAGATAGCGAATTTCAAATAATTTCTTTTAATCGGTAACATTTTCTATGATTTCATTAAATCCTCTAGTGAATCAGGGATTAGGCGAATGTAATAAAGTGTCAGTGATTTCGCAAAATCCTTGGTGTAACAATCTTACTCAAACACACACGCACGCACGTGTGTGTGTGTGTGCATATTGTGTCTATATCGACCACGTACTATTAGATTCTAATATTTTCTGCCTCCAAAACCCCAAAACACATCAATAGCTCACTTTGAAAGGATAGATAGTAATATTTCTTAAATCCTTAATTACTTGAGACATTACTTGTATGCATAGGGCTATAGACTCAGCTGTGTCACGATTGCTCTAAATTTTGATTGAAGAAACTCTCTAATGTCTATGTTTTAATATATTGCAAAAAGTTAAAATTTTTTCTTTTTTTTTTCTATTCGCATAAAGGGTTTTTATTTTACTCTCAAGACTTAAGCTAATACATGGATTTTTTTTATATTTCAGCTAATATCTGTTTATATTATATTATATCATTTCTTGGTAATGGATCTATTGAAAATGTCTAAATATATTAAATATCCTGATTTGCAGATACGCAAATATTCTGTATCCTACTTTATTTAAATTAGTACCACTATAATTACTAATGATTGGAAAACATCAGTATCCTCTGGAAGGAAGAACGAAAGCCTTAACTAATTTCGATATAAAATTCTGTTATATACGATGGAGGTAGATTTTTAAAAATAAAATGGTGAGAAGAATTTAGAATCAATATTTCAAACATTTTTGTATAATTGTGTATTGATGACTTTTCATATAAGGTCCAGCCAAACTAAAGTCATTAGAATCAAAACCGATGGTAATACACGTAGGTGACAGAGTTGAAATCCGTTGTTTAGTGGACGGTTGGCCTGAACCCGAAACCATATGGAGGCTTGACAACGGAACTCGGATCAACGGACGCAGCTTGGAGAATGTGCAAGGAAGCATTCTGGTTCTAGAAAACGTGACGAATTCGATTGAAGGCAATTACACATGCATCGCTTACAATAACCTTGGCAGTGACGAATGCTCGCTCTCATTGGCTGTTACAGGTGATCTTTAAATAATATCTTTAAATAATAGAAGAGATACCTTGTTTATATTGATGTAACCAATTTCGCCTCGTCTTGTGGAAAGTTTATCGATAACTCGTATAAGCAAATCATCTAGACGTGCAACTTAATGGAAACTACCAATCAATGAATGAATGAATGAATCAATCAATCAATCAAAGTCCTCATATATGTCACTTTATTGTCTAGCCTCCGGGAACTTAAACTAATCACTCAGACTTGGAGGAGTTGCTTACAGTGTTCAAAATCACTGTACTTTTGTATCCTTATACTTTGTTTACTTACACATACCTTTGTTTACCTGCACATACAAGTAGATTTTCTAAATCAGCTTATATGTAACGCGTGCATACAAAGTATAGTGATTACCGTCAAGGGATCATTCGTCAAGGGATCATTTTAGTAAAGGCATAGGATTTTTTAAATGAAACATTTTCCTTCAAAGATCTTTCATATCCTTTCCCTTTCCTATACTACTTTTATCTTGTCCTTAATTGCAACATCAAAATCATATAAAGTCGCAATGAGGTCATATTTATGTAGGTTCTATTAAAAGATTTTATTTCCATAAATAATCGTTCTTTTTCCTTCTTAGAAGCGAATTATAATTCTGTATGTTGAATCTTTTACGAACAAGGTCTGTGATATGAGGTTTGGATTGCACTAACAAAACCCGAGTCTGGACTTTAATTTAAGTCTAAAATCCAGCTGTCTGATTGACTGAAATTTAAGTCTGACTGATAAATTTACCAATCAAATGTTTTCAGTCTTGACTGAAGTTATATGCTTATGTTATTGAAATCGGAGTTAGAACTGGGACTTCTGCAGCTGAAATTCAGAAGTTTTACTCACCTTACACTTAGCTTTTTATAACTGATTTTCATTTAGATCTTCATGTTAACGGACAACAAGGTGGAGAAGACATAACTGGTAGTTCTTCAGAGAATCATGTGGTCCATGTGGTATCTGCTGTGGCCGCCATGACTTTCATAGCCTTGATCGCTTTGATTGTGGTCATTATAGTTATCAGAAGGAAGCGCTTGAAAAGGCGTAAAGGTAATACCTGGTATCTAATTTTTAAATAGTAAACGCACGAGATGATACCTTTACCATGTTTAAAACTACATTATATTATTTTTCTTTTCTTCTTGGCTGGTCACTATAGATCTATTAGGGACATATTATATCGACTGCCTTTTTATACTAGCAACTAGTTTTGATTCTTTCTTCTGTGCTATGCTAGCAGACGTTACCTTAGTTTTACAGGCACCCTGCTATATTTAGTCAGAATGAGGTTTGGTTTGGTTTTGTAGGATTTAACGCCATTTGTCAGCACATTACAGGTTATACATGGCGGCCAGTAAATTTGGTGGAGGAAGAACCCAGGAAGAACCACCGACCCACGCGAAGCTACTGGCAAGAGAGTTCTTTCATACCCACGTTGGTCGAGCCTAGACTCGAACTCACGCAGACCGAGTTGATATGTGTGAGTGATCTGTAAAGGTGAGCGCCTTAAACCACTCGGCCACCCGGGGCCCCGTCAGAATGAAAACTTCAGAGTCATGTCAAATGCATCAACATTTTCAACATAGTTGCCAGTTTCCAATGATCTCTCGACTTGAAGCTGGATTTACCTACCGTGTGTCTTCACTGAAGCACAAATTTTCTACTTTTGTCTGCATTGGACTATTGCTGTAAATACTTAACTTCAGTAAATATAGCAAGAGACTTGTACAACTCTGATGACCTCAGCTAGTGACAAACCGAAATTGTGCACAAAAACTTTTTTCATATCAATAGGTTTTAGTTCAACATCTGCCTGTCAATTCCAACTTTGGGTCCGTGTTTTGTACTTAGATGAATAGTATGATCCATAGTGATAATAAATCAGGTAAACATGTCATCTTCCTATTAGCGATTGAAATATTAGACACATCATGTTATGCTTTTAAGATTTACCATTCATCTATATACATTTCTTTTCTTTTCCTTGATAGCTAAGCCGAATCCCGAAATAAGAAGGTAATGTCCTGCGTTCTACTTGTTGATAAAATATGAATAACATATTAAATTCCATTATTTCATAGGGTAACCACATTTGTATATTCTTTTCAAAACTGCGAGTTTTTGAACGAGTTAGCAGATGTGAAGCGGAATTGGCAATTTTGCGGATTTTTCTCATTTTGGAATTTCTTCACGCTGTTTGATTATTTTTCCACGTCTTCCGTCAACAAATATAAAAAATGTAAATCTTGAAACAAATTACAATGATTAAACTTTCACTGATTATGAAATATTTTCCTAGTTTTATCAGTTTTACGCTGTGTTGTAAAAATTCTAAGATAGAAAGTAAAACACTTAAAATGTCGACATGTAAGATGTAATTTGTAGATATTTATATGTGTCTGTATGTTTAATATATACATGTGAATGTATGTTTAATGTATACATGTTCATGTATGTTTAATGTATACAATTGCATGTATGTTTAATGTATACATTTGCATGTGTGTTTAATGTGTTATGCATAATGATGAGGAAAACGTGTCGTACGCTTTTATTTTTTTTAAAATGGAATTCGCAGGCAGCGAGTTTAATAAGATTCTGATATTGTGGATCGTGGAATAAAAATTGGTGGATTTTGCATCCAGTGCATGTGGTTATCGACTTTAAAATATGAAAGTATCGACAACAAAAAATAAGGAAACAATTTCCAATACATTATTGTTATGTAAGAATTTTCATGGTAGCTGATTTGCCGTTTTCATTCTGTTTGTATGCAACAATCATATTGCAGTAAATAAATAAATAAATAAATGTGCAAGAAAAGAAATGCACTTAAAATCTGCGTTTTCATTCTTATGCAGTGCAAATGGACAACAGCAGCCTTCACCTTCGAGAAATATTCGTAGTGGTGAGTTCCCCCATCTTATCTCTCACATGCACATACTACCTCCATATCTATCAACATATACATTAACTCACTTTCCCAATATTCAAGATCATCATCAACAACAACAACAACAACAACAACAACAACAACAACAACAGCAACAACAACATTGGTAATATAATAATAGATAACAAAGTCAACAGATCGAATTTATATAAGAGGGTCAAAATATAACCATACCCCTCCATTGGTCAAACTGAATGTTAAAATTGAACTATTTCACGCTTTTTATGTTACCCATATTGTCCATGACAATGTAAATTTTCTCTTTTCCGTGTGAAATGCACCCGAAGACAATAGCAATTTTAGCTAACAGAGTTCGCTACTGTAATTTTTGTCCTCGGTCCTTTTGTTGTTGTTGCTGTCGTTATTATTATTATTATTATTATTATTATTATTATTATTATTATTATTATTATTATTATTATTAAATAATAGGAAATGGATATGCAGAGGTTTATATTCATCCATCGGAGGATCCGAACTCTGCGGAACCGATTCTCGAGTCCAACACTCATATTGATGGAAGCAGGAGTACTGAGGACATCGGTAGATCACAGGCTGTAAGTACAGTGACTGATGGAAGCAGGTGTACTGAGAACATCGATAGATCACAGGTTGTAAGTACAGTGACTGATGGAAGCAGGAGTACTGAGGACATCGGTAGATCACAGGCTGTAAGTACAGTGACTGATGGAAGCAGGAGTACTGAGGACATCGATAGATCACGGGTTGTAAGTACAGTGATTGAAAAATATCTTATTCTCTTTACATTTAGTGCCATTACTCAGAATTTTTTCAATTGATTCATTCACTGATCGAACGGCCTGTTTTGTTTTTTTGCTACAAACAGGGGATCAATCAAATACATATATACAGATACACAGGCAGACATACGAACAGACACGCAAACAAGTAAAAATAATAAAAAAACATTCAAACATACGAGGTGATATCCTCTATCTATCTATACATACATACATACATACATACATACATACATACATACATACATACATACATACATACATACATACATGTTCTACCCATGGCCTTAATTAGTTTTACTTATACACATATAAATACATACATACATACATACATACATACATACATACATACATACATACATACATACATACATACATACATACATACATACATACATACATACATATTGAATGCATATATACATGCATACGTCCTTGCATATTCCATATCTATTCAATTTATATAACAGCTTCATGTTTAACATACGGTACACATTAAAATGATGACGTCCCCTCTAGAAGTTGCATTTGTCTTGATGCGAGGGTGCGTTGTCTTGACAATATGTTAATCAAATAATTGTTTTATTCGTACTAGTAATTGCTAAAGCAAACAAGTTTTCCTCGTGTGTTGCAATAAAGGTTTTGATTTAATACAAAATATATATTTTGTCTTGTATCCAGGCCAATAAGCTCTTTCTAAAGCATTTTCTAAGTATTGTGCATTATAATGCCTTATACCTTTGACCCATATATTTGAATATAAAAAAGTACTGTTGTTGATTTTACACTAAGGATTTATTCTTTCGTACTTGATTGAATAGACGAATTTAAAGAGAACGTTTTCACTTTGCGTTATATACAAGGTCAACTTATTTCTGATGTTCTTCTATTGAAATGTTTCTGAAGTCTTTGAAGCTCTGCTACTTAAAATTCTCTGTAATATATAGAGGATATCTACCTTTTTTGAGTAGATAGAAGGAAATATTTCACGAGTGAAGTGGAAGCATTGTATTGTGATGAGTTGCAAAGCCACGAGTGACAATTCAAAATGTTTCTACTTCACGAGTGAACTATTTCCTTATATCTACTAAAAAATACATTGTATTATATATATATATATATATATATATATATATATATATATATATATATATATATATATATGTGTGTTTCTAAGGCAAAATCCTTCAATTTGTATGGATTTGTTTCTGTATTCTGTGTCAATGCGATTAACGGCCGCATTACTAAATCTATAAAAAGAAGTTCCATTTTACAGTAATTTTAGGACAGCGACTTTTTACAAATTTAGACTGTACATATAATGCTTCAAATTGTGTATTTGCTGAAATTAATGAATGTTTTCATATGAAAATGAAGAGATTTATAGTTTGTTAATACTTATCTTGCGAATTTTGATACTGTGAACATGATTTTTAGTTTGTTAATACATTTCTTGCGCGTATTGATACAGTGAACATTGTGGGTGTGATTACTGTAGTAACAAGACAGAACGGTCCAACAGACTTCAGAGCTCAACATTATTAAACAACAAATTTTAATGATTGTGAGTTTAGTTGCAAGGATTTTGGTTTCTATTTTTTGTTTATTTCTGCATTCAAACGTTAATTTTTGTATGTTGACAAGCTTGCAGTCTATTTCGGTAACAGATGTTACACCCAAATTTCGATTGTCACTTAATTTCGGTTTGTAATCGACATTAATCAAGGCCTGATTTCTCCATCCCTTTCATAAATGTGTACATTAAGGGTTAACAGCGTTGACACATTTTAAGATATATTCATCCTGATGGGGAGGGAGAGAGAGAGAAGGAAAGAAAAAGAAAAAATGAAATAGACCTTAATATGGATATACATGTCTGAATAACAAACATAAGGCAGATATACATCCTAAATGGAAAAAGAAAGTAGTTCCATAAGTGATATCGCCACTGTGACGATAAAAGTTGTATTGCCACTGTGGCGATAAAAGTCGTATTGCCACTGTGGCGATAAAAGTTGTATTGCCACTGTGGCGATAAAAGTTGTATTGCCACTGTGGCGATAAAAGTTGTATTGCCACTGTGGCGATAAAAGTTGTATTGCCACTGTGGCGATAAAAGTCGTATTGCCACTGTGGCGATAAAAGTTGTATTGCCACTGTGGCGATAAAAGTTGTATTGCCACTGTGGCGATAAAAGTTGTATTGCCACTGTGGCGATAAAAGTTGTATTGCCACTGTGGCGATAAAAGTTGTATTGCCACTGTGGCGATAAAAGTTGTATTGCCACTGTGGCGATATCTCATTATGAAATATATAATTGAATACGCTTTTTGTTGTAGGCTTTTATAACAAGTCAAGTTATAAGCTTCCCGTACATTTACTCCTCCTTCCTTCCATCCACCCATCCGTCTATTATTCCATTCATGCATTCAGTTGCTTCTTTCCTGCCATGAATAAAATAATATCCTGAAAACCCTTCTGTTTCGTGGTTCAATAAATGTTTGCTGCTCATTTATCTAATGTTGCTTTTGCTGAAAAAAAATTCAAACTATATACATATTTATATAACAAACATGATCAATCACAGTGCAGCCGGTCTGAGAAACTGACCAAGCGCTGTCGATATCTACGGATCCCATTTTCGACGCGGACTACGCAAACAAATAACTATCACAAACACAGAAACGTAGAATATATATATATATATATATATATATATATATATATATATATATATATATATATATATATATATATATATATATATAAGTTTGCTATACTGAAACCAAAATCACAGATAATAATACTAATATATCCGAAAAAAGCAACAAACTGAATGCTTTGAACTATTTACATTTTGGAGAAAATGTATTTGAATTTGGCAAGAAGACTATTTATTTGAAACTTGCCCTCCGGTAACCATTGTAATATAATGGGTTTTTTGTTTAAAAGCAGTTAAAACTCTAAATTGTTGCACCGTGCTTTGTCATGTTTATTTAATATATAATTTGTCTTTGATAAAATCTATCACCGAAAGCTTTTATATATATATATATATATATATATATATATATATATATATATATATATATATATATATATATATATATATATATATATATATACTGTAAACTCGGGGTATATCGAATACTAAGGAGCACACAAAAATCGTCATTGTATATGAATGTCGTTAAAACCGATAAAAAATATATAACGCATTGGAAGGGTTCATGCCATGTGCTTCGTAATATGCGAGATTTTTTCTGATTTCGTTATAAACGGGGTTTGTATATTAGATCTGGGTAACGCCAGCCATTTTGTATCACGATACGTATCATGATAATTGCCCTTGATACGATATGTACCACGATAGTATCGCATATATAAATAAACTAAAAAATATACCAGTTAGCCCATATTTGCAAAACAAACATCTCTTGAAACATCGCATAAATCCATTGTAGAATAAGCTAAATAAAGAGTTTGTCATTTTATTTGTGACTTTCTTTTAAATGTTCACTATACAATGATCAAATACACGAAAAAAAATTAAAAACACGTTTAATATCGTATTCTGCGAATAGACGCACTCGGCGCGTGACAATAAATGAGGTGGGTGCCTCTATTTTAGACCCTTAGTGTATCTTGTTCTCTCTGAGTGCACTTTAGGTACATGTACTTTATAGTTATCAGTTGTTCATATGGTCCACTCAAGACAAAAATGAAAACATCACTCAAGGTCTGGAAACTAACCACAACATGTACTGATGTCATTTTTATGCCAAAATGTACATTTGTATTGAGCTGAAATGCAAAGGTCAAGTTGGTATGTCTACTGGATGTTTTGTTTTGCGTTGAATTAGTTTATCGTAGGAGATCTCGTACGTCTAATTGTACATGTTGAATGATGTAGACTACTGTGCATTCTTAATAGAATTCCTTTATCGGATGTAACTAAGTCAAAGCTAGGCACTTGTTTATATTTAAATAGGAAGTCGTGTGGTGCGTTTACTAATGCAGAAAATACCCAGGCGGAACAAATGTTTACCAGGATTAATCAAAATGTACGCAGAGATTATTGTTTTAAAAAATACTTTCAAAAATTAACAACTGCTATCTCTTTCAATTTTAACAAAAGTTCGTGTAAGTAAATATAGCGGGTAGAAGGAAACAGTTTGTATGCTTGTTGGTAATCCATTCAGTGATTATTTTTATTGGATTTTTATTGTTAACCCTGGTCGAAATCCATTTGCAGTAACTACAGAAAGCGTTCGGAAGAATTTGATGCGTTGTTACGAAAGTCTACATCAGAAAACCGGAAGTTATTGTTGGATGTTTGATTTTTTCTCACACAGATTCAACTTTCAAGGTTGTTCTTATTTTTTAGCAGCTAAAGCCGAAACTGAAATTGCACTCGTAATGAAAATCGACCTCTACCGCGGACGTTTTGAAAGCAGGATAAGACTGGTCACGTGATCATGCAATTTTGTATAACTACTGTAAACCAAAAATGTCTGCTTCCAACAGATTTGTATTTCCATTGAAAAATGTAACTTAAATCACAACTCAAAATGTTAAAAGCAGTCTCTTGTATAATGATGCAAATCAGTAGAAAGTTTATATTCTACTATACCCAGTTTTACATGATCACGTGACCAGTCTTTACCTGTGCCAAAATTGTCGGCTTTACAAGTCGATGTTTACAAGACAGCTGTTTCAGTTTGGGATTTAACGGCTAGAAAAGTAAAAACAACGTTGAAATTGAAAGAAGTTATGAGAAAAATGTTGAATCCAACAATAACTTTCAGTTTTCTAATGTAAACTTTCATATCATCATTGAAATTAGTTCAAATGTTATGCAGGCGAAACGCACACAATTCTCCCGAACACTTTCTTTAGAACCTGCAAAGAGATTTCGATACTCTGAACAATAACAATCCAGTAAAAATAACTCCGGGATTAATTTAATGTGATGGACCTTGTTGTTTACTTCATTCAAACAGAAAGAAAGTCGATAAGAAAATGTTTTCTTTTGGACTGTCTATATCATTTATGTTCATTCTACTATCGTCATGTATCGATACCTCTAGTCAGTATCATAATACACTATCCCCTGAGTAAATATCGCGATTCATTGATGCTCTTTAAACACTGTAATTTTCTTTACATGGAATGAGCACTTAAAACAAATACCGACACAGACAAAACATACAGAGTTCGTGAGAATAGTGTCTGTTCAAGTGTTTGATATAGATTTATACCGAAAGAAGCACACATGCTTTGAGCTATATCAAGCATGTGTGCGATTACAAATTTGACAAGTAATTAATTGTGACCGTGTTTCTGAAATATATTACTGGCAAATTCTGAAGTAAACTAAATTTAAATAAATTTTCAGGTGAACAGAACTGACGAACTGAACTACGTAGAGCTGGAATTCAATTCTGACGCCCAGAATGAAAATAGCAGGCTCATCATCAGAGGATCTCCATCTAATACCAACTATGCAGAAGTAGTAGTCTTCACCCGGTAAATGGACCTTGCCAATCCAATTCAGGAACACAAAAAACGGTTCGAGAAGCAATGGAACGACCAATCCATACTGCATATCTGTACAACATTGCTAATTTGCTTAGGTCGGAATAAAAAATAAGGGTTTGTCAAGTGTATACAAGCTGATCGTATAAACAATTTCACAGCTTTTTCTACTCGTACCGTGTTGAACTTGAAAACGTACCTTCCATTTAATTAAATTGATTGAAAGCATTGTACCATACTAATTAATTTTCTGGTGAAATATCTTTAAAATTAAGTCTAAAAAGTCACTCTCACATAAATGTGCCATCCTGCACCGTTTTCAAGGGCTGTATTTAGCAAGTAGCAAATCAGGGACACTGCAAGCCAACAAGCAATTGTTACCCAAAGTCTTTAATTTAGAGTGTATGCGTGTTTTAATTAGGTTTTACACACCAAATCATATATGGAATATAGCCACGAATAGAATCAGATAATCATATTTATCAAATGACCACTGTGTTATTTCGGTTAATATATCCATATCATATTTTTTCTCTATCACATAAATACTATGTTACTTAGATTAATATACTAAAAATATTAATTTTTCTATACGTAACAAGGGTAAAAAAAAATCATGACGCCATGGAAGGCTAACACGTAATGACGGTAGCATCGGACTGTAAAGTAATTTCACTACACTATTCTGTGGTTTCGTGAAATAAAATTATTATTTTTCGTAATGTGATAAATACAAGCTTACATTTATTTTCAATTTAAATGATATTATGAAACTTGTCAATAATTTCAATCTTTAGCTCTCTAAGGCTCGAAAAAGAAATTTAAGTTGAAATGAGCATTTGTGTAAGAGTGTGAAACCCTCTATTTATCACATACTGTCTATACTCGCGTATAACACGGGTCCAAATGCAAACAACATAGACTCTGATCTGCAGTCGCATAATGCGCCGGCAGATCAGGGTCTATGTTGTTTGTTCTACTGATTAGTCCTTACAAACTGCATAGATCCAGATCAGCCTGCGCATTTTGCGACGGCAGATCTGTGTCTATGTAGTTTGCAGTTGGTATCAACTTACAGTATAGACGGTATGTGAAAAATATAGGGTTTCATAGTCTTACACGGTAGTTGGTACACTTTAGTAGTTTCTGGTAGACTGCACCGTGTTGGTATGACTCGGTAAAAGTTGATCCTATGTCACTAAAGTCTGGCCACCCCTGACATAATTACATTTATAAACAGACTTTGTAAAAAAAAAGTAATTAAGAGTGTTTGATATATCCATAGCCATATTATTTGATTATTAAAAGAAATTAAATATTTTGCAACATGTTTCAATATCTCGTGAAGGCGGGGGGCATGCTGGTAGTTGGTTGACTCGGTAAAAAGGAGATCCCATGTTACTAAAGTCTGGACACCCCTGATATTGAGTGTGCAGTTTAATATTTTTTATATGTTAACATATCACTTTATGTGAATCTGAGTGGTCCAAATAATCCCATGACATTCTTGAGCAAGTATTCTCTTTACTGATTGGCTGCGACCGTTTGAATTTTCATTATCCCGCCTTCTATTTTGTTTACTATTACTCTCAACATTTTGTCGGCCATTTTTCGAATCGATTGCCAAAGTGGGATTGAGGAAAAAAAGGTTATGTCTGTCGGAATATGCCCAGTTTGACCCACAGGGGCTCGTTACAAATGAAATTACGAGTATCGGTCATTGGATAGGGCTGGGGAGTCCAAACCTGTTACTCGAAACCCCACCCCATAACACGCGTGGTTTAAATGTCAATCTATACGAGTAAATAAACTCCCCTCTCTTTTGAAAAGAATTTCGACAAATGCCGGTCTCCCAATTGATAGAAAGTTATTCTTCCAAATCAATAATGTAGATATCCAGTCACAGAAACATCCATTGAGTTAATAACTAGAGCTATCTAAATGAAAATCAGTAACGGTCAAATCTCAAATTCTCAGCAATACTTCTATATCTAGCACAGTTTCTGCATACAGTAATACTCACTTCAGAGAAATATCCAACAACTGGAATACGTTTTCTTCTGCCAAATCCAATACAGCATCTGTGGTGAATGTCCATGGTGGAAACTTTTCGGTGGAAACGTTCTAAACAGTCACATACCAATTAATGTATATACGCTACAGTTACTCCTTATGGCTGATCTAATCAAGTGAACTATGTATAACAACACATACGAATTTCCAGCGGCGGTCCAATTCGAAAAAATATCCTGTTCGTGACTAATGTTCTGTTGATTAGAATGATATTTGCTCTTTCAATTCATATTTATTAAAATTTATACTTTTAAACGTCATTTTTTTATCAAACTGTTAAATACTACTTCAACTCGCGTCTGTGACAATGCTTTCACGCGCAAGAATTAAAAGGTGCAGCGTCTGAGCCAGAATGAAATGCCGAAAAAAGACATGTTTTTCTTTCTCTTTCTTTCCCTCAAAATAAAAACTATGTGATAAACAGAATCTCAAATGGGTAATGATTTAATATTGAATTTATCAAACTCGTTGAATAATTTTCAAAAATTATTTTACTCGTTTCATAAATTCAATATTAAATCGTTACCCATTTGAGATCCTCTATAAAGGCAACACCTAACATAACACCTCATGACATTCTAATAACGCCTCATGACATTCTAATGACGTGAAACGACTGAGGCATCCGAATGTATTTTAAAGTCATGTTACTACACTGTTGTACTGTTTCGTCAAATAAAATCAGGATTTTTGTTTATGTGGTAAACATAATCTTGCTCCTTCCAAATGAAATTTATCAAACTCATCGAATAAAATGACAATCTTTTGCTCGCCAAGGCTCACAAAGTAAATTCTTTCTTTCACATGACTTTTGTGTTATCAAAGTTAATATGGCCATATAATATTTTTCAAAAATCTACACACGCTTGATGACATCTTTTGATACAATGTATGATGTTATAACCTCATATAAGACAAAAGAATAGAAGAAAACATAAAGTTTATTTAGTATTGTAGACCCGCGGCCATAATAATAAAAATGTACAAACTTACTTTACAGACTACTTCTGAAGGGAAGAATCCATTAGACGTTGTGTAAATATGGTTAGAAAATTTTTCACATCGCCATTTTTCTGTGTTATCTGGACATAACCAAATCCATTAGAAAAAAAATATAAAAATTTGACTGTAATGGCCCATTTATATTTGTCAGCGTTTTTTGATTCCTTTAACAACGCATAACATTGGCAGGGGTAACTATTCCATGGAATATGTGGAATCATTGTCCCATAATTTACACATCTGAAATATATTTTATACTCAGTAACTATTCCATGGAATATGTGGAATCATTGTCCCATAATTTACACATCTGAAATATATTTTATACTCAGTAACCATTCCATGGGATATGTGGAATCATTGTCCCATAATTTACACATCTGAAATATATTTTATACTCAGTAACTATTCCATGGAATTTGTGGAATCATTGTCCCATAATTTACACATCTGAAATATATTTTATACTCAGTAACTATTCCATGGAATATGTGGAATCAATGTCCCATAATTTACATATCTGAAATATATTTTACACTCAGTAACTATTCCATGGAATATGTCGAATCATTGTCCCATAATTTACATATCTGAAACATATTTTATACTCAGTAGATATCTCCCATATTTACCGATTATGACAGCATTATCTGCATTTGGTAAATCAGTATGTCGTGTACAAAATTTATAATGAACAGCCTCTTTTTCTGGGGAATATTCAAAGCCTTAGATTTCAGACCAATAACATAAAAATTATTTCACCATAGTGTCAAAAAATTGAAACATATTTTACATGAAATTGCCACAAAAGTTTGGATAAAAAAAAATATTTTAACTGTTTTTAAAGCGTGAGATATGTATATTTCAGCCTTCGTACAACTCAATTTGATGTCTAAAACAAACCAGTCTATTGATAAAGTGAGAGTTTGATGTCTAAAACAAACAAATCTATTGATGTCTAAAACCAATCTATTGATGTCTAAAACAAACCGATCTATTGATAAAATGAGAGTTTGATGTCTAAAACAAACCAATCTATTGATGTCTAAAACCAATCTATTGATGTCTAAAACAAACCGATCTATTGATAAAATGAGAGTTTGATGTCTAAAACAAACCAATCTATTGATGTCTAAAACAAACCAATCCACTGATGTCTAAAACAAACCTATATATTGATGTCTAAAACAAACCAATCTATTGATGTCTAAAACAAACCAATCTATCGATGTCTAAAACAAACCAATCTATTGATGTATAAAACAAACCAATCTATTGATATCTAAAACAAACCAATCTATTGATAAAATGAGAGTTTGATGTCTAAAACAAACCAATCTATTGATGTCTTAAACAAACCAATCTATTGATAAAATGAGATTTCAATTACCACCATTCCAAGAAAAAATGATTTTTCTTTTAGTTAGATAAATTTCCATTCCTATTTCATCACGAAATTGTTAATACTTATGTGTTGTTTTAATATACTTACATATTCAGCACTATTAGATACATCTTGATCATATAGTACAAAAAAGATTCCAGAAATATCTTCAGTAATGAATACTCTCCTATCACATTTTTAATGTAGTTTTTGCACTTATATGATAATGAAAATTGGAAATAGAACCGGACTTAAGACGCAGCCCTGCCCTTCTCCAACTAAGCAATACAAGTATTATGTTAATCCCGTCGGTGGTCGTACACAACTTTCAAACAGGAATACATACTCTTTAAAAATTGTAATATATTCCCAATGATACATTTCTATACCAGAGAAAAAGGTAATTTACCACGTTGAACACAATCAAATGCTTGCGAAAAATCAACGTAAAGACAATAAAAATACCACCAGGTGTTAATATATACTTCTGAACAACTGCTTGTGAACAGAAAATATTATTACATGCATTATTTTTTATCTGCAGCCTGCTTGCGACAAATCTATGAAGTTGTTATATTCTGTCCAAGTGAACAATATTTTATCTAATATGGCAGCATATTTTGTCCTCACTTTATTTAGCAAAGAAATCACCCTATAATTATTCTGCTCATTATACTACCACCCTTATAGCTGGAACATATTACACTTTTGACCATTTGTTTGGAAATTTCCCAGTGTCAAGAATATTATGGAAAAATACATTGAAAAAATAAACTATATTTTGTAATGCCATTTGGTATCCAATAATATACATCTTATCTGGACCATGTGTCTTATTCATCAAACAATTAATACTTTATATTATTTAAATTAGCAATATCTTGATACGGTGTCATGTATTTTTATTATTTTATTTTGGTCAAAATTCAATAAAGCTTTAAAATACTGATACAATTGCTTGTTTGCTATTTTTTTTATTTTGTACTATCTTCCTCTTTTTGCCCTTTAAAACTTGTCATTTAAATTTTTTTACTGTCATGGAGTTTTTGTACAAACCATTTTTTACTTACATAAATTGTTTAAGGAGTTCCTTTTACGAACAAATGCGTCTAAATTGACATTTTTCTTTGTTAATCCATACTTGCGTACTAATTGGTAGTACTCCAGTCTGGCTTTATTTCTGTCGCTATCAAACTTTTTGATATAAAGATACAAACTTGTTTACACAGTCATTGACATTTAGATGTAACGATGTAACAGATAATCAATTAAAATCATATGCAAGGATCAAAACAGCAACATCAGACATGGTTTTAATCCTTTATAAATTCTCCATATCTAATTCAATATCATTTTCATTCGGGTCGGGTCGATTTTAGTGATGATTACAAAGGACTCGAATGGAGAGAGAGAGAGAGAGAGAGAGAGTCGTATGTGAAATTAGTCATGCTGCAATTAGGAAGAAGACACACTGTAGGATGGTATATCTTTTCAACTTCCGCCATTGAAATTAGTCATGCTGCAATTAGGAAGAGGACAGACTGTAGGGTGGTATTTCTTTTCAGCTTCCGCCATTGTATAGAAGTACTTCTACAAACCCTTTAGAGGCTAATCTATTTTAACAAGAATCTGTTCTGCTGTTCCTTATCACAAGTGCCCACTTATTCAGTAGTCTGTCAATTTACGATGCTTGTTACTGCTTCCCTTTCCCTCTCAGTTCCCTATGGAGCGTTAGCGTGCCGGACTATCAACCACAAGGGGTTGTGGTGGGGGGTTCAAATACAGTATAGACCAGGCCGAATCGGACATGTTACATATTTGACCATTTATTTGTAAATTCCCCTGTGTCGCAATTATGTTGAAAAGTACAATGACATAAGAGACAATACTGTTTAAATCAGTTGGTAGCAAATTATAGGCACCATGTCTTAACTTGGTGTATTATTCTTCAAAGAACTGATGCTTTCTATTATTTATTGATCGGTAATAGGGGCGTTCAGTATATCAGAATCATCAATATCTTGATGCAGTGGCATGTATCCTTTTATGGTCAAAATTCAATACAGACTGAAAATAATCATACCATTGCTTCCAAGTTATTTTTGATTTTGTGTCATGTAACATCTTCCTATTTTGTTTCTTTAAAACTAGCCAAAACTTTCTTGGATCATTTTCCTATTGAACACTTTTCTCTCTCATGAACATTTGCTACAAACATTTTCTATTTGCATACATATTTAAGCTGTTTTCAATACGAACGTATGCGTCAATATGTACCATATTATTTGTAAATCTATATTTGTGTAATATCTGGTATTTGACCAGACTGGCTATTACTGTGGTAAGGTTACAATATGCATGGAGTTACAATGCACATTGGTAACTTTATCGCCGTAGAAAAAAGAATTTAAATAAAGATGCAAACACTTTTACACAGGTATTGATATTTATGTGCAATATATAATTTTATATGTAATATACAATACAGATTTTCACAACTTCAGCATAATTTGTTCAAAGAGTCAGAGAGAAATTCTCATGCTCTTCTCTCATACGAAAGTATTGTCAATCGCTATCATCATCATCATCATCGTTATCATCATCATCATCATCATTCTGTGTACCCTCACTGAGATGAACAGATTTACCGACTAATTTAATCCTACATTAAATTGCGAAATGGGAGGATTCATCTATATCATTTACTCCTAAAGTTCTTACAAAGGGAAACAACTCAGTTGATGCTACTACATAATCAACTACACTGTTACCGTTATTAGTACTACATGTTATTTTACCATCTTTATCATTGAATAGTTTATCATTCAGTGTATATATGTTAAATGTTCTGTACATTTTATAAATGACAGGCAAAATTTTTATCAGTTCCGCACATGAAAGAAATTTCAACTAAAATATTCCTGTGTTATGTGGTAAAGGAAAATCATAATTATCACACAAATCATCTCGATAAAAACATAATCAAGTGTATCTTCAGGTATTTAAAAAAATCCTTAATACAGGAAGCAGAATCACCTGCAAGGATTAAAAAGGTATCACATGGTTTTGATTTGATCTAAAAAAAATTCTAAAGATCTCGAAGAGCTTAATTATGAGCAACATATTAATGAGGTGATCTTGTATCTGATTGTCCGAGCTTTTGAATACTCTGGAGACCATGTTTCTGAACAGATATTTGGTCGAACTTGGTATGTAAGCTTCAGTCATCAAGATTTGACGTTGTTTCAATTATGGGCCACATCAACACATATTAATGAAGTTATCTTGTATATGATTGGTTGAGATTCTGAACACCGTAGAGACTATATTTCTGGACAGATTTTAATCAGACTTTATAAGTAAGCTTATATCATCAAGATCTCCGAAATGTTCGGCATCCACGCATATTACTGAGATGGTCTTGAATCTGACTGTCTGAGCTTTTTGAATACTCTAGAGGCTATGTTTCTGAACAGATTTTGACTAGAATTGGTATGTTAGGTTTTATCATCAATATTTCAAATGAGATCGACTATGAGCAATATTCACGCATACTAATGAGGAGTTTTTGCATATAATTGGTTGAGCTTGAGAATATTGTATCAAACCAGTATATTTGATTTAGCGTTTAACGGTACTTCAGAACAAAAATGGGTATAATGTGCCAATTAAAAGTAAAATATTGTAAAAGTGAAGAATTGCACAAAACTTTAATAAGATAAACCCTTCCAAAAAATGTAAATATGAGGTACAAGAGGATGAAACGTGAAAGGTAAAGATGTTGAAATTCTGTAAAAAGTATTCAAAATTAAAGCTGAAGGTAACACATTGTCCTACATTACCAATACACTATTGTCATTCTTTTTGTCATAATGAATGATTTGAAATTTGATATTATGACTAAATTATTAGACCAAAATATTACAATCTTCTGGATGAAGAAGTTTTTGCTTAGAAAAAAGTTGTGTAACAATTTACCAATAATAGCAAAAGAACTGAAAATGTTTTTTTTTTTAAAAACCAAACTATTGTCGAGTGTCTCTGATGCACACAAATAAATGTATCTTGGTATTAGAGTTTCGTTACATATTTAATTATGTGAAGAAAAAGATTTGCTTTAATAATATCATAATTCTTGCAAAACCATGTCTAATATTTTGGCAGAGAGTTATGACTTAAATCTTAAGCGCTTTGAAATTATTGATTTTTTTAAGTAAGTTTGATATTTTTGGTTAAACAGTGATTGACAGTTGCTGGTATTGCCATATTAAAGTGCCTGAAGCATTTGTCACTGATATGTTATCATGTGTATTGTGCATTAGTGTATGGCATTTCATATATTAAATGACCTTACTCACAAATTATTGTAATCGTATATTTTGTATTTTTAGCTTTTAATTAAAAAAAAAAACAACCAAATACCCAACATATTTTCCATCTTAAACACTTCCAAAACTTAGTTACTAAGAGAGAAAAAAATATTTAAAAAAAAAAAAAAAAAAAAATCGGGTAATCAATCCAGGCTGATCGGAAGGTAGGAATCGAACCCGTAACCTTCTGGTCAAATGTCCAACGCCTTAACAACTGAGCCACCTTGGGCGAGAATCTCAATGGTTTCCAAATTATGACGCCAGGTAAGGGGTCCCAGCAGGTAAGGACAGACCATGGAATCCATGCTGACTGCACAAATGAACTCCCCTTGTAATACCAAGAAGATATACCTTAAGGGTGGGGCTATGAACAGTTTCCAAGTTATGAATCGGGGCGTGGTTCCCAGGGGCAGGGAGAGATCCAGGGGACTATGCTGATTATATTAATGACTTGTTCATTTTATGTCGATAATGTGATTATATATATAATTGGTAGAGGAAAGAAAATAAGCGACACTAGCATTAATAGACTATGCAGCAACTATGTGTTCCAAGCTTTAATTTCCCCTCTACCATTTCAATATCAATCTGATTTACGTCAACTACTCAGGTGTGCGATGTCAGGCCCACTTGGGTCTCTTGTGTTTGAGGGCTTAGCCTTGCAAGTTTTGTATTTTATAGGGTAATCCGTTTTAAAACTTGCCTAATATATCAGTTTCGTTTTGGAGACATACAGTTATTACAGTGACAAAAATGTGTATTACCTAGCTATTAACAGCAATATATACTGGTTAGTTAAGCAATCAAGCAGTGGTAAAGCATGTTATAAGCTAGCTATCAGCGTAACATAATAAACTATCACGACCATTATCCCGTCCAAGGAAAGACCTCTGCATGAGGTCTTGCTACTTTCTATGCATCTACTAAATAAATAAATACTCGTGTATTTGGGAAGAAAATTCTTTTTGTATTCTAACGAGTGTACATTTTTCTTGCTATTTTGGGGGCCAATATTTTGGGGGAGTTTGCTCTTTTTTATGGGCGTGGAGTGGAGTGGAGGGTAGGAATTTTGTCTTTGGCGATCCAATGTAGCACCAAGAAATTAGAATCTCCATTAACCGGGTTCACTTAATGCTATTGCAAAATACACTGTACATATACACTGATGAATGACTTTATATTTTAGTGTGAGCTCTTCAGTTTGTCCAACAGCTTTAATATAGCCATACAACTTTCCAAGATGACAGAACAATAATTTTAAAGGAAATCCTATTTTCTATAGGAATTGTAGAAGAAAGCTTTGAGAGATTTCCTACGAAAAGTGCAAGCTTCACAAGATCCATAAGATTCTTTTGTGCAACTATTGTTGCTTTTGCAGATGAAGATCACCAAAAAACATATGAAGAAATAGAGATAAAGTTTTATCTTCCTTTAAATATGTATAATGTGTTATTTATTAAATATTATGAATTTATAAATTAATGAAGATTATAAGTAATCTTAGACTGAGAACTTTTTAGATATCTCTGCCAGTATCCAAATGGTGAATCCATATATATCATACATGTGATTGTACCGGTGGTATGCCAAAAATACCATTTTAAAGGCCGTCTACTGCACATACAGTTTAATAGTTAAAATCTACCACTTTTGAAAATAAAAAATAAAAAAATTTATTAAAAAAATTAAAAAAAAAAAAAAACCCACTGTATTTTTACGTGTTCTATCAACACATTAGTGAAACCAGCCAGAACGAGTTTACTGGGACCGGAAATGTTCCACCAGTACAACAAATGGGTGCAATAGGATTAGAGTTGTTAAAGAACAGCTGACATGTGTACACAGCAAGCTGCTAATGGATTACCTTATTGATGGAATTTGAGGAGTTTAAGGCCAAATGAGGGATTTTTTTTGAAGTGTTATAAGTAATAAAGGGATAAAAGGTGGTCCATGAAGTCTTCTGAGCCTTTGATGAAAATCGTCCGGCCCGTAGTAGAGGGGAGATAAATGAAGAGACCGACCATAAAAAATTATTTCGGCAGAGACACTAGAGTAAGTATATTGATTTTTGTCTGGTTTCATTGCTATTGTATTATTCAAGGTGTTTTAAGATGACAGCTCCTACATTTTTTGTTCAATTCATGTCAAAATGGCGAAACGTGTGCTTTGTCCCCAATGCTAAGATACCACCAGCTAAGAAAAATTACAAGTTCAACAATGCTTGGATATCAGAGTTTAAGTGTGTGCAGGTGAGTAGCAAAGGCCCTGAGTTTGCATTGTGTGTTTCAGAGGTATGCATCTTTTGTATTTCATAAACTATTTGAAGTTTTCATGCACATAAATTATGTTCAAACCCTAGATAAAATATATCGGTTAAAAATATATTACAAGATAATTAATTTTAAAGTTTGGATAAAATTATTCATAAAAGCATAAATAAATCATGTATTTTTTTAAACATTTTTAGTTCAAGTCTAAATCAGTCTTTTTTTTTTTTTTTTTTTTTTACAGTGGTGAAACTTGCCAACAAATTTTTGGATCTGAGCCATAAAGAGAAAGAAGCCCTTGAGGATGAGGCCCATGAATACATCCCAAGTCCAAGTCAGGAACTTCCTCTTCGGGGTGAACATAGCTTGGATGAGTATTGGAGAGTAGTCAGCAACCTTACAAAATCAGCAACAGGAAAACTGAAGTTTGAACTTCTTTGCAGGCTGAATGTGGTTGCCCTGTCATTACAACATTCTGATGCTGATACAGAGAGGACATTCTCCATTCTTTGCAAAATACAAAGTGATTCAGGGGGAAATCTGGACCAGAGAACTATTGTTAGCCTGTTGAGTGTGAAGCTTAAAAATCAGAATGAATGTCATTAGTGGTCATCAGACAGTGATCATGTGAATGAAACTAAAAATGCTATTGAATTTAAAAAAAAAGAAAAATCTGTGCAGTGAACTATGAGATAAACAACTTTTCCATTTTCAATATATGACTGTGTACTGACTCATATTAATTAATTATTATTGTAACATTTTCCATCAAAATCTGAATGCTTCATTTTCAAACTTGCTGCTTTTATTATAGTATGAAGAGAATACATATTATGGCACAAAAACAGCACTTGTTTTATTTTCCATTCCCTTGAAATGCAAAATTTATGCTGATAAAAAATCTACTGGTTTAGAGGTAAATCTACTGATCAAAATTTGTAAATCTAATGGTTTGAAATCCTGGTCCTGTCACATGTATGCTATATATATATATATATATATATATATATATATATATATATATATATATATATATATATATATATATATATATATATATATATATATATATATATATATATATATAAAATATCTAAAATATGTTCTATTAAAGAATTAATGTTAAATTATGTCCCCTTGTACAATTGTTCTACAAAGTTTTCAATATTGTCATAATTTATAAACTTAAATAAAAATTACTAAAAAAAAATAAAAAATAATAGTTTTAAAATTATATTGAAAAATAAGAAAAAAAATATAACAAAAACTAACTATATAATGCAACATACATTTTTAAGTTGTATACCACTTTTGCATTTATATTACTGTCAATATTATGCAGATAATTAACAAATTATAAAAGTTCAGTTCCAGTATAATAAGCTAAGCAATTCTCATTATATATAACACGCTATGAAAATAAGAAAATGTGAAACATTATTAACTTATTAATGATTTTCATATCTTATTTTTGAGTTTAGACCTTTTGGATAGATAGTATCCAGACTGGGAATTCAATATGTTTCTTTTAATAGGCGTTCCATTTTCGAATCAAAAATATCATACAGCCTTAATGTAAAATATTGTAAAGTATGGAATCTATCATTAAAGTGTGTGGCAACATGAGATGAAAAAGATTGATGTATACCGTTATTTATGTCAAACCCATTTTTGTTCATGCGTTTCGTTACTTTCTGACGGGTTTGTCCAACATATTGTATGCCACACATTTTACTGGTTATCAAATAAATAACATTAAATTTTGATGTTGCAGTTAGAATCACAACACATTCTAAACAATTTTTTGGGTATTGCTGCTACAGAAATTGGTATTTGCATTAATGAAAGAACATTGTGAACATCTGGGTCTGTTACATTTAGTTGATTAACCCTTCATAAATGAATTCTTTATTAATTTAGAACTAACAAGGAAATCTTTGAGATTCTTAGTTCTTTTATAAGCAAGTGTAGGTCTGCTTTTGTCAAGTTATTTAATATTTACATTACAAGATAATTGCAAAAGATCCCAATATTTGTGGATAATCGTACCCATATTGGGTAAACTTGGATTATACTCAGTAACGAAAGGAATGAAATTGTCATCTTTGTCCCTGATTTTACATTTTAGTGAACCAAGTTGTGTAAGGGAAGATACCTTTTCGAAAGCAGCATTAATAATGTCAGTTGCATAATTTCTGTTTAAAAAATGCTGACATAATTCTGTCAAAGCTGTTTTAAAGACATTATCATCAGAAATAATTCTTCCATATATTTTTGCTTGACTGTAAGGTATTCTGTCTTTGCATGATTTTGGATGACATGAAGAATATTCCAACATATTGACGAACATTTGTGTTTCTAACATGTACAGTAGTAGTTATATCAGTACTTTCATTTTTAGCGACATCTACGTCCAAAAATGGTACTTTATTTTTAGGCACATTGAACGTAAATTTAATTGTAGCGTGAAATGGATTTAAACAGTCTATAAAAGAGCATAAGTCTTTTAATGGATGACTCCAGATCATACAAATGTCATCTAGAAACCTTAGCCACACATCTGGTTTCAAAAGGCATTGTTCGAGAAGTCATTTTCTGATTTTCCCATGAACAGCAATGCATAAGAAGGAGATATGGGACTACCGATTGCTGTACCTACCTTTTGAATATAGTTTGTATCACCAAAATGACTTTTTTTTATTTTCAAGCACAAGTTGAATTAAATCACAAATGTTTTGTCTGGAGAGTCTACGTGTATTTCATCTTTATTAAGATAACATTTACAAGCTTCAATACCATCACTGTGTGGTATATTTGTGTAGAGAGAGGTAACATCAAGTGTAACTAGGAAAGATTTGTCTGTGAATTTCGGAAGAGATTTCAATTTGCTAATAAAATCTGAAGTGTCTTTGACATATAAAGGACCAGATTTCGTTAAGGATTGTAAATGTATGGTATGCAGCAAGTGCTATAGATCTCCCTAAACATTACTTGACGTTATTCATTGGAAATATGTTTACATTGTTATGGAAGTCTTAATATGAACCACTTGCCAGGACTACTTGTTATAACTCTTTTAAAGAGGGCAGTATTAATATCAGTAATACTGAATGTAAGATAAGGCACTAAGAATCCAACATGTCCAAAAATTATTAAATGATGACTATTTGGCCAAATAAAAATTCTTTGCTACATGCTGGATACGGTTACAACTTTGGAATATTAATCCAAATTTAGGACTGAATAATATATGCACATGTTAAATGTTCCCCAACTTTACCAAAATGACCTAAAAGTCTGTAGAGAATTCTTAGAACACAATTCTACATGATGAATAGGTTTACAACTTAGAAATAAAAATCCGAATTTAGGACTGAATAAACATATGCACATGTTAAATGTTCCCCAACTTTACCAAAATTACCTAAAAGTCTGTAGAGAATTCTTAGAACACAATCCTGATTTCATATTCGGTAATATTATATCAAAGATCATTTATCAATTAGATGTGAAAATTTTTATTTTAGATCCTAAAGTAAAAAGACTATATGACCTATACTTCCCTTCAGTTTGGAAAAATTTGCATAATAATTTCATTGATCCTGTTACTAAAGATGTTTGTTTTAAAACCATTCATGACATACTACCTGTAAATTATAACATATACCTAAAAGGAATTTCCAAATCAAAGTTGTGCACACATTGTGGCAAAAATGAAACTGTCAACAATTTGTTTTTTTAATGTGAAATAATACACTCCATTAAAAAAACCTCATAATAAAATGGATCAAACACCTATCTCAAAACTCTTTCAACACTTTCTCAAATTTGCCCCCTTGCCAAAGAGGCTTCATTCTCAGAGCCTGAGTTCTTGGACCTTTACCTCCTATTCACAGCAGAATATAAATATGTTCTTTGGGTTAAATGCTGTCGGTCTTATTATAATCATGAAACAGTCACAAGCAACACTCTATTGTCCAACTTTATATCTAGATTAAAATGCAGAATAAATAACAGATTTCTGTAGATATGATCTTGTTAAATTCATTGACAAATGGTGATCACCAAGAATATTCTGTTCCCTTAACAATTTTGAGCCGGATATAGATTTTAGCATGTAATTAATATAATTTTCCCACATTCTATCCAAATTTATCTGTCAATTACACTGCCAGTAACTATTTACCTGTTTTTAAGCTCTCTTCATGCAGCTTGTGCAAAAACCAGTTGATGGGTTGTTGACCCAGTAATGCATGGATGTGCGCTTATCCATAAGAACATATTATATATACATATATGTGCATATGTTTGTATATATGCATATGTATGTGTGTGTGTGGGTATGACAATAAATGTCTTGTAATATAGCAGCTGTGAAGTATGTATATATGTATACTTGTGATTTATATCATATTTAACACATATAGCTATGCATATATGTTTGTAAATAATCATCTGTATATTTTAAAATACACATATTAAATATTTTATGAAAAAGAAAACAAAAAGAATAACAAAAAACGAAATATTATCAACTTATTAATGAATTTCATATGCATCTTTAGAAGTTTAGACCTTTTGGATAGATAGTATCCAGATGGTGAATGCAATATGTTTCTTTTTACAGGCATTACATTGCCAAATTAACAATATCACTTGTTGCCAGAATGAGTGAAGCCGAGTTATCCCTGTTAGTCAAGTCAAATGCTGATGGAGCTTCTGTATGTGAGGATGCATCCAAGTCACTTCAACTGCTGCAGCCTATTCTTGATACCAAGTCATACCTGGAAAAGACAACAGAATGTCAGAACTTTAGAGGAATGAGACTTGTAGATAATGAACAAATGGCAGATGCATGAAATACATCTCTAAAGTATCATCACCAAGAATGCCCCCCATTGCAACGACCCTGAAATGCAGATTGCTAAGGAAACAAAATGGAGAGTCTGCTGGAAAATTATACTAAAATGTGTAAAGTTTTACTTTCAAGCACCTGAATGTAAGCTGTATAAGGATGTGATGACAAGCATGCCAGGACCAAACCCTGCTGCACCACATATTAGACTTTCGGTCGGTCTTTACAACAAGCTTGTATGCAATACAAAAGCACAACTTATTATGACAAACATGGATATGCCACCCTCAGCCACAAGCAGCATGCAGAGGACATCTAATATCGTGGGAAAGAATGTGTCAGTATTAAATAAAAGGGATATTGCTGAAAAAGTAGAATACTGAAAGATATTAATGTGAAGCGTGGAAATGAACCCAGTACTATAAACATTGCAATGGATGGCAGATACAATTTGACAAGCATAGTAAGTCACAAAAAGCCCAGCGTGAATGCTTTACAAGCTTTTGGTATTGCATGTAAAACTATGACTGACAAGAAGTTTATCAGAAGTGCTTGCTTCCAAAATAAACTTTGCTGGACTGGAACTTGATTGAAGGGAAAAGAAATGGATGTGCAATGTCCAGGTGGTCATCCAGAGTGTACAGCAAACTTATCAGCCTTTGCCCCACTGTCTGAATACGATATGGGAAAGGAAATTGGTCGTTAGCTTGCTCTACATGGTTGTTATGACTCTAGGGGTAATGTAACAGAATAAAAGACACAAACAAGCTTTCAAGATTAAAATGCAAATCTTTAATTTCCTAAAATATTAAAAGAATTAAAATAGTTCAACAAATAATCAAAGTGAAAGAATTAAAATAACTTACAGTATAGAATATCCTAAAAAGTCCTAAATTGTTTTAAAGTTCACTTCCTGATGTTAATCCGAGTAATCCGGATGAAGTATTCCGAATGAAAATAACCTGCAATGTGTTGAAGTTGATAAGTTCTGATTAAATCCAAAATAATCCTTGCAAGTCTGGAATCTCACAAGTTTTAGAATAATGTCCGATAATTCCACGGAGCTGTATAGTAATTCAGATGAATTACTAATTAAATAAATATATTCCACACTGAACTGAAATAAATCTCAATACGACCTCTCTTCATTCAAGCAACTGTAAAGAATCCTTTATCATTGGATGAGTTGCTATATATACATAACAAGTGCGCAGATTTAAAAAGGGAATACCCTTTCTCCGTCTTTAATAATATGGTATTACAAAATAACACAACCCTCTAAGAACCAATCAGGAACTAGGTTACGCGTCATTTACCCAAAGGTCTAGCGTACTAAAAATCTTAAAGAGTAAACATAATGTTATTGTAGTATGGAATGTGACCTTTCAATGTTGATTTCAAAAGTACAAAGCTAGGTCGACTTCATTTTCCCGCGCAATTGATCATGTGACCACTTATTGATCGAGCAGTAGTCGTATCTATACTGATATGCTAACCTCTATTCAGACTAAAAACAGAGATCATAAATTAGTAAATTAAATCATTATAAAAAGGTAAAAAGGTATGATTCCGTAACAATGGTGCACTCATAAAATATGCCACCACAGATGCAGATGAAAGATAAGCTCAAGGAATAGACTATGTTCTCTGAGCTCTTGATCCCATGTGGAAAGTGCAGCAGCAAGCTGACCCAGTTCATTTGGGACAAGCTCAATTTTGACACTGTAACAAGCATACCTGTGATTCTACCGGCGGTAGGCCAAAAATATTATTTTAAAGACCGTCTACCGCACATACCGTTTAGTAGTCGAAATCTACCGGTTTTGAAAATTTCAAGGAAAATTTTTTTAAAAAAAAAAACCCCAGTTTTTTTATGCATTCTATCAATGCATTAGATAAACCAGCCAGAACCAGTCTACTGGGAAACGGAAATGTTCGACCTATGATATGACCGGTGCGACGATGCGTGGTTGAGTAGTCGGATTACAGTTGTTAGCATGTGTACACAAGAAGTGGCTAATTGATTACCTTATTGTTGTAATTTGGAGAGTTTAAGGCCAAATGCAAGATGTTGTTTGAGGTGTTATAAGTAATAAAAGGATCAAAGGTAATCCATGATGACCATGAGTCTTTGATTAAAACTTGGCCAATCTGTCGTGGAAGGAAGATAAAATGGAGAGACCGATTAAAAATGATCTTAGCACAAACACTTAAGTAAGTATTTTGATTTGATGTCTTTTAATTGTTCTTGTATTGTTCACGATGGTTTAAGATGAATATTTAAAATATATCAGAGAGTTAAAAATGTGTTACCTAATATTTAATTTTAAAGTTGGGATAAATTATTAACATCATGTGTTTTTTAACTGTTTATTTCAAGTCTAAATCTAATTTGTTTAAAATTAATTACAGTTGTGAAACTTGCCAACAGATTTTTGGACATAAACCTAGAAGAGAAACAAGCCCTTGAGGATGAGGCTCAGGAATACATATTAAGTTCTTGATCCCATGTGGAAAGTGCAGGAGGAAGGTGACCCAGCTCAATTTCGACATTGTAACAAGGCAAGTTTTAACTCGGACATGTTTCCTGGAACAACTTGTGTAGAAAAACAGGAAGCACAGAAGGCCCTTAGCCAGGATGAAAACTCGACATGTAATATGTTTCTAAAGAAGCTAATGAAACAGCTTGCCAGTAATATGACTACTCTTAGTAAACACTTACCAAAAGTTCTTGAATCCTCTCTGATGTGCTGAACTGGAGACTGTTCACGGTGTGCAAGATACAGTACTCTGTTGTGTGTAGTGGAGGAGTAACCAGTAACTGGTGGCAGCTCCATCACTTTGAATATGACAAAAAAATATTGCCACATCTAACAGACCTACTATTCACAGGTGTAGCTGTCCACTCTGGGTCAACAGTCACAGGTAGTACCGTTTACTGTTACTTACGGTAGCAGGTGTAGCCCGACCTGACATAGACCAATAAAAAAGCATTAGTTATTTACCTTGACCTTTAACCTCTTTGACCCCAAAATCAATAGACGTTTTTCTTACCCCAAGTGCAAGCCATGCAAAGTTTAGTTCAGGTATGTTATGTAGGAGTAATGGTATTGTGTGTAAACCACATTGGTATGATATGGACTGACAGACGGATAGACGAACAAATGGACAGACATCAGAATATATTACCATATCTAGCAGATCCATGTACCTAATACACATAAATATACAAATAAATAAGCACCCCACCCCACTGCCTTCCAGAACATTACCTCCACCCAGAAGTAACCTTTACCGTGAATTTACCCCCAAATTCCTAATTTTTATGTCCCTACATTAACCCTACAATTAACGCCCCCAGGCAGTCACAAATGCCAAATGTTTAATGGGTACAACAATCCCCTAGTACCCGCCTATAACACCACACACTACCCCAGAAAATGTTCCCTCCACCCAGGAGTAACCTTTATCCCAATTTACCCCAAATCCCCAATTTTTATGTCCCTACATTAACCTTAAAAGTAACACCCCGGGCAGTCCCAAATGCCAAATGTTTAATGGGTACTGCAATCCCCTAGTACCCACCTATAACCCCACCCTCTTCCCCCCAAAACATTCCCTCCACCCAGAATTAACCTTTATCCCATTTTACCCAAAATCCCCAATTTTTGTATCTACATTTACCCTCAAGTGAACACCCCAGGCAGTCCCAAATGCCAAATGTTTAATGGGTACTGCAATCTATCTACCCATCTACAACACCACCCCTGCCTGCCAGATAAATATAAACATACAAATAAATATGCATCAATGTAAATGGGAAAATGTCATACACAAATAAACAAATACAATCACAAAAACACATACACATCAATCATACACATCAATCTTTAGTAAACATCACAGAAGTAACCTTTACCCCAAATCCCCAATTTTTATGTCCCTACATTAACCCTACAATTAACGCCCCCAGGCAGTCCCAAATGCCAAATGTTTAATGAGTACTGCAATCCCCTAGTACCCGCCTATAACACAAACTCAACCCAAAAAAATATTCCCTCCACCCAGGAGTAACCTTTATCCCATTTTACCCCAAATCCCCAATTTTTATGTCCCTACATTAACCTTAAAAGTAACACCCCGGGCAGTCCCAAATGCCAAATGTTTAATGGGTACTGCAATCCCCTAGTACCCACCTATAACCCCACCCTCTTCCCCCCCAAAACATTCCCTCCACCCAGGATTAACCTTTATCCCATTTTACCCAAAATCCCCAATTTTTGTATCTACATTTACCCTCAAGTGAACACCCCAGGCAGTCCCAAATGTTTAATGGGTACTGAAATCCCCCTACCCATCTCCAACATCCCCTGTCTGCCAGATAAATATAAATATACAAATGAATATGCATCAATGTAAATGGGAAAATGTCATACAGAAATAAACAAATATAATCACAAACACACATCAATCATACAAGTAAACATCACGCAAACTGAAAGAAGAAAAGAAAGATTAACAAATAAATATGCATCAATGTAAATGGGAAAATGTCGTATACAAATAAACAAATATAATCACAAACACATACACATCAATCATACACATACACATCAATCATACAAGTAAATATCATGCAAACTGAAAGAAAAGAAAGATTAACAAATAAAAATGCATAAATGTAAATGGGAAAATGTCATACACAAATAAACAAAAACAATCACAAACACACATACACATCAATCATACACATACACATCAATCATACAAGTAAACATCACGCAAACTGAAAGAAGAAAAGAAAGATTAACAAATAATATGCATAAATGTAAATGGGAAAATGTCGTATACAAATAAACAAATATAATCACAAACACATACACATCAATCATACACATCAATCATACAAGTAAACATGCAAACTGAAAGAAAAGAAAGATTAACAAATAAATATGCATCAATGTAAATGGGAAATTGTCATACACAAATATAATCACAAACACATACACATCAATCATACACATATACATCAATCATACAAGTAAACATCACGCAAACTGAAAGAAGAAAAGAAAGATTAACAAATAAATATGCATAAATGTAAATGGGAAAATGTCATACACAAATACTCAAATAAACAAATACAATCACAAACACAGATACAAATCAATCATACACATACACATCAATCATACAAGTAAACATCACGCAAACTGAAAGAAGAAAAGAAAGATTAACAAATAAATATGCATCAATGTAAATGGGAAAATGTCGTACACAAATAAACAAATATAATCACAAACACATACACATCAATCATACAAGTAAACATCACGCAAACTGAAAGAAGAAAAGAAAGATTAACAAATAAATATGCATCAATGTAAATGGGAATATGTGAAACACAAATAAAAAAATAAAATCACAAACACACATACACATCAATCATACAAGTAAACATCATGTAAACTGAAAGAAAAGAAAGATTAACAAATAATTATGCATCAATGTAAATGAGAAAATGTCATACACAAAAATAATCACAAACACACATACACATCAATGATACACATACACATCAATCATACAAGTAAACATCACGCAAACTGAAAGAAGAAAAGAAAGATTAACAAATAAATATGCATCAATGTAAATGGGAAAATGTCATACACAAATATAATCACAAACACACATACACATCAATCATACACATACACATCAATCATACAAGTAAACATCACGCAAACTGAAAGAAGAAAAGAAAGATTAACAAATAAATATGCACCAATGTAAATGGGAAAATGTCATACACAAATAAACAAAAACAATCACAAACACACATACACATCAATCATACACATACACATCAATCATACACATACACATCAATCATACAAGTAAACATCACGCAAACTGAAAAAAGAAAAGAAAGATTAACAAATAATACGCATAAATGTAAATGGGAAAATGTCATACAAAAATACACCAAAAAAAAATACAATCACAAACACACATACACATCAATCATACACATACACATCAATCATACAAGTAAACATTACGCAAACTGAAAGAAGAAAAGAAAGATTAACAAATAAATATGAATCAATGTAAATGGGAAAATGTTATACACAAATATAATCACAAACACAGATACACATCAATCATACACATACACATCAATCATACAAGTAAACATCACGCAAACTGAAAGAAGAAAAGAAAGATTAACAAATAAATATGCATCAATGTAAATGGGAAAATGTCATACACAAATATAATCACAAACACACATACACATCAATCATACACATACACATCAATCATACAAGTAAACATCACGCAAACTGAAAGAAGAAAAGAAAGATTAACAAATAAATATGCATCAATGTAAATGGGAAAATGTCATACACAAATAAACAAAAACAATCACAAACACACATACACATCAATCATACACATACACATCAATCATACAAGTAAACATCACGCAAACTGAAAGAAGAAAAGAAAGATTAACAAATAATATGCATAAATGTAAATGGGAAAATGTCATACACAAATACACAAATAAAGAAATACAATCACAAACACAGATACACATCAATCATACACATACACATCAATCAAGCAAGTAAAAATCACGCAAAAAAAAAAGAACAAAAGAAAGATTAACAAATTAAATATGCATCAATGTAAATGGGAAAATGTCGAACACAAATAAACAAATATAATCAAAACCACATACACATCAATCATACACATACACATCAATCAAACAATTAAAAATCACGCAAAAATGAAGGAACAAAAGAAAGATTAACAAATAAATATGCATCAATGTAAATGGGAAAATGTCGTACACAAATAAACAAATATAATAACAAACACATACACATCAATCATACACATACACATCATGCAAACTGAAAGAAGAAAAGAAAGATTAACAAATAAATATGCATAAATGTAAATGGGAAAATGTCATACACAATTAAAAAAATACAATCACAAACACACATACACATCAATCATACAAGTAAACATGATGCAAACTGAAAGAAGAAAAGAAAGATTAACAAATAAATATGCATCAATGTAAATGGGAAAATGTCATACACAAATATAATCACAAACACACATACACATCAATCATACACATACACATCAATGATACAAGTAAACATCACGCAAACTGAAAGAAGAAAAGAAAGATTAACAAATAAATATGCATCAATGTAAATGGGAAAATGTCATACACAAATAAACAAATACAATCACAAACACAGATACACATCAATCATACACATACACATCAATCAAACAAGTAAACATCACGCAAAAATGAAAGAACAAAAGAAAGATTAACAAATAAATATGCATCAATTTAAATGGGAAAATGTCGTATACAAATAAACAAATATAATCACAAACATATACACATCAATCATACACATACACATCAATCATACAAGTAAACATCACGCAAACTGAAAGAAGAAAAGAAAGATTAACAAATAAATATGCATCAATGTAAATGGGAAAATGTCATACACAAATAAACAAATACAATCACAAACACAGATACACATCAATCATACACATACACATCAATCAAACAGGTAAACATCACGCAAAAATGAAAGAACAAAAGAAAGATTAACAAATAAATATGCATCAATTTAAATGGGAAAATGTCGTATACAAATAAACAAATATAATCACAAACATATACACATCAATCATACACATACACATCAATCATACAAGTAAACATCACGCAAACTGAAAGAAGAAAAGAAAGATTAACAAATAAATATGCATCAATGTAAATGGGAAAATGTCATACACAAATACACAAATAAAGAAATACAATCACAAACACAGATACACATCAATCATACACATACACATCAATCAAGCAAGTAAAAATCACGCAAAAAAGAAAGAACAAAAGAAAGATTAACAAATTAAATATGCATCAATGTAAATGGGAAAATGTCAAACACAAATATAATCAAAACCACATACACATCAATCATACACATACACATCAATCAAACAATTAAAAATCACGCAAAAATGAAGGAACAAAAGAAAGATTAACAAATAAATATGCATCAATGTAAATGGGAAAATGTCGTACACAAATAAACAAATATAATAACAAACACATACACATCAATCATACACATACACATCATGCAAACTGAAAGAAGAAAAGAAAGATTAACAAATAAATATGCATAAATGTAAATGGGAAATGTCATACACAATTAAAAAAATACAATCACAAACACACATACACATCAATCATATAAGTAAACATGATGCAAACTGAAAGAAGAAAAGAAAGATTAACAAATAAATATGCATCAATGTAAATGGGAAAATGTCATACACAAATATAATCACAAACACACATACACATCAATCATACACATACACATCAATGATACAAGTAAACATCATGCAAACTGAAAGAAGAAAAGAAAGATTAACAAATAAATATGCATCAATGTAAATGGGAAAATGTCATACACAAATAAATAAATATAATCAAGACTGATGTAACACACCAACAAATGCATACGTACAAGCACAGACAACAGGGTACGGCACCAGGCGGGACAAGACAAGACAAGACACACAAGACATGTAACACACCAACAAATGCATACACACAAGTACAGACAACAGGGTACGGTACAGGACGGGACAAGACAAGACAAGACACACAAGACATGTAACACACCAATAAAAAATGCATACACACAAGCACAGACAACCGGGTACGGAACAGGACGGGACAAGACAAGACACACAAGACATGTAACACACCAACAAATGCATACACACAAGCACAGACAACAGGGTACGGCACCGGATGGGACAAGACACACAAGACATGTAACACACCAACAAATGCATACACACAAGCACATAAAACAGGGTACGGCACAGGACGGGACAAGACAAGACAAGACACACAAGACATGAACACACCAACAAATGCATACACACAAGCACAGACAACAGGGTACGGAACAGGACGGGGCAAGACAAGACACACAAGACATGTAACACACCAACAAATGCAGACAAGACAAAAACAATACACAGGGGCAGACAAGACACATGACAAGACAAGGGACACGACAAAGTACAAGACAACACAATTGACAGGGCAAGAGAAGACAATGGCAAAGACAAGACAATGGACAGGAGAAGAGACAAGACAAGACAATGAACAGGACAGGAGACAAGACAATGGACAGGACAAGATGCAAGACAAGGGGCAGGACAAGAGACAAGACAAAAACAAGACAAGGGACGGGACAAGAGACAAGACAAAAAAACACTGAGGGCAAGAGAAGACAAGAGACAGGACAAAGTAGAAGACTAGACAATGGACAGGACAAGACACAAGACAACACAATGGACAGGACAAAAGGCAAGAGAAGACGATGGACAGGACAAGAGACAAAACAAGGGACAGGACAAGAGACAAGACAAGACAATGAACAGGACAAGAGACAAGACAATGGGCATGACAAGATACAAGACAATGGACATGACAAGATACAAGACAAGACATGGGACAGGACAAGACAAAAACAAGACAGCGGATGGGACAAGAGACAAGACAAAAAACACTGAGGGCAAGAGAAGACAAGGGACAGGACAAAGGACAAGACAAGACAATGGACAGGACAAGACACAAGACAACACAATGGAAAGGACAAAAGGCAAGAGAAGATGATGGACAGGACAAGAGACAAAACAAGGGACAGGACAAGAGACAAGACAAGACAATGAACAGGACAAGAGACAAGACAATAGACACGACAAGATACAAGACAGTGGACACGACAAGATACAAGACGAGACATGGGACAGGACAACAGACATGGGACAGGACAAGAGACAAGACAAAAACAAGACACGGGATGGGACAAGAGACAAGACAAAAACAATACACAGGGGAAGACAAGGGACAGGACAAAGGACACAAGACTGATGTAACACACTAACAAATGCATGCACACAAGCACAGACAACAGGGTACGGCACAGGACGGGACAAGACAAGACATGTAACACACCAACAAATGCATACACTCAAGCACAGACAACAGGGTATGGCACAGGATTGGACAATACAAGACACACAAGACATGTAACACACCAACAAATGCATACACACAAGCACAGACAACAGGGTACGGCACAGGACGGGACAAGACAAGACACACAAGACATGTAACACACCAACAAATGCATACACACAAGCACAGACAACAGGGTATGGTACAGGATGGGACAAGACAAGACGA
Organism: Margaritifera margaritifera; assembly: GCA_029931535.1. Classification (NCBI taxonomy): domain Eukaryota; kingdom Metazoa; phylum Mollusca; class Bivalvia; order Unionida; family Margaritiferidae; genus Margaritifera; species Margaritifera margaritifera. Next base: position 580,636 of record JAQPZY010001067.1, read on the forward strand.
GACACACAAGACATGTAACACACCAACAAAAGCGTACACACAAGCACAGACAACAGGGTGCAGAACAGGACGGAACAAGACAAGACAAGACACACAAGACATGTAACACACCAACAAATGCATACACACAAGCACAGACAACAGTGTATGGGACCGGACGGGACAAGACAAGACAAGACACACAAGACATGTAACACCAACAAATGAATACACACAAGCACAGACAACTGGGTACGGCACAGGATGGGACAAGACAAGACAAGACACACAAGACATGTAACACACCAACAAATGCATACACACAAGCACAGACAACAGGGTACGGCACAGGACGGGACAAGACAAGACAAGACACACAAGACATGTAACACACCAACAAATGCATACTTACAAGCACAGACAACAGGGTACGGCACAGACACAGACACATAGACACAAGCACAGACAACAGGGTACGGCACTGGATGGGACAAGACAAGACAAGATACACAAGATATGTAACACACCAACAAATGCATACACACAAGCACAGACAACAGGGTACGGCACAGGATGGGACAAGACAAGACAAGACGCACAAGACATGTAACACCAACAAATGCATACACACAAGCACAGACAACAGGGTACGGCACAGGACGGGACAAGACAAGACACACACAAGACTGATGTAACACATGAACATATGCATACACACAAGCATACACACAGGGACATATCTCCATACAAGCAGACATACATACCCAAGGTCCACAGCCTGGAAGAGAGAGCTTTGATGAGGCACCAGACACACCTCTTCTTCCCCACTGAAATCTCCCTCTACATCAGCAACCATCCCTGATGATGGTCCCACTGTCTGGACTGTGAAGTCCAGATTGGTACCTAAAATCGCTAGGTCAGACAGTTCAAAACCAGCTGATGCTTCGGATGCACTTTCTGCTTCCGGCTCCCAAGTCACAGTAAGTGGATCCTCCAGAATCACCTCTGAGACAGGGGAGGGGTCTGACAGGGGGTCAGGGAGAAGATCAAGCAATGGGAGGACATCGACCACAGTCTCTGCATCCCTTGCTAGTTCTAGAGTCTGCATCTGAAAAAGGTTGTAAAAGTTTATTAGCACAAGGAGATCTAGGGCCACTCAACTGTTGGTTACTAATGATAGTATCAGAGCAAAAAGCAGAGACACGATCAGAGTTTCTGATGCCATGTTTGCAATGTGAACAAAGTCCTTATGCACAACTGTAAGATCAATATTGGGTCTTATTCCGATGGGCACAAGTTAGACAGGCATCTGTTATGTAAAAGGACATTAATAAAAGAATTTTCACTGGGGATTAACAAATGTTCATTTTTAACAAGTGTTTGTTATATTGAGGTGTCTGCTATGGCAGGTTGCACTGTAGTTACATTGTCCACATGCAAAATGAAATGTCACTTTGTGAATGAAAACAAGTTTCTATTTGATTTAATAATCCTGTACTCCGGTAATGTTCATTTCTTTATTCTCTTGTCTTTTCTCATTTCTTTGTGCATTTATATATTTTGTAATTCCCCTATTTGTCTCTTTTCTTGTACATTCATTTATTATTTTGTTAATTCATTCATTTGTTCACATATTTACTCTCTGACTCTGCTCCTATGTGTATTTGTTTGTACAGTCATTCCAGTACAGAAAAATCTCACCTATTCATGAGCTGCCCATAAGCTGCATATGAGAAACTTGTTGGCAATGCGTGTAAATTGCGTAGATTTTACAAGCTCATTTGTGGAGTTTGTTAGATCTTGTAAGCCATTGAAAAACTAACCAAATTTTTTCATGTACAGATTTTGCTCACGTGAGATTTTGAATGTTCACATCAGAAAGTATAACTTAGAAAACATTTTTTCCCCATTACATCGGACTATGTTTGAAAATAAGGCAGAGTTCTAATTTCTCATGCCAGTTATCTTTTTTAAAAGATGACCAGCAAAATTGCCAACTGAATGAGATCATTATTGGAAGTCTAAGTAAAATTAATCAGAAAAAATCAACTGTCCACAAAATCCGAGACTGTAATGACAACACACATTAGACTCGTGTACAATCTTAACACCGTGATAACTGAAACTTCCTTCATGGAAAAATAATTGCTGAAGATTTTTTCATGCAAAAATATTCCCAGGGAAATTAATTTTGCATCAATATCACTTTCCTCTCTCTCCACAACAATGTTTATCCTGATCAGCTACGTTTTATTTGTCACTAAAATAAATGACAAAAGTTTATTTTAACATTTTTCTATTTCACTAAATGAGAATCACTTTCCACAACCAAAGATTTCTCAAAAAGGATAAATTTTTAACGAGGTAGACACAAACTTTTAGAAGACCACAAAACAAGTAGAGAAATTCATTCATTTTTTATGCTTCTTTTACAATGATTAATATAACATTCATTGCTCTTTGTGAAGATTAATATTCTGGCTCATATTATGGTCACTTTACTGAAATGCCTCTTCAAAACTTTTCTGGGAGCTGAGGTAGTTTAGTTGGCAGAGCATTGGACTTGAAATCCATATTTCATGGGTTTGATACCAGTCCAGATCAGCCCAGGTCAGCTGCCTGGTGTCCTTGGGAAAGGCACTTTGCCCCCATTTCCTATGAATGATTAAGTTTGTCGTGTGTTCAAAGTACCATTCAAAACCAACAAGGCAACCAACATTAAGTATATTTTTATGAGGAGTTGTATCATTGATTCATTCATCAGATGAATGGAGGAAGATTTTTTCAAACATTCTTTATATTATTGACACAAGGTGAAAAAACACTCTAGGCCGAGTATGTGTAGTTTATAAGGAATAGTTCATGATACTATTTTCTGTGATGCTTAGACAGCATGAACATGCTCATTTAGCCACCGATTTTTGATCCTTATCTTTTGCTATTAATTTGTTCCCTTCTTTTTTTATTCCTATGGTTTAACTATATACATGAATATATTTTTTTTCCAATCATGACTAATTTCAGGTTTTAGCAACCAATTACAACCTTTCCACCCCCCCCACCCCCACCCCAGCCCCCACACCCCCCGTTCCATGTAGTTCTACATTATTTACATTGTACCAAGATACCTATTGTACATATAACTAGCTGCTGCTGTTCTGCATTCAAGTTTTTTCCAGTGACTAGTAAACATGGGTTTCACCAACTTTTGCATATAAAGATTTTAGCAACTTTTATTCAAAATATATAGTTAAACAATCAAAGAATCACATTTAGTAGTCTTAAATATTTGATGATCAAGAAATTTCTTTAATGGTTCTGATAACTTAGGATTGTCAAATTAAATAAACCCCTCAACAACAACTGAAATTTAGACGTTTTACGCAATATATAGTATTAATAAAGTTCACGCGTCATTGGCATTACAATATTGGTTTTTAAAACTTTATTTGGAAAACTGAAAAAAAGCATTCTGTTAATTTACAGGGGCAACTATATATATAACTGACTGCTCCAATGTGCTGTCAGTAAAAGTAAACCATGGCCATTTAATAGAGACTACCTCAAACATACGGTGATTAGCGGATGCAACTTAACAAGAAAACATAGTGTGCTGAGCTATTCTATGAATGAAGCTGCAGCAGCTCCATCAGAATATCTAGAGAGACAGTGGAGAGACTTTTTCATAATCTTCTTTAGAATCTCTCCAGCCCTCCAGCCCCACAGCATTGCATTTAGAAATGAAAAACTTCACTAGCTGTTTTGTATTCCACTTATTTTTCTGTTTATCTGCTGTTGGATAAATTTTGGAATGTGCTTTCTTCTGTTTCTATTTCAAAAAAGATTAAAATTGCTAAATTTCATTATTGACACAAAGTCTTTATATCACAAAAATATGCCCTTTGTAACAAAAAGTGCCCCTTCCTTCAACAAAAGTGCCCCTTTTGAAGCTTGGACACTGCCAAATCTAATCAAAGTCTGTTAGTGTTATTTTAGAAGAAGTTGTTCAAGTTTTGTCCTTTATGCCAGAATGCTTTCTATCAAATCTGGCAAATTCTGTTGAGCACTGATTGAGAAGTTGTTTTCAGGTTGTTCTATTTTAATAACAGCTGCCACATTTGATCACAGATTGGCATCATATTTAAAAAATGTAAAGTCATCCATGTAAGAATGCTGTCAAATTCTGTTCAGCATTTTGAGAAGAACTTGTTTAATGGGTTTTCCATTTTTAGTAATGGCAGCCGTCTTTGATGGTGGATTAGCATCACTTGAATAAATTTTAAAGACCTTCACCCAGGGTGCTTTCCATCAAATTTGGTCAAATTCTGTTCAGCATTTCTTGAGAAGTTGTTGTTTAGATATTTTTTATATTTTTAGTAATGGTGGCCATATTTAATGGCAGATCAGTATCATCTGAATAAACTTGAAAGACCCTCATGACTAGATGCTTTCTTTCAAATTTGGTCCAGTTCTGTTGGGCAGCTTTGAGAAGTTGTATATAGCAACTGTAAACAGACAACACATAATGGATGACACAAAATGGATGAAGGACCATACCATATGGCAAGGTGAGCTAAAAATTATACATATAACACCATGCCACTTGCATTCAAGATAAGACTGTAACTGACCTTCAAGATAAGACCTAATGTTGTACACAACACACCTACTAATAATGATATGTATACCAAATTGTATCCCTTAGTCTAGAACAACTTCAAAATTAAGGAGTGGAAAGAAATGTGTGATGGAAAAATTAAAATATTGAGTCATGACCTTGACCTTAAAGATAGCACCTACAATGTGGTACATGACACACCTTGTAATGATGTACAAGCATACAAAGTTTCATCCCTTAACATAAAATGGTTAAAAGAAATTCATGCTGAAAATGTAAAATATCTAGCCATAACACTAAAGATAGCACCCACCATGTGGTACGTGACACGCCTCCTTGTGATGGTGATGTTAGTTTAATGGCACTTTTAACACACTGGCTATATCATGCCAAGGAAATGGGAGCTGCCTACCTGAAGGACACACCAAGGCAGCCAACCCAGGCTGGCCTGGTTGACAACTGAGCCTGTGACCCTTGGATTACAAGTCCAGTACTTTACCGACTGAGCTACAGTGGCTCCTGTGATGATGTACAGTATACCAAGTTTCATCCCTGAATCTCAAATGGTTACAAAAAGAAGAAAATGTGTGATGAAAATGTACAATACTGAGCTGTGACCTTGACCTTGAAGACAGGACCCCCAATGCTGTACACCATACACCTTCCTTTGATGTGTCATAAGTATACAAAGTTTCATTACTTAATCTCAAATGGCTTCAAGTTATTGAGGATGGAAAAGTGTGATGGAAAATGTAAAATGTCATGTTACATCCTTGATATTGAATAAACACCTCTCCCTCAATAACCTGCACCTGGATAACTCATGAGCCCGCTTATACTGCAGGGTCATGCATGGATCCCTCTTTTTTTTCTCTAGAAAATACCCAAAGAATTGGACCCTATTTAAAGTTGCAGAGCAGACCTCATTGAAAGCATATCAACTAATCCAATTTATAGACAATGTCAAAGATTGCTTTACAAACATCCCCATGATGAATTTATATACCAATTACATAATTCTACTTCAGAGAAACTGAGCTACATGTAAATGTGAAGGTTAATGCAATTAAGTCATTAAGGTGTGAAATCTAGATCAGTGACCAAGTTTTGACTGAAGCATGTAATACATCTCATGAAACATTTATGTATCATCTTGTGCGATTAGAGCCAACAAGAAATAGCATCTTAGAAAATGACAAACATGAACCTTAAGCACAAAGTTTCATCCCAGATGGACTGATGGACAGACCTATACACAGACTTCCTGAAAGATTGACAGCTATCCATAAACTGGAATTGCTTTGCAACACAGCCAAAAATGTGAACACTCTAATCGTTTCAATTTCTGTTTGAAACTGTTTGACTTGGTAATCTACAAATTTCATCTCAAAGCTTTTGCATGACATGACATAAATATGTAATAGGGTTCATACAGTTCTAGAGAGTTGTTTTTCAAGGACTTTTCAATTAGTTTTTTTTCAAGGACTTCCAAAAGTTTTCAAGGAGTGTAGTGTTTTTTTTCTTACAGAAACTGAATTTTCTCTTTATGTCACTTTCTTTGTCCCTTCATAAATAGATACACAAGTAGAAGAAAAAAACACACAATTGGTGTACCACTTAGGAGCAAACAAACATTACTCCATCTGGTAACTACCCATGTCATGTGTCATATGATCCACCAAATTTTGACCCATTTTATGTATTTGGTACAGAATTCTAGGTCATAAAATAATTGTTACCTCTCTAACAAAAATGGCAGTATTTCCTGAAACGGTCAACAAAACTTAAAGCTGGTTCTTACGCCATTTGAAGTCAACAACAGAGAGATAACAGAGATATATCTTTAATTGATCACAAGTAAAATGAATTCAACACTTGAAATTTTCATGTGAAATGTTAAGGACATTCTTAAGTTTTTGTTGTGTCAGTGGTGAGGGTGTCATAATTAATTGCTGTCACAATACCAGGCTTCTCAAAAAGTGACTGGTCATTGACATTAAATTACTTGGAAATCAAAAGAAATACACATCTCAAAAACTCATCAAAACATCCCTATAATGAAAGAAATATCAACTTTTTTAATTATTTGTCACCATATCTCGTATGAAACATGGTGCCAGAACTGTTACATTTCAAAATAAGACCAAAGTTGTGCCAATTATTCAGTTCCAGATCATGTTTCATCTTCAGCAGAAATGCATGATGACTGTTGTCATTCATGGTAAAAGTCGCCAAAAGAAATCAATCAATTTTTCTTAATCTTTTTCACAATTATGTAAATTGGTTTGGTGTCGGAATATTACATATCGGATTCTTATAAAATACTGATAGCAACTGAAAAAAAGGATGGCTGTATCTTAATCAAGCCTTGTTTATTTTATGACCTGTATAAAGACTCATTTACGAGAGCTTCACATGTACAAAGCACATGGTTTGGAAGAATGGGCATGAGTGAGATTTAAGTGTATTTTTTTACCACTGTTATATCTCTCTAAATAACTGTTTCTGAATATTGCTCAAGACAGATGGAAATTAACATTGGTAAAGGATTTAAATTACATGTACTTAGCATTTTGCCTGAAATTCATTTGGAAACAACTCTACTTTTGCTAATGATTTTCAAGAAACTTTTTTTCCAGCTGCTATTGATGCTGAATTTTCATGTCCATTCTTATGTATTCATTCAATTTTTAAATGCCCATAGCATTCTTTTATATTGGTTTGGGGATGATTTTGTACCAGTAATTCTTTAAGGAAAAGGAAAAGATAGTTCTCATGTTTAATCAATATAAGTAAAACTTCATGCTGATTTCAAATTAGATAGCGGAGAGGTCACATGTACTCTCATTTAAAATCTAATGTTGTATCCATGTTTCATCTACGTTGGATTTTTTAAACTTTTAAATAACATTCTTGATCATTGGTTTAGGGATGATTTTGTAACAGTAATTCTTTAAGGAAAAATTAAAGATAGTTGTCACATTTAATCAATGAGTAAAACTTCACGCTGATTTCAAATTGGATATCGGAGATGTCACACACACACCATTTAAAATCTCCCAATTTTGTGTCCATGTTTCATCTTCATCTGATTTTATAAAATTTAAATAACATTCTTTATCATTGGTTCTGGGATGATTTCATACAACTAATTATATTGAGGGTGGGTGGGGGTGGAAGATAACTTTCATGTTTACTTGATATGTGTAACATCCCGTTAATATCATATTAGATACCTGCAGTGTAACATGTACCAAAGTCTACAGTAACACATTTTTTGTATCATTTGTTATGTCTAGTGGTTTGAAATGAGCAAACCTTTCATTAAAAGGTATTAGTACTCAGATATGAAAAAAAATCAGAATTCACTTATTATAATATATAATACAATGTTTTTTGCAAAAACTTGAGATGAAATATGATGTAACTGCTCAACGAATATGTAACAAGGACAACAAAAACTCGCATCTTTCTTGCATCTCACTGTATAATTTCTTGTTCATGATTATGTACCCCATAGATTGACTAAATGACAAATTATGGAAATGATAGGTGGTTAGAACAAGTACACTTACAGTTATGTACAAAGATGTGGGTCTTTGTGTAGATGGACAAACAAGTTGTGTAATCAGGGTTCTAAATATTGGGATGCACACATGCATTACTTTGATTCTCTCCACAAGGTATGTTCTGCTTAGGTGTTTAAAGTTGTCGAGATGGAATAGAGTCTATACTATGTATGATTAAAAGTAATTTGGACAGGATTAAAGATGTTAATTGATTATGATTGGATTACTCAAGAGCTGAAGTGGCATAAAACTGGGTAAGTTTGTCTTCAGTGTTTAAAGTTCGTCAAGATGTCTAAGCGTGCATTATCTCCCAATGTTAAAACACCAAAACTGAAGCAACTGAATTATCACATGAAATTCAGTGATCGATAGAAATGGGAATTTCAGTGGATGGAATCAAGTTCAAAGGGACATGAATATGTATTCTGCTCTTCCTGTAAAGCTGATTTTAAAATCTGTTATGGTGGCAAGAAAGACATCATGTGTCATGCAGAAACCCCATCACATAAAAGCATATTAACTGTGACAACAAATATGCCATCACTTTAATCCATGTTCGCAGATTCTGCATCAAATGTGGACAAAGTTGCATGTGCTGAGACACTATTTGCCAACTTTATAGCCAAACATAACCTCCCATTTCTGGTAGCAGATCATTTTCAGATCTAGTCAAAATAATGTTCCAGGACTTGGAAATTGCACACACAAGTTCTCATGCAAACAGACAAAAACTACTCGCATTATGACCCAAGCTTTAGGACTTCATTGGGATGAGAAAGTCACAGACATGTGCCGCAATGAAAAATTCACCATTCTCCCTGATGAGTTAAATGATCAAGGGGATAATAAAATGCTGACAGTCTGAGTTCGTGTAAACAGGATATCCACAAGATTCCTTGGAATACCAACATGTAACACTGGATCAGCAGAACTCCTCTTTGCATGCTTGGATAAAATATTCTTGCAAGTATTATGCAAGTTTAACTTTTTAATTGTTCATAAGAAATCATGATCACAATTGTATTATAATTATAATAATAATAATACATGTAATATGAATAATATGAACATTATGGATACAGTACAGGAATCCATAATACCTTGGCTTGAATGAGGATTTTGTCTTCGTTTGTAATGCTAGTTAAGTGATAATCATTTTCTGGATTTCATTGTTGTTCTTGAAGGATGGTGATAGTGATGATAATGATGACAACAAAGGCATCTTAAAATTAGGCTTAAAGTCACAAAGGGTTTGATTGTATAATGCATGCATCAGTGCTTCATGTGGACAATCTAACAGACATTAAAACAACATTAGATGCTTGGGAGTGCAATCAATACTCGCTAATCGGATTAAGTAGGTAGTCTATTCTCCCATGATCAATATTGATAATTATTAGCTATTGATGGGTGAACAATGAAACAATATTATTAGTCTGCACTACTAATTGGAAATTAAAAGCAGTGATGGGTACCTTCGAAGGAAAATTTCACCCCAGTGGTTGTTTTTTTAAACTGTTTCAATGAAATTCCAAAGAATTATATTGATAGAAGTAATTTCTGGATTTAAATCTTATGAACATGTAATATTTCTTAGAAATCTCAACTGCAGCATAAAAAACAAAGTTTATTTGAAAGTTCTTCTGTTTTGCATTTTTTATTGCAGTGGTGAAGCTGTCTGAGAAGTTCATGACATTAACCCAGAACATGAAATTCGGGACTACATTCTGACTCCCAAAGAAGAACTTCCCAAATCGACCCAGATAGAACCAATCTTGAGCAGTTTTGGCAGACAGTCAGCAATCTGAAACTACCCACAAGCAAGAAACAATTTAAGCTTCTTGGTGGACTCAGTGAGTTGTATTGACATTGCCACATTCTAATGCAGACACTGAAAGGACATTTTCCATTCTGAGGAAAATTCAGGTTGACTCTAGAGGAAATCTGGATCCAGTGACAGTTCATCTTTTATGTTTCAAATTGATGATCATTCATTTGGATAACCATCTGATGTATTTCACAATCATTGTTAAAAAGCAAAAATGGTGTGCTGTTAGATCTGCAGCATATTAATGGCTACAATTTCCATATCCTGACCTATATGTTAAATATAAGAACAGATTTGTTCTTTGCATCCTCTATAATTATGCAATCACAATTTCATTTGGATAATTTTCAATGATAATGTTGAAATTGTTTGAAAATTATCTCCTCGGTGTCTTGTGTTACATCTTTTGTTCAACCCAAAAAAAATATTTTGTTTTACACAATACACATAAGGAACTATCTCCTTTCATACAGAAATAAATATCAGACGTTTTATAATTATGTAACCTGGACAAGTTATAATAACTCTAAAAATTATTAAAAAGTGAGTCTGAGATGTAACACAAATTTTATGACATCAAATTCTGTACCATTTATCTATTCATTATTTTTGGAAAATATGTACATTTAAAAAAAAACTGAATTTAAAAAGTGATATATTTTATTCAGTTCTAATGTTTTGTATTCCCAAATTCAAGGAATTTGGGAACAAAACAAGGAGTCCATGAAGAAATTGAAGGACTTTTCAAAGATAAAACCATTTTTAAAATTCAAGTTCTCGAGGCAACCCATCAAAATCACAGATTTTTCAAAGTTGTACAAACAATGTGTAACAATGATCAAACCTACCAAAAAAGCATATCTGCACCCATTCCCAGTAACTCATTTTTAAAGCCATCAAAACCAGCCTGTTGTACTGATTTAAAATGATATATAAATTGGCACAGGACTTGCCTGAAAATATGTACAAAAAAAATGTTGATAGGGCCGTTTTTACAATAAACTACCAACACTGGAAATAAAGGCAACATTAATATTAGTTTTATGAGGAAACATCAATACAATGAACAAGCTCTTGGCAAGTAATTTTCCATAATGGTTTCTATACTGGACAACAGAACCATAGGTTATGTTTTTAGATCTTAAAACCTTTGTGCATTAAAAGTTCTGACCTTTAAAACAAGGACATAAAAGTATTTCATTTTCTCTCTATAACTTGCACTGAGTGGATATATGCCCTGGACATGATTTTTAAGGCTAAATATTTGCTCAGGACGCTGTTAAGAACAGCATGGTTACTGTCCTAACTTTCTTTACATTACAATGGATATATTTTCAACACCATTTGAGATGAAATACATACCTCAGCAACTCTCCTCCTTGCCATGGATCTTGTCACTACCGTACTGCACACACCGCTGTGGCAGCGATAGTAATTCCTCAAGGGAATAACCATTGCTGCAACAACACCAATTTCTATCTAAATATTCTTAAAGGCTATGGGGAATTTCAGGCACTGCTCAAAATATTACTGAAAAAGAAAAAAATACAAACTAGTACAGCAATATTGCATTTAGAACTATTTGTCAAGGAGGAAGAATGACAAAAAGAAAAATTATATTATACAATTACAGACTCTTTGCCATACACCTGGATACAAACTAACTGCAGATGCCTCTGCGGCAGCAATAGTAGTTCCTCAAGGGAAATAACCATTGCTACCACTCAAAGCACAATATTATATAATAATAGACTTTTATTCAGGTGAATATCAAGGTTTATGAAAAAGTAAACATCATACTGACTAATGTGAAGCACCGAGATTAATATGGTAGGTTTACTTGTTCCTAAAACTTCATCTTCATCAAAACAAAGTTCTGCAATAATGTTTTATTACATGATATAGAGAAAAAAAATTAAAATCCGCTTTAGAATTCTAGATATGCCATTTCAACTGCACAACGCTAAGAACATAATATTGTGACATCACATATAAGCCAATAATATCACGATCATGTGACAAGAACAAATGAGGCCCTGGGTGTCCAAGTGGTCTCGACTTTTCAGATCACTAACATCTCCCCTCTGTCCATGTGGGTTCGAGTCTTCGGCTGGGCCAAAGTGGATATGTGAGAAAGCTTGTTGGTAGCTTTCCATTGGTCGCTGGTTCTTCCCTGGGTTTTTCCCAGGTTCTTCCTCCACCAGATATATAATGGCCGTAAAATATAGCCTATCGTGCTGAAAAATGGTGTCAAAACCACAAAACCAAACCAAAAATAAGGAAATATCAAATCATGTGATGTTGTGTCATCCAATGAAAAACCATCCCTCACAGGAATCATGAGTTTTTGTCATTGTTTTTGATATTATTTTCATCATCATCATCAAAAACGACACATGGTGCCATTGAACACTCACCTGCAAACAGCAGTATAATGCTTGTGACACATTTATACACTGACTGCCACAACAGCAACAAAAAACAAAGAAAACAAATACAAGTCATACAAGTTCAAAGCTTTGTAAAAAGCAGAAAATTTGCTTCAGAGGCATCAATTAACCCATCCAGATATACCTTCCTTGTACATGCCATAAGACGTTATCATGCAAAAAAAATGTTTTACTTCCAAACCCCTCAGAAAAAAAAAGATTTTCAGTAATGTTAGCAACAACAAAAAGAAAGAGGGGTTTGGTTTGGTTCTGTGAGATTTAATGCTATTTTTCAGCACATGATAGGCTACACCTGGCGGCCAGTATATTTGGTGGAGGAAGAACCTGGGAAGACCCCAGGAACAACAACCGATCCATGGGAAGCTACTGGCAAGCATTCACAGATGCCCACATTGGTTGAATTGAGACAAACTTGATTGGACAGAGGTGAAATTTGAGAGTGACATGTAAAGGCCACCAAGGGCCCCAATTAGAGAGACATCGAGACGTATCTTAACCACCATGATATATCCCTGTAACCTATAGTATGTATAAATAGTCAACAGTCCTGCTTAGAGCTCAGTAAAACTATCTTCAGCTATTGATGTCATAGAGGTAATTAAAAGGCAAGTTGTCAGAGATGAACAGCCACCATTTCACAAGATTACTTAATTGGTTGATAATAGCTAAGGTGATATTGTATTAAGTCCTTTGAACACTGCTATGGGAGAACTCATTACGATAATTTGCTAATTTGAATTGCTAAAGTACACCAAGTGGAAAAACCCAATTTGTTTGAAGTCCGGTAAATCAAAGAGATGTGTGTTGAATAACAAGTTTTTACACATCATTGCCTTGAATAAGAAAGTTTAAACCATCTTTATTAAATATTTTTGGCAAGTTCATGATCAAAGGCAACATTTCATTGAAGTCTGAGTTTACTCTTTATATAAAATGCAAAACCTGATTATTTTAGTAGTCAGAATAGTGTACAAGACTAGTGATTCATCTTTTAAGGCAAAAGGTCAAAATGCAACTGTGATTCAGGGAAGGAAAAGACATTTGTGAAGCAAGAATAGCCCAGCAAAACTAAATTTCAGAACTCCTGGTTGACAAAGTTTGACTTTGTGAAGTGCAGCAGGAAGAGAGCATCTTATTCTTTATACATATTGCAAACACCATATCGGCATTAGCCATTCTACTTTACATGTACTGCAAACACCATATCAGCATTAGCCATTCTGCTTTGCACATACTGCAAACACCATATAGACATTGGTCATTTTGAAATGTACGACATCTGTCCACATAGCAACTGCAACTAACATTGGGACAATGCATGAATGTACAGCTCAATCCCAAAGCAAGTTACAGGTTTAAACAATTATCAGCAGAAGATGTCACAAGAATTTAAGTACTTTGCTGCAAATTTGTTCCAGAGCACAATCTGTTTTCAGTTGCAAATCATTTTTCAGACCTGTGTATGGAAATGTTCCTGGATAGCAATATTGCTAGCAAATGCAGTTGTAAAAGGACAAAAGCAATGAATATCATAAATAATGCAATTGCGCCAATGTTGGACAATCAAGTAACAGAGTTATGCCAAAATAACATACTCGGCCCTGATTGATGAATCTAAAGACAATGGAGGTGACAAGACCATCGCTATTTTTGACCCGGGTGTATGACCATGCCATGAATAAAGTTTGTCATTTACCTTCAGGAAAACCAAGATATGATAATCTAACTTGGGTGGCCACTGCATGTTTGACACTGCACCACAACAGCGCAGATGCAGAAAGATCATTTTCTATGCTGAGAAAAATTCAACAAGATCTTTGGGGAAGTTTTAACAACAGTCCCATAGTCTTTAATGAGATGAACACAAATGCCACTTTGCCTTCAAACCCACTACTGAACTACCAAGAGCAGCAAAGACTGCCTTTACTCCACAATGCAATGGATGTTAAAGACAGAAACTTCGTGTATTTTCTTATTTAATGTCTGTGTGGTTGTGATTATGTGAGTGTGTTTGCATACATGTGTGTGTGTGTGTGTGTGTGTGTGTGTGTGTGTGGTGATGACATTTAACAATGCGAAGTCTACCAACTATTTTTTGTTTGCAAGTGTATTAACTGCTTTGAAGAAAACCAATGTTATTTACTTCTATTCAAATTTGAATTTCAGTCATTTTATATAGGCTCAGATAAAAAGATAGCTTATTCTCATGACGCTGCATTTTTGGGATCACATGCACAGACTCCCCTTGGGGCATGAAAACATTTTCTGGGACTCTGGCAGGTATGCTTCCTAATCTCATTTGTCTATGTCAAGTGATTTTTGCACAATCGTGCTAGCAAGGGCTTCACACCCCCACCCAGTCCCAAAAATATAAAGTCCAAAAAGCTCAAATATTTGTTTCAAAAAATCTTATTTGTCTGTTAACGTTTTTTTGGGGATGGACAGACTGACATGGAACAGATGTATGGACATAGGGACAGTGAGAAACTAGATGTGGAGTCTGGTGGAAAGTCCATGTCAATGTGACTTTCTGTTGAGCAGAAAAAGCTTTAACAAGATTTTCAACATAGCAGCTGTGCTGGCAATATTGGATGTCTGATTGGCACTATTTATATTTATGTTCAACTAGACATCACAAGAAGTCTTTTGGTGAAACCCATGTCAATATGACAATCCAATGAGGTGTAGCAATAACAAGATTTTCAAGATGGCCACTGTGGCAAAATTTTCATTTGGGATCAACTAAACATCATAAATAGTCTAGCAGTGAAAACCCCATGTTGATATGACTTTCTACTCAAGAGGAGTAGTGGTAACAAGATTTTCAATACAAACACCATGGTTGCCATATTGAAAATCAAATTGGCACCATTTTTATTTAGGACAAAATAGACGTCATAAGAAGTCTTCTGGTAAAACCCCATCCCAGCAATGTATAGACAATTGAGGACCATGAATTGCATAAAATGTTTAAAAATAAATGAAAGAATATTCTTTAGGAAGGCTAAGTTCATGTATAAAGTGTGCAGACAATTCATTCTGGTCTATCTAAGCAGTATCTTTCAACAAAGAGATGCTGATGGTAATCCAAATTTAAGGTCTGTTGGAAATAAAAATTACATTATACCAAAGCCAAAGAATTAATTGTTTCAAAAGAACTTTCAATATACTGATACACTGGTGTGGAACACCATTACTATTGACATAAGGCAGGCTCCTGGCATTTCTTCTTTTCATAATCAATGTCTTAAATGGATGAGAACAGTTCTAATATAAATACCTCTCTTTGCTTATAGATCTTTTTAACGTATGAATTTTTCAATACAATATTTTATATTTTTGTGCTCACCGATACTTGTGCACGTGCTACATGCTTTAAACTTTGATTTTCAGAATAACTCAGTTCTTTAGTGTTAAGCTAAATTTTGTCACATTGTGCTGTATATGCCGTTTATATTGTAAATAACTGAAGGCCTCGTGGTAGATTAGTTTCTGTACTATAAAAAAACAAACATGCACCTTACCACGTGTATTAGGCATTGCTTGTACTATAAATAGCATTTTGTTTAATATTGCAATCGCCATTAACAACTTTATTTTTCCAAATTAAAATAGTATGCGTAGACGGAACAAGGTTTGGTTTGAAAAAATTTGTAAGGTATAAAGAGATTAAATAATCCTCAGCTAGACAGTAACTGGCCCAGGCAAATACTTTCGAAGACCGAAGGTGGTGTACAATTCAGAATAAAACGGGACCATACTATAACAAAATTGCCTTCTCTAAATAAAGTCATTATTATTATTATTATTATTATTATTATTCAATACCATTGGCAGAAATACCCCTATCCCAGTAAACATTAAATGCTAAATCCTATATATATGTTCTAGCCATTTCGGTTCTACATTGGCATACCAAAAGAAACATGCTTACTCACCAGCTCAGAACTTGAAATCCAGCGAAATCATAAACTGACCAGAGTATTATACCCCCTACAACCACGTGATCGACTAACCAGGGCCTCGTGTAGCTGAAACGTCCAACAACAAAGAGGGTGTCCCATTGTTACAAGAAACAAAAATGTACATTTACTCATGTGCACGTGAAGCACGAGATGTATGAGCAAGATTCACTTATGCAGGTAAAACGACCGACTAAATAATGGGTGGAAATCGTCCATACTAGATCAGACCGGAATCCAGTCTGGTTCCCTGTAAACCTAAAGGCATCAATTTACGAGTGGCGTCACTCCTGCCTAATTCGTAACCTGCTATTGACGCCTTCAAAAAATGTATAATAGCCAGTTACAAGGTATAAATGAAAGAGTATCATTGATTACACTATAGTCGGAGGATAACAACAAAAGGTTGCCAATTGTGGACCCATTATTGGAGATACACTTATTGGAGATCGCATAAACACACCCGCCTAAAAAGAACGCCACTTCATGGAATTTTCCACACAGGTTGCGAATTCCGATAGAAAATAGGTTTTATTTGTCTATCTCTTCAAGAAAGCTCTGTGCCGATTTCTTTCCATTAGTATAGCAAGGGTTGTTATTCTATTTTATTGCGTCTACTGGTATCAATGGCTCTCAGTTTGCTTTTGGTTTTTTAAAAGTGATATATTCGATATAGCGATATATGATATTTAAAATATTTAACATTTCACCATACTTCTATTCCTACGACTGGCTGAAGTAAAAGGAAATGGGTGTGCTGGCTAATCAGTATGAGCAAGATATTATGATAACAGCGGCATACATTTCTAAAGTTTATTTGGTAATGAATACAAAGGAAACTCATCAGGAGATACTAACTTGAACAGAGAGAGAGAGAGAGAGATGCAAGCAATCCGGTAAACGTTACGCGTGATATTTGAAATGGGAATTCGCTGTCCGATATCAATGTTTTTCTTGTCACCTTAGGGTGCAATTGTTTATTCTTCTGTTTGAATCATTTTCCCCCTTTGGACTAGGACCATTTGTGTACCATCTGTTTTTTTTGCTGATTTTTTTTTTTTTTTTTTAACAGAGCTAACTTCAATCAAAAACGGCTTTTATTTTAACATGTAGATTCCAGATAGATCTGACGAATGAAATAAACTCCATGAATGCATTACAACAAAATAAAATGTTCATTGAGGTTCTGCTGTGCTCAAGTTATCAAAATGGTTAATGTACGAGTTCTTGACTACGACAAGGTCACAAACAAACAGAGAAAAGGACGCGTGCAAATGTATCAAAAAGTATGTAGTCAACAAGAATTTACAATGCGAGATGCAGCAAAACAGTCTCTTTGATTATACCCAGAAAAATCAAGCGACCAACTTGCTGAGATCATATGATCATCAGAGTTGCAGAATAAAGACGAATAATGTAATAATGTCTTGTTGTGAAAATAATATATATTTAATTGATAAAATAAACACATTGCTCTATGGATGTATTCAATCACCTTGTAGTCAAATAAAAAAAAATGTTTCGTAAGTTTGTTCTTTCCTTGTGTTTAAGGGTATGCTCGCCTATAAGTCGAACCCAACTGCAAACTGCATAAACCCAGATCTGCTGTCAGATAATGCGCCAGCAGACCTGGGTCTATGCAGTTTGTTAGGAATAATCAGTAGAACACACAACGCAGACCCTGGTCTGCCGGTACATTATACGATGACAGATCAGGGTCATTATTGTTTGCAATTGGACCCATCTTATACGCCAGTACAGACGGTATATACTATCTGTCCCTTCATACATTCAGGTAAAACATGATTTTCTTCAAACAAGGCTTCTAATACTTTCATGTCCTTCGAATAGAAGGCAAGAAGGAACCTTGTATTTTCTCAGAAATCTTTGACGATAAAATCATACTTTTTGACAATTGAATCTAACGTCACTCCCCCCCCCCCATCTGTCTGCCACACCTAAGAACTGACCAATCACATGTCATCAATGATTGCTGATCAGACCTAATTAACTGCGAGCACCTTAGACAATTAGACAACTGACCATGTTTTAGTTTAATTAAATAGTAACTTTTTAACATAAGTATCTTACAAAAATTAAAGGCCGAATTTTACAAAATTCATAGATTGTAATCATTTTCATATATACTATTATGCTTGAAAAATTCAAAAAATTTTAACAAAAATAAAAAGGAATATGTTAACGAAGTAGGAGGAGTTAAAGGTGGCTATGTCGTTTGTGTCCAGCTTGTATTTACTTTTAAACGCCATTTATACCAATAGTTACCATTAGTATCAAAGAGTATCCAAAACAAATTTGGAAACCTTTTATTTCGGAAACAAAATTACTATATCATCTGCATAAAAAGTCAAAAACAACTGCAACGTAATTAAATCTATCCACGGAACCTCATTGTCTGAAAATTTCACTTCAAAATCGGTATTAAACATAACAAATAAAAGCAGTCATCTTACCGTACCCCAGCTGCACGCATACAGAAAATGCATACGTAGTATGCATAATATTAAAAATATTTCCTCTAATCCCTAACTTCAGTAGTTTGTACCATAACAAGAAAAATCTGCATCGAACACAGATCAAAATTATCTTCACGAATATAGTCCAATAAATCTGTAATACAAGCATTCAATTCACTGCAAGCATCAAAACGGCATCACTGTATATGGTTTTAGTACATAATAATTTATCAGTGATTAAATGAATACCATTTCATTAGGATATGTACAAACTGGAGATCTCACTGCCGAAGCAAATACACTTACCATAATAATCTCCTTTGTATTCAGCAGTGATCGATGGGGCATAGTTAAGCACAAAAATACTAACCAGTGGTTGAAGTGGAATTCAGCCTTAAAAATATTCAAGAACCCTTTTTGGGGATATATCTTATAATATGTGATATATGTACGAATATACAGATAAATGTTCCATATCAGTATTATGTTCTATATATTAACTCGCCATCTTCGTACATTAATTCACAATGGGGCTCATTATCCGATAATTTACTGAAGAACCAGGCATCCCTATTTGTTTCCGGTTAAACATTTTTCAGTAAAACAATATTGTATCAATACCATCTGGATTCATCTCATTTTAAAAAGCACTATACATTGGACATTACTTCGGGGGAAGCCGCAGTTGTTCACTTAATAGAGCATCATGCTTTTAATCCTAGAGTTGTGGTTTGGCTGTCTCAGTGTGTTCTTGGGAAAGGCGCTTAGTTCCCATTTTCTCGACATAATATAAAAATAATGTGTTGAAAATGCCGCCAATCACCACCAAGCCATGAATAATTAGATTGGTTTTATTATACAGCTCCTGGCTGTATTTATAAATTTCCTCTTTTAATATACTTAATGAAAGAATCTTTTTTAAAATCCATTTTAGCTCTGAATGCACCAGTTTACATTTTAAAATTCTAGATTAATAGTTTACATTTTTACATTCTAGATTAATAAATCTTTTGTCGCAAGTTTTATCATTTTGTCAAATTCGTCAATACTACTCAGTAACACACCAATATTAATAACCAGATCTCTGTCAAAATATTCAGTTGTAGCCCATTGCAAGGATGCAAATTTCTGTCGATTTCTGTAGAGAAGATTTAGTTTGACAGAGAACAATTAATTAGATTTATGAGGAAAGGTACCGTTGAAATCGCTAGACTGCGAGGGGTTTAATGTCCCTGTTTCAGGGGCGAGATGGATTCTTAATTAAGCATTCGTTTATTTAACGGTGAGACAGATTGGAAGGAAAAGGTTAACTTTGATCTTGGTATCGAAAATGTCAGAGTTGAGATTGTCCAGAATCAGTTACTTAAATAGCGCGAAATCTAGTAGGTTACGCTGACCGAATTGTCGCATATTTATAAAAGGCGGTAGATCCGTTTAATCTGATTGGCTACGCTAAATAAGGGGCGTGTTTCCCAGAAGAAATTTCATGGTTTTTAATATGCCCCATCGCAAAATTTAGTCAGTCTAAGTTTTTTATGCAAGAGAAATAGATTTGACTCCGAGACTGAATTTAGAAGAAGTTCTCTCGTAAAAACAATTATTCAAGGGACCGGATGTCTGGAATGTTGACGGACACAATTCTGGCGGTAGAAGCAAGCGAGGCTTGAAAGCACAAGGTATTTGCGTCAATCTCATGTAATTCGTTGATACCAATATAATTATTTGCTTGAATTTATTTGTTTATATTGGCATGAATTTATTTGTTTAAATTCTTAGATCAATTTTCTTGATATGATTATAACAATTTGTTGAGTTCCTTTGTCTGAATTCGTACAATAATCTTCTTTATTTGAGTTTGACGAATTGTTTGAATTTATCGTCTTGATTGTTATAGGAATCGTGTATTCTAAGAATTTCATGCATTACTTTATTTGATACAAGTTGTCTTAGATGATTTCATGTATGATAAAGACTTGAGTATTCACTTAAATTAATGTAGTTAAGCCATGAAGTGAATTTCATTGATTCATTTGTATAATTGAGACGGGAACTGAAACTGGTATGTCTCGTGTGATGTTAATTTGAGCCAGTGATGAAATAGCTCTTAGAAATACATTAATCTTCTGAAACGAAGTTTGTTTATGGTCTGCCATGCTTGGCCTGAACAGATAGCCTTTGGTATCTGTTTGAATTACGATAGGACGATATCTGACGTAACGAGAGTGGAGTAAGGTTCTATTCCCAGTAGGATATTTGACGGAAGATTTAGGTTGCTTCTCTGTTTTTTTTTGAAAAGGGAAATAGCTCCATCCACGTACCTACGTATCCACGTATCTAAGTAAGTATCCACCTACCTACCTACCCAAACAAAGTTTGAGGGCCGGAAAGAGGCGAGATAAGAGAGAGAGGAGAAGGGAAAAAAAGAGGAGAACATCAATCTTGACTGGACAGCAGCATCGAAGTTGGAGTGACCCAGCTTATCGCATGTTATGCCATTGTACAGGGCAATGACTCGATTCTATGATGAACTAATTCTATCGTTTAAAACAGATCGGCTATTTGCATAAGTATATTTGTGTTAAAATTCAGTAAATGATTTATTTCAAAAAGAAGTGTATCTTCCTAATGTAATGTATTATCCTAGTTTGTTTATGTAATTGATTAAATTGTTATATTTTATGTACGGTGGCTCGTGTTATTCTGTTCTATATATCTGCTCAGATCTCTATTTATTCCATCTATAAGTTTCATAATTTATTTTATTATTTACTCGATCCGGGCAATAACACCGAGGTCGATCATCCTCTAGTTAGCGATAACCAACCAAATAAAGCGGACACCTTGTAACAAGGGTAGTACCGCCACACCCATTTTATAGTTATATTCCAGCAGTAACCTTATCTTTGACAGCTGGTAGGGTCTGAACATTTAACATTTTGATTTTGTTCTTTAAATCACTAATATATAACTTATATTTGTTCTTATTCTGCTTATCACAATTTTATTTACATTTATTTTGTTTTTATTATCTTTGAATTTTGGGGTATTTTTGTGAAAACATTCACTTTTCTGCAGCTCTGGCAAAGTATTAGCAGACATCTTGTTGTTGAAGTTAGTATTACTGGTACTACAACCAGTTGAGATTGTTAAGTCTTCGAGTCTTTCAGAATTCTTCAAACATTTTCCCCATGTCACTCTGTAACGCATCTACTTCCGAGTTTCTCATGTGTTCAACAGGTGGCAAAAACTGTTGAATGTCTGGTATTTGATCAGTTCTTTCTCTTCCGGTTTGTATTGATTGCATCAGATATCACGTTGAACCTATGTTTAAAGCAGTTCTGTGCATCTAAAATCATTTTTCTCTTCTGTTGTTATCAGTCTGTTTTTGAAACTCTTGAATTATGTTTTCTCTCTCATTACCATTCTGTTCAATACATGTTAGTTTATTGTCTATATCTTCTTTCCGTGTTTTGATACCTTGCATTGCATGGACTCTATAACAGTGGTTCACAACCTTTTTGAGCACGAGGACCCTTTCAAACCTCAAAAAATTGCACGGACCCCCACATGCTAATAGTTGTACTTTTAGGCTGTGGCGGGGATAAATATTTATCAGCTTGGCGCGCTAAATTCGAACATGATTTGCTCGCAGCGGCGGGGATAACAGGAAAGCAAGAGCTGACTGGAAGAGCAATACTCGCTGCGAAGCTATGTGAATTCGCGGACCCCTTGGAATAACCACGCCCCCCCCCCCCCAGGGGTCTGCGGTCCACAGGTTGGACACCACTGCTCTAGACTAATACGTATTTAAACATCAATACGTTTCGCTGTAAGCTCTCTATTAGATGTATCGAATTTAGGTACAGAATGCGTAATGCAGTTGTTATTTAAGTTTAAGTCATTGTTAATTGACTGACCAAGTGTTACACCTTTCTCATCTGAACTGAAACCAAAGTCACGAAAACCTCTTAGAGGTCTGTTGCTTATTTAATTATCACCAATTTGCATATATCATCACAATTATTAAAGATAACACTTTTACTCTCGTTTCTTTTACTCTTCTAATCGTCTCTTTCCTTTTCTATTTATTTCGACTTTGCTTACGAATACCTTTAGTGCACTTTTGTTTTGCAACGTTCATCAAATGAGTTAACTTTTATCATCGGACCTCAATTACATTTAAACCTTTCATCATAAATGATTTCAGATAATGTAATTGTAATATCCACGACCCCATATTTGATGTTTGAGCAGTTCTTATATCCTTTGTATTTTGTTCAACTTTTTTCCAACTTTTCTATTCTCTTTTCACTTTTGTAACTATCAAATTTTACAGTTTCCGTACTATCGCCAGACTAAATTTATCATGGCCAAATTAATAAACAGTGGTAAATAATGGTTGAAAGGGTAGTGTGGTCATGATTATTGCTATTCGAGCACTTTTTTTCTATTTATAATTTGCTTTTATATTTTTTGAGGTGCCAAGCCCTCGTTATTAAGTAGTCCGGTAGCCTCAAGAAAGCGGCGGAATACCAATACCTGGGAATATAGTAGTGTCCTAGCCATTAATCATAATACTACTATTATTCGCCCTCTTTGTTTGACGGAGGCTTAGGCCATTTGAAAGAGTCCCCACTACCGTATAGGCTGAGATGAAAACCTTTTCACTTAAGTGAAATCAAATTGTATTTAGGTGACTTACATATATGACTTTTTTTTATTTAAGCAACAAGAATTTAACCAAAATGCACAAATTATTTCACTTTTAAAGTCAAAAAGAATTTCAGTTAAATTAAATAGTTTTTACTTACATGGAAGTGAAAATATAGTCAATTTCACTCAAGTACATTTTTTGTACTTAAGTGACAATCTTTTCACTTAACTCTAAATATGAATACATGTTAAAACGCTTTGCCAAATAACTTGATCATTGTTGTTGTTATTATTATTATTATTTTGATTTTGGTGTCACAAATATGATCCAGGAATTTTCAATCAATCTATCAAATCCAATGCCTACAGCTGTTTTGGGGATATTCTGTGAATAAAGAACGAAAAGCCAGTGTGTCTATTTTATGTTGCAGCATGATAAAGACGGAATCGGTTTCGAGTTTTTATTTTGTTTGTCCTGAAAAAAGTAGCACCAAAAAGGGGGGGGGGGGGGACAACAAATGAAGTGTAAGCCCTATTGTTGTTCTTTAACGAAGAAGAAGAAAAGAAACAGTATTTGAGAAGTAGCTAAACTGCGTACTGAACTTCTTTTCTCAGGCAGTGCTAAGGTCATTTATTTATGATAATGTGTCAACAGCTGCTATATTCATCCTGGGACGTCATAACAAATGGACTCAGATGACAATTATGTTTCCTATATAGTCCCAATATTTGTTTGTCAGTAGTGAACTTTCCACTGTGTCCAAACACAATTATGTTTCCTATATAGTCCCAACATTTGTTTGTCAGTAGTGAACTTTCCACTGTGTTCAAAATCAATCATGTTAGTATAAGTATCTTCAAAGATGAACTCATGGTGAAGTTCTTATCATATGCACTCATGGTGAAGTTCTTATCATAAATTATCTGGCAAAGATGAACTCGTGGTGAAGTTCTTATTATAAATTATCTGGCAAAGATGAACTCATGGTGGAGTTCTTATGATAAATTATCTGGCACTTTTTTTGAAAGTCTGTACTGTAAACAAGGTAGATTTTTAAAGAAAAAGAATGTCCCTGGTTTTCCTCACTGGTTATCCTGACTATTTAAAAAAAGACTTTGTATATGTTAATTATTGTTAAAAGAACTTTGAATTCCCTTAATTTTGGTGTATGATTGATGGGTGCGATTTGGGATATGGAGTATACAGCATGGTCTTACTGATCATGTGCACATATAAAATTTTTTTAAAAAAACCCGGCTACATCCGCTTGTTCATTTTCACTTCCTGGACTTCAATGGTAAATACAAAATTTAAATAATAATAATAATAATAATAATAATAATAATAATAATAATAAAAAGAGTCAATAACTTATTTTACTTTTCATATACTTTGTAATTTATTCATTGTACTTTCAGAGGCTGGTGTTGCCTACTCTGGCAAAATTCGTTTTGCTATTTTAATAACTGCTGAAAATATTGTATTTTTTACTAATTCAGGCTGATATTTCGAGTACTTTGGAGCGGCCATTTCTGTCTGCTGTGTGCTTAGTTCATATACACTTTCCACAAGTGCAATATGTAAAGAAATTTCAGCCACAGTACATGAAAGTAGCATAGAGGTATGCCAACATTCTCTTCATTGTGCATGTTGCAAATGTAAACAACTTCAACTTACAACTATCACTCTCTCAGAAGTACGTAATATCTGTAGAGCTCCCCCATAAAGACCACATATGTATTATTATATGATTTAATTTTGGTTGTATAGCTGAAACATTTAAGTCACAAGCATCTAAACAGTCCTTTTGAATCATTCTCATGTATTTTTCCCACTAATAGTATTCACTAGTAGTAAAGTCCCACACAAGCCCAGCTTCCACCCACTCCATGATGAAAAGTGAGCTATTTAAAAAATACACCTTGCATTTTCTCAACAATAGCAACCAATGTTTTGGTAAAAGACAGGAACATGAAACTTGCCACAATTATTCCTGAGATGTCACTAATAACATTTACAGTTTGAACAGGGGTGGAAGAGTTCAGGTTCACAGAGGTCAAAGGTCAACGTGTACAAAGTTTGATAATTCTTCTAACACTAGTATATGGAAGAAAGCGAATCTGCTTTATCATCATTATTTTCCTTGATTTTATTACAAGCGAATGAAAAGAAACATTTTTGCTATATTTTTCTTTCACTTAATACAAAAGTTTTAAATTTAAGTTGACTTTACTCCTGTGTTCTAAGACTTCTAATTTCCCTATAATTGAGGTCATTGTACACAAAATACTGCCTCAAGGCATATTGTGTAAGCAAGAGCAAAGTAGGCATAATTATCTTATTTTCATGCATAACAACAATGGTAATATACCATTTTGTTGAGAAAAGTATACATGATTATATGAGAAAAAGAAAAGCAATTGCACAAGCTTTCATATTTGTCTTAAGTTGGCACTCTCCATTTTCGTACCTTGCATAGGTTAGATTTTTAAAGAAAAAGAATTACCCAGGTTTTCCTCACTGGTTGTCCTGGCTATTTAAAAAAGACCTTGTATATCTTATGTATTGTTAAAAGAACTTTGAATTCCCTTTATTTTGGTGTATGATTGATGGGTGCAATTTGGGTTATAGAGTATACAGCTTGGTCTTACTTAAGATGTGCTCCTCTCAAAAAACTGCTAGCTCCGCTTGGTCATTTTCACTTCCTGGACTTCAAAAAAAAAAAAAAAAAAAAAAAAAAAAAAAAAAAAAAAAAAAACAGCCGATAACTTTTTTTTACTTTTTATATATTTTTTAATTCATTCATTGTACTTTCAGAGGCTGGTGTTGCCTACTCTGGCAACATTTGTTTCCCTATTTTAATAACTGCTGAAAATATTGTACTTTTGACTAATTAAGGCTGATTTTTAGAGTACTTTGGAGTGGCCATTTTTGTCTGCTGTGTGCTTAGATCATGTCCAATTTCCACAAGTACAATATGTAAAGAAATTTCAGTGACAGTGCATGAAAGTAGCATAGAGGTATACCAACATTCTCTCTATTGTGAATGTTGCAAACGTAAACAACTTCATCTTACACCTGTCACTCTCTCAGAAGCACGTATTATCTGTAGAGCGCCCCCTTAATGGTAAAGCCAGCTATTATTGCGAATAATATCCAGGATACTTGTCCGGAAACTGACTATAAGCATGCGCATCACATTAGAATTTATGACCAAAGAGGTTAAGCTTAGAAGTGGGCCTAAACTTAGCTAATATGTTGGGTTTTAACTTTAACATTATTTATGACAACGGTTCGATACGTAACAACGATGATGATAAAAATGCATTTTAAAACTTACTTTAGTAATGTAAATATACATCCAATCAACAGAGATATCCATAGTATACATGATGTCGCCGGAAGGTTGCACCGCGTATATATATGTATCAAAATTGTAAAATGTAAAAATCAACGAATCAGTTAAAAAAAAAACTTGGTTTTAAAGTAAGGTTTAACCTTGTTACTATCTCATTCATAATTCTGAAATAGCTAATACACTCTTCTTTCAACATAAATAGTAAGGAATATTGTTTTACTTTTGGACGACACTAGATATATCCTCTTCGCAACCGCGGTCGCCCAAAGGTTGCTTGTGTGTCGCCGAATGTTAACATATCTGCTAATATATATATATATATATATATATATATATATATATATATATATATATAGATATATATATATATATATATATATATATATATTGTTTATTTAAGTATGGATCACGCATGCACATACAGGTTGAATTCATGTATTCCTATGTGGGGATGCGAAATCTATCTGTCTGTCTGTCTAAAGGGTGAGAAAAGAAAAGATGAGGGAGTTACATTGGAGAAGTAGGCGAGGGAGGTACATACCAGGTGGACAATCTAATATGGCATGGCAGAATGCAATCGGTTGCCCCTCGCGTACACGACAGTGATGAACCGTGCCTTGTGTACAGTTGGCAGTGAAGTTGCTAATTTCCCAAATTAAATAAGAAAACTACGGACACTCGTTTGTTAATGATTTCGTTGTAAAAATTAGCACTAAAATATTTATGAAGATCTTCATTGTTGGCATGAAACAACGCGCTACCTCGCTGAAAAAGAAAGAAACAACTATTATATTTTGAGCTCGTTGTTACTGTTCTTGGAATCGTTATTTGATTTTCATTAAATAAGTTCAGTTTTCTAAATACAGTTTATCTAACACTCAAGTATTCCTTCGCATCATGCCTAGAACTTATTTTGCATCCTATCTCTTTTGTCAACATTACGGATTTTAAATAAACCAAGTTTATTTATTAGATATTCGTCATGCATACATCACCCTCTCTTTGTATCTATTGTCATGTCTCCCTCTAGACATTGAACTATTGTGCTCAAAAAGTTTAAAATGTTGACCCATTAGGAACATAGCTTTTCTTCTACACTGGTTCATTTTGTTTTCCCTTTCTAAGTCAAGGACATCATTAGGCTGCTTGATTAATTTTTAAATCGCCGATTTCAGTCTATCAATATTCGAGTGGCAATACTTGTAAAATCACTTTGCATAAAAAAATCTATAACAAAAATTAATTTCAACACCCTATCTTTAATCTTTTTCTCTTAGCTATTATTATAAATCCATCGTATTTCAGACGAGTTGAATAATTACAAACTTGTCACTGAGAGTTTACGTTTGAATGACCTTTGGTCAGTCAGGTATTTATTATCTCCCCTCACAACTATTGCAAGTGAAATTCACAGAAATTCAGGTAATATATAGTTATCTCGGATAAACCTAGTTTATCTGAAAGGTATTTATATATTACCTGACACTAATTCGCATTTTCTCCAGATAATAAAAATTGGCAAATAATGTGAATTTATCAATCTTTTTCTCAGCATTTGCATTACTTGATGCAAATGCTAATTCACAATAATGCCGGTAATAATACTTACCTCAGTTTATCTGACATGTATCGATGTAGTGCCAAGAACGAATTATTATTATCTCCCACAAATTAATATTGACAGGTAATGGGAATGTTTCTATCTTTATCTGAGAATCTACATTAAATTCTGCAAATACTAACTGAGGCTCGCTAAATTCACACAAAAATGCAGGTAATACACACACACACACACACACACACACACACACACATATATATATATATATATATATATATATATATATATATATATATATATATATATATATATATATATATATATATATATATGCATGTATGCATTACTGTATTTCAGATAATATACACTAGTGGTCCCCAAAGCGGTGCCCGCGGGCGCCATGGCGCCCGCCAACGTTTTTTGTGTGCGCGCGGAATAGGTTATAATGAATAATAAAAAATCATACAAAAAATGGGTCAAGTTAATTGGTTGGTGCCCCCCACTCTCTCATAAACTCACAAATGTGCTCGTAGGCACAAAAAGGTTGGCGACCCCTGATATACACCAATCAAGCTAGAGCTTTGGAAAAAAGCAGCAGAAAAAGAATGAAATAAAAAAGATTATATGGCTTATGTCATCATTTGCGTCCAATAATAATAATAATAATAATAATAATAACTTTATTTCAAGAGGGTAACCAAGTTAACGGTACAACAGAAGAAAAAAAAAAGAATTAAACAGTAACGTATGTTTATATTTAAAGATATAACTTTAGTAAGAGTGTATTGAGCCACTACTCTTTACAAACGTGTACTTCGCGTAGTAGTACAGGTATATGATGTATATCAAGAGACCTTAATCGGAAACGTTTTTAAAAAATGAACAACTTGTTTGTATGCCGGGGTTTTGAACTAATATTAAGTCTGGTTTACGTACGTGCTATTTTTGGTTAAATATAGGTTACAACAAATGTATAAACCAATCAAGCACTTTGCCAACAATAAACAACATTTTATGTTTTTATGCAACTTATTATAAAAATATTATATAGATTTGGATCTCAACTGTTAACAAAAGGAACACAATTTGAGCTTCAGTGAAAAAAAATATAAATTTGACTATTCGGTCATCACCTGGTAGCAACATGAATAAACAATATGGCGTACGAATAAACGCGCTGAAACTGGTTGGGAGATGTCTGCAGCTGTGAAAGTATGTTATGAAGATATACTGCATCGACAGGTAATACACAGTTTGTGTAAGAAAGGTTCTTGCGATAGACGTACAAATTATTCAAATATTTTAAAGGCATCATGTAGAATATTGAGCGTAGTTTCAGCCGACCTCGGCCGTGTTCACGTTGTGCATTGCACAGCATAACGGTGCGGTGCACTGATATAAAAGTGATAAGTCGCGTATCATATGAAAATGTGTGTCTGTGTGTAATTGTGTTTGAGAAAGAAAGTAAAATAAACATTAATTTTGTTGTGAACAGTTGACAGCAACACATTCAACTATATGGGAGTGAAAAAGTAGAAACAACATGGAAACAATTAAGAACAGAAATAGATGAGTTGACACTTCGTCTGCCCTTACAATGCTGCTTTTACGCATTGAAGAGCTCCAAATGTTAGATGTAATTAAGAGTAAAAATGCCGCCATTTAGAAGAAATTCCGAGAATTACACACAGAAATATCACAAATTTTAGGTATGCTATAGGAAAGTTTATGTGTTGAGACCGAATTCGTTCACTTTTTGTGCTTAAATAATTTTTATGACGAATCTGAATTAACACCTTACTGATTATTTTTTACCCCAACTGACTTATAACTGTATACAAACAAGGAATGTCACTCGTATCTACCTTTGGAGATATATTGATTGGTATATTAAAGAAGAATGATCAGTAGGGTCTAAACTAACTTCAGATTCAAAAATATTTTGGGAATATATCAACAGCTTGAAGAAAATATTCTCATGGTATTCAGAGTATTAAGACATAATAAATTGACAAGTTTTGACATTCAAAACAGGTAATTATTACGAAAAACTTCTAGCAATGTAAACAGAAAATATAATTTTCCACAATGTAAAACCTATAGGAATTGGCTTCTGATCCTTCAATTGAATTTCTTATTTGATTCACTTTCTTTCATGCCTTCTCAGCATTCCATTGCTGAGTCAAGACTATTTGTGTTTATGTGTTTGCAAAGTAGAGACAAATTTAAAGGAACATTTTTGTTGGGACATGTGAGTTGAGATTTTCAGTAAAATATTATTACAGCAGACTTTTTTCTAATCAAATCATGCCCAAGACTTGGGCAAATGATAAACTTGACTATATGCTATTATATACCATAGATAGATGAAATTCAGA
Organism: Margaritifera margaritifera; assembly: GCA_029931535.1. Lineage (NCBI taxonomy): Eukaryota > Metazoa > Mollusca > Bivalvia > Unionida > Margaritiferidae > Margaritifera > Margaritifera margaritifera. The sequence continues at coordinate 611,470 of JAQPZY010001067.1, forward strand.
GGGCATCAGCCCACCCACACCCATCGTAGTAAGAAGGTTGAATTTGGTCTCTAGACACACATGCACCAATACATTGGTATTAAGAGGATTACTTGACATGTACTGCCCACCCAGACCCACCATAGTAGGAAGGTTGAATTTGGAGGACACCCATGCACCAATGCATTGGTATTAAGAGGATTACTTTATATGTACTAAATTAGCAGAAGCAAATGAAGAAAAGTTGAAACACTGAACACTGCAGTGTGTTTACACATGCCAATGACATCACTTCACTGTCCATGTTTTGAAAAGTCCCAAAATGAATACTATATATATAAAATATATATACTTCCATGCATAACTTTACTGGGATATAATTTCTTTTGCACATTTTGATGATGGCATTGATTTTTCGTTGCACATGGTGTCAGTCCTTTGTTTCTAGCCTGGAATTATGTCAAAGCACTTTGATCCTCTGTGTGATACGCGCAATAAAAACTTATTTTATTTTTTTACACAAGTTTGTTGGGCTGATGGCAGCATAACATAGATATTTAGTTTACCTGTTTTAGATAGATTTTTAATTTTGTCTTCTTTCTTCCTTCTATTGTGTATCCTTTGTTTGTTTATTTTCCCATCATTGAAACATGTAGGAGTCAAGAATTCTTCTTGGCTTTTGTGTGTTTGTTTTATGGTATGTAAATTGTTTCTTCCCCTCCCTGATGAAGAGCTTGTTTAGCTCAATACGTTGGGAATCTGTTTTGTATTTGCTCCATTATAAATTTTTGTATCATTATATATATATATTAGTACACTGCTTGCTTGGTTTAGCATGCCTGGATAACCGGTGAACCCGCTTATAAGCCAGGGGCAGATGTGGATCCCAGTTTTTCGTATAGAAAATAATAAAAAAATAGACCCCTGTTTTCAGAATGTGAATAAAATTGCAATAAAAATTGGTAAATGAAACTTTCATATATCACTTATTTTATCTTCAAAAATGGTGGTTAGTGCATGGAAATTTGGAATCAACATCATGAAATTCACAGCTTGAAATAAGAAGTCATATATTTTGTTACATTTTTTAATTTTATACAAATTCTCAAAGCACTGTAAAGAACAATATATAATGAAATATCGATCATTAAAAAGTTTGTAATGCCTACAGGTGGCATCACTTTAAAAATAAATACCAATTAAATAAGTTATGTCAAGTGAACTTCATGTTTGAGTTTTATCTTTTAATTTGGTTTCAATGTAATCATCATAAATGTGATATGCCCTCTTGTGTTCAAATGTAAAAAAGTGTCAGTCAGCCATCAAAGCGATGCCTGCTAGCATTTACATGAAAAACCTAACTAGATGCTGACTGTGTTTTGATCTCTGACTTGCAGAAGTGTTTGTTGCATTGTTACAATTAATTATAAGTTGCCCTGCTTTGAATTTTATCATGTTAATTATGTCTTTTGTGTCAAATCAATAAAAGGGGCAGAAAAAAAGTTTAAAGGCATGCATATCCTACCTGTGTAAGAGCTTGAGCCTTCACTGTCATTTCACAACTCATTTCAGTTGACCATTTGAACACTGTTTTAAATATTATTATGTATGTAACATCATTAAGGTATCTAACTTTAATGAGTGGTTTATTGTAATCATTAGCAAATGTGATCAAGGATAGCAAGGGAATCAAGCAAAAGGCATAAACCTGTTTTAGAATATGCTTATACAGTTTGGAACCCCAAATAAGTAGTACAAGATGTACTTGAAAAAACTTATAAATAATGAGCCAGGTTTGTTACACCCATTTATGACTACATACCAGTAAGTATGTTCTCATCAGGGTCTATCCTTGAACTGAAATTTTTATTTTTTTTGGGGGGGGGGGGGGATTTCCACCTCCATTTGAAAAAAGAGAGAATTTTCTAAATATATGGAGATTTTAAGGAAGACATAAAAATGGGGATCAAAAAAATGATGCATGATTTTCACATATTTGGTTGATTTTTCAGCATGATTTTTAAAAAATCTAGAGTGAATCTAGAAGTCATGTGCCCTTGAATAGACCCTGCCTCATAATTGAATAAGTTGTCTTGGAAGCCCATAATCAACATTGATTGGAAAACAGATTAATACTTTTTACAAGGGTTTGCAAAATAAAATAGCGAACATTCCCTGCTATAATTTGACCAAATGAAAAAGAACTTGATGGATGTATAGGTGTAGACAATTTTTGAAAATCCATGGTTGTCTCTGGGCAACCAGCTTTGAAAAACTGGTTGCCCAGCAGATTTTTCTGGTTTTCCAGTCAATTATTGCAATTATCCCATATTACTGTAATCATATTTATTCAACAACTTTTGTCATATATTTAAATAGCATACAGATAGTTGTAACTCACCATCAGTCCAGCAGGTGGAAAGTGTCACACATGTTGACACACTTTTTTAATCTGTCTGAGATCAGCAAATGAAAGATAATCTAACAATTTCCTTTTTTGATGGTGTTTTGTAGTCCAATAAGTCAGCCCCCAAACCTATAAAGGCATTGATGGGTAACCAGACTTGGTGTCTTGTTGTCCATCAGCTTTCAAGTAGTTGGCCAACCCTGACCAGAAACTTATCTATCTTTTATGTTTATCTGAGTTTACATCATTACGGTTCATGTTATCGTTAATCTGATACTACATTTATTATTCCTGTGTCTAAACTGTAAGGTAAATGTAAACTTTCCACGTGTGATTTTTGTTCAGTCAATATAATATGGAACAACATATGCAATTGGTTTGATTCTTTATATTGTCATTTCTGTGAGACAAAAATATGTTCTGTAACATTGACCTAGAAGTTGTGAATGATACTTGCCATATTCCTTTAGCTAATGTTAGCCAACAGAAACAAGTGTCATATGCTCTACAGTAAGTGCCTATGTCTTCCACTGGCCAATGGGAAAGCATACTACTCAATTACAGGCATTCAGTGTGTCAAGTCACAGATGAAAGATACCGCTACCATATGTTGGTGTGTTGACAAAAGATGAGCATTCACTGGTCTTGTTTCTTTAAGGGTTCATGCCAGGGAGCTAGTGGTCCAGACTGTGATTACTTAATCATATAGTGAGTAGCCAACACATATGTAGTAGTGTTTCTTCTTACTGATAGAAATCACTCAACACTCAACTTGGGAATTAAATGGAGATAATTTAGACACCTTGCTAAAGATATCAGCTAGGACAATTTAATGGCAAATGTTTGTCACTGGCAAAAAAATAAAAAATTCCATTATAATTTTTAACATGATCATTTTTTAATAATATTTGTTGGTTTTCTGACAGGACAAACACATTGGAAAAATGGTTGCCTGGCATTAATTTATGGTTGTCCTGGGCTCTGAGGGAATGGATTTTTCTGCCTCTGGTGTATTTATTGTGGAGGTTAATGTTCATAACAGGCAAAAGGAGGTAACAGTAACATACTTTTCATGTTCCAGTGATTACTTGAAGTTTTTGCATTTAGGTCATTTTCTGCTGTTTCACATACAGTTATGAAACTTGTTGGTACATTTATTTGAGATGTACTTCTCACCATGGGCAAAAGTAGATCACAGTGGCCTATTTTTCTTGCTCTTGGGGTTTGGCAAGCATTGTGGATTATGCCACTGTGGATCAGGTGAGACATTGCATTCCATTGCTTTCTTTGAAAAGTTTTACTTAAAATTGTTATGTTATAGGAAGCTGTGTGTTTTAATTTTTCATGTTAATGGAAGGTGAATTTAAAGATCAAGCTTTATTCAGTGAGTATTCATAAATTCCAAAATTAATTTTTTTGGAAATCAAGTGATCATTCCATGGTGTAAGAAAGCTACTGCTGTAGACTGATGGTACACTATAAATATCTACAGGGGAAGATCCAGAATGTGCTTAACTAGAATTTGAGTTTGAATAATGGGTGGTTCACTTTAATAAAAACTGAAAAGTATCTTATTTTAACTGGAAAAAGGGGTTCAGCTGCCATCACCCTCTGAACCTTGTCAGAATCCACTATACTGAATCTGGAAGAATACCCTCCCCCTCTTCACTTATGTGGTATGCATTCTTAGCAGGGCAGATGTATCAGTATCATTATACAGTCTTATCTGTCATTTCTACATCAACCAATTTACATTTTATCCATCCATAATTCCACAATTCACAAATTTTCCTACTTACCAGTAATAAGTTTTTCAGAGGTGAAAATCTACACAATTTTCACTAGTTTCAGGCAAGTACCGTCTAAGCTTGTGTATAAGCCTATACCAACTGCAAACTGCATAGACCCAGATCTGCCATCACATAATGTGCTAGCAGATCTGGGTCTATGCAGTTTGTAAGGACTAATCAGTAGAACAAACAACATAGACCCTGATCTGCCGGCGCATTATGCGATGGCAGATCCGGGTCTATATTGTTTGCATTTGGACCTGGTTTATACGCAAGTATATATAGTAAACTGTCCATATTTACTGGCCCATGGCTATTACTGCTGGCAGGAATCACAGCTCTTTGTAGCACTATATTATTTGGGAAATAGGTATAATTGTAATAATTTTCTCTTACAAATGGACAATTATATGAATTTAATTTAACATTTTTTACTCTTGTCCATGGGCAACTGCAATGTACAATTTTACTTGTCTTAGTACTTGTAGTATCGTGGGACAAATCAGGCAAGTTGCGCATTGGATTTTCACACTCCTGAGTTTCTGTACCTAATATCAGTCACTTTAATGTATCACTTACAGTCTCTTTATTATATCTAAATAATGTATCCAAAGTTAGTATCTTTTTTTAAGCAACAGATATTATCCTGTTTTTTGTAAGAAAAGGTGGGGATTATCTTTTAGTGCCCATGCATATCATGTGCGTGAGCATCTTTTCCAACACCATTTGAGATAGGGATGGGGACTTCAAACTTTGGAATATAATTGGGGTTGTCTGTAGATGTGCAGAATGGTTTTGGACTTTGTATTCATCCCCTGGTTGTGGAGTTTACGGGGATGTGGACACTAATGCTTGCATGTGTAATGGGGGGGGGGGGATAGTGATAACTGAGAAAAGCATTGGGATAATACTGCTTTGCTGGAGACTTCTAGTTATAAGATGTGTTCTTCTTTGTGATGATACATTGTAACATGGCTGTTTTCATCATTTACAGGGAGCAACAAATTAGGCAGGATGGATGACAGGTTGAAGTGGTTGGAGACGAGGATCAGTTCCTCTTTACGGCCAAGAAATGAAGACATTAAAAATATGTTTCTTCATGATGAAAATAGGTATTGTATTATTCATGGTATGGTATGCCACACAAAGGTTGTATCCATATGAGTCAGAATTGTACACCAGAGCTGGACAAACCCTGTAATTTTCCAGACAAAGTTTTCATGAAATTGCACTAAAATATAGAATTATTGTTCCTTGACATTTGAGAATGTAATTGAAAACAACAAAAAAAACCATTTATAATGATATTCCTTATATACAAGAAGTTTTCAATGAAGTAGAGGAGAGCTTTTGTACTAACTCAGGCATCGGTGTCTGTGCAGATACAAGCTTATTCGTATATCCAGTCTCAGTGAATTTCAACCATTCTTTCTGCATAGGTCCTAGACAATAGTTTGGAGTGGATTTCATAGCACCTAGCCCTTAGCCATGGGGCTGAAGGGATTAACTTTGTACATACATGTACATTAACTGTATGTTTGGCTTGGTGTTTTACAGAAGAGCAACACAAGTAGATTATTTAGTGATGAGGCAATTGGAGTGAAGTTCATTGCCCATGAGCACACCATGGTAGCCAACCCAGGCAGATTCAATGGTAGAATTTGAACTTATTTCCTGTTGGTAGCAAGTTTGCATACTAACCATAGAGCCACTGCAACTCTTGCCTGCATTTGTCACCTCATATGATATGCAGGAGCAAATTCTGGGAGAGTGTCCATTAGTTGTACATTGTTGGTTAAGTTTTTGCATTTAGCTGAGGTTTTTTGTACATTATAAATGCTGTTATACCTGGAATCATGAAACTTGCTGAGGGGATGTGGTTTGATGAGTACTGAACCCTCATCACAAAAGCAGTTCACTGTGATCTGTAGCTCATGCTTAAGTTCATACTTGAGTTAAATTTTGTGTTTTAAATTTATTTTGTAAGTTCTCTTTGTACTAGAATCATCAGACTTTATAATTGTATGCATCTCAGAAGAAGGTCACTGTGACACATTTCATATTTTACTGGCTTAGGTTAAGTTTTGCATATAACTCATGACCAGATAGTTTTTTATTGCAACCTGTATATATATATATATATATATATATATATATATATATATATATATATATATATATATATATATATATATATATATATATATATATATATATATATATATATATATATATATATATATATATATATATATATATATATACTGTAACAGTTATACCTAGATTCATGATGATGAGCTTCTTGATGATGACCACAGCTTCATTACAAAAGAAGGTCACTCGAACCCATATTTCTTGCTTCGTTGACTTTAGTTAAATTTTGTGTTTTAAGTTTATTCTCAAGCTCTGCTCAAAGAAGAATGAACAAACAAGATGATTATAGGCATCTCTGTTAGTACCACACCTGTACAATAAAGAAAGTCAGTGTGACCTACATTTTACAATTTATTGGCTTAGGTTAGGTTAAGTTTCTGTGTTCAGGTCATAATCAGAAGGGCTTTTGGCACCCTGTATACATACTGTTATATCTAGAATCATGAAATTTGCTCAGGGAATGCATCTTGGTGAGTACTACACCCTCATTACAATAGTAGGTCACTGAGACCCATATTTCTTGCTTAACTGCCTTAAACTCAGTCTCAAACACTGTTCATGCCAGAATTATTGAACTAGATGATTATATGTGTCTATATTGGTACCACAATTAACAGCAAAAGAAGGTCACTGTTACCTACATTTCACATTTTACTGACTTATGTTGGGATTTTGTGTTTAGCTCATGACCATATAGGTTTTTTACCTCCTTTGCCTCCAGTTATACCTGGAACCATGAAGCTTGGTTTTGTTTTATTGGTTTTAACAGCATTTTTAACACATTATTGGCTATATCACGCCAAGGAAATGGAAGTTAATCGACTTTCTCATGGACACACCATTCAGTCAACCCAGGCTGACCTTATGATTGCTCTCTCTCTCTTGTCATCATTTAATTTCTGATGTTTTGGTGGTGGCTGTGTACCTTCTAGAAACTTCCACATCTTTCCAATTGTCACCACACAATGCATTGAAGGTTTTTTCAAGAATGATATAAATATTAAAATGTGTTTTTTTTTTATAGTTTGTTTAGTCGGCCAATGTGACCTTTTTCAATTCGCCAATACTAGCCTGATACTTTAACTCTTTTCTTATCATCAGCATTGAAATCAGTATTTGTGGTTAGTACACCTGGCTAGTTCCATGTGTGCAAAGACCGTTTTGATAATAATCACTCTGATTTACTTCTTATGTGGAATAACACCTGTCCATATCCACTGCAGGCATGTATTGTACCTCATCAAGTGCAGGATGTTGGTAGGTATTTAATTAACACAATAAACAGATCAATTAACCATGAAAGGGAAAGTATACCATGTTTATTTGATGCATCCAACACAAGACCACTTGTTAACTTTTATGATTGTAACTGGTGGAAATTTTCACTGTTCTAACGGATTAATGATGTCTGTGGTTTTAGTGATCCATCAGCAAGATCATTACCTTGGGTTAGCGGATTAGCGTTAAGTTAGAACCCTGCTGTGTGCTACATATCACGTTTTACTGGCTAAGGTTAAGTTTTGTATTTAGCTAATGACCACATATGTTATTTGCATGCTTGGTATATTTTATCCTATCTAGAATCATGAAACTTGGTCAGGGGATATGCATTACACATTCATTTTAGTATTAGGTCATTATGGCCCAAATTTTATGTTTCACTGACTCAGGTTACATTTTGTGTTTGATGTTCATTTCTCAGGCACTGTTCATGCTAGAATCATGAAAATAATGATGATATACATATCTGTTACTACCACACCCTTAAAGAAAAGAAGCTCAAATGGATGTATATTTCATTTTTTACTGGCTTTGATTAAGTTTTTGCATTGAGCTCATGACCACATGAATGTTTGGCATGTTATAGGCATACTGTTGTACCCAATAATCATGAAACTTGGTGAGCAGATGCATCTTGATAAGTTCTACATCCTTTTTGCAAAAAGAGGTCTCTGTGACCTATATGTTATGCTTCAATGACTTGTTGAAATTTTGTATTTAAAGTTCATTTGTTGGGTACTGTTTATGTTCCAGTAATGAAAATTGATAATTAGATGCATCTCTATTAGTACTACACCTTCACAATCAAAGAAGGTTACTTTGAATTACATTTAATGATTTACTCACATGGATTAAGTATTTCTTTTTATGACCACGTATATTCTTCTATGCTGTATACCTTCTTACCTACTCAGAAGGCCCTTTATGACCAGTAAAGTTAGAAGTAGAAATAAGTATGTTTATTCAGTGGTAAACTTTCCATATTAATGACTATACATTGTATATTATGATATGTCACCCTCAGCAGGTTAATTCTGTATTGTACAGGTGAATGAGTATAGGAATTAGATGAGTGGACTGCATGCTGCATGCAGGCCTCATCTGTAGTGGCTACTCAAGGTAATTATTAATGCATGAACTATGCTGATACTACTTGCTTTCACTCCAAGGTTACTAAAGGCCAGTTACTTTCATTGGTCAAATCTGGCTTCAAGGGGTGGACAATGATAATAGCTTCTCAAGCAGATTTTAATAACAATGATTTACAAAAAATAATGAAATATACAAGAGCAATATTCTCTGCTTTTTATAAACTCATATAGTATGTCTAATTTGATATCATAGAAAAAAATGTCCTTCTTTATTGTTTGTTGTCTTTTTTGCCCTGTCACAGTAGGTAGGTAGGTAGGTTTAACAGTATGTCAATACAATACTGGCTCTAAAGTGCCAATTAAAAGTTCAATTTTAATAAGATTAAAAGTTAAAATATAAAGAGAAAACATTCCCCCCAAAAACTTAATTAGAAAAGGGACAAACATTTTGTTGTCAATATCACTTTTGTCGAGACTACTAAAACCATTGTATAGGTGAGCTGTGTAATTGTTGATTACGCTGTGGTTTTGTCCTGGCCTGAATTTCACCAACAAAAGTATTGACTTAAGACTAATGTTGTTGAAATTAAGGCCAGATGTCTTTGCATAATCAAACAAAAAAAATTGTGGGAAGTTAAGACACATCAACATATATCTCACCTGTGGAAGGATGCCTAAATTTCTGAACAATTTTTTTATTAGTTGTTATTAAAGGCTTTTTCACACTGATATTCACATATAGTCTATCTTGAGGAATGTTAAAGGAAAAATTAATCTTCTTTTTAAGATTTTACATAAATTTAGAGCTCTTTTCCCACTTATGCAACAAATTTTCTTGATAATTTCATAGATCACGAGTACAGTCAAACCTGTCCTAAAGATCACCTTTATATAGCAGTGACCTGGCCACAACTGCTATTCTAATTTACCCTCTGCAAATTTACTATGTTAAAGTCATGTATATAACAATCACCTACTTCTGTGGTCAGTGGTCAGGTTTTTCCTATACAAATTATGGTTTCTCCCTGCTTTAAGTGGTCACTAGAACATAACAACAGTAACTGCTTTATGTATGTAAATTAAATTTTTGTTTCATGTGGAATGAAAGGGAATAGATTTTTTTTAAAGTTCTGATGACGAATTTTGTGCATTCAAATTGGGAAAAATGGGCACTTTTTGCCATGACATTGGGAGTGGGGCTGAATTTCATTCCCAAAACAGGTCCAGAAAAATCACCAAACGTATACATGTATTTTATGATTTTGCTGAATAGTGCATCAAAATAAATCTCTTGATAACATAATAATAATAATAATAATAATAATAATAAAGATAATGGCATTCTGTGCATAGTATTTGTTCAAAAACCAAGTTTGAAAGGTGAACCTGCATATAGAGTTCATCTGTTTACAAAGGCTACTTTGGCCTTTTCCCGGGGGGGGGGGGGGGGGGGCGGCTATTGACAGGTTTGACTGTATATTGCTTGACTTGCTTGTATGGTTACTGCAATCCTTCATTTTTGAATTTTATTTGATATGAATTGGGAAACCAATAGTTAATTTTCCATTTCAGGCTGGCCTTTTATGAGTTTATCAACAACGAAGATTGCAAGCGTCTGTTTGTGTATGTCCGTCCTCCACGCCAGCTCACAGCATCACTGATCCCTCCACATGACCTGAAGTTTAAATCAATTTTCTTTTTGAAATCTACAGCTGGTGCTAAACTCACTAAAGATAATATTGGTAAGCAGTCAGTTCCATTTCATTTGCTTTGTTTTCATATTGAGGGTTCATAACAATAAGAATAGTCTTTTATGTAGCTTTTATTGAATCTACCTGCTTGAATATCTGATTATATTCAAAATGCAGCTACATTTGATGATTTTTTTTCATAAAGAAATTGTAAATTAGGAGTGCTTGGACATATTACAAAAGAGATTCTGTGTCATTTTTTATGTTTAAATGTTATTTTTATTTTTATATATACAGATTGAAATAGTCCAATTACATTCAATCAACTCAACCATTTCCATTGAAACATTAGATTAACCAAACAGTAAGTTAAACAGATTTAATTTAAGCTTTCTCTTCGAAATCATTTAAACTGATTTTTTAAGGCTTATGAAAAAAATTCATGGACCAAGCAACTCATAATTTTGCTCTTGAAGCAAAATAAATGTCATCAATTGATTGCTGATGTAGGAGGCCCATTCAATAATGAATTCCACTATGTCTTATACTTTTCTGCAAATTGACAGTGGCCTATTATAATAATACATCTACATATTTTTCAGGGAATGAGGTGTTTTACATTGACTGTACAGATGTTCCTCTTGAACACCTGGAACTTGTTGTTCGTGAGGTTTACCTCCCCATGCTGTGTACCAATCAGGCCAATCTGGCGTTGGCAGGAGGAGATAAGGTTATGGATGTTCTGCATAGATTGATGTCAGCTGTGGAAATCACACAAGGGCACGTAGAGGTATGTGTAGAAAAAATGAATCTCACAGTGTAAAAGGGTGGGAGAGAGATTTACTGGCAAACAAGTAGATTGATTATCATTTATTTGTAAGACACAAGAGAAATGTGAACCAGATGCAATGAAATTTAAATATGTTTTCCCATATTTTATTTTTAACCTTTTGATTCACATGTTAGCATTGCATAATTAAACATAAAGGGAAAGGGGTCATTTTTTTTATATAGCTTAACCTCCGATTCAATTGTAATTTGATTATCTAATTTTCAACACAAACTATACGCTTCATTTTTGCCCAGTACCTGTCTTTACTTAGAGTAAGTACCTTTTGCCCTCTTCCTCCTCAAAAGTATTTTGAGCAGCATTAATAACACATTATTTTGCATCACATAGAAAAATCTGATCCTGCTGCATCTCTTACTACACCACTATCTTGGTAACCTGCATTCAGATAACTCGCCAACCCGATTATAATGTGGGGTCAGGCGTGGATCCCATTTTTTTAAACTAGAAAATACCCCCAAATTGGCCCCAATTTGTAAACTGGAAGAAAATCATGATCAAAAATTGGTAAATGAAACCTTGATATATCACTTGTTTTATCATCGAAAAACAGTCGATGGTTATTTCACGGATATTTGAATCAGCATCATGAAGTTCTCAACTTTAATAAGAAGTCATATATTTTGTTCAATTTTCTTTCCAAACAGCATTCTCAGTACACTGTAAATAACAATATTTGATGAAAGTCCAATCAATGAAAATGTCACGAATGCCTTCTGGTGGCAACACTTTAATAAATAAATACAAATTAAATAAGTTTTGTCAAGTGAAATTTGTGTTTTAGTTCTATCTTTTAATTCAGTTTCAGTGTAATCATCATAAATGCAATATGCCCTCTTGTATTCAAATGTGAAAAATGTAAATCTACCATCACAGCTATGTCTTCGAGCATTTCTGCAAGAACCTAATTAAGTGCCGACTGTGTTTTGATCTCCGACTTGCGGAAGTATTTGTTGTATTGTTACACTCAGTTAAAAGCAGACCTGTTTTGTATTATCACGTTAATTACGTCTTTTGTATCAAATCAAATAAAGGGGTTGGAATCAAATAAAAGTTAAAAGGCATGCAAATCCTACCTGCATAAAAGCTAGTGGTCATGGTCGTGTGTCAGGTCAGCTCATTTCAGTTGATCAATCAAACACTGTTATAAAAATTATTATGAAAGTAATATAATTAAACTACCTTAAATTAGCCTGCTCATTCATAAATGTGATCAAAGATAGCAAGGCAACCAAGTGAAATGAGTACTTGGTGAATAAAAAGCTTTGTTTCACAGATACGGTTCATTATGGAGAAGTGAGTTCCAGAGTTTGTAGTCAACTTAAAATTACTGAATTGGCACTCAGATTTCCTCAAGGATGAGAAAAAGTTTGATTCACTATTACTTGCAATGAAATCATGGCATCAGTATTGTACTAATAGAACAATTAAAAGAAAATCGAGTTTTGATGTTGACAGTTGTTGCACAAAATAAATGTCCCTAGTTTTTGAAAAAAAGAATCTTATTTTGTTGTGAATCAACAGCAACAAAAAGCAGTGATGTAATACACAATGTTTTCACACATGTGATGGCTGTTGAAACCTCTTGGAGTAACATTGTTAATTATCTTTCAGAGCTTGGGTATCTTGAAAATAAAGGTAATTGATACAGAAAAGCAAACAACTTCATTATAAAAAGCTCTTTATTGACAATTATTTCCAACCTGATTATATAAAACGAGTATTCAGCCATTAAACAGCCTCGTTACCCTGCCCCCCCCCCCCCGTGTTTTCTCGAGTTCCAATGGGGATGGCATCCCTTCTTAATTTTTTTGAGGTCCCTTGGTAACTTACACCTTCGCTTATAGTGCTGTCTTTGTTTTTGGACCCCACTGTGTGCCAGTTATTGAGGGAGAGGTGTATAACTATTGAGCTATTTTTGTAAATTTCAATGAGCTCTGAAGGTTTTCCACCTTAAAGGTCAGTGTATCCTCCAATCTGTGACTTTTAGAGTTCCTTAATAAATTGATAGAATTGTTTCATAATGAAAGTAACAGGAACATTTTTTAGATTTCCAGTAAGATATTTCTTTTACATGCATCTTCTCTAGGGGAGGATAATCCTGAGTTTGCCATCAATTGAGGTGCTGGCAGAGGCTGCTGGAGCCCTCAACAGGAGGGGATCAGTCTTACATGTTCTGGAAACCACAGTGCTTGGCTGGATCAAACAGATCAAGGTATTACACAAGTATTGAAATACATTATCACCCAGCCCTTCTGACACTTGATTTTTGTGGACAACGACTGTTAACAAACAGTTTTGTATTATAGTACCATTTCTATTAATATATCTCACATTACCAATAGTTTTGAACAGAGGACACCTGCTTATTATGAACACAATGAACCATACCCATGACTGTTTAAACAAGTTCTATTGTGCACTAATTCTTCTGATAAGCACTGAGGCCCATAACAAAATAGAATGTGAAAAGTGCTGAGATCCTTATCATTTGCTAAAGCTTCCTGACACCTAAATTTGGTACAATTTTCAAAATGTTGGGATGGGCCTATAATTTAACCTTGGCTTATTGTATGAGATTTCTGCTTCTTACTGTTTTATGCTGTCTTTATGGAGCTATTCTTCAGTATATAAGAGAGTGATGAAAGACATTATATGCAGGGCTTGAAATAAGGAATTTTTTTTCACTGACCCACTGGATCACCAAAATAATATTTTTACTGATCCTGCCTAAATTTCACTGAGCCTGTTAAAATCAAACAGAAGCCTTCTCAGTTTCTAATTCAGCATTCATTAAAATCAACTCAAAACAATAACAACTGTATTTCACGAACAAGATCCACAAATAAAGTACCCTGCACACTTTCATATTTCTCTGAATACTCAGTGCACAACATCACAGCTTCTCCTTGATCATACTTCAGACATTTGAGTTCATTTTCCGACCATTTCTGGTATTTCCTTAGTCTCTTCTCTTGATCATGTTTGTGATTGTGCTCTCTCTTGTCATCTAATTTTTGCAAACCTTGCAAGTACTTCCACATGTTTACAATTTTCACATCACAATGCACATAATGTTTATCAACAAAAATATAAATATGTAAACACATTGTTTGATATAATTCTGGATTATTCGTTGAGTCTGCGAACACGCCCTTTTCCGATTGGTCAATACTAGCCTGAGACTCAATGCCTTTTGTTATCATCAGTAATGAAATCAGTGCTTCAGGGCAGTACACAAGGCTTGTTCCACCTGTGAAAAGACTGTTTTGACAATAATCACACTAATTTACTTGATGAGTGGATGAGTGTCCATTTGCACCATGAGCATTTATTGTACCTCGCCAAGTGCAGGATGTTGGTAGGTACTCAGTTACCACAATAAACCGATTTATTAGCCTTTATAGGAAATGTCAACTCACAACCACTTTTTTATTTTTATGACAGCCACCAGTGGTAATTTTCACTTTTGCAATGGATTAGTGATGACTGGGTTTTAGTAATCCATCAGCAAAATCACTAATGGCAGATTAGCATTAATTTCAAGCCCTGTATATATATGCCTGATTTTTTTAACTAGACACATAAATGCATTATAGGATCTTTCATGGCTATGCTCACTTTTGATAGAACCTAGAATGACATGGATCTTTTATGCACACAAAAAACATGTATATTTACGCACATTCATTAAAAGTATTCACAACAATGTGTTGTATGTGCTGTTTCTGAGTACAGATATAATATTTTAAGATTAATATTCAGAAGGTTTATGTGCTTTCATTTATTTATTTGTTTTTTTTATTATTGAAGTCTTTTGGAGTTACTAGTTCTGTCTTAGTCCTTACATTCTTTATATCATGGTATTGAATATTTTGAGAACTGTTCATATAATTGTGACATTTTGTGTTCAGTAAATGATTTTTCATATTTTTCCAGGGCGTATTGAAACATGATCCAATAGCAGACTTGTTCCAACACTATGGCCCAGAACCTGACCCACTTGATGAAAACAAAATGTGGGAAAGACAGCTTGGACGACTCCAATCAATTTTACGTCAGTTGGAATCCCCAATTGCAAAGGATATTTTACAAAATCTAGAGCAAGCTCAGAGCCAGTATGCTAACTCCTTTAGCCATGTCAGGAAAGATATCAATAGAGTAAGATTTCTCTCTACTTTCAATGCATTTGAAAGCACTCTGATGTTTTGCTTAAAGTATGATAAAAAATTAATTATGTAGATGCTTAGTACTTAATCTTTGTGAACAGATTGTGGTGTGAATCCACACAGCATGTATTTTTGACAACATATAAACAAAGTCTTTACAAATTTTTGTATTTGAGTATTTAAGGCATTTCTTGGGAGTTTTACTATACAAAATATCCTTTTCACTGGTATGCAAAATACTCTGACTTGTCTACATTGCGCCTTATTTGCATACAGAATGTTACTATCCAAATATCATGTTATATTTTTTGTTTTCATAGTTTGTATGATTATTGGGATAATACCTTCTCTTGAAAACAGGCTGTGTCAGACACCAATCGCATCCTGCGTTTCCTAAGTACCATGAGGTGGCTACTGGACCAGCTGCACCAATCTCTGGAGCCAAAGGAAATGTTACAGCTCTTCAAACCTCTTATGCAGGTTCTCTTCCTTGTCTGGTCCAATTCCACGTAAGTTATAAAAAAAATTTGTTCCCATCTTTTTGTGAATGTGGGGGATATACACTGTAGTATTTGTACTTCTGTCCATCCTTCCCTCACACTTTCCTTTTGACCCAACAGTTTTCAAGATATTTGTGATTAGAGAGCAAAACATGGTATACTTATATATCATCATTAGAAGGTGTGTCATGTAAAAATTGGGGGTCCTATCTTCAAGGTCAGGGTCACAATGCAATATTTTAAGTTTGCCATCACACTTTCCCTTCAGCAGTATAACTTTAAAACTGTTTGAGATCAAGGGGTGAAACTTGGTGTACTTATCATTAGAAGGTGTGTCATGTACCACACTGGGGGTGGGGTGGGGTGGGGGTGGCTATTTTCAAGGTCAAGGTCAAATTTCATTATTTTAAGTTTTCCACAACACTTTCCCTCTCGCTCTGTAACTTTAAAACTGTTCGAGATTAAAAGATTAACTTGATATACATCATCATTAGAAGGTGTGTCATGTACCACATTAGGGGTCCTGTCTTCAAGGTCAAGGTCATGACTCAATATTATAAGTTTTCCCTCACACTTTCCCTTGTGCTATGTAACTTTTAGACCTGTTTGAGATTAAGGGATGAAAATTTGTTACTTTCCATGTCAGGACAGTAACTTTACAGCTTTGTCTTCAAGGTTGGATTTCATTATAATTGTGAACTATTGTGACCTAACCACTGTAGGCGGGGGACAAAATATTCACTGAATTTGCTTGGTTTTGTTTTTTGCTTAATACATGTATGTAAGATCTTTAGTACAAGTCCTTAGCGTTTTTGAGGGGTTTTTTTAAATATAAAAGTCTGCTTTACCTGTTGGTCTAAAAATCATAGAAACCTTACCATTTAGTTTATGAATTATTGTCGCTAGCCATTCCAAGTCATATTAGTCTTAAAACGGTAAGGACCCTCGACCAACTGAGTCCTAATGAAGCAAAAACAATCCATTTCAGCAATAACATAGTGGCTGGCTATTGGCAATTGTACCACTAGAGTATTTGAGCATTGGGGGTGCAATAGTCTGCCTTTACATCTTAGAGCATGAGCTTATGTCATAGTGATAGCTTATATCACAGCAAAGCATATGTCATAGTGCATGGCATAAATGACTGGAACATCCCTTGCTAGTGGACTGGTCCAAAATATGGCTGCACACTGTAGCATTGTGTCTCTCTTGTGGGATTATGATATGATGGCAGATCATAACAGAAGATTCATGCAGAATAATTAAAAAAATACGTGTAAAAAGGTCAGTAATGTTAACATTTTGAATAGATTACCAATGACATAATAATATTGCAAAATTGCTGAATAATCACCATTTGACTTGCACTAAACAAAATCTTTAGTACTATTTGTTCTAGTCACCCCTTTGGCAGCTGAGGTTGATTTGATAGTGAAAATGGATATTAAAATTAATCTTTTTTATTGATCACATTCTAAGCTTTCTATACATTTTTATTTCTTTTTTTGTGTCATTATGATTTTTTTCTGACTTGCAAAAGGCAACTCCTACAGTGGTTACCCCTCTTATAATGCCAACCTTTCTGCAGCAGGAAAGTGACCTTATAAGAGGGGTGACCTTTCTTGGGAGGGATCACACAGATGTGAGTACATGTAATAATAATAAAATATATATTCGTGATATTTCCATCTGTAAACCCCATTATGTGTCCTCTCGCGAGGGGTAAATTTTAAATATTTTTGCACTGATATGCTGGCCACATTCAAAGGGTGAGCATCCTCAAGAGGTTCTTTTGAACACAAACTTGTCATGGCCATAAAAAGCAGGTGGCCGCTGGTCAGGGGGACATTCAAGGGAAGGACCACTGTAGTCATAAAGAAACCAGTTGGGTTTCAGAATGGAAACACTGCCAGACTGTAATTTTAGTGTATCTTTCTTGAACAGATTGTCTCATCTGTGCATCATAAAACCTTATTCCAGCTCTATCATGATTACCTATAATGAAGGCTGAATGGAATATTTTCAGTCATTTATATCTTGTCCTAGAACCATAAAGTGTGACAGAAATGACCAGTGCCTCATGTCTTGATTCTTCTAACTTTAACAAAAATGTTTGTTTTTAAAATTCAGATACTACCACCAGATGGAGAAGTTCAATAACCTGCTCAGACTTATGTCAAATGAAGTTGTACACAGAGCAATAGCCCTGGTAGGAGCAGATATACTCAGAGAGCCACTGGAGGTAAGAATTAGTCTAGCATTGCATTTACTCATTAGGATTTGTTCTACGATGCTTGATTGCAGGATTCATGGTGCCCAAAACAGAGTGTATGAAAATCTTGCATAATGCCTTTGTTTACTTTAAAAACTCACCCCACATTTAGATTTTTTTTTTCTTCACATGGATGAGGGAGTGTCCCATTCCTCCCCATCCTCAATTTTCAGTGCTAGAATAGATCCTGGTTAATGCTTAATGCATGACCAGATGTTGTCAATACAGATTCGAATTTGACATCACAGACAGATCAGCTTCTGTGATGTTTGTTCCATTTACCACTCCAGGTAATGTGTTTATAACAAGCAGAACTTAGTTCTCTGGAAAATACATTAATTACAGAAGTGAAATCAGTTACCGTATATACTTGAAAATAAGCTAATACCAACTGCGAACTGCATAGACCCAGATCTGCCATCGCATAATGCACCAACAGATCTGGGTCTATGCAGTTTGTAAGGACTAATCAGTAGAACAAACAACATAGACCCTGATATGCCGGCACATTATGTGATGGCAGATCAGGGTCTATGTTGTTTGCATTTGGACCTAGCTTATACGTGAGTATATACAATAAGTTGCTATGATAAAGTTTGTTATGGAGAGAGTTCCATTGTAATTAGTTAGATAGTGTGCATCTCAAAGTCAGCAATGGGGAAAAGTATATACCACTATGGGTCATCAGTTACTAGCTTTTTTGTACTTTTTATACAGATCTTGATTATTTAAATATGTCCTCTTTCTAATTACTGTATATCAAAATTGCCCTTTCTCTTGGCTATATGTAATTTTTAATGCACAATTTTTAAGAATGCACATGTGCAAAGGTCCCATAACCTTTTCCTAATTACTGAAAGTCATCCATTGCAAGCTCTGATCCCATTACATGTATTAGGTATTTATTGTGTGTATTCTTCCACAATTTTGATATGAAGTTACCTATTTCCTAACAGGTTGAATAGAAGTAAATTTTGAGTAGTGAAATTTGACAATAATGTGGTTATAATCTTTTCCATAATCTGTTTTTCCAGTCATTTTCAAAGTTGAAGGAAGCTCTAAGGGTATGTGCTGGCTTCAGAGGGACTTACTTGGACTTCAAGGAGAAAGCTGATGATCAAAATGAGAGAAATCTTGCAGAGAATGCAGAGAGGCTGTAAGAGTTTTATTTTTTTTTTTAAGTACTAAACTGGCACAGTGACTGATATGCAGAAAAATATGGCTAATTCATGATTACCAAGGATATAATGGTCCAATTTTTGTTTATTGCTAATTAATAAACATGGAGCATTGCCTTTTTTCTGTGGGAATATATATTTCTCTCTTGGTATATAATAACTCGAATGATTGAATAGAGGTAACACCCTAAAGCAGTTGCTTGGTTCAGTTGTTTATCTTTGGAATGGAAGATCTATTCCTGCAATAGACCACCCTTTTAATTTGTCATTAAGGGGACATTTTGTTGTGATTATTTGTATTGGTACAGTATTCATTAATAATGTTGTTCTGCAGTTAGCATGTTGCATCATGATGTAGAATTTTATTTTAAATTGAATCTTTTATATATTGCTTTACAAAGTTTTTTTTGTGTAAATTGTCCATGGAGCACTGTAGATCATAAAAGAGGATGGATGAGTTAAACAGTTCTTGTACTCAGATAGGAGTTGATTGGTTGTGTCTTGTATTTTTTAATAGTTCAGCATTTGACAATAAATTGCAAAATTGAATTTTTGTACATGTTGTCTGGTAATCTCAAAGAAATTAATGAAAATGTATGTTCTTGATATATAATTATCTAAAAACAGTGTAACAATATTATATGTGATGCCTTTCTTACCTTCAAAGAGCTTCAAGACCCCAGGCAGGTACCCTCTTTCTGACCAAGATGTATGGTCCACATGCCTTCACTCCCAGATATGGATTGGGGCTCAGTGAGGGGCAATCAAGCACCAGTGCAATAGATGAAGATGAATTGTGGACTGACAGCCCTTGGCCTCCAAGGAATGCTCCATGTTTTGATCTACTTAACAGCTTTATGGAAAGGTACAACATAAATTTATGTTTGATTTTTAGTACTGAGATTGTTACAGTTTTCTCTATGTGTGTGGGCAGAATATGGAAGTCTAACCTGAGGTGATACAATTAATTCCAGGAACAAGACTTTGATGGTGAATCTCAAGCACATATCTTAATTCCTGAGGGTTAGATTTACCCCAAACCTGCTCATGCAAATGTGGCAGAGATTTTTTCACACCTATTTCTCTTTTTATTTCTTCAGTACATAGATTTGCAGAATGTGACAGGTCTTTATATGTCAGACGCATAAATTGTAGCATTATATTTCATATAAATTATATCATTGAAATATGCATTGAGTGATTGAGTGAATATTGATATTTGCTAGTAATAATGGGAATATTGATATTTGTTAGTAATAGTGGGGAGTATTGATATTTGCTAGTAATAATGGGAATATTGCTGATGTTAGGTAAATGACAAAGGGGTACATGTGATCTTGTCTTCCTCTGGTACAATTGATTTATCTAGTCCATGATAAATATTTTGATATTGCTGTTCAGTGGATAAGAAATTGTATATATTTGAGTGCTGCAATATTTTAAGCAAATATATTATAAATGTAGGGTAATTATGTAATAATCCCCAGTATTTAGATCCTGATGGATCTAATTATTCTAATATGATAAAATTTATTATTAGATCATGTAATAAGGGTACTTATCTAACTGTGTAATAAATCTTTTCTCTGTAACTACCCATCCCCTCATTTTAATCTGATATTTAATATTATTCGTGCTTACTATAAAAGAGTACTAATTTATGGTAATTCTTTCTGGATTTTCAGATGTAATGATGTCCTAGAGTTGGTGGAGACAACCAGACATTTCAGACTGCTGGCTGGTGCTGCAGAGATTGGTGGTGCAGGAAGCATGAGCCTGGATGCTCTTGTGAAGGAAATTCATGAGAAGTACACAGTGGCCATGTCAGAGTTCTTCTCTGTTGTAGACAATGTGCTCAGTATAGATGGCTCACAAAACTTTGAACATGCCTTCTTCAAATTCAGAACAATAGTAAAGGTAAGAAACTATAATTTATTACTCCTTACACATGTTTTATAATTTTTACGTTATTTGCTTGAGCATTTCTGCAGGAAAATGGTTGATATCTTTCTTTTTTGGCATTAGCAATTGCCAGAATTGCCAATGGTGATAAAAATTCTCAGATGGTAATTCATTTCAATAAAAGCAACATATTTAGTGATTGAAAATTTAGAGGCATGAACTTTTGTCTGCTAATTTTGGCCTTAAAGTCACTGACGTCCTCTAGTGTAATGTATTTTTGAGATATGATCTAAGGGATCAATTAACAAGGGAATATTGGAGAGATGCATTATTCAGCAATAAATTAAACTTATTAGTTTGGAAAGAAACATTTAAGATAAAGAGGAGAATTATGAAAGAAAATATAACTTAATAATGGGTAATAACTAAAGCTGAATAGGACTCATTTCTGGGATGGACTATTTCATGGTGCAGTGCTTTTCTGGTACACTGGATAATTGTACATGTCATTATTTTGTGGGATAAAATTTGGCAACTACCTAGAAAACTCTGGCACCAAGCGAACCAAGATCATGTAATATTTACACAATTTTTAAACTGGTTTTATTGTTATTGAGTAATTTTACAAACTATGAATAGATTCAGTAGAAAGGCAAATCCCACTTACTGGAAGATTAAAGCAATGTAAAATCAAGTAGATCATTAGAGGAAGATGTCCCATGTACTTGATGGGTAAAGCAATGTTAAATCATATAGATCATTAAAAGGATAAGTCCCACTTACTTAATGCGTAAAGCAATGTAAAATCATTTAGATCATTAGAAAGGCAAGTCCCATTTGAATGGTAAAGCAAGATAAAATTATGTAGATCATTAGAAGGACAATTCCCACCTACTTAAAGGTTAAAGCAATGTAAAATATAAAATACTGCAAATTCATTTATTTTTCTATGTATCAGTTTTTGTGGTTTGCGAAAAATTGCATTTTTGTTTGTACTTAAATTCATGGAGAAGGGAGTCCTATTGTTTCCACGTACGAATAATTGTTCACTGGGTCCTTAAATTTGTGGTTTATAGTAACCACAAAATTAAAAACAATTTTTACCTCACAGAAAATAATGAATTCACACTGTTAAAAATATTCCAGTCAGCCTAGATGATCAGTTCTGCATTGTATTCAAGAATAAGGACACTTTTAAAACCACAATGCAGCCTCAATTATCCAAACTGACAGTGCAACACAGATAAACCAATATTTCAGATAGTTTTAAGTCAGATTAGTTAGGTAGTATTATATAACTTGATTGTAATATTTTAATATGCCAAATCTTCCCATATAAATTATGATTGCTTATTTATTGTAGAGTTTGGAGAAAAGACTAGCTGAGATCCTACGACTGTCATACAATCAATGTCCCACAGTGGAGGCCCAGCTAAGGTTACTGGAAGTGTTTGAAGGAGTCAGTAGCCGAGAACTGGTACAGGTTGGTAAAACTTTAACCATACTATACATTGCAGTTGAGTGACATTTATTAAGTCAAGTACCATATATATTCATGTATAAGTCAGGTCTAACTGCAGACAGCATAGACCAGACCTACCAGCACATTATGTGATAGCAGTCAGGGTCTATGCAGTGTACTGTTGAATCCAACTTTTATGCGAGTGTATATAGTAATAATTTTCTTATATGATCTGGGTCTGGGCAGTATTAGCTGGTTCAATATGTGTGATTTTGTGACATCAGCCATACTCAAGCCTCATAATACTTGAAAAAAACAATTTTTGTCAGCATTGTTTACAACTTATGTGCAGTCATACCTGTCCCAAGGGTCACCTGTACATATTGGTCATCTGGTCACAATGGCCATTCTAATTTCCCCCTGGCACATTTCCTACATAAATGTCCTGTGTGCAATGGTCACCTGCCTTCTGCAGTCAGTGGCCAGGTGTTTCCTAACCAACTGTGATTTTTGCCTACCTTAAGCGGTCACTGGAATATATCAACAGTGACTGCTCTTAGTATGCAAAAAATTAAACTTTTGTTTAATGAGCAAGGCATTATTTAGATAAAAGCATATGATGTGAATTGATGTGTAAAAGCTTCATATCTCACTTGTACTCCAGTCACACCAACTCAAAGGTGTCAACACATTGGGTTTGAAAGCAAGGCGGTTTTTATCCTTACAAGAGATGGTTGAAGCAATTAGTTTGCTGGACAGTGGAAAAAGTAGTTGTGTAGTCGCAGTGGACATGGTATTCAGGCAAACTCAGATCCAAGGGATTATTAAGCATAAGTGAGATACTATGGCCGATTTTGAGAACAAAATTCATCTTTGAGAAGAGATATGAGTTACATCCCAGGGGTCATTAAATATTTAAAATTTGTCTGCAAAGGCAAGTGAAGTTTCAGTTCATGGGTCACAAAGAATAGCCATATATGGCTTCTTTTGATTCCCTATTCATTACAGGCCTCTCAAATAAGGCGACTGTCTTTTGATCACAGCGAATTGAGCAACTATCTAATCCAGATATTGCTTTTGAAGTGTGAACAGCTGTTTCCAAGCCTAATTTCTACAAGTTGCCTGACCAGAGAGTCAGTACACTGTTTTACAGTCATATGTAAGCTGTCAATCAGTTGTGAAATTAGTGTTTTGTCATGGTGCACAAAATAAACTAAGATCAGTGATTATTTTAAGTCGGTGATTATTTAATTTATAGAATGGATTAAAGTGAGCAGGATATAGTAATCTTGTGTGGAACAGGGAGAGAACAACATATTCATGTATTATATGATTTTGTTGAATAGTGCACATAAAACAATCTTGACAACGTAATAATAATAACAATAATAATAATAATAACAATAATAATAATAATAATTATGATAATGATATTCGGTGCATGGTCAAAAACCAATTTTGAAAGGTGAACCAATGTACAGAGGTCACCTGTATACAAGGGCCAGTTTTGCCTTTTCCCATGGGTGGCCACTATAGATAGGTTTGACTGTATTTAGTAATAGATTATATGAGAATAATGATCATTCACAGTTTACTATGTGCGAACATTTAGTATAGCACTCAGGAAAGACTTTGAACTCTTGCATTAAAATGCTTCTCTTGGGCTTTGGCAAACATTTGGACACTGTACACCATGTATGACTCATTCGTGCAAAATGTTTTGATTGACTGGTGAAATTATTTATACAAAGGTTGATTCTTGGGGAGAGACACTTCCTCAGTAGAGTGAAGTCTCATATGTGCCTAGTTTTGCCAAAAAAATACCTAGGGTAAAATTGTGTGCACAAATTATTGCCAAGGCTAAAAAAATACTAAAATCTATACTTGCTTTAACTTGAAGAAGAAAAAAAAAATCTTTTTTCAAGATATCTGTACATGTATTTAAAATATTAAAACCTGAAATAATGCTTTGAAAAAAGTTAAATAACTTTTGTTTGGCATATGAATTTATAACAGCTTTACTTTGATCAGGTCCTATAAAATACTAATTACCCAGTCAAAAGATGATAATTACATAATTTTGGTCTGATTGTGTCATATACAGGTTCATCTGCAAGACAAGGACAGACAGTTGGTGCGGGCATTTACCCAGGAACTTAACAGTGTCCGCGGTATGTTCCAGGAAGATCAAGTGAACCCACCCAGCCATCACAACATGCCTCCAGTGGTTAGCAAACTCATGTGGGTCCATGCCTTGAAGAAGAGAATCATGGTATGTATATGGTTCTGTGACATGCTGATAGGTCCAAAGTGGAAATAGTTAGCATGAATTTATATATCCGTTCAGTATAATTGTCTTCATTTATAAATTTGATAACAAAATAGTGTTCTTTGGACCATGTTATTCCAGATAATTATATTCTTGACGAGTTTATTATTTATTTTTTGATTCCTCTGCCATTATGGAGGGAGCATAAAGTGTTGCCCATGTCCATCTTATTCCTTCCATCTTATCCATCCCATCTGTTCATCTGTCAAGAGTTTCATATGAAGGACTTGATTAATTTATCATTCATTCACATTCTCAATATATGTGTGTAATTGAACTGAACTTTAGTGTTCAATTCAATTAATATCTCTATCTTGATCTATTTTATTCTTTTAGAGACCAATGGAAAAATTAAGACGTGTGAGTCCCCATTCTTTGGAGGGAGATGCAGGATGGCAAATGAGGGATTCATACAATGAATGTATGAAGGAACTCACAGAGTAAGTTTTAACATTGCAGCAAATTTCAGTGAAGTCTTGTGCTATTCTGTCAGTATTATTCCTGGTTAATGAATAATTTGTATGACTATTGACACGATTCATATGCCTTCTTGCAATAATTTGTATCAAATTCAATATTAAAAAATGTATCTTAAATTGTAAAATAATACACTTTTTAGAGAGAAGTGAAAAGACTCGAGTGTCACATTTCAGTTTGCAAATAGAGGGACTTCTTTTTAATTATGAAAGCCTGCTGCTTTGGCAAAGTACAGTCTAGTCTTGATAATTCAACCTCCATTTATCCATCTGTTGTTTAACACTTTTAGAACTTTACTTTTAAACACCACCACATAGCCATTATTGTGCTGATGTGCTGTTAAACACTAATACATACATACATACATACCATCTGTTGCTATCGTATGATGTTCTGAATGGGAATGATAAAATACATTCAGAGTGTAACCAGTTTATCCTACAGTCTGATTTATTTAGTTCATTGTTAGATTAATGAGACTAGATTGTTTCTTGCATATTTTATGCGTGTGGGATCAAATGATCATTTTACAAATCAATCAGTAGTTGATAAAGTATCAATAATGAACTATTTATTGGTCCCAATTGTCAACTAAACATATGATCTGTTATGTATATACAACTAAACATATGATCTTTTATGTATATACAACTAAACATATGATCTGTTATGTATATACAACTAAACATATGATCTGTTATGTATATACAACTAAACATATGATCTGTTATGTATATACAACTAAACATATGATCTGTTATGTATATACAACTAAACATATGATCTGTTATGTATATACAGAAATTAAAAGTTTGCTTAACAAAATCAGTGGCAAAACTCAATTTTTGTGTTTAGTTTACCAAATACATATCAAAATCTGAGAATATAACAGTTTAATATGCCATCTACAAATCTTAAGTCAGAAAGATTTAATAAATCAAATAAACTTGTTAGGCCTTGGCACTTGGGAAGAAGTTTCAACTGTTTTGTAGTGTTATCGTCTGTACTCGCTTATAAGTTGAGTCCAACTGCAAAGAACGTAGACCCTGATCTGCCATCACATAATGCACCTGCAGATCAGGATCTGTGTTCTTTGTTCTACTGATTACTCCTAACAAACTGCATATACCTAGATCTGCAGGCATATTATGCGATGGCAGATCTGGGTCTGTGCAGTTTGCAATTGGATTTGACTTGTAAGAGAGTATATACAGTAGTTACAATCTATTGGAGATTATCAGTTAGCTGAAGGTACCATATATACTCGCTTATAAGTCAATTGTTTTTTATTGATAATTCGATTAATGCAGAGTAGGGGTTGTCTTATAAGCGCAACATACAAAAAAATTTGATAAATCTAGGGGTAATGTTATAAACTCTAGATGTTTGCAGTACATAAAAATACTCTCAATTCAAATATTTTTATGTTTTCATGTCACTATTCCCATTCAAAAATGCATATATGGTATGCACTGTGTTTATCAGTTTCATGATGGTATTCATTACACAATACTTGTATCTACAGTTATTTGGATTTTAATAATTTGAAAATATTACCGGAAAATTAAATACTACATACTGCAAAGGGAAGTGTCTGTCAATGTTGTTTACTGTGGGTATTTACTAGCAAGTATATTGCTTCCATTTTTGTACAAGTCCGAACAAAATGTATTTGTATTCATATTTGTGTTTTGCTCTTTAAACACTGTGTTTCATGCAGTAAAAGTTTTGATTTAATTTGTATTTTCCTTTTCCATAAAGTGATATTTCCCATCTTATCTGCCAGTGTGCTTGGACCGATAAGCCCTTGGCTTGTAAAGGCAGTACTCACTTTGTTTTCAAGGTGACAATCCTTTTGATCGAGCCGCAAATTTAAAGCTTGTTCAGTGCCAAGTAGAGTTCTACAACTTCCTGTGCATGTTTGATCTTATCCCTTAGCTTAAAATGTCAAGCATTATGGATTTCAATGGATTTTATTAGACAAAGATGGACAAATTGTAAGTTGTCAATTTATTTGTGACATATTCCACTCAATAATAAAATTGTATTTTATACTGGTTTTGTCTTTATTTTTCCTGTCTATCTATATATCTATCCAATTTGTCTTGTTTATTTTTCCAAAGTACAACTCTGACCCACTGATGACAAGTCACCCCTTCAGACAGATCTGACTTGCAAAATACATCCCGACTTTTAGGAGGGTCAAAGTCAAAATTGACTTTTTACAGCCCTAAAAAGGGGGTGGGGGGGGGGGGGCGAGTTATAGTCGAGTCAACTTATAATCGAGTAAAAACTGGTAGTTATTGATAAGTATATTCTTATAAATCAGTTTTTATCAATTAAATTGAATTTTCTGTACAAACCTATTATTTTGCAATAGTCATAAACAGCAAGAGTTGTTGTTTTAAATTAATTAGACCATTTCATCAATGCTTTGTAGTTCAGCTAGCAGTTGTCTAGATTTTAAATCTAGTGCCAGCAACTGAAAATAATTAATATCCAGCTTCTGCATCAAAGTAACATTTATTTGTGTACAACAGGTAACAAACTGTAAACAATCTAAGGATGATTGCTTGTGAAATGTTAGAGCATTTAACTTTTTGAAAAATGGATATTTTTACATTGTTACAGGGCAGTACAAATTATTCAGGACAAGTGACTTTGGAAATTGCCGCAGGACATACGGCTGAATTATTTACTTGTCCCATTTTTTTGTCTTTATAATTCTTTTCTTTCCATTGTGTAATGTTTAAGTTAGAGTCTGAAGAGGGCAACTTTTGTAATTATGTTGATATGACTATTGTACCCTTAATTATTAGGTACTATTTTATTTGCATATATTTCCTAAACTGCTTGCTAGATTTTCATCCTAATTAACATGACTCATTATGAAAGCTAAGACAATTCATTCTACAACATGTCCGCTCACACCTTTTACCTTGGGGTCAAGGTCAGTCATAGCAAATTTGCATTAGGGGTTTGGTTAAATTTTCTTCATTTGCATATATTTCCTAAACCCCTTTATAGAGTCGCATTATACTTGGCATAACTCATGATGAAGCTGAGAGAATTAATTCTGTTGCACATGCACTTACTCCTTTGACTGTGAGGTCATGGTCATTATCTTATAAAATTTGCATTCAGGTTTTGGTTACAGTTTTTTCATTTGCTTATATTTCCTAAACCCCTGGATGCACCTTGCTCACCTGCCCCTTTTGGGAGCTGCTGTAGCTCAGTTGGTAGAGCATCAGATTCGTAATCCAGGGGTTGTGGGTTCGATACCCTCCTAGGCCAGTCTGGGTCAGCTGCCTAGGTGTGTCCTTGGGAAAGGCACTTAGCTTCCATTTCCTCTGCATGATATAGGCAATAATGTGTTAAAAGTACCATTAAAACCAACAACCCCCTCCCCCACCAAAAAACATCACTTGCCGCTTTTGACCTTGGGGTCAAGCTCACACATTTTATAGCAATGCTTTGATTGTGAGCTTGACATACTGGTCCTGTCCTTCTTGTTCCACTCTTGATAAATAATACCATTATGTGTCTGCAACATGTCTGTCATCAAGTTTGTAAAGTCACATTTCCACTCCATATTGGACTGTGAGCTGTTGTAACATGGTTTAAGGAGTACATGCTAATCTGGAAGAGAACAGTACCAGAAAAATGCAGTACATTGATCTTGCAAACAAAACTGGTACAGTTTGTTTTTGAAAAATTGCACTTGTCTGGAACTTAACACTTGCTGTCAGGCACTTCTCCTACATAAACATTGACTAGTCCTGGGCATTGGGCTATCCAATTTGTACAGCTCTGAGTTAATGGTCCAAGCAATCTAATCCAAAATCATGAAAAACTCTTTAGGTTGATGTGCATTTTCTATTACTAAACTGGGTTAAATATATATCTCCATGTATGGTTCATTATATAGAAAAGTATGGAAGAAAGTGCCCTGTCACAAACTGTCCATAAAATTGATTAATTGATTATTGAAAAATTCATCAAAATGGCACAGATTAAAGATAACAAATTCTACGAGAAAAGTGTATGTTGTTGAGTCAGTTTCTTCTTTATGATACAATTATTGAGCTGACACAGAAAGCCTGTGAGACTGCTCTAAGGCAGTCAGAAGTTGTTAGTAATTTACCAAAGTGTCATATATTTTTCTCTGACTTTTTTCATTTTCTTTCAAAGTACTCTTCTACGAATAATAAAATTTTATAAAAAACTTTTTTAAGTATTCAATAAGAGACAGGAGTCACTGTCATGTCAGTCTCTCCTTGAGTTCATAACACTAACACACAGTGAGTTAACAAGTAATGTCATAATGAAGATGTAATAATATAATAATCATGTCATGGCACTAACACACAGTGAGTTAACAAGTAATGTCATATTGAGGATGTAATAATCATGTCATAGCACTAACAGTGAGTTAACAAGTAATGTCATATTAAGCATGTAATAATGTAATATTCTAGTCATAGCACTAACACAGTGAGTTTCCAAGTAATGTCATATTAAGAATGTAATAATAATGTTATAGCATTAACACAGTGAATTAACAAGTAATGTCATATTAAGAATGTAATAATGTAATAATCATGTCATAGGCCTAACACACAGTGAGTTAACAAGTAATGTCATATTAATAGTCATATTAATAATGTAATAATGTAATAATCATGTCATAGCACTAACACACAGTGAATTAACAAGTAATGTCATATTAGGGTTGTAATAATCATGTCATAGCATTAACACACATTGAGTTAACATGTAATGTCATATTAAGGATGTAATAATGTAATAATCATGTTCCAGCACTAACACAGTGAGTTTACGAGTAATGTCATATTTATGAAGTAATTATTACATAATCAGCTCATAGCACTAACACAGTGAGTTAACAAGTAAAAGTAAATGTCATATTGATGATGTGATAATGTAATAATCATGTCATAATATTAACACACAATGAGTTAACAAGTAGTATCATATTTATGATGTAATAAATTTAATAATCATGTCATTTTGAGTTGCACAGTTAACATTGATTTTGCAAAAGCAGAGCATATATCATAAGCCCAGATCTGGCATGGCTTGATGTGATGGCATGTCTGGTTCTGCACTGTTTGTATGATATCTGAAGTAAAAACAAATAGTGTACATTCTAATCTCTGTACATTATGTAATGGCAGGTCTGGATCTACTCTGTTTTCATGAAATAATTAGTTGAACAGTGTACATTCTGTTCTGTCTACATATTATCCGATGGTAGGTCTGGATCTACACTGTATGAAAATATTACTAGAACAGTGTACACTCTGATCTGACTACACATGTGATAGTAGGTCTGGATCTACACTATGAAAATATTATTAGAACAGTGTACAGTCTGATCTGTCTACACATGTGATGGTAGGTCTGGATCTACACTATGAAAATATTATTAGAACAGTGTACAGTCTTATCTGTCTACACATGTGATGGTAGGTCTGGATCTACACTATGAAAATATTATTAGAACAGTGTACAGTCTGATCTGTCTACATATTATGTGATGTCAGGTGTGTCTACACTGTTTTGCAATTAGACATGAGTGAATAGGGTATTGACTGCTTTAGCCGTATCAGGCCCACCTAGATCTTATGTTCTGACTGAAAATAAGAAAGTGGAAATCATTGTTATAGACTTCCGATGAAGCTTGTTAACAAGATTGCATAAAAAGCACTCAAAATAGAAAAATTTATGTTCCTAGCATATTTGTATCCATATGTAGATGACTTGATTAGATTTTTAGTCCATTACAGCAATTACATTTTTTTTTATACATATTTTTGAATGTTTTGGACTTGGTCCTTTTCTGACAAAAATCTTCTTAGCATGATTAAGCAAAAACCATGTGAGATAGGCAAATGAAATTTGTTAGGCTTATATGTAATCATATTTAGATAACCTGATTACATTTTCATGCCATTATAGCAGTATTTGTTGAGCCCGTCTTGGCTGAAGCTCAACAAAGCTATTACTTTGGCATATATGTGCATGTTCATCTGTATGTATGGATGTACTTCCGTCCACACCCAAGATTTAGGTCAGTATTCGTGTTTTTTTAGATTTAATCTCAATGTTCAAGTTTTTTAGTTTCTAGCTTAATAAAAGGCAGACTTGATAAAAAAGGAGGTCTCTTGTTCAGTTTTGTTCATTTTTTATATTTTGGTACAAACTTTTTTTATACATAAACTATGTTGACATGATTAAGCAAAATGCACTTGAGGTAGACAAATTAAATATAGTAGGGATGTTTGTATGCATATATAGATGACCTGGTTAGATTCACTTGTCATTATAGGAATTTTCCAATTTCTTTTTTTTTTTTTTATAAATTTTTGAACTTTGTGGACTTTTAATTTTTCATCTGCAAATCTGGTTTTTGTTTTGCCTTTAGCTAGCATGTTATAAAAAATAATTAAAATTTTTTAGGTAGCAATATTGTCATCATCATCATCAACACTTTTGAGAATTTGTGTTGGTATTTTGTGGTAAAGTTTAAGTTAGTCACATCACATGCATCAGTATAGTATGGTTTGGTCACAAGGTATAATGTTTAATGCAACTGTTAGACTATCCATATCCTTGCAGATGAAATGAGACTATTAAGGTATTTCTGCCATATTGGTGTTTTTATCAGGAAATCCATATACATTTATTCCAGCAAGATTTACTCCCCTTGAGTACTCTTCTTTTAAAAAAAAGGAATAACTTTCTTAGTCAAAAATGGATTGCTGTCAAAATTTTGTTTTATTGGTTGTGCAAATATTTGAAACTTTGAAAGTAGTGATTGAATTTATTTCCTTTTAAATTATATTGAAAATTGACTACTGTTGCTATGTTGTTGTCCATTGCTAGGCTTTTCACTATTTGTTTGAAGCTTGGTATATGACATATAGGTAAACATTATGATATCACAAATCCAAATGTTTTCACATGTATTTAGTCAGAGCAGTGGTTACATAAATAGATAATGGATGTCCTGGGTTCGCCCAGTTGTCTGGTACAGATTATTGCAACTGTCATCATTTGTCATTTCGATGATATACATCTACCTTATACCTTCTAAATTTTCGATAATTGTTCATTCTCACGAAAACTTTAACCATATTTATCTTGAAATTTAACAAGGGTACACATAATTTCTGTGATAAGAATTACAAGTAACAAACTTGGCAAAACAAATGGTAAATCAAGATTTCCTTTTTACAGTTATGAAGACAGGCTGATTGCAGAATGGCAAGGAGACATAACAGCAGAGTTGACTCTGAGACTGAAACAACCACTCCTTGTAAGTTTGCAGTGTTTTGTTTTCTGTAAAATGAGCATATGATATTATAATTTAGGCATTTTAAATTTTTTCCTCAAACCCTGAAGTACATGTTACAGTATTCACTCATTATAACTCTCTCCATGGGAGCTCTGGAGTATATCACCTTATAGTGAAACTGCCTTATATTGAATTACACTATACATAGTTTTACTACCACATAATAAAATGGGATCAATGACCATACTCACCTTATAAAAGGAACTGACTGTTATAATGAAGGGTTTTGGGAGTGCTCTATCTTGATTAAATAAATTCTACAAATTCTCAAAAACTTTTTTTGCATAAAGTAGCAACTCAACATTTGCATGAGCAGTATAATTTGTAGTAAATTCTTCTCAAAATATACCTGTTATATCTGTATTTTGCAGATATGTTGTTATTGGACATATCCGTCTATCTATGTGTTTTACTGTCCATCTGTCTGTCTGTCAGTCTGTTCTTCTTGTGACCTAAACTTCTAATTGAGTAAGAGTAGTCATATTTAGCATCAGCTGGCATAAGGTTGAGTGGATTACATTGAAGATTTTAGATCCTGAATGCACCTTAGTGGGGGTCAAAGGTCACATTTTTATTGGTTATATGGATTGTCCTTGTAACACGAAATCTGTCTACATCTATTGAGAGAGGGTGATTGTATTTAATATGGTGTGTGTTTTATGATGATGAACAGATGACAACAAAGGTGTTGAATTCTGGAATTGCCTTGGGTATGGTGTTTTAGAGAAGAGGACAACAATTAAAAAGTGTGCATATTTTGCAATCCTTCCATCTGTAGATAGAAGTTTCAATTAAATGTATTTAGTAAATTGTAGTTTTCCAAATAAATGTTACCATTCATACTAGACTACGTTGAGGACTAACCTTTAAATACTTGCATCTTAATTTGTGATGAATGCATTTGATCATGAACTTCGCACAAAAAACATGTTGATAAAATGCTCATGCTGGCTTAATTAAAATGGAAGGATTTGATGAAATTAAGTGACAATTTAAAAATATATGTTATGTTCCTATGAAAAATGTCTAGCTTTTCTTGCCAGTAAAAAGCTGTTTCTTAATTAAGGTCAGAATACCACAAATCACAGAATTTTATTAGGCTTAAAATTGTCAAAAATTTGGTGACTCAATTATATTTGCAAACTTCTATTCACATTAAAAGCAACTTAATTACATAATATGCACATTACAATTTTACATATAACAAAATTGTATGTTGCAAATGTGCTGATCTATCAAACTTCAAAAGTTTAAATGATGCTAAAATATTTTGATTCAGAATATATATTCCTTTTGATGCATTTGCTCATATTAGATTGCTGAGGAGTATGATGAGGATGAAGAAGAACGTCCTCAAGTTGTCCACGTCAACCTTGACCCTCAGCTTCTACTGCTTCTTCGTGAGACTCACTATCTCAATCAGGAGCCATTCAACATTCGACTTCCAGAGGCTGCCAAGGAGCTCCTCCGCAACACCAATGCCTTTGAACTACGAGTTACTGCCACTCGACTGGAGACCATTGTGTCCAAGTACAACAGTATCATGAGGACCATGACACAGTTTGAGAAACCACTGTTTGAGAGAAAGCTAGCCAAAATTGATATTGTAAGTTTTTGTAGCTGTTTTTTTTTTTTTAGTCTAGGAGCTACATTGATTGTTGTCAGCATGCTGGACTCGTGACCAGAAGGTGTTGGGTTTCAATCCTGCCCAGACCAGGCCAAGTAGGACACCATGGTGTGTCTCTGTGCAAAGCACTTTACTCCAATAACTTTGCATGTATTGATGTGTCATTACAAATCAGTCAATCATTATTTATCTATATGGGTGGATTACTTTCACTGTATATATATATATCAGAGGTCTGGAAAATATTTTTTTATGGTGTCAGACATTTAAGTTTTGGTTACTGGGGTGTGGTGGTTGAGGGGGCTAACATGACCATATTAAAGTTTCCATCACCTCTTCAGTTGTATATACTTACAGTCATTTCAATCCATAAATTGCAATAATAAATCCATAAACAACTATGTAATGTCATATTTTGACTGGAAAAGGTGGAAGTTGAAATCACTTCATCACAGGAGTCTGATGTTTGTTGCATTAAAAACGACAAAAATTAAGAAACAGATGAAATACCTGTATCTATACTATTTTACCTGTATCAGTAATAAATAGTATTAATACAGTTATTTGTATATATTTTTTATAGCATATATACAGGTGTAGCAGAATGGATGGGATAACTCGGTCATTGCTATGTATACCTTAATCTGCTTTGTTGATGGAAGTGCAAAGCCAGGATCAGGGAGTAATTATGAGCAATGCTTGAAGCAGTCTGACACCTGTCATATGAAGATTTGCCATACTGTGCTTGTTTTGTCATATATGGGGTTTGAAATTATTAGATTTTACAATTTCGAGACTAAATATAAGAAAAAGAATAAGATTTACATTCATAACTGAATGACCAACAGGAGTATTTTGCAGTCAGTAAAAATATCATTACCATTGGACATCTTTGTTATATACATGAGTTTCTGGAGGCTTTATATATATATATATATATATATATATATATATATATATATATATATATATATATATATATATATATATATATATATATATATATATATATATATACACACATATATATATTTTTTTTCTTGAGGCAAAAATAAGTGCATATATGTTTGTAAAGGAAGAATGAAGTGTACGACATAATTTGTTCTTCTGACTGATTCTGACTATGATTCAGTTCATAATTAAATTACTAGCACAACATTTTATCTAGTTATCTTGTTCAGGTTTGCACATTTTCCTATTTTATCTTTAAGCTGCCTTCTGATGTAAACTGTGTTTATTCAGATTGATTAGTGGAAGTACAGTCAGTTTAGAAATAGTTGTATCATGATACATTGTATTATTGATAAGTGCATATAAAAAATAAGTGCATACAACATTCAGTAATTTAAAAAAATAAGCATTTATACTTATTATCCAAAAGTTACAGTATATAAATATTAGGCTACTGAAAATTTTAATGATTAATACCAAGCTGACATATATAGAGAATTAATACAAAGCTGACATATATAGAGAATTTAAAAAATAGATTAACTCTAAGGGCTGTTCCATTTAAACATACATGGTACCCAGTGAAGGAAATTTTTTTAAAGTATATGCCAGGTGCTCTGATTACTCAAAGAGTTCACATGAAAATAATAGAAAATTCTAAATTGCTTCTATGGGTGACTACTTCACATTGAAAATGCCTTACCAGAGTCCCAGTTATGTTTTACTGGAACAGCCCTGACTAGTTTTTCTTAGGAATTAACATTTTATTACTATTATCAATTCATTACTGTAGAATAAACAGAATGCTGTTTATCCAAATGCCAATTATGTGGATTGTTTGCTCAAATCAAAAACCAACCATTTCTCCCAAAAATTGAAGAACGATCACTTGTGAAATTTTAGAGTATTTAAATTTTTGAAAATTTGATATTTTTACATAGATAAGGGTCAAAGTGATCCAAAACCAATAAAAATGTATATGTTGGTTTTCATTTTCTTGCACTACTCTTAGTTGGAAATCTACCTCAAGGATTGGGTCACTACATGGCATTGTATTGGAAAAAGTACACTTTTACCAACTGTCCATAAAATAATAGCTGAATGAGTGTTTAAAAATTCATAAAATTTGCACGGGTTGAAAATCATAGATTCTTCTTATAAGATACTTCAAGAAATGTGTATGTTTGCGAGTGAATTTGTTCACTATAATATAGTTATCAGATTCATACTGGAGACAGATTTATGGCAGATTGTAAATTGCTATTAATTTCCCAAAGTGTCATATATTTTTCATCAACTTTATTATTTTCATTTAAAACACTATTTTTCAATTATTAAAATTGTAAAAAACTTTTCTTTTGTACTATTCAATAAGAGACAGAAGGGACTTCATGTCATTGTATGAACAGTCCCTCACAGAGTTCATAGTGCTACAAAAAACTTAGGTAACAAGTGACATCATATTGATGATGTAATAATATAATCATGTAATTTTGAGCTATGCAGTAAATGTTGATTTAACAAAAGTGGACATTCTTAAATCACCAATTTTCTGGACAATATCATTCCAATGTGTATGCATCATTGGGATTTTTTTGTATTGTATTTTGTCATTTTTATTCAACAGAAAAGCCTTAGGTTTATCTTCAAGACTGGTTTCATCTACCATGTAACTGGTTATTTATACTGATGTAAATTTTTACATAATTGCAGTACAGTTCAGTTTTGTATGTGTTTGGTTTTCAGCTCACCTGTACAAAGTAGAGGAGAGCTATTGTACTACCTTGGCATTGGCATCAGCACATATAAAAGCATATACATATGTACAGCTTCACTGAAATTTCAACCATTATTTCTTCCTAGGTCCTAGGCAACAGCTTGGAGTGTGCTTTATATCACTTACCCCCTGGGGAGGTGGCTAAGGGGACTAACTTTACACATACATGTGCATTAGTTGTACATTCTTGGTTATGTTTTTGCATTTAGGTCATGTGTTTTGTGCTCTGTATACATACTGTCATACCTGGAATCATGAAACTTGGTGAGGGGATGCATCATGATGAGTACTACACCCTTATCATAATACTTGGTCACTGTGACCCATATTTCACGCTTTTGTGTTTTAAGTTTATTTCTCAAGCACTCTTCATACTAGTATCATCAGACTAGATGATTGTATGCATCTCTATTAGTACCACACCCTTGCAACAAAAGAAAGTCATCTGGACCTATATTTCACATTCTACTGGCTTAGGTTAAGTTTTTGCCTGTAGCTTATGATCCTGTATGCATACGGTTATACCTAGAGTCATGAAACTTTTGAGAGAATTCATCTTGATAGTACTATACCCTCATCACAAAAATAAGCCACTGTGACTCATATTTCATACTTCACAGACTTTGTTTCAATCTTGTGTTTTTACTGTTCATGCTTGTATCATTAAACTAGATGATTATATACAATTCTATTGGTACCACACCTGTAGACAAAAAGGTCACTGTGCCTTTCATTTGACATTTTACTGGCTTAGGTTAGGTGTTTGCAATTAGCTAATGACCAAAATAGGTTTCTTGCATGCTGTCTACATAATATCCTATCCAAAATCATGAAACTTTGTGATGGGATGCATCTTAATGACCGGTACTCATTTCAATAGTAGGTCATTATGTCCCATATTTTACATTCTCTAACTTGGGTTAAATTTTGTATTTGGTATTCATTTCTCAGACACTGTTCATGCTAGAATCATGAAAGTGATGATGATATGCATCTCTATTAGTACCGCACCCTTACAACAAAAGAAGCTCATTATGACCTATATTTCATCTTTTAATGGCTTAGGTTAAATTTTTGTGTTTAGCTTGTGACCACATTAGATTTGGCCATGCTATATGCATACCACCCTACCTATAATCATGAAACTTGGTGATCAAATGCATCTTGAAAAGTACTAGACTCTTATAATTGTAGAAAGAGGTCGATGTGATATATATATATATCATGCGTCAGTATCATTTTTGAAATTTTGTTTAAGGTTAATTTATTGGGTGCTGTTTACATTCGAATCATGAAACTTGATAATTGGGTGCATCTCTGTTATACTACACCCTTACAACCAAAGAAGGTGATTGTGATCTTCATTTAATGTTTTATTAACATAGGTTAAGTTTTTGTATTTATCTCATGACTACATGGATTTTTCCATTCTATATACATCCTATCCTACACAGAAGGCCCTTTCTAATCAGTGCAGTTGGAAGTTGGAATGAATATGTTTTTTCAGTGGTAAACTTCCTAAATTAATGACATACATTATATATTGTGATAGGTTGCCCTCAACGGGTTAACTGTCTATTGCATATGTAAATGAGTATGAACTATGCTTGTAATAATGACTGTCGCTCCAAAGTTACTCAAAACCTGTGACTTACACCCAGTAAAATTCTGGCTTCTAGGGGTGGACAATTATAATAATTTCTGAAGAATGTTTAGAACAATGATTTAAGAAAAAAAAGATAAACACAATTTATCTCTTTTGTTATAACTTGTTTTAGTTCTGCAACTTTGATATCATGGAAAAGAATGTTTTTTTTTATTGTTTTATATTTGTATGCCCTGGCACAGTATGTATGTACGTATTTATGTATGTATGTGTGTGTGTGTGTGTGTGTGTGTGTGTGTGTGTGTGTGTGTGTGTGTGTGTGTGTATGTATGTATGAACTTATATGGTTTAATAGCATATCAGCACAGTACTGGCTGTATAGTGCTGATTTAAAGTTAGGTTTAAAAAAGATAAAAATGCACAAGAAGAACTTTGCTTGGGAAAGGGGCCAACATTTTGTTGTCAGGATCACTGTAGTCTGAATTTATTTTCTGCATTAATATTTACAATGGCTGCTGGAGACAACTCAAAGCTTGCAGAGTTGAGCCATGTATTCATTGATTACAATCAGATTTTTACAGTTTATGGGAGCAAATAAGCTATCAGTGCTTATGGGTTTATTTAATTTAGAAGGACTATTATGTGCCAAATGTAGTAAAAATCAGCAGCACATAAAAAATACCCAGTTAATGGCATTATTCTAATGAATCATTTATTTTTAAGATTTGGTTTCTAGGTTTTAGAGTTCCATCGTCTTCTTTTCACGTGTGTAACATTTTTACAACAGCCTTGCTTTATTCCAAGCAACAGTCTATTTCATTGCTAAACAGAGATTGCATTGACCTATTTTCTAATGCAGAGATGAGTGGCATTATTTCTCTTTAACACCTTTGTACAGTACTGATTTGTTTCCTAATTTCTAGGGACATAACCAAAATATTTAAAAGGGTTTGTTTAGAAATCTTTACATTTTTATCCTACCTATAGCTTTTAAGATATTTAAAACTTTAAAACCAATTACAAAAAGCATGGTCATTGAAACCTGGTTATATATACAAAAAAAATTGGGTGTGAATAAAAGGCACCACCTATATGTGTAAAGATCCTTATTTTCACATTTACCGTTGTTTCTGGTGCAAGTAGGCATGGAAGGGGTTTGTAAATATATATTTACATTAGATATAAACTAATACACAAAAACTTCAAAACATCAGTAGAAACCCACTAGTGAACTGGATCCCATTCTTCTGTGTATAATTTTAAACTATTACCTGGCAGATAAATCACTGTGATCTATTTATTAAGGGCTAAGCTCATCATAAAATCACTGTGATCTATTTATTAAGGGCTAAGCTCATCATAATTTACCACATCATTTTGTTTTGGGTTTCTTGATTTTATTACATGACTACTGTGTTATTTACATTAATATACCCATATCTTAATTTTCATGTATGTAACATGTAATAAACACCTCATGACATCACAAATTATATCGTAACGTCATGTAAAGGAAAGGCATAATAACTGATGCATCCAAATGTATTTCAAAGTGATTTCACTACACTATTCTATGGTTTCATAAAATAAAATAAATATTTTTTTGTCATGTGATAAATAGAATCTTGCATTTGTGCTCATTTCAAATGAAATTTATGAAACTTGTATAATAATTTCAATATTTTGTTCGTCAAGGCTTGCAGAAGACAGAAATGATTAGATTCATTTCATAAATTTCATTTGAAATGACCACTCATGTAATACTAAGATGTTGTTCCTAACAATTCTAATTATTTTGTTCTAACTTTCATACTGGTGTCATGTTGACACAATTTTAAAATTAATTTTGCTTGTAACAGTTGTTTGAGCAAGGTCTACAAGAGCTCACTTGGAAGATGAAAGAGTCAGCAGATTTCATCGAGTCAGCTATGGCCCTGGTATGTGTTGATGTCCACCAGAATCTGGACATTGTCCAGACCAACTGTCATGAAGTAGCAGAGATCACTATTTCCTGGTCCAAGGGTAAACTGGATGTTTTCTCAGCTCGGGATCCCAAGCTCTCCTACCCCATGGAGGAACTCCTTGGAATGCAGATGTAAGAAAATTATACCTATATCAATTGCTATAAATTTAAACCTTTATGAGAAGTAACCTTTATTCTTTCATTGTGACCAATATTTATACACACATTATGCAAGAGGTGACAGTCACTATTAGAATCTTCTCTATGTTGTGTGCAAAGTAGGAAATCAGACTTGAAGGATAAAATAAGCACAGCAGAGACCCTGTTGCTGATCTTAATCCTCACTGGTTAGATCTTCCTATCCTGTCCATACTTGAGGTAGGTTCTATTTCTAGAGATAAGGTACTGCCTAATAGGATGTGGAGGCATTCCCTCCCATCTGCTGGGGTGGTTTAGCCACCCCTGGACCCTGAATGGTTTTGTTATCTTTGTAACTCATCAGAGGGAATTGGTCTTGTTTATTAATTTTTTCAACTGATTACCATACCTTGTTGGTGTGGAGTTTATATACCCTTTGCTACCAGTGCAGCCGCTTATTGCGTTATGTGGCAATAGTTATCTCCCTGTTTAGGAGGATGTATTGTCATACCCTGTTGTTGCAGCTGGTGTACTGTACCCTGGATTACATTAATGTTTGATGTAGCCGGGTTGAGAATGATATTTTTTGTTTCATGCAGCCGGGGGCGACTTAAGTGGTGTTTAAACATAAAAACCTAAATAAGTTTTTATGTAAAGTTTGGGGAAAAAAATGAAGTGGCTAGAAAACTCTTTTGAAATATTTATTTTGTAATTACAGGGACTTTTTTAATCCTTTCTATTGTGAATGAACACAGTTAATGTTTAGATTGCAAAACATAAAACTGCTGTGGTATTATATAGGTTCATGGTTGTGTTTGTGTTCAATGGGGTATCATAATGTTTGTGTAATACCAATCCTGGTGGAATCACGAGATTGTCCACAGGGTTGATGAAAGGGCAAACTGTAGCATTGTCCAATGGGTCCTTGAATGAGGAATCTATTTCTAGTGCACCACATGCATTATTGTTGGGTGCACAACTTTGTAGATAAGGACACATCTAGCAACAACATCAGTTGAATGTCAAAGATAGTTCATGAACTTTCCCATAGGTTAAGATACTGTAGATTTATCTAGCCCAGGGTAATACTCAGGACAACTTTTTGTGGTGGGTAAGAACAATGAAATCAATAATATTCATAGGTTTCAAATGAAGAAATTACACTCAGGAGGTCAAAAATCATAGGCAGGAATGACCTCGAAGATCTATAAATGAGAGAAAAAAATTCTTTCTTTCTAAGTAGCTTAAACAAGGACTAGCAGCAAAGTTTGACACAAGCAGATTTAAGTAATTAAGAATATATTTTTGAGACATTGTGGCCTACAGTTGTTTTCTGCAATATGAATAAACAGCTTTTATTTTCAACCACTCTCAAAGATAATATTTCAGTAGGAAGCATTCCGTGATGTAACTGTGTGTTACCATTATAATACAGATCTTTGAAATCCTTTCCAATATGGAGCAATACATATTTCTCCGAATCAAGTGAAAGTTTTTGTCCTTTGCCTTGCATCATTTTGGATATCGGAACAATTTTAGAAGTCTTATTTAATTCTTTAAATGATGCAATTGTGTAAATTACTCTGATTAATATGCATGTAAGTCTGTACTCATTTGTCTGTATTTGTCAGTACTCATTTGACTGTATTTCTTTGTAGGAGATTGATAGAAGAACATGAGAATTTAGTCTTACCTTCAGGAAACAAAATCCACACTCTTGTGGGTGAATGCTTTGAGGTAGGAACATAATACAATTTTGTTTAATCTAGGAAAATTCATTAGGTACCATAGTATATCATACAGTATTTCAAGATTTCATTATATTCTTGAATCTCGAGGCAGCAATACTCATTTCAACAGTTGTTCTTGTGTAATTTGGGAAAATATGACTAAGTGGTAAATGGATTTTGCAAATTTTAATTTTTACATGATTAATATCGTGTAATATTGAAAGTAGATGCAAAAGAATTGATTTTTAGAAAATGAATTAAAACCCAATGGTAGCAGGATCTATTCTAGAACTGAAAATTTAGGGGATAAATTCCCCACTCTATTTAAAATCAAGGGAAGAGAATGTTTTAAATATAGGGGTCATTTAGTGAAGTAAATAAGGCTGCTCTTGCAAAAATGATGTGATTTTTTGTGCCTTTGATTGATTTTTCAGTGGTATGTTTTAAACATTAGTGTGAATCCTGCAATAGCGCATCTTAGAATAGACCTTGAGGTAGTCAGTCAAAATATAAAATTGGTGCCACTCAGACGTCCAATATGGCCACCACAGTGACCATATTGAAAATCTTGTTAACAATATTCCTCCTGAATGGATGGTCATATCAACATGGGGTTTTCACAAAAAGACTTCTTATGATGTCTAGTCAGTCCTAAATGAAAATTGTGCCACTTGGACATCCAATATGGCTGCAAGAGCAGCCATCTTGAAAATCTTGTTATATTCTACTTCTCCTGAACGAAAGGTCATATTGACATG
The DNA here is from genome assembly GCA_029931535.1 of Margaritifera margaritifera. NCBI lineage: Eukaryota > Metazoa > Mollusca > Bivalvia > Unionida > Margaritiferidae > Margaritifera > Margaritifera margaritifera. The sequence goes on from JAQPZY010001067.1 coordinate 654,933, forward strand.
GGGTTTTCACCAGAAGACTTCTTATGATGTCTAGTTAGTCATACATGAAAATGGTGATGGTTGCACAACTAATATGGCCACTATGGTTAAAAATCTTGTTATGTCTACTTCTTCTAGATAGCTGGTCGTATCAACATCATGCTATCACGAAAAGATTTCTTATGATGCCTTGTTGGTCCTAAATAGAAATGGTGCCAATCTGATATCCAATATGGCCACCATGGCAACCATCTTGAACATCTTGTTATTGTTACTCTTCCAAAACAGAAATTCAGATCAAAATAGGGTTTTCACCAGAAAACTTCTTATGATGTCTTGTTGGTTCTAAATTAAAATGGTACTGATATGACATCCAATATGGCCACCATGGTTGGCCATCTGGAAAATATTGTTATTGCTACACTTAAATAGAAAGTCATTTTGACATGGGGTTTTCACCAGAAGAATTCTTATGGTGTCTAGTTTGTCCTAAATGAAAATAATGCAGACTCACCCTTAATATGGCCAACATTGTGGCCATCTTTAAAATATTGTTTTCTCTACTCCTTCTAAATGGATGGCCATATCAACATGGGGTTTTCACCAAAAGACTTCTTATGATACCTCGAGGGTCCTAAATGAAATCCAGTATAGCTGCCATGATGGCAATCTTGAAAATCTTGTTGTCACTAATTCCCCTAAATGGATGGTCATATTAACATAGAGTTTTCACAAAAAGACTTCTAATGATGTCTACTTGGTCCTAAATCAAAATGGTGCCAATCTGACATCCAATATGTCCACCAAAGTAGCTAATTTAAAAATCTTGTCAATGCTGAAGAATATCCGAGATGGTTTCAACACTCAGCAGTTAAAAGTAAGAAATGGTCTTATCTTGAATTCCTGGAAATTGTTGTGGCTAGTAGATTGTCAGTCCCTTCAAGGGACTTTTGTCACATAGTCCTCATATATTGCCTGTAAACAATAATAAAATAATAAAATTAATTATAACAGTGGGATCTGTTTATGACTGGCTCGGATTTAGCTAATCTCTGTATATAATGAATCACTACACAAGTATTGCTGTACATGCAATCTACATATGTATTTCTTTTCTTTAAACAACACTTTTTGTTAACAAAAAAAGTTTCATTTGACCTTATCTGTGCATTATAAACAGATTCTATTGTATTTATAATTGGTGTGCTAATGCAATGGCAACTTAATAACTAAAAAGTTATTTTGATTTGCTCAGTTTTGTTATTAACTCTTTTTTTGTCAAAAATAGAAGAAACAGTCAGAGGATTCAGTTTAACCTCATTATTTCAGGCTGTACAAATTAGTCATGCATCCCCAGCATGGCAGGATTTCATTGACTACATAGATGCCATAATTCTGGATGGTTTGAAGCAGGCAACACTGACAAGTCTGAAGTCCATGCTTAACAACCTGGTCCAAGCCAACATGACTGAGGTGTGTAATGTGGTCATCGCACTGTAATAATTCAGATTCTCATCATAATAAACCTCAGAATTTTCTCCAGAGCTGGTTTTTGCACTATGTTAGGACTGTTTCATTACAAATGTCATAAATTGAGTGAAAAGCAAGTTTAATTTAGAACCACATCCAGTATACAAATTTCACATTATGCAAACCCTTTTCTGAAACGAAAAGTTCAGTACAATCCTAAAAAGTTTGAATAACACAAAATTTAACATCAGTCAAGTGCCTCTTGCTTTTCGTGTGATCCAAATTACAGCATTTCATCTGAAAATGAAGCCCATATTGACTCATTTAGTTTTGTATGTCCCATATATTGCTTCTAGACTGCTAATGTAGCTCAAATCATAAAAGAAAATGCAATTTACAAGCATATATGCAAACTTCACATACACAAAAATGCTATATGTGTACACCACAGTATGAATAAAGTTTCTTTTTTCTTTGTTTTTTTTTTCTTCATCAGGATGATGAAAATGTTATTCCTATCTTGACAATCCGCCTGGAGCTAATAGATAACCGTGTAGCCTTCAGACCCCCACTGGATCAGAGCACATCAGTGGTTAGTGTTCAGGAGCTGGTACATCAATGGTTAGAAGGATTCCTGGCCCGTGGAAAACTGGTCAAGATGCTCGCTATGAAGGTAATACCCAAAAAGGCATGATTTTTATCCTGAAACTGACATTTGCATTACTGCAGCATGGCACCATTCATGAGAAAAATGTTTTGTTCAAGAACAGGGTCTAGAAGGAAATTCATGCTCATTTGTTGTAGTCCAAGTTTATTTTGTTGTTTCCAGTATCAATAAGTAATAAAGCACTACTGCTTCACAGGAAGAGTACACATATCAAGTTTGATAACAACATGCAACTGTATTTTGAGATACAGACCTTAATACAAAATAAATATTTATTGGAGTGTATTGGTAAACCTAACTCATTCTGGTTCCATGGTGTTGCACAACTCAAGATTTCTGCAGTGCAGTTTTATGACTTTGTAGGCAATCATGTCTGAGAACGGTAACTAAAAATAAGTCTTATCACTCATCAGTGGAAACTAATACTACAACTTTGATGTGGTGGGTAAAAATAAGCTCAAATTTGTCATTCAGGTAAGATACAAACAGCTGAGATACATTTAAAGCAGATATACAGTAGGTACTCACATATAAGTCGAGTACAACTGCAAACAACATAGACCCTGATCTGCCATCACATAATGCACCATGAAATCAGGGTCTGTGTTGTTTGTTCTACTGATTACTCCTAATAAACTGCATAGACCTAGATCTGCTAACACATTATGCGACAGCAGATCTGGATCTGTGCAGTATGCAGTTGGACTCTACTTATAAGCGAGTATAAATGGTAGTTTTACTGTTTAGTTGCATTCTGTCTTGGTGATGGTGTCTGAAGACACTTAATTTAAATCAATCAAGACTGTTGTAAGTATTTTATGCTGACCAGTCCAGTAAGATTTTGATGGGTGGTGGAGTCTTTGAATAAATGCCTTCTGATCCCATTTAATTTTGGAACAGACCTAAATCAGCGCATGAAGTAACCATCATGAATTTTTTTTTAACCCCAATAAATGCCTGAAAACTGGACATTTCTAGGGTCGTAATGTTTCTGTTAGTATTCAAAACTATTTAAATGCAAGTAACTGTAACATGTAGGTAAATCATAACCAAATTTGTCTTCCAGGGGTCTTACCAAGACTACATCTCGGCAGATGATGAAGTCAAGCAAATCCTGAGCGACATCAACAAATTGGTGGAGGAAAACAGTGAGGAATGCAAGGTATGTTCATGAGCACACTAGATACAGTCAAACCTGTTATAGTGACCACCTGCATATAAGGACCACTTGTGTATGAAGGATACATTTCGTTTATACCTAAAATACATATTTACCTTTATATAGAGAGCAACTTCTCACAAATACCTCTTCTAGATCTGTACATGGTGGCCTGAGTGGTTTTATGTACAAGTTTGACTATATTTATATGAAATCACATTCAGTAGGTGGAAAGACCATCATAATGATTTCACTATTATTCATGGAGCTCCAGTTTTTGTGGATTTTGTGGTTGCTCCAAACCATGAATTTAAAGATCCAGCAAAAAATGAGCCATATGTGATGCAGAAAGCCCCTGCCAATCGTTTTCTTACTGATACATTCCTAGAAATCAACAGTGCTTGGCTATTTGATAAATCAGCTTCATTACTGTAATAAATTATTATATTTTACATGTGTTTATTTTGCTTGACACCCATTTTGACAAGAAAATAAATTTTAAAGCAGTTTCAATGCACATGTATGTATACAGTATCTGATAGCTGTCTTTTCCACTCACTGCATTAAATCATTGTGTTGTGAGATCAGTAAGGATAGAGAGAAAAGAGAAAGACTAGTATTACTGAAAATGAAGGAAAGAATAATGAAATATTGTATGAAAATTAGATTAAATACATATTTGCAACAATCCTTCATTCAAGTGAAACTGCTGTGGAAACTAATTGTATGACACAACTGTTCTCAGTTTATTCTCTACATTTTTCTGTGATTCAAGGTTTAACCACAGTCAAGATCCATCTGAATGAATAACCTACATAAAGCAGAGATAAATGCCAACATGTAAACTTCCAATTGCAGGTAGCAGACTGTCCTGTTAAAATTTAAATCCTCCCAAAACACATCTCATTTTATCCATGCATTTTTAATCCAAAGGAACAATAAGACTGTAAAATCCTATAACCATTGCTTGAAGCACAATTGCTAATTAAACTATATATATACCCTAATTACAGCAGAGTACTACACAATTGCTAATTAAACTATATATATACCCTAATTACAGCAAAGTACTACACAATTGCTAATTAAACACTATGTATATACCCTAATTACAGCACAGTACTATATCTCACACATCATTGATTGTCAATCAAAACAATTGAATAAACATCCTGTCAATCAAGTCTCCTGGTAAACTCAAATGTTTGTCATGTAAATAATCCCAAAATTTCAAATTACACTAGTCCAGCTTTCTCAAAGCTACGGATAATTGGAACCGATCTCCCAGAAATTTTATCCACAACACATCAGAGGTTACCACAGCTGCTGACTGCACTGAGCAAGGGGCAGTTGGTCATTTGTTTGGTTCCCATATGGAATGATGACATTATCCACATAACATGATTGGTGGAATGTACTGATGGTGCAACTTTATGGGCATTGGCTTAAGCAAACGATCATATAGATATGTTTCAAGTTGTTGGATGCATTGACTCCATTTGATATTAATCACTTGGAAGAAAACAGGTCAGGGATTGATCTTGACAGGTGTTTGATTTGTATTCCTAATGAAGTAGTTTTGATTTAATCATTCAAGTGACCATTGTTTGTTGTTGGCATATTTTTGTTCTTTTGTATTCTTCATTTTTGGTATTTGTAGAGGTAAATGCATAAAATAAAATACCTTTAAATATGCAAACTTTGACAGTGGCAAATCCATGAATGTAAGTACCAAAAAAAATGTCCCTTTTCTCAAAACCATGAAAATAAATGAAACCACAGTAATATGTCGTTTTACTTGCTTAATTAAGAATATGAATATGTTTTAGTATCATACAAGTCCTTCATTTAGGAAAGAGAATTCTGCAGCAATGCAGTATTATACCCCTGCTCTTTCAGTTGTCCATATAAGCACACTCCATTCCAAAAATACTTTACTTGCCTAATTATACCATTAAAATACTTTGATTCTGTTAGTCTAGTCTCCATAATGAAATATACATCCCCATTAGTCTGAGAATGGATACAAAAAAATATAGGCAAGGGTGTAACTTTTTCCAATATGCATACAATATATAAATGGAGAGTGGTAATATCAAAATATGTAAAGTGTCAGCTGAAAGTTAACTTTTCAGTAAGAAATTGAAAATTGTTGGACAAATTGATGAAAAAGAGATTATTATTGTCCTTGTGAAACTTTTGTGCAGTTAGAGTTAATTTCATGAAGTATGATCACTCCCACTATGCAGATCATAGCTATGCACATTGCGAAGAGACACTATATGCAGTAACACTTAACAGCAAAAGATAATTATGAAATATACAGAAAATACTATAAAATATTGATAGGAATTCAGAGCTTTCTACTCCTGTAATTTTGCTTAAACAAAAAATACCATGAATTTACTATAATTCTTAAGATACAATAATGCTATTTCCATCCATTTACCATATTTTACATATTTTTTCCTAATTTTTAATTTTAAGTACCTTGACCTAGTCTGTATTTTGAAATGTTTCTACCTCTCAAGCAAGACCAAGAGAGAACATCCAAAGTTTTGATTGTACCCATTTATGTTCATTTATTTGTATCCATGTAATTTGTTATGTAGATGCCCAAACACCTACAATTTTCATTTTATATCTGTTCACATTTCTAGAAATAGAATGACACAGATACAGTCTCATGTACGGATATATAGTTTTACACACAAACAAGGTACAGAATATAATGGATTCCAATATACATCTCTCCCACATTATAATGACCTTCATTATAAAGTGATTCTAGATATATGGCGATACCAGTATGGCCCCTTTGACCAAAATTAAACCATTGTTCTTGAATTGGTCTGTCAAATATATGACAGTAAGAGTTGAAAGAAAACAATATGAAGCAGTTAGAGACCCAAATACTGCTTTATGACTATATGACTATGTTTGACTGCTGTTTTATTTATTTCACCAACCCCATCCACTCCCACACACATGCAGTCATTGAATTATTTGATAATTCTTGCAATTCTGTAGTCTGGTACATAGCGTATCAGGCAGTTATTGACCCTAACTACCACATTATAATGAGGGAGGGCTGTATATGGATGCAGTAATTCTTGTACTACCTTTTTTGTTCTCCATTTACAGAAAGTACTAGATATATTTGGTGATTACTCATTCCTCTGGCTTCAAGATGTCAATGACACATTTGAGGCTTTCTTGAGGGGGAAATTGACACCAAATCCTTTAAGAAGCCCCAACAGATCTATGGCTGGCACAATCCGTCAAATAGCAGCAGAGAGATCACGCACACCATCAAGGTACACACATATATATTAGCAAGAAAAAATTTCCTTCATATGATTAAAAAATGATACAGTGTAACTTCATTTATCTGAACTCTTTGGGAGACATGAATTACACTCAAATAAATGTGAATTCAGGCCCTCTATCATAAAACTTTAATTAACTCCAAATTGCACTTGAAAATATTCAGACCAATGAAAACGCTGCATTTGTCGATTTTGAGTAAGATTTCCCAGTCTGGAGTAACATTGTTTAATTTAAAATGTTGAGTTAAGTTTTATGACACAGGGGCCAGGTGAAAAGTTTAAGTTATACCAATATCTACTACCTTGGGGATGTCTATATGGTTCAGATAATCTGGTAGTTCATGAGGTTTGGATAAACAAATTTAACTCTACTAGCTTTATCATCCTTTACTTGCATCCCATCTCAATCAGCTGTCAGAAAGTTGCTTATATAATCATGTAGTATCATATTATTACAGAACAAAATGACTTTTGAGAAGATAATATGAAAGAACTATGGTGCAGATTTAAGAATCATAGTTAAAAGTAATTTTGTGGCATAAAATGACAAATTAATAATTAAATTTATATTAGAATTTATTTGCTGGCTCTGTCAAAAGTCATCACTGGTGCAGATATCAATAAAATGATGGCTGTTTGGAGTTGAAATAATTTATACATGATTCCTATCTGTACCATTTTGTTACTTTTTGTCAGTTACACGATAAATAAAAAGGGATCTTATCCACTCATTCATTTGGCAAAAATTGCATGAGATTCAATATGCATCTTTATGTTTTGTTGTAAGCATGTTATGCCTTTTAATTAGCGCAAGATGTACTCTTCACTCTGGGGTTATCATGTTGGTTATTTGAATAAATCACAGTGTCTGTGGAAATGAGTGGTTTGGTTTGGTGTTTTATGGCACATCAACACATGTAGGTTATTTAGTGCTGGGGCAGTTGGAGCAAAGTGCCTTGCTCAAGGACACACCACAGCAGCCAACCCGGGTTGATCTGATGGTATGATTTGCTGTCTGGCATACTAACAACCAAGCTACCATGACTCCTACTTCCATTGGTTGCCTCTTATGCTGTGCAAGAGAGTGCATTGGGCCTATTCTACATTCCCAATGCAAGAGAGTGCATTAGGCCTATTCTACATTCCCAATGCAATAGAGTGCATTAGGCATATTCTACATTCCCAATGCAAGAGGGTGCATTAGGCCTATTCTACATTCCCAGTGCAAGAGAGTGCTTTAGGCCTATTCTACATTCCCAATGCAAGAGAGTGCATTAGGTCTATTCTACATTCCCAATGCAAGAGAGTGCGTTAGGCCTATTCTACATTCCCAATGCAAGAGAGTGCATTAGGCCTATTCTACATTCCCAATGCAAGAGAGTGCATTAGGCCTATTCTACATTCCCAATGCAAGAGAGTGCATTAGACCTATTCTACATTCCCAATGCAAGAGAGTGCATTAGGCCTATTCTACATTCCCAATGCAAGAGAGTGCATTAGGCCTATTCTACATTCCCAATGCAAGAGAGTGCATTAGGCCTATTCTGCATTCCCAATTCAAGAGAGTGCATTGGGCCTATTCTACATTCCCAAACCTGCATGGGATCTGCGAATATGAATGTTCTGAAATGGACAATTTGTCACTTTGCAGAGTGATTACTATAAAAACATGAAAAAAGTGATCAATTAAATCATGACTACACCAATAAGTTAATGACTTGGATGTCAAAAGATAACCATCATACCTATTTGAACTAATGAAAAAGTCTCCAAAAATACACAATTCTCTTTACATCATTCCATAAGACTTGCAATCTGTGTTTTAATAATTTTATCTACATAATATTATATCATTGTTTCCCAACAGATAATCAGCTGTTGTAATTTTTGTTATGAACCTCTTCTGAACATGTCTTTTGTTATCTATACTTTTTGGTCCTAGGGTCTCCTCTGCGAGTAGCATTGCATCAGCTGGCCTAATGGGGACAGCAGAGAGAACCTTCTTGACCCCTAAGAATCAGCAGTCTGACCTTTCCTTGAATATCCCCTCTCTGGATGAGTTTGATGCTGAGATAGAGATTTACAGGGTATGCTCACTACACCGAAAACATATCTCTTGTGTTAGGGTTATTGACTGATGTTTTTTCTTAAAAATGTTTCTATACAACTGTAAAATGTCTTCACTGTTTGTTTTAAGTTTGTCTTGCATGCAAGTGCTTCTGTAAGAAATTTTTATATCATGCATTCTTTATGAATCACTTGCTTTTATATCACATACATTTCTTACCATATATACTCGTGTATAAATCGAGTCCAAATGCAAACAAAATAGACCATGATCTGCCGGCAGTTTGTTCTACTGATTGGTCCTTTCAAACTGGATTGACCCAGATCTGCCGGTGCATTATGCAACGGAAGATCTGGGTCTATGCAGTTTGTAGTTGGTATGGGCTTATACACGAGTATATATTGTACTTTTCCATGAAATTGCTGATTTTGTTGTCCTTCTGTTCAATTATAATAACATCGGCCAGTTGGTCAGCAAGGGTTGGTTGTATTCAATCTTATGATTATATGGGGAGAGAAGAGTAAGAATATTTTGTAAATTTTTTTATAATATTACCATCAATAATTGACATATCGGGATCCTTTAATTTTCCGGACACCGTATTTTCAAAATTTGTAATAATTTTCAAAAAGTACATTCAATTTCTGGACATCACTGATGTCTTTTTTATAGCCTATGAAAAGAAACAAATTCAAGTTGGAATGCAGAGTTAGGAATATTTTACCCATACTACAAAATTATGACCATACTGTACATCAGCTATGCTATGTGTTTCATCAGAAAAGCTTTTTGGAGAACTAATCCTACCTTGAATTTGTTTTAGTTCTCAATTTTGTCCTATTTAGTGATTATTATCAGTGTATACTGCTTGATAAGAGTTTGGGGGTCAAGATTGTTGTGGATTCTTCCTACACACACTTTATTACATGAAAAATAAAATTCAGTTTCAAATACTGCTCATTCCTGTCAGATAGTGACATTATAATTACTTCAAGTCAAGAAAATGCCACACAAAAAAAGAAAGAAAAAAGCCAAAAACTTAGTATGGAAAAGTCTGCAGAATCCATATGCATATATGCATTGGGGCTGTGGATGGAGTAAAATGAATTAGTAATATGAGAATAGTTATTATTGTAGATACCAAATCTTCATTACATATCTGATTTGTATGACATGAAAAAAATGTTTACAGTTGTCCACAGATGTTGAATTTTTAAGCTAGCAATTTTAATCCAGAAGTTGATTGACCAACACAATAGTCACTTTTACATTTAAAATATTTAGTTGGTTTAAATTTTCAAAGTAAAGCTAGTGCCAAATGATGGTAAAAGATAAAAAAAATGATTAAACTACCAAGTACCTGGTGTTAGCAGTGTGTCCAGTATACACAACCTCAAAGGCATCACCTAAGAACTGAACATTTTACAGGATTCTTGAAGTCATGAAGCTTCAAACTTGATTGCATACTGTATGAACGGCCATAGCAAAGTGATTTTAAAGCTACATAACTTCACGAATCCTGTAAAATAAAAAGTTAAATTCTTATACTTACAAATAGTTTTTAAGAAACATAACTCAACAAATAAATAGCAGAACTCTATTTTAACCATAATTTACAAGTATTATCAAAGGATCCATCAATAAGCATCATTATGTCATCAGGGGAAGCTGGAAACCATGCAGGTTTACATGTTTACGCAAACATGGCATTTTGGAGATCTTGAAACCTATAGTCTACATTTACTTTTCTGCCAATTTAGCTGTGCATGGTAGGATCAATATGTGGTTATCTGGCCAAATATTGAAACATGGAACAAATGTAGTGAATGTAGTTCCTTTCCAGTGTTATGAACTAATAACTTCTAGTTTTCAATTTTAGCCAATCCAAATGCTTGTTACAGTGGCTTGGTAAAAATGTTTAATTATAAGTCTTTGAACTAGGGTGATCCATCAGTCATTGGGTGACACCTCCTATGATTGGCCTAGGTCAGTTGCTTCAAGGAAGCCAGCTCCAGCTGCATTATACAAGCATAATAGGCAAACTTGTTACTCATTAAGACTTGAAAGAGAAAAAACTTTAAGAAATCTACGAATGAAACCAAATTATCACTACCATTTTTTAATGATGAATAAATTCTTTGAATAGGTAATTATGCATATTGCTGAAAAAGTAAAAAAAAATGGGTTGGGGCACTTATACACCAAAACCTTATAATGTATTTGTCCTTTATTTGCAAGCTAGGATATAATGCAATCTAGTTTACCTATCCAACTTTGACCGGCATTAAACTTGATGGATGCATTAGTACACAACAGAGATAATAATTTTCTGGACAAGATATTCAGGGAAAAATTATACAGACAGAAAAGTAATTATTTTTAATGTTTTAAAATATGATACATGACAGTATTACATTACATCAGTTTTACACAGAACTCATTTTGAACAAACCAACTTGGACACACAGTGGATTGAAAACATGATAAATCACAGGCATAGATGAATAAAAGTGTACATGAAAATGAATAATTCATTTAGACTCAGTGTTCTGAGACTATTTACGATGTTCAACTACAGTACAACCTTGATTTCCCACCACTTTCTTGCAAGTATTAAACTGGTGGAAAGTCATGGATGGAGGAAAGTCAAGGTTTGTGAATTATATTTATAGAATGATTGGAACAAGAGAGATTTTGCTGGTAGTAAGTGAGGGTGGCAAATAATTGAGGAACAAAAAAATCAAAGGAGCAGTATATATCTTTAAAACTTCATGACATATTGTTAGAATATGGAAATTATATTTGCATATAAGTCAGATCCAAATGCAAACTGCATAGACCCGGATCTACTATGCATAATGTGCCAGCAGATCTGCATCTATGCAGTTTGTTAGTAAATCAGTAGAACAAACAACGTAAACCCTGATATGCTGGTGCATTAAGTGATGGCAAGTATATCTATGTTGTTTGCAGTTGGACCTGACTTATGAATGAGTATATCTGGTAATTAGCATGATATCTATATCAATTTAACTTGTGTATTCTGTTTTTACATGATGTCATTACAGACTGCTCGTGATGAGATTAACAGCTTGGAAGACAATCACAATGTGGGATGGTTGAGAGTTGACCTTCAGCCAATCAAACAAGTCCTCACAACATATGCCAGCAAGTGGATGTGGACTTTCACCAAGTATCTGTCAGACCAGGTGAATATTGAACACTAATGCAATTCAGATTGCAGAGAAATACTGTGGATTCCTTCCATGTTCAAAGAGTTCAATTTTTCATAGATTTCATGCTGTGTGAAATTGCACTGAAATCATGAATTGAAAACCTGCGTATAAAATGTTATGGTCACATATGCTATTTTTGTTAGATTCTGAGATGCATAGTCATCAATAAAAAGGTAATTTTTTAGCAAACATTATACCCACAGAAATAAATGAGGTCTCTCTGAAGACAGGGTACCCCAGACAGAAGGCCACCTACACCACATTAGTACATCTTTTTATTTTATTCTTCTATTGAAAGGGAACTCTTCTTCTGAGTTCACCATTTCACTACCAACAGGAAGACCTCAAGGAGGTGAGACCCTATATATAGCTGCTATAATTCTGCTGTGACCTGTTTTTGGTCAACTTGAATCTACCAAGGTCACTGTGTCTCTGTCAATTTTTAACATCAGTCTTCTTTCAGGAAAAGACAGTTGAGTTAGAATCAAGGTTAGAGAATTGAAGTATGATGACATTCCTCATATTTTGTCCGTATGACAAGGTAGAGATTCACATTCCTCATATTTTGTCCATATGACAAGGTAGAGATTCACATTCCTCATATTTTGTCCATATGACAAGGTAGAGATTCACATTCCTCATATTTTGTCCGTATGACAAGGTAGAGATTCACATTCCTCATATTTTGTCCGTATGACAAGGTAGAGATTCACATTCCTCATATTTTGTCCGTATGACAAGGTAGAGATTCACATTCCTCATATTTTGTCCATATGACAAGGTTGAGATTCACATTCCTCATATTTTGTCCGTATTATGTTCAAGTCTGTTGTTGAATCTAAATTATTTTTCTTTTCTGAGCATAAGTGAAATGCACTAAGAAAAATCCACTCTTATGTGTACATTTAGATCTCATGTATTGTCCACCTGGTGTCATTCATTACAGCCAAAATTTTGTTCTGCAGGTGACCCATATGCTTCAGAAACTTGACCAGTTTTTAAAGAGAATTGAACCAGAGATAGAGGGCATCACAGGGGAGGAGAGAGAGACTGCTTCTTTCATGAAGATGATGAGACTCTTCAATGAGGTACCATATATACTTGCGTATAAACCGAGTCCAAATGCAAACAACATAGACCCTGATCTGCCAGCACATTATGCGACAGCAGATCTGGATCTATGCAGTTTGCAGTTGGTATGGGATTATACACGAGTTTATACCGCAGTAAATTCTTAGTATTTCTTATTAAGATCTAATTGCAGAATATTTCTCTTTCTGTAAAATGTGATATTCATTTTCATTAAAATAATGATTAAGTTGTAATTATAGCTACTGAGATATAGATGATCTTATGTAAATGTGCATTTCCAATGTATGAAATGAATTGAATAATTTCTGTTGTTTGGATGCCTTGGTGAACTAACAATTTAAATGAGTTTCCATAAATTTTATTTGAAATTAGCACAAATGCAAGATTCTATTTATCACATGACAAAAAATACTGAATTTATTTGACAAAACCACAGAATAGCGTATTGAAATGACTCTGAAATACAGTTGAATTTCCTTGGTCATAACACATTTGCCTTGCATGATGCCATGACATTATTTGTGATGTCATGAGGTGTTATTATATGTGTTCAGTAAAGAAAAATTAGGGTATATTAACCTAAATAACACAGTAGGCATATGTTTAAAATCTGGGTTAAAGTTTTCAAACAATATACAGTTTATTGAAACTATACAATACATGTATATTATCAATTATATGACAGACAGTGATATAGATATCTACATCAGCTGCATTTAATGGAGTGTCTTCTAGACTCACAATATGTTTTTATATCATTACATCATGTCATAGCTTTAAAATATCCTCTGGTAGACAAAATCATGGATGACGTTCATCATAAAGCACCTCCTCCACCCCACCCCACTCCCATGGCAAATTTAGAGGTACAACTAAATTTTAAAAGTCGTATATTAATATAAAAAAAGTTATGTAATATACATATTACTAATGAAAGAATCATGTGCATTTATTTGATGCAGATATGCTGAATGTTCTGAATTTATACAAAAATTAAATGCTGACATTTGGTGTATGTTATTGGACCAGTGTCCTTTGGATTCCACTATGGGTATTGGTTCTATGAAATATTTGTGATAAAAAGGTTTATTACAGAAAGGAACCTTTGCATAGGTTTGCATAATTTAATTAACAAACAGTTGTACAAACATAGACTTGTAAAAACCCAAAAGCTGCTAGATACAGTAATGGATAGTAACCATAAAGTAAGTGTGGCTCTAAGTTTTTCTCCTCATATCTCTGCAGGTTTCTGCTCAGCAGTCTGAGATGGATGGAAAATTTGCAGCCATGCACCGCACAGTTCTCCTGCTGAAAAAGTATGGACAAAAACTTCCAGACAAGACTCAGCAGCTCTTTGCTGCTGCCCCTGGGAGGTGGAATAACCTCAAAACCAAAGTATCACTGGCCAAACAGAGACTTGGACCTAGGATACAGGAAGAATCTGTCAGGATCACCCAGGTGTGGATAATGTGTATTATAATTCATGTTTTCATCATGTATTTTATTACGTTCTTTTGCATACCAGGGTCCAGCAACATGGAACGAATTGCCTACTGAACTTAGACACAAAGACACAGTGATCTCATTCAAGAGTGCTCTTAAAACTCACCTATTTCGACTGCAAGAATAGACCTAAAGACTTAATAATATTTCCTTACCTAAGTTAACTATTTTCAGCATGTTTTTGTTTTCTAATTTCATGGTGTTTGTTTTTCGTAATCATATCATTATATATGTTTTTAGGTGTTATCTAATGTTGTAAAGCGCTTAGAGCTTCTAAAGATTAGGTGCTATACAAAGTCCTCATTATTATTATTATTATTATTAAACAATTCAAATATATTGTTTGCTGTGTATTGGTTACTGGTATTTATTAATTAATCACACTTTTTCTAGCAATTTTCTGTTGAAAAAATATCTGTAACTCTAATTGCACATGTGGCCATGTTTTTTTTTTGTTAGTGTTTTAGAAAATGGTGAGACATACTGTATGTACTCACATATAAGTAAAATCCAATTGCAAATAACATAGACCCATATCTACCAGCACATTATGCACCACCAGATCTGGGTCTGTGTTGTTTGCAGTTGGATCTGACTTATATGTCGGTATATATGGTAGGTATCAGTTTTCTGGAAGTGATGGTGTCATCATTGCCAATCTTAAGATTGTGCAGACATTTTTGCAAGTCAGGTGCAATGGTTGTGCAGGTGAAACACCACTTTATGCAGAACCATTTTCCTGCGGTTGCAGTTGGAATACTAGCCTGAGATCTCCCCTGTATGGCATGACAGGGCATAATTTGTTCTTTACTTTGCCTGTGGATACAAATGCATACATGCAGGGTC
Source organism: Margaritifera margaritifera (assembly GCA_029931535.1). Taxonomy (NCBI): domain Eukaryota; kingdom Metazoa; phylum Mollusca; class Bivalvia; order Unionida; family Margaritiferidae; genus Margaritifera; species Margaritifera margaritifera. The sequence continues at coordinate 670,282 of JAQPZY010001067.1, forward strand.
CATTTTAGAACTGAAAATTTAGGGGAGAAATCCCTTCCCCCTCTCCATTTGGAAGAAGAGGGCAAATTTTCTAAATATTGCAGGGATTTGAAAAAAAGAATAAAGGTAGGGTTTGCAAATATAATGTGCTATTTTAGCACATTTGGCTGATTTTTCAATACAATTTTGTTAGAAAATAGTTTGAATCTCACAATTGCACATCCCAAAATAAACTCTGTACATTGTAGGTAAGATGGGCAACATGTGAAGAAAAAAAAACACTTTTCAACCAGGTGGTTTGGTCATTGAAATAAATCCTGCAAAAGTTTAGATGTCATATATTGAAAATACATTTCTGGGGTCAAAATTGAATTAAAAATACATTCTGGAGTTAAAATTTTATCAGAAAAATATGCATTCTTTAACAATACTCTTTCAAAATAGGTTTTATCACGTTCAGCATATTTCTTTTCCCCTAGGACCTAGAATCTTTTGGGCGTCAGGTGGTCAAACTGAATCAGGAACTGGAGACATCAAACATCTACAACAGAGACTGTGTCCTCGGAGATGCCTGGGTCATAATTGACAACTTCTCTCGCAGACTGACAGTTCTTGAGAATGAAGCTCAGGTACACATACAGTAGGAAATAACATAAACTTATTAAATTTCATATGTACTAAAAATCTGGTAAAAATAAGCTACAACTTAAAAATTTCTATACATGTTACGTCTCTGTTTGACACATTTTCTTCTTCATTTGAATACCAGATCTCTGTAACTACTGTAATTGCTAAATACCATTTTGTTTGATAATATTTTGTATCACATAGTGTTCAGCTTTATTAATGTCACATCATAACAGTCGTATGACACACTGTTTCATAACAGTTATTAGCAATGCTTCATAGCCATTTCATTGAGTAATGCAAAGTCCCTAATGACATGTGTTATATGGAGTCTCAAACTGTTGTTTATTAGATACAAAATTTATTATTATTCTTATGTCATGCAGATATGAATTGATGTTGAATATCTGTATTCTCAGTTTCGATTCCAGCAGGCATTTTAATATCAGGTTTTGTTTATTATAAGTTGGCAAAAATTTTAATTTTGTTATAATTTCTTGAGTTTCATGACAAGACTCATAGAATCTTGCAATTTGACTTGTTGACCAAATTTTGTGTCCATTCCTGTAGATTTAGATGCAGAACCATAATCAGAGGTTTAGCCTACCTCTTGTTAGAAAAGAAAGGATCACCATATTTTACAAGCATTCATATTTTATGAATGAAAACATTCTTTGAAAGTGGAGTTTATTATCTAAATGCATAAAAGGAATTGAAAAAACATTTCATTTTGCTGTCTAAAAGTACATAAAAATTGAAAAAAAACCCATTTAAGTTTATTTACAAGTAGTTGTCGGAATTTTATATGTTGTTTGATTATCTTTACATTTAAAATCTGTTGAGGCAGACACAGCAAAATCATCCATACATTGCATGTGGTACAATGGATGATAATAATGTAAACTATTTTACTATTATGTTGAAAAGCTTTAAAACAGTTATTTAAAATTATGAACCATGCCTTTTTTGCCTAAACATTCACTTGTTCAAAAATCCATCACCCATTCAAATAAGATTACTTTGTCCAACCTAAAACCCAGGAAATAGTGTAAATTTAATTTAAATGGTGTCTCCTGATAATCTTTATATGCATCACTATCACCTAGTTTTGGTGGGAGAAATATATGAATATAAATGATACTCAACAAAGTTATTATTGATATTTTTAACATTATTTTTGAAGTTTATTTTTAATCACAGGATTTGATAGAGCTGCAAGAACTCTTGGAAGCTTCTGTTGTCAACTTCAGCATTCTTCCCCAGTAAGTATTAGAAAATAGACCAGACCTGAAGATTATAAAACTCATGAGCTTGCGATTTTGTTTTAACCAATCACAAATGATGTTTCTTTTGAAAGGTCATTTTTGATTGGCTGATAGTGGAAACACAATGTTAAACTCAAGCTTAGAGTTTTGTGACCTCTGAGCCAGAAGTTTATAATCATATAGTGCATGATAGTATAATAATCTTTGTTTAATGTGACCTTTCATTTATTTATAACATAGAACATAAGCTTTAATCAGCTGCTTTTGCCAAAAAAAACAGACCAAACATATTGAGCTAAACAATTGTTAAGTACCTAGCTTACAGGTACTCAAAAAAACAAGTCAGCTTTGAGGCCCAACCTTTCAACCTGCTAGCATTAAGTTGGAATACCAACTGAGCCCTTCTACTCATCCAATGTTTAAATTGTTACATTGTCATAGTACTTGCAGTTTGTATTTAGTTTACATACTCTGCCAGAAGCAAGCCTGTGTAATTGTTACATTTGGTAAATGACAAAGATAGGTCACATTAACAATGGTTTGAAACATCAGAGGACATCTGTCCTCTACTTTAGTATGTTGCATACTTTTTGCAAAACAATAAATTAGAAAATAGACTACAGATGTAAAGCTGTAGTCCTGTCTCCATTTAATATCTTGTGTTAGCAAAATTTTTAAAAAATCACTTTCTTAGCATGGATGTGATGAAGAACCATGGAAGAATAGCTTTTATGTTATGCTTATGATCTTTGAAGAATGCTTGTAAAGCATCCCGTTATTTGAGAATATTATTTTCAATGGGTTGTATTATATGGAGTTTATATTTTTATGGAAGTGTGTATTATTACTAGAATCCTTCTCTGACTCATGTGGTAAGATTTGAAGGACTGTATTTTCTGGCCTATAAGTCAATACTTTTTTTTCCTCTTATATATGGATTATGTCATTTAAATTGCTTTAAATGCTGGTAATATCATGATTTTGAGAAGTAATCAGCAAAATCGAAAACAGGTCACATAGCTGTACCAATTCTTGTTCAATTACCATGTGAATAAATTGTTAGAAACTAATATGACTGCTTATATGTTATTATTTGTATCATTATTTTGTATGCATTTATATGCGCTTGTATTTTCTGACTTTTCCAACATGACATAAAAGAAAACAATTAAAGAGTTCACAATTCACTGGCCATGTAGTACTTTGATGTAATTGAGCGATTACCGGTACATCTTTTTCATAGATATAATTGATCTTACAAAGGGATGTAGTCCATATTAACGACTTGAATGTTCGATGAATATTTATAAAATACTGTAGATTAAGCACATAATTATTATATATTTACAATACTGTCATATATTTACTAAAGAATGCCCATAATATCAGTTAAAATTCAGAACAGAGGTAAACTTCTCGTAGGTCATCAATGATCCATGTTTAGTTTTGCATTTCAGCTTAAAGCAAAATGTAATGTCAACACATTAATATTCATACTTAACAAGCTGTTGTTTCGGCATCTCTCTTTGATTATAACTGATAGATTGGTCTCTGGTTTCCGACAACAATCCAAGCCATTTAACTGTTTAAACCCTGATATTGGCTTTGGGTAATAGGCAATGCCGGTACCCCTTTGTTCTCTATCAATAATCCACATCAATTACCAGTTTTACAATCTCAGGTCGATTGAGAACCATAAGAAATGATGCCCGTCCTATTATTGATTAAAGAGTGCAACAGTGATAAAGTAAACTATAACATTGAGGTGCTGTCAATTATAATTTATAATTTGTTAAAGAATATGTATTATGAAACTGGTCATTTGTGTAAATTTGCTTTAGTATTTCATAGATATATTCAAGAATTATAAGAAAAGTATTTTATTTATTCTTTTTTATGTGACTTTTCTCTGTTTTTCTGTCTCTATCATTAATATTCTTTACATTTCTCATTTTCCTATGGATAGCTTCATTTCCTTATTGGTAGCCTCACTAATTTGATCTTGTCTGTCAAATATTGCCCTTAAACAGGTGTCAACTGGAATAACCTGGCCAAAGCTCCAGGCATATTTAATTAGCATCTAAATAACACTTCATAGCCATCTGGTTCTTATGACAGTGGATATCATAATTAAAACCAGAATGAACTGTTTATTCAGTAGTGTCTATTGATAATGGAATATAGTAGTGCCCTTGCACATGAGGAAGATCACAATCATCAGGTAACTGAACAATACAGATTACAATCCCCCTGAAACATCCCTCTCTCTCTCTGTCCCCAATACAAACCTTGGGAAAAGCATTTTAGCGCCAGTGATTGCAATTTCCCAATTAGTCTGGAACAGCAATCAGTGATACCATTAATATTCATGAAATTGGAAGCTACTAGTGAAAAGATGAAGCCAAGGTGTTGATCTGGCTTCATCTTATACTCCACATCGACTTATATATGGATGAAGGATAGAAAATTTAAAAATTAGCGAATTCGACTTATACTTCACATTGATTTATAGGCCGGCACTGTGAATCACTTTAAATTCATGGGTATCAAATGTTATGGTTAAAAAATATGTGTATTTAATTTTGTAAAAATTTGTCATTTTGAGAAGGAAAAAAAGATAAAAGAAAAAAAGATAATCTATTGAGTGACAATGTATATATCTCTATAGAAGACCCTGGTGATTGCTCAGTTAAATTAATGGGAGGGCAGCGGAGATGTACTCTCAGATGAGGTCTGGATCAACATGAAAACATCTACCCTTAAGACAATTCATGCAATCTGTTTGGTTTCCCCTTCATACTGTTTGTGACATCATTGTCGTGTGATGAGATATATGACATTTGTAGCACTGTAGTTATGTCATGACACGTATAAGATAAACCTGTGAAGCAACTCTTGAGTAATTTTTATCTGTTCATATTGGTGCAAAAAATTGACTGATGTGAAAAACCTGAGTGCATTTCTGCTGTTACTGATGTTATTCTAATTATTCATCATGATAGCTCAGTATTTTAAATTTGAAGAAATTGAACTGTCATGCAAGCTCTGTTAATAATCAACATTTTCAAGGAAAAAGAAGAAAAACAATTTGCTCATTACCTGTAACAAAAAGGCACAACTTCTAAATCAGAATTCCATACACTGTCTTGTTTTTGTTTAGCACTCATTCACTTTGTTGATATGTAAATCTGATGCAGAACTGAAGAGAAAAAAAATCCAAGTGGAAATGAGCCTTTCAAATTCTAAAAATGTTTGTCCAGCAATTTCCAATGAAGTTCAGATCATGTACTTATTTCTGGATCGAGTCAATCATGTGGCTGATGTAGTCGAATAAACAGAACCATGTGCTCATATAGTTATATACATGTAATGCACAACATTGAGCCAGCTTGGTCGCTGATGCAGTTTCCATCTGTGCCTGAGCAGATGATCTCGCATAACTGACATGTACATGTATCATCTCCCCTACTATGTCTCATGTCTTATGGCAACCACTTTTTCAAAGCACTACCATAATCATCACAGACACACATACCATCTCCCCTGCTATGCCTCCTGTCTTATGGCAGACACTTTTACAAAGCACTACCATAATCATCACAGACACACATACCATCTCCTCTGCTATGACTCCTGTCTTATGGCAGACACTCTTACAAAGCACTACCATAATCATCACAGACACACGTACCATCTCCTCTGCTATGACTCCTGTCTTATGGCAGACACTCTTACAAAGCACTACCATAATCATCACAGACTCTTTTTCAAAGCACTACCATAATCATCACAGACACTTTTTCAAAGCACTACCATAATCATCACAGACACTTTTTCAAAGCACTACCATAATCATCACAGACACTTTTTCAAAGCACTACCATAATCATCACAGACACTTTTTCAAAGCACTACCATAATCATCACAGACACTTTTTCAAAGTACTAACAGATACTTGTTGATTGCTGTACTTACTAGTACATAACTTGGAAATGAATTCAGCTGATGGCACAAAAAAACAAAACAAAACCACAGTGTTGAGCCATACAACATGTAGTGTAGTCTTTAGGAAAGAATAAAAGAAGAATGTTGGTTCTAATATATAGATAAATAAATGAGTAACAGAGTAATTAAAATGATGTGAACTTGATGGCTTTTAAATGTCAGAGTTATCATGTGACATTATTTTCAAGTTTAGATTTTTTTCTCTTTCCCTGTCTCTCCCTGACATTTCTGATCCAGTGAGGTATTTGGAGTATATGCATTCAAACTTTGTAAAGACAGTTTAAGTGGCTTTTTTTCATGATTACAGTTTAGATGCATGGTAGAGTTTTGGAGTCTGTAATGCCTGATTCATTGGCAAAGTGAAATGTTACATGTGCCTGATTGAAAATAAACAGTCTGCATTGAGTGACTGATTATGGCTGTTTGAAGCATCACAATGGCAGGGAACAATCTTTTTTGGAAAAGTGTGAGCCAACTAGAAACAATGTTTCTTTCAGAGGCATTTTTTTTCTGAAGTGAGTGTAGCTTCTAAACAGGCCATTTGTGCAACTGGGCAACCATCCTTACTCTGGGTGTAGCTTCTTTTCAGTTCACTATAATCATATTAAGAAAATGCATTTGTTACAGGATTGCATTCATAAAATATTATTTGTAACTTCTCCATACTGCATATTTGAATACATTTGCTGGCATTTAATTCTGCATTAATGCTTGCATGTATTTTTATTTCCAAAAATGTACACAACACGCCATTGTATATTGCAGATGCAGGCATGATTTGAACAATCTGAAGCAACTTTGGGAAACAGTCAGGTAAAATCTTTGATATATCTGTGTATGGACCTATTCAAATGTAAAACCATATGCATAGAGTCAAATTTCCTTTTTTATCTTTAATATTCCAAAGTACAAAACAATCAAGAGAGGTACTTTTAAATGTAGAGGGTCATCAATTAATTTATTTCTGCTTTTCCTGTCTCCTAATTAAGTTTATAGCATTGGATTTGTAAATCTGAGGGTTGGGGGTTTGATACCTGCCCAGTCCAGCCCGTATTAACTGCCTCTGTGTGTTCTTGGGAAAGGCACTTAGCTTCCATTTTCTCTGCATGATATACCCTGTTATGTGTTGAAACCAACCAACCAACCAGCCTAATTTAGTTTTGGGGATAAATTGAGTGAAGTATATCCAATAATTACAGTGTACAGAGTCTTACTTCCTCAGCATGGGCAGCATATATGTAATTGCAAGGTAATTTTCCATTTATAATGCCCCCGAATCAGTGGTTGGGTGAAGCATCCCTTAAACCCATTTTGTTAAAACAAAAGCACATTTTGATATGGTCAAATAAACTATAGATTAGCCTGATGTATATAACTAGTAAAAGTAATAATAGTCTCCCATAAATTTTCTGTAATCCAGAGTGATTGATGAGCAGCAAACAGAGTGGAAGCGGCATCGTTGGCAGAAAATGAACACCAAATTTCTTCGTGAGGAGACAGCCAAACAGCTGGAGATAGTGCGAGCTTTACCTGAAGATGTCTTCACTTGGGATGTCTACATGGGACTTCATGAGTCCATCACATCTATTCAGGTAAGATTACACTAAAGAGCAATAGTAAAATTTCCAGATGAAAATTGTGACTTGATGAAATTTCTATGTTACATGATAGAAGAAAATTGCCATCATTATATAAATGGTGTGTTATATATAATATGTAAACCATACAATTTTAGTAAGTACAGAATTGTCATGGACTTCACAAGGAAACTAAATTCACGAAAATATAATTAATAAAATGATGTCATATTAATGACCAGAGTCCATTCAGTCTGTCTGTTTGTCTTTTTGTAAACATTTTCATTTCCAAGGTGCAACTTACAAACCATTGACACACCATATAAAACTGAATTGAAATGGGTGAAAATAAGAGATCAAATAAACTGTCATAAAGAATTACTTGTTTAAAAATGTGTGAATTGTAATATGCCATGATGTTACTTGAAAGAACTTTCTGACTAAAATCATGGGTCGTATACTTCATGATCAGACAAATAAAGTCACTTGAAAATTGCAGAAACCAATACTGAACAGTTTAGGTGTAGTTTGAAATATACTGGAAAAATTATATGGAACTCTTATTATTATTATTATTATTATTATTATTATTATTATTATTATTATTAAACTGTTCAAGGTATTTAAACTAAACTTGATTCACATGTCAGGCAAGTTGCACAGAGGTGCCTTTTTATGCTTAGGATTTTCCCAATCCATTATTTTTATGTTACCATTGAAATAAAGTGTAGCATAAGCAGTCCTAAAACCTTGGTTACTAGCACAAGTAGTAAAAAAATTGAGAGTTCTGGACCCCATAGGGTACTTGTGTGTATTTGTTTTTAATGGTCTTTAAAGGCATGTCATATTAGCCATGCATGTGCTGTCAAATGTTTTGCTACAAGTTTCTTTTGTTACACATAAAACCAGTCATCAGATTTTGTTCTTCATGAAACATGTAAAAATCAAAAGTAAATGCATGGTATATACCATTTATTCTTGCTTATAATTCAGATCCAGCTACAAACTACATAGACCCAGATCTGCCATCACATAATGCACCAGCAGATCTGGGTCTATGCAGTTTGTTATGAGTTATGAGTAGAACAAACAACATAGACCCGGATCCACATTATTTGATGGCAGATCAGGGTCTGTGTTGTTTTCAGTTGGACATGCCTTATAAGCAAGTATATACGGTAGTAACAGATTAACATGAGGTAGACCAAACATTCTTGTTGAGCAAGGAATTTAATTTCTCCTTATCTCTTTTCTTACAGATCTGCCTACCTTTAATCGATGACCTGAGTAACCCTGCCATGAGGACCCGACACTGGAAGCAGCTTGTACGTGTAACTGGTGGTGCCCTCACAATTGACAATGATACTCTGAAGAGAATGACTCTTGGAGAACTTCTGAGTCTGGGATTGCAGCGTAAGTATTAATTTCAAATGTTGCAATTTTCTACAAACTTTTTGTTACTGCAGCTGTATTAATGAAAACCAGATTCAGAGTAAAATTTGTATTTATCTATAATGGCTCAGTGGTTAACATGTTGAACTCACAGTCAGTGGTTCATGGGTTCAAATCGTTCACTGACCAGCCTGAGTCAGCTGTTGTGGTGTGTTTCAGAACAAGTCACTCTACTTATAGTGCTCTGGCACTAAAATATATGTCATGTGCTGATGTACCATTAAACACCAATCTGTCTTTTTTTTGTTTTTTTTTTGTTTTAAGGGCACTTTTAACACATTATTGGATATATCATAGGAAATGAGAGCTAAGTGCTTTTTCCAAGGGCATACTGAGGCACCCAACCTGCGCTGGGCTGGGCAGGTATCAAATCCATAACCCTTGGATTACAAGTCCAGTGCTCTACCAACTGAGCTCCCACAGCTCCCCCCTATCTGTCAATCAGTGCTCTCAAACATTACATGCTTCTTACAATGCAAAATATGAACATGGAAGTAATATAACAACAATATTACATTCTTGAAATATGAATTTCTCAAAAATAAATCTGTCACTGTTATGGAAGTTATTATTGAGGATAGTTGGTTGGTTTTTAGTGGCACTTTCAACACATTTGTTATATCATGCTGAGGAAATGTGAGCTAAGTGCCTTTCCCAAGGACACATCGCTGACCCAGTCTGGTCTGGGTGGGCATCAAGCCTACAACCCTTGGATTACAAGTCTGAACTATCCAACTGAGCTTCCATGACTGCTATATTATTGAGGAAGGAATGAAGATGACAAAAATTGGTTTATCATTTTAAATGCCCAGAACCATAGTGATCACTCCTTATTGCATATGTTATACTGTATTATGTTTTCAGATATGGATATGTACTGTGATTTAATTTTTTTTCATATGTATAAAATTTTGTGGTTCACTTGCCCTTTAGGACAGGTAAATGAAAATGTTTCAAACTTGGGTATTTAAATTCACAGAATCCATGAAAATTGGTGTCCCGTGAATAGCGAATTTACATTAAATAATTTGATTGGGAAAATTTTACCAAGTTACACAAATTACTCTTTATGATAAAGAAAATAATCTGCAGTAAAGCTTTTATGTTAAATGTTGGTTATGTCTTGTAACAAATTTTCTACATTTACTTTCAGAGCATGTTGATGATGTGAGAGCCATAGTTCAGAGGGCCATGAAAGACCTTTCTATTGAGCAATCTCTTAAGACATATGAAGAAGTTTGGCTGAGCAAAATATTTGAGCTGAAAACCCACATCAGGAGCAAATTTGATGCTCAAATTGAAGTCACTCAGGTAGGAGTCTCTGTCTCTCTGTCTGTCTGTCTCTCTCTCTGGTATTATATCTCTGTGTTTTTTAAACTGTTTATCACAGCATTTTAATCCTTATATTTGTCTCTGTCCATTTCTCTTGGTCATTCAAGAACTCTTGTTCTTTCATCATTAATAAGTGCTCCCTGTTTGGGGATGTAGAATAGGCATAATGTGCCAGCAGAGACAGTCTTGGACTTTTTAAAAGAGTGGTTTATATAAACAGTTGGATTGTGCTGATGTGTTGTTAAACTCTCTCTCACTCTCTCTCTCTCTCTCTCTCTCTCTCTCTCTCTCTCTCTCTCTCTCTCTCTCTCTATATATATATATATATATATATATATATATATATATATATATATATATACACACACCACACACACTAACAAATACTGTCATAAAGAAATTATTATTTACCTATTTACTGATTAAAGTTTTACTGACTAGACTTAATATTAATTTTTTTATTGTACCTTTATATGCAAGAAGTTGTTAAAGAGTTGAAGGTATGGTTAAATTGAAAATGTACATTATATTAGGTTATTTTTTGTAAAAATCTTACATTTATTACTTTTAGTCAATTTTATTTAGATGAATGTTTTGTGATGGTCTTAACTTTGCTGATTAATAGCAACTAAACAAATGTACTTGAAAAAAATGTGCTTTATTGTATCATCTAACTAGTCTTTTATAGTATTTATTCTATGTATGGATACATATTTTTCGCAGGACAACCAAAGTGAAATGTCACAGAGTGAGGGAGGCAACTCCCAGGTCCCGGTGACAGGTCAGGCCCGCAGTCAGGCCCGCACAACAAGTCGTATATCCAACCAAAGCTCTCTCAGCAAGAACAAACGCAGCAGTGTGGCCTCACTTCCTGCCTCTCTTCTTAACTTGGGAGAGGTATGTTTCTGCCTCATCACGTTATGTTTCCACACTTTTCTTACAATATACTTGTACCTGTTCCTTAATCCAATTATTGAAAACAACAGTGCAATCAATATACATACTGGTAAGCCCAAGCATGACTGGATAAAATAGTTTATTTTTTATCCACTCACCAACACAGTTGGCAGGAGGTATAGTACTTTGCCACTTTGTTCATGTGTTTGTATCTTTGGGTCTGTTTGTTTGTTTGTTCATTCATTCAGAACATTTTGGACCCTATATCACCTACACATGAAAATTGATTTGTGGATGCATCTCAGGGGAAAATAACTCAGCCATACAAAACTAGGTCACAGGGACCTAATTGTTATGCTTGAGTGACTTTTATATTTTTAGCTGTCCGTTCATTACACCCTCAGTGAAAGTAACTTAGCCATACCAAAACTAGGTCCATGTGATGCAATTTTCACACTTTGGTGACTTTTGTATTTTCAGCTGTTTGTTCATTACATCCTATTTCACCTATCATAAAAAATGGTATGTGGATACATCTAACTAAACAGAAGTAACTCAACAATACCAAAACTAGGTCAGTGTTATGTAATTTTTACACTTGAGTTACTTTTGTGTTTTCAGCTGTTCATGTTTTTAACCCTTAAAATCTTGGATCCTATTTCACCTTCACTCATGAAAATGGGTATGTGGATGCATTTCAGGGGGGATAACTCAACAATGCTAAAACTGGGTCACTATGAACTAAATTTCACATTTGAGTGATTTTTGTCATTTCAGCTGTTAAGTTGTTATACCATTAATATTTTGGACATTATTTCAACCATACACATGAAAATTGGTATATTGATATATCTCAATAAAGTAACTAAGCTGTACCAAAACTAGGTCAATGTAACCTAATTTTAATGCTTGAGTGACTTGTATTTTCAGCTGTATGTGTGTTACAACCTCATTATTTTGTCTATACTCATGAAAATTGGTACTTGGAATCTTATTGAAAGTTACTAAACCATATGAAAACAATTTTCACACTTGGGTGACTTTTCTATTTTCAGCTTTCTGTTCATTACACCCTCAATATCTTGAACCCTATTTCACTTACACTAATGAAAATTGGTATCTAGATACATCTCAAGGAGAATAACTCAATCATACAAAAACTACATCTATGTGACTCAGTCTTCATGGTTGAATGACTTTTGTATTTTCAGCTCATCCATACCAAAAGTAGGTCATGGTGACCTAATTTTTATGCTTGAGTGACTTTTGTATTTTCCTCCATACCAGTCTGTTTATAGTTGGCTACTGCAAATATGCTCCTGTTTGCAAGGGGATACATTGTTTAATATGTAAATTTTTATGGCATTGAGGAAGGACAACAGAATTTAAGATGATAGGAAAGAAGTATGTAAAAATGAATAAGCGGTACAGTTGTCCCCCTCTTGAGAGGTCCCTCTGAGGAGAGGCAACCCCTTTTAAAAGACCAAACTCTTGTATTTTAACTATTTTGTCTCCATCATGAAAGACCACCCTTTTTTATAAAGCTACATTTTTACTGTAGAAGGGTTGGCCTTATAAGAGGGGAACCACTGTAATTAAATATCAAATAAGTATTATGACTGAATAACATAAATCAGATTTGTGGATTTATTTCTGGAAGTTAAAATCCATAGTTCACATATTTGGCTCTAGAATCCAGTAGTAGTAGTAGTAGTAATAGTATTAGTAGTATAGCATGTCCTAGTACATATTAGCCCTTTAATGTTAGAGAATTACTTTTCTATTTCTAATGTTAATATTAATAACAAACTCAATTATGTAGTATTTAATTAACTGCATCCATACTTGAATTGACCATGAACAGCAGACTGAAAGCATAACATTTTTCAGTCTGTTGCAGTCAAAGATTAGTTTAATCTCTTTGATTTCATTGCCTAGTTAAAAATCACATCAGTTCTGAGTAAATTAAATAGCTCTAAAAGTGAAAGAGAAACATTTCACAAATGAAGAACTGCATGAACTACATATTTTTTAAAATTGTTTTTTGCTTGTTTTGATGTAAGCATAAATTTCATCTTAAAGTTGAACTAATAATACATTTATGTTGTTTATTATAGTCTAAAGTGAATATACTTGGCGTAAGTCATGTTTTGTGATCCCCACCCCCACACCCTTTTCCACCTGCACATTTTTAATAGATAAATTTGAAGATTTACATGTAACTGAATCAAACAACATTACACCAAAAATTTTATTTATTTTTTGCACGCTTTTAAACACAAACATTTTTCAAAGTTACAATTTTGTTATGCTAAGCCTGATATACTGAGACTATGTCAAAATTAAAAATATGCAAAGATGTGATATGAAAGCCTTGAATGAAGTAAGCAGTCAGTCACATCAGAAAGATTGATTACAGATAACTAATCTCATGTGTGCACAGATTTACATTGCAAAATAGAGTTGACCTTTCCTTCCATCCAAGCACAGTGTGTTGTCTTTTTTTCTTTTTGCTTTGTTGATACAGTTAATAGTAGGAATGAAATAACTATAACACAATAAATCAATTTTGTACTATAGAGCTATGTTTCTTTGACAAATCTTATTACCATGCAGAGTTGTGTTTTTGTCACCAATAAGTGCTTTTATTGCTTTGACATTAATCTTTTTGCATAACTACATGAAAATAATTCAAGTTACTTTTCCTTTACCATATTTAACTATGTACAGTGGTCCCTCACAATAATGCTATTCAGGGGAACTTTGAAAGCGTACCGTGATATAGGTGAAATGATCTTATACTGGGGTACATTATATGGGAAAATATAATACAACCAGTATAATGGGATCCATAACTATACCTGTGTTATATCAGGGACAGTGTTATACTGATGTGCTTTATAATATAATCCATAACTGTACCTGTGTTATATCAGGGACAGTGTTATACTGAGGTGCTTTATAGTGAGAGATCACTGTATAATATGTATCCAACAGAAAGTAGCATAGACCAAGATCTGCTGTTGCAGAATGTGCTAGCATATCAGGGTCTTCTCTACTTGCATGAACCACCTGCTGGGTATCTACAAAAGACCCATTATGCCTTTCTCCATGTCCTAAGAGGTGACTAATGAAGCCAGAAACTGTGGTGGTTCAGTAATTAACATGCCAGACTTGCCACCCAAAAGGTTGTGTTTTAATCCTATTAACCTGGGTCAGGTGGGGGGGTAACCATGGTGTGTCCTTATTTGAATTGCTTCAACACTAAATAACCTACCTATGTTGCTGTGCTGTAAAACACCAAACCACACTATTTTTGCTTGAGATTATCAGCAGAATAAGCAATGTAGATCCTTATCAGCCAGTGCAATATATGATGGTACATCTGAGTCTACAGCCTTGTCAGCCAGTGCATTATACAATGGCACATCTGAGTCTACAGCCTTGTCAGCCAGTGCATTATACAATGGCACATCTGGGTCTACATTTTTATCAACCAGTGCATTATACAATGGCACATCTGGGTCTACATCTTTCTCAGCTAGTGCATTATACAATGACACATCTGGGTCTACATCTTTATCAGCCAGTGCATTATACAATGACACATCTGGGTCTACATCCTTATCAGCCAGTGCATTATACAAAGACACATCTGGGTCTAAATCCTTATCGGCCAGTGCATTATACAATGACACATCTGGGTCTAAATCCTTATTGGCCAGTGCATTATACATTGACACATCTGGGTCTACATCCTTATTGGCCAGTGCATTATACAATGACACATCTAGGTCTACAACCTTATTGGCAAGTGCATTATACAATGACACATCTGGGTCTAAATCCTTATCGGCCAGTGCATTATACAATGACACATCTGGGTCTAAATCCTTATTGGCCAGTGCATTATACATTGACACATCTGGGTCTACATCCTTATTGGCAAGTGCATTATACAATGACACATCTAGGTCTACAACCTTATTGGCAAGTGCATTATACAATGACACATCTGGGTCTAAATCCTTATCGGCCAGTGCATTATACATTGGCATATCTGGGTCTACATTGTTTGCAGTTGGATATGAATGATACTTGAGAATATAAAATATGCAGGTTTGCTTTTATTGGTTTTAAAGATTGTGTTTAAAGAGATGCATAGGAGAATTTATCATATAACATTTGTCTTTATTAGTGTCATGACACCATATCATAACAATTATTTGCCACAATGTAGTGTAACACTTAGCAATGTTACATTGCAACATCATTGAGCAATGCAGAATCCTTTACATAATGTGATGAATAGAATCTTAAACTCATGTCCATTTGATATGAAATTTATGACACATTGAATAACACAGTATACCAGAGGCTGAAACTTGTTTAATAATACAATATACCACAAGCTGAAACTCCTTTAATAATACAATATATCACAAGCTGAAACTTGTTTAATAATACAATATATCACAAACTGAAACTCATTCAGTAAATTTCATATCAATTGAACACTCATTTAATATTTTTTATAAGACCACACATAAAACAAGATGTTAAAAATTACTAAAGACTGATTGTTTATAGTATATTCATTTGTTATTTTATTCTATTCTGTTGTTTTAAAGTACTGTTATCAAAGATTATTAAAAGACATTAAAATTTACCAGAAAGCATTTATCTCTAAAGTATATACTTGTGTTATTCTACTATTATGTTTTGTTTTCTACATATGTCTTAATACTTTCAAAAATAGTTTTTTAATTGAATTAGTCATATTCTTTCCTTTAATTTGTCTTTAACACTTTGCCCATTACTTATGAATAGTAGGTATAATAATCCCATGCACATATATATTTATACAAAGGCAAAATTAATGAGTTTTTGAAGTAATTAAATGAACCGAGAATCAAAAAATTTCTACTTAACTAAGAAATACAAATTTGCTACTTCTCTCACTTTTCAGGATTCTGTTCACATGATACTTCTGACCAATTCAGAGCCAATATTTGAGGTTTTTGAGAAATACAAATTTGCAACTTCTCTCACTTTTCAGGATTCTGGTCACATGATACTTCTGACCAATTCAGAGCCAATATTTGAGGTTCTTGAGAGCCACCAGGTGTCACTGCAGGCTATGCAAAGTAACAGTGCAGCAGGATCTTTCCTTGATGATGTTGTGAAGTGGCAGAAACGTCTTCAGACAATTGAGGCCGTGCTGACCTCATGGTTAGAGGTTCAAGAGAAATGGGTTGAGCTGGAAGAGGTATGGGCAGTAAACTTAAGGCTAATATCTGACTTATTGTTAATAATAATAATAATAATAATAATATACTTTACTTTATGAGGGCAACTCAGTTAGTTATAATATACTGCTCTTTCCTGAGGCCCTAGGGATAAACAAAGTACACCACTCCCTTGATAACTCCTGCCCGGATAACTTGCGAACCCGCTTATAATGCGGGGTCAGGCGTGGATCCCATTTTTTACTAGAAAATGTCAAAAAATTGGCCCCTATTTGTTGAACGTGAAAAAAATCTCGGTCAAAATTGGTAAATTCAGCCTTGATATATCGCTCGTTTTATCATCAAAGACAGTGGTTAGTACCCAGAAATTTGAATCAACGTCATGAAATTCTCAACTTTTAATAAGAAGTCATATATTTTTTTCATTTTTCTTTCCAAACAACATTCTCAGTACACTGTAAATAACAATATTCGACAAAACTTTGATCATGTCATTAATGCCTACTGGTGGCAACACTTTAAAAAATAAATACCAATTAAAAAAGTTTTGTCAAGTGAAATTTGTGTTTTAGTTCTATCTTTTAATTTGGTTTCAGTGTAATCATCATAAATGCAATATGCCCTCTTGTAATCAAACGTGAAAAATATCATTTAACCATCACATTTATGTCTGCAAGCATTTCCATGAGCACCTAATTAAATGCCGACCGTTTTTTTATCCCTGACTTGTGGAAGTATTTGTTGTGTTGTTACACTCAATTAAAAGCAGACCTACTTTGTATTATCACGTTAATTACGTCTTTAGTATCAAATCAAATAAAGGGAGTGGAATAAAATAAAAGTTAAAAGGCGTGCAAATCCTACCTGTGTAAGAGCTAGCGGTCAACTCATTTCAATTGATCAATCAAACACTGTTATAAATATTATTATGTAAGTAATATAATAAAACTACCTTAAATTAGCCTACATATTCACAAATGTGATCAAAGATAGCAAGCCAACCAAGCGAAATGAGTACTTGGTGAATAAAAAGATTTGTTTCACAGATACGGTTCATCATGGAGAAGCAAGTTCCAGAGTTTTTAGTGAACTTCAAATTTCTAAATTGCCACTCAGAGATTTCCTAAGGATGAGAAGAAGTTTCACTATTACTTGCAATGAAATCATGGCATCCATAATTTGTTAATAGAACACTAAATAAATTGAGTTTCGACATTGACAGTTGTTTTGCGAAATAAATGTCCCTAGTTTTTGTAAGAATCGTGTTTTGTTGTGAAACAACAACAACAAAAAGTAGTGATGTAATAAATAATGTTTTCGCGTACACATGTTGTTGAAACCACTTGGACTAATGTTGTTAATGATCTTTCAGCAGTTGGGTATCTTGAAAATAAAGGTAATTTATAAAAAAAAACGAACAACTACATTAGAAAAAAGCTCTTTATCGACAATTATTCTCAATGCAATTATAAAACGAGTATTCAGCCATTAAACAGCCCCATTACTCCCACCCCTCACAGTTTTCTCAATGTCCAGCGGGAATGGCATCCCCTTCTTAATTTTGTTGAGGTCCCTCAGTAACTTGCACCCTTGCTTATAGTGCTGTATATGTATTTGGACCCCGTTGTACAAAAATTCCATAAAGCATGTTTAAATACACTGAGTATAAAAGCACAGCTCTTAGTGTATATGATACGTATTAACAGAATAATTGGAGTGTGTCTGTTTCAATATTTACAATGAAAACTACCTTTCAAGATAATAGTCATTCAAGTTTGTTTTGAACACATTTATTCTAAAGAATAGCACTAGACTTTTTAAAAGTCATTGTTTTGGCAATGGTGTTCTGCAGTGATCATTTGTGATTGATCACAATTTTGGTCTTTGATATTGTTCATGACTTAAAAGGAAACATACCATGCCAATATTGTGGAAATAAGGTTATTCTTTACTTTGAACATTAAAAAAAGGCTTGTATGGTGTATCAAATTGTTAATTTAGGATAGTTGTTGTTGACCTTTTTTGAAGTTTGTGGATCCTTTCAATATTACTATGATCATTGTATTTGCCCAAATTGTGCAGCAGTATTCCAAGAGGATGAAAGCAGTATTTAGACATAATAAAGGTTTAGTAACATCTTGTAATTCAGAACTATATTAATTTACAAAAACTGCTAAATCAGTTATTTGCAAATCTAGATAATTCTTTTATATTAACAATTTATCCATCTTTAATGATTGCATAATTCAGTGATGATGTACAGTATTGTGACAGTGACATTTCAAGACAAATGAGCTACATTAAAGAGGTCCCTCAGAGGTTTTGGGAATTAGAGGAACACATATATTTTATTTTTAGTGAACATTGATAATTACCTTCATGGAGCAAGGGGACATTAATTACTATACATTTCAAGACAAATGAGCTACAGGAAAGAGGTCCCTCAGAGGTTTTGGGAATTAGAGGAACACATATATTTTATTTTTAGGGAACATTGATTTTTATCTGCAGGGAACAAAGGAACATTGATGATTATATTCAAGGAACAAGGGAGTAACATGCAAACTTTAGGAGACATTTTAGGAATGCCATATTTTATTTTTGTTAGGGAACAAAAGAGGAATCAGGGTTCCCATGCTCCCAGGAAATTGGGAAAAAGTCAGGTGAAAGAATAGGTTGTTCCCAACCACGAAAAGCCCTTTAATTTTGCAAATGTTGATCCAAGTTTGGGGGAAAACTGGGAATTTTCAGCCACCACTTGATCACAGAAGATATATGTAACTGAGTCAATATTGAACTGATCATGAGTTAAATATATTGAATTTCTTACTGGAAGTTTTGGAGGTTATGGAACTCTTCAGTCAGTTGAGGTACAATTACTGTATGGATCATTGGGGTGCTTGCTCTAAAAAATTGTGTGTAGTCAATCCAATTGCGCAGGTGATTGGATTAGCCTAGTGGATTGGTTACCCCATAGCCGGCACCATATCAGTATCTTAATATATAGAAGGTATGAAGACCAGTCTAGCATCACGTTGTGCTAACATTTTGTAGGGGACATATGATCTCAGTAAGTTTAAGAGAAAAATAATAATTTAGCTTATGTTCCCCATTTGGTATGTAAAGTTAACAAAAATGTAATTTGTGATAAATCTTTGTTTTTTGTTTGATAGTTCACACTGGGAACATGGTGTTAAACATTATCATTAATAGTCACCTTAGCCACCACTCCCAACCCCAGCTCACTTTTTCAGTGAATTTTACTATCAGACCTTGCTAAATACATATAAATCTACCAACTGCTGGTGCAGTTTTCACTGCAAAATCATATGCATTGGATGTACTTGACAATCAATGCATTAAAATATTCAGTTCATAGTCAGATTACATTGAAAGTAGATGTTAGGGCACTAACCAGACATATGTGGATTTTTTAAAGCAATTCAGTCTTTCTTTTTATACAAAGGAATATAATTCTTAAGGGCTTTTTATCAAAATTTAAAACAACACTTTTCTAAAACAAACCAACATAGGATGAGTAAAGTTAAAATTTTTATTCTGTAAATTTAAATGAGTTCCATGCAAATTATTATGAATTTCAGTAGTTATGCTTGTTTCTGGTGATACCTCCTGTGGTTTACTACTTAGTCATATGTCTAACTCAAATGTTATGGGAGAGTCTCAAAATAAAAACAGCTTTTGATTTTAAAAAAGCCATGTTCAGTAAGGTAATAAGTGAGCCTGACAAAATCAATTTCATTCTGGGAAAAACCTGGAAAAGAACTGAACATTTTTGTTTCAAAAAGTGTTGTGAACCCTGAGAAATGTTTTGAGGAATCAAGAGAACACACACAGACACAGACGCTCACACACACAGGGAGTGTCTCAACAAGATTGGACCCTCTCTGTTATATAGATCTACTAGCTTGTTCATGGATTTAAAGAGTCTTCAATAATATAGTAACTTGCAATACTAAACAAGTTTCAGTCCATACAAATTATACATTACACATGTAACAAGGTGTTTGTTATTGTGCAGTATGCTGTCCATATTTGTATTTTTTGTGAGCTCAAAATGTGTGTTTGTTATATTTAAAAGTTTGTAATAGTTATGGTCCATATAGCATTAAAAACAATCATGTACCATATGTACTCACTTATAAGTTGAGTCCAACTGCAAACTGCACAGACCCAGATCTGCTGTTGCATAATAAGTTAGATCTGGGTCTATGCAGTTTGTTAGAACTAATCAATAAAGCAAACAACATAGACCCTGATCTGCTGGCACATTATGTGATGGCAGATCTGGGTCTATGTTGTTTGCAGTTGGACTCGACTTATAAGTGAGTATGTACAGTAATTTAAATGTGTTATTGCTATATTTACTCATGTATAATGCATACCAATTGTTTGCTTCAGTATAAACCTGCGGTGTATATTAATATTGTAATAAATATAAGATGAGGTAATATAATATAATACAATTATGACATACCTTTCAGGTCTGTGTTGCTGCTCTTCATGATCAATGAGTGTTTACCACATAATCTTTCACATTTCCCTTTTTGACATGCTAGATTTTATAGCAGATGTTTTAGTGTTGATATGATGGAAATACAGACTGGTCTATAGATATATAATGGTATAAATCATATAAAAGGATACTTAAAACTGAAAGTTTGGGCCTTGCTTTATTGCCAATTCAGCAGTGAAACTTAATGTTAAAAACATCAGATTTCATCAGCTAAACAAAATGTGAATGACATTAATCTGAATACAGAGTGATGATCGAGGGCAATAGAGACCAGAAAGGTTTGTGAACAGCATAGACAAAGATCTGTTGTCATATCTTGTGCCAGAAAATCAGAGTGTACACTGTTTGCTTGGAATCAGAAGTAGGTCAAATTGTCATGACATTCATATGCAAATACATATGCAATGGCAGATCTGCATCTGTGCTATTGACAGTTAGCTCCATGCCATACTTGTAGTCCCTTTACTATAAGGCACCTCAGTATAAAGTGGTCCCTTTTATAAAGCATGTATGATTATGGATCCTATTTCATTATTTAATAGCAATATATATATATATATATATATATATATATGAAATACCTCAATATAAAGTGATCTCACTTATAAGGTGGTCTACTTTTATAGCTCCCATGACTAGTGTTATAGTGAGGGAATACTGTAAATACTTTACTGATATTTATCTGGTTGATTATAATGTCAGAATATTCAGACTGAGTATTTGACCGATATTTATCTGGTTGATTAAAATGTCAGAATATTCAGACTGAGTACTTGACCGATATTTATCATGTTGATTAAAATGTCAGAATATTCAGACTGAGTACTTGACCGATATTTATCATGTTGATTAAAATGTCAGAATATTCAGACTGAGTACTTGACCGATATTTATCATGTTGATTATAATGTCAGAATATTCAGACTGAGTACTTGACCGATATTTATCTGGTTGATTAAAATGTCAGAATATTCAGACTGAGTACTTGACCGATATTTATCTGGTTGATTATAATGTCAGAATATTCAGACTGAGAACTTGACCGATATTTATCATGTTGATTATAATGTCAGAATATTCAGACTGAGAACTTGACCGATATTTATCTGGTTGATTAAAATGTCAGAATATTCAGACTGAGTACTTGACCGATATTTATCATGTTGATTATAATGTCAGAATATTCAGACTGAGAACTTGACCGATATTTATCTGGTTGATTAAAATGTCAGAATATTCAGACTGAGAACTTGACCGATATTTATCTGGTTGATTATAATGTCAGAATATTCAGACTGAGAACTTGACCGATATTTATCATGTTGATTATAATGTCAGAATATTCAGACTGAGTACTTGACCGATATTTATCATGTTGATTATAATGTCAGAATATTCAGACTGAGTACTTGACCGATATTTATCTGGTTGATTAAAATGTCAGAATATTCAGACTGAGTACTTGACCGATATTTATCTGGTTGATTAAAATGTCAGAATATTCAGACTGAGTACTTGACCAATATTTATCTGGTTGATTATAATGTCAGAATATTCAGACTGAGAACTTGACCGATATTTATCATGTTGATTATAATGTCAGAATATTCAGACTGAGAACTTGACCGATATTTATCTGGTTGATTAAAATGTCAGAATATTCAGACTGAGTACTTGACCGATATTTATCATGTTGATTATAATGTCAGAATATTCAGACTGAGAACTTGACCGATATTTATCTGGTTGATTAAAATGTCAGAATATTCAGACTGAGAACTTGACCGATATTTATCTGGTTGATTATAATGTCAGAATATTCAGACTGAGAACTTGACCGATATTTATCTGGTTGATTATAATGTCAGAATATTCAGACTGAGAACTTGACCGATATTTATCTGGTTGATTATAATGTCAGAATATTCAGACTGAGTACTTGACCGATATTTATCTGGTTGATTAAAATGTCAGAATATTCAGACTGAGTACTTGACCGATATTTATCATGTTGATTATAATGTCAGAATATTCAGACTGAGAACTTGACCGATATTTATCTGGTTGATTAAAATGTCAGAATATTCAGACTGAGAACTTGACCGATATTTATCTGGTTGATTATAATGTCAGAATATTCAGACTGAGAACTTGACCGATATTTATCTGGTTGATTAAAATGTCAGAATATTCAGACTGAGAACTTGACCGATATTTATCTGGTTGATTATAATGTCAGAATATTCAGACTGAGAACTTGACCGATATTTATCATGTTGATTATAATGTCAGAATATTCAGACTGAGTACTTGACCGATATTTATCATGTTGATTATAATGTCAGAATATTCAGACTGAGTACTTGACCGATATTTATCATGTTGATTAAAATGTCAGAATAGTCAGACTGAATACTTTATTTAAAGGCTCACATTTTACTGACCATTCTTGTGAGATATCTGCATTTTGGATTTTATAATTTTTGTACTTGCTTTTTTGTTTTATATTAAAATTTGCTCAAAAATATTTTAATGAATGTTGCATGAATGGATTAATTGTGCATTTCAGATATTCTCAGGAGCCGATGTGAGGACTTCTCTGTCACATGATGCCAATAGGTTTGCTATAGTGAACAAGGACTTCCGTCTTCTCATGAGGGCCACAGAGAAAAACCCCAATGTCCTGCAGTGTTGTTCAAGAAGAAGTAAGTTGAAAATGTATCTAGTTTAAATAATGTTATATCTGTTAATAGAACACAAAGGAGCAAATATCAAAAGCTTTACATTATTAATGAAGTGAATTTTATGCACAATTTCACAACAGTTGCTGTAGAATCATGAGAGTCATATCTCAGTAACAAAATTGATTTGACCTTTGCATTGGGGCTATTCTAGAAGTAATGGAAGGATTCATAGATGATGTTTTAGCAAGGTAAGGCTTTGTGATTAATAGTGTCCTCTAATCATGTTTAAGTTAACTGTTCCACTGAAACTGCAGACCTGCCAACCCTTATGATTTTTCTGTAAGGATTACTGAAATGGCCATTAAATTACGGACTTACAGAACAGTAGCAAAAAATATGAAGATATGATCCTTGTGGTCAAATCTGGATATTGGCATGTCCGGGTTTGGTCTGGATCCAGGTTTTCATATTTAATTCACTGGAGTTGGTTAGAGAACCAGACTAACTTTACAGGGGTACCTAAGATGCTTTAATCTGCTCATGTTTTTCATGCAGAATGCCTGCATGATCAAGCTTTTGCTTTTACATTGTAGCAAAATCTAGAATTTTTGTCCAACAAGCAAAAACACATTGAACGTTAAACCAACAATCAGCCTCTTAAAACATCAAAACAATCAGCACAGAAGTAAGCCAAGGAATATTTAGTCTCAGATACTTGGCTGTGCTTAGCAAAAACACAGGAAAGGCAACAATTACATTTATTGGACATCATCTCGTGTAAATTTTAGTATTGCTTAACGCAGAAGAGATGATTGCTGCTGTCATGTGAAATTTAAAAAAAAAAAAAAAAACAAAGATTATGTTGAGATGCATACCTGCCAACTCTTGACATTGACCTGAACTGGAGGTCATTAAGGCCTAAGTGTACTTTACAAACTATTTAGTTCAACATAATGTTACCTTTGCTGCATCTGACCACACTTCTGAACTTGTCAAATGCATATTTTCCAAGTCAACAAAAGCAGTACATGATATTTTGTTACACCTTACAGAAAATTGGTCTAACTTACTGAAAAAATATTGACTCTCTTACTGAGAAGGTCTTTTTAGGGGGTTGGTTGGTCTGAAATTCGTAAGTGTTAGAGGTCTGTTATTAAGTGTCTGTTTACATCTGCCCCACATCATGTTATTCTGATGAAACCTTTCCGTAAATTTGCATTTGTTCTGTATCAGTTGATATATGTACCAGCAATATGATCTTAATCTACAAGTTTTATGGGGTATTGACTCAATTTATAAATGTCCTCAGAATATGATTAATTTAATGCACATTAACTAAGAATGAAGCTTTACTTTAAACCTGTTTTTTGTGGTTACTAAATTTGGTGGTTTTCAGATGTCAGATAATTTGCAGTGATTTGTTTTCACCTATCACAAATTCTGCAAATAATTTGCACACAAAAAAGTGAGTTTACAGTACTGTATTTATTGGATGATAAGCCTATGCTAGATAAGAATCCAATGCTATTTTTACACAATCTTGGCAAATATTTTACTGAAAATTTTAGTGTCTGATAATAAGTCCACCCCTACTCTTTGCCATTTTTTTTAGGCTGGCCCCCTGGTCTAATCATGGGAGAAACATGGTATTTGTGTTTGTTGCAGACAATTTTACTCTCTAGTACATAAACTCACAAGGAAGAGCCATAATTACATTTATGCTTATGATTGTTTGAAATTATAGGTTTATTAATTTATTATTATTTTGAAAGCCATTTGGTACACTTTTTTTAGAAATTAAAAGGGACAGATCTATGATTTGTTTTTAACTCACCTGGCCAAGTGAGGTTATGGTATGGCCCTGCATCTTATATGTGTCATACATGTGTCAACATTTGCCTGTTACCACTCTGGAGACCATATTTCTGATCCAATTTTGATCAAACTTGGAACATGGGCCTATGTTATCAAGATCTCAGATGAGGTCAGTATTGAGCAAGACCTGTGGATATTAATGATATGATCTTGCATCTGATTGGCAGAGTTTGTTACTACTCTGGAAACCTTATTTCTGATCCGAATTTAATCAGATTTGGAGTATAGTCTTACATGATCAGGATCTTATTTGTTTGATAATGAGCAAGATCTATGAATATTTATTAGGTGATCTTGCATTTGATTGGCTGAGCTTTTTACCACTCTTGAGACAGTGTTTTTGAACAAATTTTGATCAAACTTGGTAAATAAATTTAAATCATCAAGCTCGCTGATTGGCTGAGCATGTTAACACTTTAGAGACTCTTTTTCTAATCAGATTTGTATAGGCTTACATCATCAAGATAGCCAATGAGTTTTATTATAATATTGGTTTAAATCATCAAGATCTTGGATGAGTTCAGTTATGGGCAAGAGACTATGCATATTAATTGTGCTTTTATCTTTGGGAAGAATTTTCATCAAACTATGGTAAAATAGGCAAAATGTATATGATATAAAGTTTGTGAGATTGTTTACACAGGGTTGTGTTCTTACAATACTGCATAAGTCTGCCTAGTGAAATGGTCAACTGTTAAGTTAGGTTAGCTATGTAAGTGGTATCATGCCTACTTGGGCCTCATGCTTTCTTTGGGTGTTAGATTAACTTGGTTGGTTTGTTTTAGCTAAAATGTCTAACTTTCTCTGTTTTACTCTTTAAAATGTACTATTTCAACTGATAAAGGGGCTCAACTGAACTACTGAATGAACCCGAGTTAAACTCTCTGAATAACTTGAGATCCACTGCCGAATTTGTTGCAGCTAAATTTTGACCTATTGGAAATATTCAAAGATATTCTTCACATCAGATAAATATTCTATTTTGATGAACTTATTTATTTTCCTCATGATTTTTGTTTGCACAACAGCAGAGATGCTGTTTATTCCAGATCTTGCAGAATTATTGCAAATTTTAAGTGAATGTTTTGTATTTCGAATTATGTTGACAAAATTTCAGAAAATCAAAATTTTGAACAGGAGTTTTCTAATTGGACACTGGTAGCAAGAAAAGTACTTCAGCACCAATATGATAGATTTGTACATTTAATATAGTTTCTCAATGTAAAACAAAAAATCTGTAAATAGGTGAAACAAGGCAGCAGAAAAGAAGAGAAAGAAAAGATGGAGATAATTAGTGAGAAAAACTAATGTTTGAACTTATTGTTTGGGCTAGAAAATGTTGAAGGAATTAAAAATTCTGGAATTGGAGGGAATGTATACAGATTTTATTCTTATTGGACCCTAACAGGGGTCGACTTAACACAGATTTTTCCATTGGCCAGCAGGGCCAGCTCATATGCAAATCAACTGGTGCTGCAGAAAATAAACTGGTTGTCCCTATCAAATAAAAATAATAACTTCAGAAAATTTAACTGGCCCCATGGACTTGAGCTGTCAGTATGAACTGGCCCTCCTCAAAATCCACAGGCCATGGGCTGGCGGGCAAGCGGCTAAATTGATCTCTGTTTAATATTTATTAACTGCATAGACTCAGAGAAAGATGCAATTTAATTGTATAGAAGTTTGTTACATTTCATGAGCATGTTATTCATTCTGGACAGGCTGCCTAGATTCCAAAATATTGATACAAGGATTCCACACAAGCATGCTCATGGGTTGGCATCTCAGTAACAGGAACCATTCTTGCTCCATGGACTTTGCCCATGCACTTGAAACCTTTTGAGGTTAAAACAAGGTTAAAACCTTCAAATCAGATCAACATCTGCATTACAGTAATTTTATGTCATTTCTCTTAAAAAAATAAGTAGAAAAAAAGCAAAGAAAAATCCTAGAGTTATATATTATAAGACCATTTGCAGTGTGACTAAGTGTTAACATATGTTAAAACTTATGTTTTGTGTAAATTCAGACATTCTGACCATTTTGGAGCATATGAACCACAGTTTGGAACACTGCCGCCGATCTTTGTTGAATCATCTGGAAAGACGTCGACAAATCTTCCCGAGATTCTACTTCTTGTCCATGGAGGATGTCCTACACATTGTGTGCAATGGTATGTACTTTGATTTGCCTTATATAGGGAGAGAAAACCAGCCAGTTTTTTTATTTTTGCTTTTTCTTTGAATTACCTTCATTATTACCACTAATTATGATCGTTTTTTTTTTTTAGTGTGGAGATACAAAGTAACAAAGTAACCACCTCACAGAAACAAATTGTGATAATTCTTCTTGTTTGTACTCTGTGAGATTCAGTCTGTCAGTAATGTAAAATCAGGATATATTAGTGCCCAAAGGATCCCCAAAATCATATCATTATGTATCAGAGGAATAATGTATTATTTAGGTTCATAAACTTTTGCCATCTAAAAACATTGCAAATGATGCAATAATGTGTTGTAATGGGAAAGCATGATAACTTAGAGATTAAACTGTACTTAAAACTCATTTTACCATGCAGTTTTGGAGCTTTATTGAATAAATTGTTTTCTTTTTCATCATGTGATAAATAGAAACTTACATTCATGTTAATTTCAAATACCATCTATACTCGCATATGATCCGGGTCCAAATGAAACAACATAGACCCTGATCGGCCATTGCATAATGCGCTGGCAGATCAGGGTCTATGTTGTTTGTTCTACTGATTAGTCCCTACAAACTGCATAGACCCAGATCTGCCAGCGCATTATGCGACGGCAGATCTGGGTCTATGCAGTTTGCAGTTGGTATTGGCTTATACGTGAGTATATATGGTTCATTATATGACATGGAAGGGACAGTGTGATGGACCTAGTAATAACAATATATTATTATATGTATACAATTAGAAGTGGATTTTATTGTATTTTCTTTGTTTATTACAACAGGTTATGACCTTAATCAGGTGAACATGTACATAGGCAAGCTGTTTGAGAATGTGGGCGCTCTCATTTTTGAAGCAGCTGAGGAGGGAGAGAAATATAACTTCATGATCACAGGGGTGCAGAGTGTTCTTGGAGAAAGATTGGAGTTTGTGCAGGTAAATATGAAAATATTTCAAAATTCATTTAAACATTAATCAAAAACTTGTAATTATGCAAAGTATTAAAATGAAATTTGTGATGCATGCCACAAGGCAGGGCATATTATGTTATGATGCTGTCCATCTGTTCATCCGTCTGTTACCAATTTAGTTTCTGCATAATAGCTCGAGCTGTCCAACCTCTGCAGTTTCCAAATTTTGTAGATGGTTAACACTTTGGGTAAGGAAGAACCCTATTGATTTCAGGCTCAAAAGGTCAAAGGTCAAGGTCACTTAATGAAACAAGAAAAATGGTTTCTGCACAATAACTTGAATTCTCCACCATTTTCAGTGATCAAACTTTGTGGATGGCTTGCACTTGATGTAAGGAAGAACCTGATCAATTTTGGGATCAAAATGTCAAAGTTCAAGGTCACTGTAATTTAAAGAAGAAAAATTGTTTCCACACATTAACATTAGTTCTACATCACAGATCTTAACCAATCTTTGCAAATGGTTTGTACTTGGCATAAGGAAGAAGTATATCAGTTTTGGAATCTAAAGATCAAAGGCCATGATCGCTATGACTGAAGAAGAAAAGTTACTAAGCTTTGTGGATGGCATGCACTTGAGGTATGGAAGAACCCTATTGATTTTGGGATCAAATTGTCAAAGGTCAGGGTCACTGTGACTGAAAGAAGAAGAATGGTTTCTGCACAATAATATTTGTTCTACATCACAGACTTGGACCAAACTTTGTGTATGGTTTGCACTTGGGGTAAGGAAGAAACCTATTGATTTGGGGTCAAAAGGTCAAAGATCAAGGTCACTGTGACCAAAAGAAGGAAAACGGTTTCATTTGCCTTCACCAAAGTTTGTGGATGACTTACATGCTGGGTAAGAAAGAAACGTATTGAATTTGGGGTCAAAAGGTAAAATGTCAGTGTCACTGACTGAAAGAAGCAAAATGGTCATTACGACCAATTTGGTCAATTATCTCCATAGTCAACCAGGGAACTGATCTTATGTAGTGTTGTCTATAGTCTTCTCGCCAAAGGTGGGAGCACTAAACCCACCATGGAGAGCCATGGTAGCTCATTTGGTAGAGCATCAGACTCATAATCGAAGGGTTGCAAGTTCGATACCCACCAAGGTCAGCCCAGTTTGGCTGTATTAGTATATCATTGGAAGGACATGTAGCTCACATTTCCTTGGAATGATATAGCCAATATTGTGTTGAAAGTGCTGGTAAAAACAAATGAAGCAACCAATCAACTAAACCCACCAGACAACTATGTAGTAGAACAGTTCCCAAGAGAGAAGGCAATAATAGATTTAGTGCTTCCCATAATACTATGTGACATCATATGACATCAACACATGGCATAGTGCCCACTGGAACAGGTGTAATGTCTATAGCCATGTATATTTCCCCAGAGTCACGAGGAAATGTGTACTATCCTAAAATAAATCCTTGTACTTGTCAAACTGGAACTGGAGAATTTATCATGTGATGTACTAAATGTGTATATAGACCAAACAATCTGAGATAGAAATTCATGGAATGTTGTATGTCACCAAATTATTGTAATATAAATATGTTGAAAGCTAGGTATTAAAATGAATTATTAAACTTATTTTCATTCTTTCCAGCCTGTGGCATGTGAAGGACAGATTGAAACATGGCTGACCAGTTTTATCCAGGGTCTGAAGGCCTCATTACAGTTCCAGCTGGCCACTGCCACGGGGGCAGAAAAACTTCCGTCAAAAAAACGTTACATCCGCAGTGCTGGTTCACGTAGGGTTTCTATTACAGGAAGAGTGCCTAGCTCTGTTGGGAAAGGAAAAGGTGAGATTAATATTGAAAGAACCGGTGCAGTAATGTATTTAAGGTATTTCTTAGAGGCATTTGACAGTATAACTAACATTGTTTTTAGCTGAAGATCTTATGTAATTATAGGAAATGTACTGACATGTTTGGAGGTTTTTTATATGAAATATCAGTGTATCACATGGGGTTTTGGTTTTGGTAATATGTAACTCTCATGAAGCTTATCTCTAAATTTTGCTCTATGTCAGGAAAAGGTCTAAAATATTACATTATTTTCATTGTATTAGATTTTACATAATTTTCTCTGTTATTCTAATAGACAAAGATAGAACTGGCAGTAGAGCTAGCAGCCGTGTTTCTAACAAACAGCAGGAGAAAGATGGAACAAAACCAGCAGGAAGTCGGGCTTCCTCTGTAGCTGAACAGCTTCTGCAGGATGCAGATCAAGACCCCCAGCGATCCTGGACCCTGGATCATGTGGCAGAAGTCGTGTACTTGGCCACCCAGATTCAGATGACAGAACAGATTAAAAATGCAATGGCAGGCACAACAGAAGATGCAGAGCAAGCACAGGAACAACAAAAACAAGATACTCTAGAGGTACTTAGGTCACTTACTATAAAGACCCTCAGTACACAGCTAACCTTCTTCTAGTATGGTCATGGTTACCATTAAATTGGTGAAATTTGGTTCTATTATTGCTACTTAACTTATTGTATATACTTACATATAAGCCTAATCTAACTGCAAACTGCATAGACCCAGATCTGCCATCTCATAATGCACTGGCAGATCTGGGTCTGTGCAATTTCTTAGGATTAATCAGTAGAACAAACAACATAGACCCCGTCTATGATGTTTGCAGTACACTCTGCACCCCTGTGATCATGAAGTTGTATTTCTCTCCCTCCTCAGCTGCTGATTTATAAGTGAGTATATATGGTATGTCATTTGATATAGTTTATATTGCTGATTTATAAGCGAGTATATATGGTATGTCATTTGATATAGTTTATATTGCTGATTTATAAGCGAGTATATACGCTGTGTCATTTGGTATAGTTTATATTGCTGATTTCTAAGCAAGTATATATGGTATGTCATTTGATATAGTTTATATTGCTGATTTATAAGCGAGTATATATGGTATATCATTTGATATAGTTTATATTGCTTGAGAACCAGTTATAATAGGTTCCAAATCATACAGTACAACTCTCATGTAGTTTACATAACTCTGCAAGACTATCAAGTGCATGTGAAATCTTACCTGTGCACCCAATTTTTATGCTGCAGGTGCATCATGGTAAAAACTTGAATTGTTACTGCTGCATTTACCAAGTACCTGCTGGATGGGTTTTTTTGTATACAAAAGCTACCTCTCTTTACAAATGATAAGAGGACAAAAACAATAAATTTGCTCTTCAACTAAGTAATTTATCAGTTGCATTACCAGGTATACTGTAAAATATCTGAAAATTAGCCATTGTCAGATGAAGGTAAACTCTTGAATGTATAGTTCTATTTATACATCTCTAAGAAGTTATGGTAGGTTGGTCCTACTGAAAGGGAATTCTTAATAAAATGTTGTGAAGGGCTATAACTCTTGTAATTGGCAAATCACCTTTTACAACTCTGATACATGATCTCACCAAGAATGGAAGTTGCGACTGCATATTTCCTGTCTTTTTGTAATTTATAATATAATGATTTTTTGCATTGGAGAATAAGAAGATATGGTTTTTAATTGTACAATTCTTGAATTCATTTAATTCTGTTACAGGGAGTCCTGAGGAAGATACATTCCAGCATCAAGGCAACCACACTCTTACTGAAAGGTTTGGAAGGCAAGAAGGAGGGAAAGGACAGGAAGCGAAGAGAAAGTGAAGGTATAGTACTCTAGGGATAGAAAAATACATTCTGCAGGAGGCCAGGACAACCATTTTTCCCATTATGAAAACCCAGTCAGGCAACCAAAAGATATTATTAAGAATGATCCTGTTACAATTTAAAATAGAATTATATATTTTTTTCCAGTGATAAACATTTAATCATTAAACTGTCCCCCTGGGCATCTGCAGAAGTGTGCCCAAATTATCTGCATATAATTATGTAGTTAAGCAGTTGAGTGTTGGGTGATTACAATCAGTAAGAGGCCACACTAATCCACATGTTTGGCTACTCATTATCTGATTAAGTAATCACAGTCCATACTACTAGCCCCTCCGGGTGAACCATTAAAGAAACAAGACTTGTGAAGGTTCGTCTTTTGTGAACACACCAAAATATGGTAGTGATATTTTTAATCTCTGACTCAACAGACTGATTTAGTATTATACTTTCTCACTCACTGTAGAGCAGGTGACATTTAATTCTGTTGGCTAACTTTAGCTAAAAGAATATGGCAAGTATAAAGAATCAAACCGATAAGTTGTTGTTGCACACTGCATTGGCTTGAGGGGTAATCGATAAACAAAACTCCCATGTGGAAAGTTTACATTGAGCTGATGGTTTAGGCACAGGATTAATAATATTGGATTAACAATAACATGAACCATAATGATGTAAACTCAGAAAAACATAAAATACGGATAAGTTTCTGGTCAGGGCTGACCAACTGGTAGAAATCTGACAGACAACAAGACAATATAAAAAAAGGCAATTGTTTGATTGTCTTTTATTTGCTGATTTGAAGCAGATTAAATAAGTGTGTTAACATCTGTGTTACTTTCCGTTAGCAGGGTTGATGGTGAGTTACAAGTATTGTGTTCAGTTAGGACTGATTATATACATGACCAAAGTTGTTGAATAGTTTTTATCACAGCAATCTTAAAGGCAACTCCAAAAATCTAATGGTCAGTCAGGATTGGCACAGTTGGTTGCCCAGAGACAACCATGGATTTGCAAAACATTTCTACCCTTGCACTCATTTTGAATAACTGCATACATTTTTAAGCATACCATTAACAGTTTGTTTCTTTCAATCCATAGACTCAAATGTCAGCTGTTGAAAGCATGAATTGTGCTGGATTCACATTCAGTGGATTGCAGGTTCATATCCTGCCCAGACTAGTCCAGGTTGGCTTGTCTGGGCAAGGCACTTTATTCCCATTGGTTCAGCATTAAATAGTCTTTCATGTGCTCATGTGCTGTTAAACGCCAAGCAACCAGTCAATCAGGCAATCAATCTTTATCTAGATTGCTTCAGATGACCTGGTTGTAAATGAGCAGCAGCATTCGATGGAGAATAATTTGTGAATGACAGACATCCGATCCATGGAGAGTAATGTCCTCTATGTGACTTCATACTACAGAAAGTTGGATAAGTTCTGGCCTTGTGTTCTTGAAACATTTGAGTGTAGAGTCCAAGCTCAACCTCAAAGTCCACATTTATTTCCATCTTATAACTTTCACTGTACTAAAGTTAGAATAAAAATATTTTAGGATCTTCTTAATCTGGTTCCTCAATAATCATGTGAAATTTCAAAGTATAATATTTAATTTAGTAATTTTTTAGTTTTGGTTCATGCTTAGAAAGTTTCAAGCATATGGGCCTCGACTTCTGGCTTCATTGGCTACTAGTTTACTCAGGAAGACCTTTCTCTTTCACATTCTTCTGGTCTGCTTTATTATTTTCATACTCTATTCCAGCTCGGTCCCAGAAGGAGCAAGCTGAAGGCGACGGCATTTCTGACACTGCTTCTTTCACAGGGGCAAAAAGTAGTAATGCTGCTTCCATGGGAGCCTCCAGGAAAGGGTCATTGTTTGATGGAGGTGGATTGGATACAGCAAGGTCCCCAATTCCAGAGGAAGAGGGGTCAGTGAAAGAAGAATCACAATGTAAGATAGTTTTATAGTATTTTACTATTAATATGATTTTTTTTTTAATGCATGAATCTATTTATTTATTTATTTACTTACTTATTTGCCAGCTTTTATGATACCCCCCACCCCACTGTGATTGCATGAAAGGGACATATTATTTTACTGTTGTCCATCCATTCATCGATATATCTCTATATCTCTATATCTTTCGGTCCATCCTGAATCCATTTTAGTGTGATAGCACAAAAACTATTAAACTTAGAGCTATGAAATTTTACACACTTTATCATGGTAATAAGTAAATGACCTATTTAAATTTGCAGGTAATCACAGCAATTATTCAGCTTCTTACACATTTTTGAACTTTTTGGAAGGATACTTTTTTCCTTGTTGGCATGATTATGCAAAAACTACTTGAGGTAGACAATTTAAATTTCGTAGGCATGTTTATATGTATATTAGATGACCTTATTAGATTTTCAGGCCATCATAGCCATTTTTCATTTTTGTAACACATTGTTTACTGTTTGAATTGATACTTTTTTTTGGTAATATAATAAAGCAAAAAATACTTGAGGTAAACAAATTAAATTTGGTAGGCATATTGGTATGCATATATAAATTACCTGACTAGATTTTCATGCCACTAGTGCAAATGTTTCAATTTTTCTACATTTTTTAAATTGTTTCAAGTTACACTTTTTGGTTTGCATTGGACTTGTATGTGTTTTACAAACACAAACCAAATTAACTATTCACATAATTCTTTTTTATATTTTGACTTTGCACTTTAAAATTTATTAACGGTTTATGAAAACAATGCATAACATCAGATTGCACAGATAACTTAAGAGTCATATTTTCAAGATCTTCGAGTAGGTCTTAAAAGTCGGAATAAAATAAACCACTCTGTTCACTTTATTATACAGAAGTGTAGGGTATATAGTAATCCTCATGTTTGTCAATTTGTCCATCCTTCCATCAGGCACACAGTCTTGTTAGTGCAACTATTTGCCAGTTTTTGATGGATTGCCATGAAACTCAGGAAATATTATGGTCATCACCTGAAGATGCGCATACAGATAAATTACTTTGCTTCCTTAATTTTTGTTAGAGTTATTGACCTTTTTGTCTTGTAGCTTAACGCAGTGTATGACACAATTTTTTTTGCACAGCTATTTCCAGTTTTAATGGATTGCCATGAAACTTGGTAAATATTATGGTTATCACCTGAACATGTGCATATCAACAAATCATTTTGCTCCCAGAATTTTTGTTTTAGTTATTTCCCTTTTTGTCTGTAGCTTAATGCAGTGCATGATGCAATCTTGTTAGTGCAACTAGTACCACAGTTTTTGATGGATTGGTAAATATTATGTTCATCACCTGAAGATGCGCATATCAACAAATCACTTTGCTACTGCAATTTTTTTAAGAGTTACTGTCTTTTGTCTTGTAGCTTAATGTGGTGTATGGCACAATCTCATTAGTGCAACTTGTCCCACAGTTTTTGATAGATTGCCATGAAGTTGGATGCGGTGTATAACATAATTTTGTGAATGCGGCTACTCTTGCAGTTTTTGGTGGATTGTTGTGAAACTTTATATTTATTATGCTCATCATCAGAATATATGAATATTGACCAATCATTTTACTTGCTCTATTTTCAGAAGAATTATGGGCTTATTTTTACTATAGACTCATCTCCATCATGGGGTAGGGGTGAAATGTGGGAGAGGAGGGGATATATTTATGTGAGCAAATTGCTTACCATTCCTCAATTATTCCAGTACAAGCCATACAGTTTACCATAAAACATTTCCTTTTTTAGCTTTAGTTGAGCCACAGACAATGGAGCCAATTGACACGATGAATTTGTCAGGTGCAGCACAGCCATTGGTAAAGAAGCAAGCAGTTGTTTCTGAAAGTGAAGAAGCAGTAAAGTTGCAGAATGCAGAGATCCGACTGATGCTATTCCCAAGTCAGATCCATAAGCTAAATAGTTTGCTTGCTCTCCTGGCACACCAGCGTGACCTGGTGGAAAAACTTCTTGACACTGAAGATGACTTACCAGCTGAGAGTCTCACCTGGCGCACCCAACTTCATTACTCCTTTAACAAAGATAACAGGACTGTTCCTGTCAAGGTTTGATTTCTTGCAGTGTTTGAAATCAGATTTTAAAAAAAATTAGCACCAATTTGAAACCTGTTTGCCTTTTATGCTAGGCATTCAACATTTCATTGAATGCATAGAGAAGAAGAAACTGGATAACTGCTCTCAATCTGTTTAGTACTTGAGCAGCACTTTGTGTACACAATTATCATCTTGACCCATTTCTATGTGAAATGAATGTGCCGTTAGCTGTGTTTGAATCTTGAAGTTGTGGGTTTAAACCCACATGGATGTGTTGTGATTTTTTCCCACACCTTATTCAAGTATCAGTTTCCAAGATCAACAACAACCCTTAGTTTTCATAGACCTGCATTATTTCTAGATATGTACTCCCTTAATTCTTTGTCCATCCAGCTTAAAACAGGTTGCATATGTCTTTTATTTGTTTGTTTCTGTACATCATTTTGACAAACTATGAGGAAATTCTAAATTGGATAATAATTTTCAACTTACTGACAAAGGAATTCTTCTAATAGATCTCCTAATTCTAAGAATTTTGGAATAGTGGAAAATGTGCTTCACTCATTTTTAATTTTGCTTGTTTTACTGTGTATTTTCAACTTATCTTTGGTAATAAATATAATTGTATATATCTTTTCAGTGCCTAGATAATGAATTTGAGTATGGTTTTGAGTACCTGGGGTCCTCAAATCGTGAGGTGATCACACCACTTACAGAGAGAATGTTCCTGTCCCTTACACAGACCATCAAATCTTATCATGGAGCCATGTGTGTTGGGCCAGTTGTAAGTTCCACTGCATATTTGTCAAGCCTGCCTTGGAAGAAGTGCAATCTAGTAATCACTATAGCATCTATGAGCATTTCCATACATCCCTACATGCCCTAGGTTAAGGTCAATGTTAATTTTTACTTAGAGGTGAGGTTATATTGTAATCCTCATGTCTGTCCTTCCATCCATCTGTCCATCCTTCCATCCAGCACATTCTTGTTAGCACAACTAGCCCAGGGCCTGCAGTTTTTGATAGATTGCGCATTTTGGCAAATCACTTTGCTCTCACAATTTTTGTTCGAATTATTACCCTTTTTGTCTTTTGGCTTAATGCGGTGTATTATAATCTCATCTGTGCATGTATATCCATCCTTCCGTCCAGCACAATCTCACTAGTGTCAACTAGTCCAGCAGTTTTTGATGGATTGCCATGAAAATTAGTAAATATTACGGTCATCACCTGAAGATGCACAAATTGACAGATCACTTTACTCCCTTAATTTTTGTGTGGGTTATTAGTCTTTTTGTTCAGCAGCAGAATGCTGTGTAAGACAGAATTTTGTGAATGCGGCTTGTCTTGCAGTTTTTGATGGATTGCTGTGTAAGACATAATTTTGTGAATGCAGCTTGTCTTGCAGTTTTTGATGGATTGCTGTGTAAGACAGAATTTTGTGAATGCAGCTTGTCTTGCAGTTTTTGATGGATTGCTGTGTAAGACAGAATTTTGTGAATGCAGCTTGTCTTGCAGTTTCTGATGGATTGCTGTGTAAGACAGAATTTTGTGAATGCAGCTTGTCTTGCAGTTTTTGATGGATTGCTGTGACACTTGGTACACAGTATGGTCATCATTTAATGATTCACATATTGACAAATCTTTGTGATCCCTGGATTTTTGTAAGAGTTTTTGCCATGCTTGACTTGCAGCTGGATGCAGTGTATGACTGAATTTTGTAAATGCAGCTACTCTTGCAGTTTTAAGTGGATTGCAGTGAAACTTGGTACATATAATGGTCATTATCAGAAGATATGCATGTTGATCAATCATTGTTCTTGTACTGTTTTCAGAATAGCTATTCTTTTTTTATGAATAGAGACTCATCTCCATTATAGGGGTAGGGATGGGATGTGGGAGAGGTGGAGGTATATTTATGTGAGTAAATTATTCATCATTTCTCTACTTAAAGTTCAGTGTTATTAAAGTTTTCGCTTTCTGGCCAAAGAAAAGGCAGGCTGGACAACTAGGGAATCTCTAGTTGATTCTTATTCTTCTCATTTGTTTTCAGTTTTTTTGTAAGATCAATTATTTATTTATTCTTTGTGAAAATATGTTCTGTCGTATTATGATGGTGTGATATATGGATATTAAAAGAGAATACAAATCTACTGGTATAATGCAGTAAATTTGTGATATACAGAGTCACTGCATAATCAAATTTGCTTGGTTCATGTTGAAGCCCTAATCTGGCTGTGAATTTTTCGCCCAGCTACATTGCAAGATTACAATGAGGATATATGATATTATTATATAATCAATGAATTTGTAAATAGGGATGTTTTTCTGGCTATATTATAACTGTGAATGTAACAGTAGGCGAAATCGTAATAGAAAATTTCACAGAACAAAGCTAAAACTCTGTCCTAAAACAAAAGTGATTGAGTTGTTTAGATTAGTTGTCCTTTTAGTATTTCATTTTGTTTTGCTTTGCTGATCAAGGATTATGTTATAATAGCTGAATATTAACAAAGCAGTCATGGTATTTTCAGTTGTATCACTTTCTGGATATTTTTTTATTCAGTCCAAGCTATTAATAATTTCTTTTAAATGGCTGTATTTTGTGTTTCAATCCATGTATTTTTATATTTACCAACATCGCTAATAAGAACAAATTGCTATGTAATGATAGGTCAAAGGTAAAGGTCCTTTTTCAAACTCACATGTGCATAATTGATTATGGACCTCACACACACATCACCCCTCCACATGGTGTACCTGTATTATCAACCTTTTGGTTCCCTGTTTTAAGTATTTTGTTTGTGATCAAAGCCTTCTGAAACAAAACATGGAACCATAGTACATAGCAAATCATGCCATCTGGTGACAGACCAGAATGATGGGTCATTTTTGTTGCTAGTAAGTGATAGACCAGAAGGTGAAGGTCAGATGGTCATAACCTCATCATAAGCTCATGATTCAAGATTGCCTTTTTGCATTGGGACAAAAGGTTAGAGCTTAAGATCACAAGATGTCATTATAGCAGGGGAGACAATTTCTACTGTTGGATTTTTCAGGAGGGAGGCAAGTATGATGTTGTAAAGGAGATGAGTCGTTGCCTGGGACACTCCCTCTACAAGTTCAACTGCACCAAGAATATGGACTACTGCAACTTACAGGACATCTTTCATGGACTTGCCTCCACAGGTACAGTATGTACACCTCTCCCTGAATAGCTCAAAAGCAGTGGGGTCCATTAAACTTTGACTGCAGCATAAACAAGGGTGTAAGATAGCAAGGGAGACTAAAACTTTGATTAACCCTAACAAGTTATGTGGGGTGGGTGGGTGGTGTTATTAACTTTAGTTGATACAGGAGAATTAAAATATCCTTTGTCCTACACAAAAATTTGTGTAATGGATTTTAATATTATTGGATATTAGCTCTTAAGAAGTCATTAAAGTTAATAAATTGACAAAAGACTTTGAATATAAATCAAGTTGGCATGCAGTACTAAGGAAAATTGTGTATCAGTAAAGTTTCAGTTGCCTTTCTCTCAGTATCAAAGCTCTTGTATCCATCCATTGTAAAAACAAACACAAACGAACTAAAGCTTCATAGATAGAACTACACTCATAAATAGCTGGATCCAAACTCATCAGTATGTTTGCACTGGTTATTTCTGCAAGATAGCAGTTTTAAATGTCACCATACTCTTCTTTGTAGATACAACATGGCAATGATTCACACAATTCCATGTTGTTTATAGTAATAAATACATTCATCACACAGCACTTGCGCTGTCCTGGCTGAGAAAAAAAATTGACCAAAACAAGAAAGAAAAGACACAAATATGTATGTTTTATTAAAACTTGCAAAGTTATTTTTGAATGTATCACTTCAAATTTTGAAGAACATTACACAGATTAGCCAAAGGTAAAAACTTAGGAGCTGTGTATGGTGTGTGATATTAAGAAGAAATTAGGCTGACCTACACCCAGATGTTACTGTGATGTCCACACCTTTCTTATATTGTAATTGGCTGGAGGTAATTATTCTGTTAATTAACTTGTGTCATTGTGTTGAAAGACCATTCAGTTCTCAACAGTAGTCAAATAAAGCCAGCTTAGTTACCGAGTAAAGACTTAATTACAGTCTCATGGAAACATTAATAGGCATCACTGTGACAGTCAGTTCACTCTTTTTATGTTTGCATATTTTATGTTTGCATAGATGAGGGCATATCACATTTATGACGATTACACCAAAACCAAATTGAAAAAAAAATTTAATTAATATTTATTATCATAAAGTGTTGTCACCTGTAGGCATTTACCAGCATTATCACTGATTGATATTTCATTGTATAGTTTATTATTTATTGGGAATATTTTTGTTAAAATGATTTTTTATTAAAATTTGCAAAGTTCATGATGACCATTTCAAATTTTCCACACACAGCTGCTTTTGATGATAAAACTAGTGATATATAAAGCTTTCATTTATTAATTTTGATTGCAATCTTTTCATGTTAAGCAAATAGGAGGCTATATTTACTTTTTTTAATAAGAAAAAATAGGTGATCCACATCTGTCTCCACATTATAAGTGGATTTGTGAATTATCCAGACATTTCAAACAAGGGAATGGGATACCATAAATTTACTTTTTTGTTGTGTGCCAATTTTCCAATTTTCGTGGATTTTGTGGTTGATACATAATGTGGTTTGAAATAGCTAACAAACAATGATCCTTTCTATGAATACAGTAGACCGCTTCCCTGATGCATGAATTAAAGTAATGATGAAAATGTAATTTTTTGCAAAACTATGAAAATGTATGCCTACAGAAATAAATGATTTCACGGTAGTCAGATATGAGTCACTCCTATAGATAAATCATGTGTCCAATTGGCTATTAAACTGTAGTCTCAAATTAATTTACAGTAGTCAGAATTGAGTCATATTATAGATAAGTCACATGTCTAATTGGCTCTTAAATTGTAGTCTTAGTCAATTACTTATATACAGGTCTCAAGACATAATAAGATTTTGTTCTTTGTTACCATTTAGCCTTTTTTTTTTTTTTTAAATAACAAAAAATACAGCTTTAATGGTTCAAGGGATACAAGTCATAATTTTATATCTATCTAAGGTACACCAAATAAATATATCAAGACAGCAGGTCAAGAGAGATGTGAAATTTTGAAAGAATTTCCTGTTGGAACTCAATGTAAATCTGGTTCTAGAGCAGCCAAATCACACCTGAACTTGACATATTCATACACCAGAGGAATCTACTGACACTTAATTCACAATTTAAATTATCCTGACATTCATAATGCATTTGTCAAAAGTGTAATTACCTTATATCAGAAGATATGCCAGTTTTAGGGAAAATCAATATTCAAGATAAATGGGTACTATTTCTTGGTAGCCATATTTTGTGTTCAACCAGGAAACACACATACTGATTGATGCATGATAAGTCACATAAAACTTGTGAGCAGTCACGAAGCATCTAAAATGATTAAATACACATAACCTTGTGTCAGAAACAGAATGATTTCTGACTCATTAAATATGTATTTTATTACAAATGTATTTTAATTCAACAAAAATTAAAATACTAGCAGATCAAATTTTGTGAGAATTTAAAAAAAAAATTGAAACATACATTAGTAATAATTTGCAATTGACTTATTCAGAGGATCTTCTGATAAATTATCAGAATCTTTACAGACTTAGAAAGGGACATTTTATCATCATGTATCTCAAGTAGGTAAACTGCATCTTATTCCATTTGTGACGGGTTTTTTTCAGAGAAAAATTTCATCTCATTACTGTACGTGATAATCAATGGGTGTGCGATATGCTCATATGTTTTTTAAAAATAATTTTTGTGCAGAGATGTTTTCTTAGCATTTTTATTTTCATTTTCCATGGAGATTTCCACCAAATATACAAACTCAGAATCAAGGTACGGCAGTTTTTCAAATCTATAATTGACAAAATGAATAATTCTTACAATTACAATGTCTTTTTGTTTTTCATTTTGTGTAATTTATTCTGTTTCCTCTATTTATAGTAACAGTTTCGTCCTAAAAGTTTGTCCAAATTTCAATTATTGTCTGACAGGTTGCTGGGTCTGTTTTAATAACCTGGACCACCTAGTGCCCTCTGTACTCAGTATTTTTGCCCAGCTGTTTTCCACTGTGATGGAAGCTCTACGGGCTGGTAAGGCTGCCGTCCATCTCCAGTCAGATGATATCCAGCTGAATTCAGGGGCTGCATGTTTTGCCTTGCTGGACAGTGCCCTTCCAGTGATATCAACAAATCCAGAAAAGCTTCTTCTTTTTCCATCGGTGACAGCATGTCTCCCTGACTACATCATGCTACTGTTCAGGACTATCTCCATACCAAAACCTGACATGAAGCTATCACTGGAAGTGCTTCTCCTGAGTCAAGGTATTGCCACACTTGGTTTAAAATGGCCATGGGTATTTTCCTATGTTACGACTCTATGGTCTAAGAAAAATGTAACAGAAAGAAAGTGAAACCAACAAATCAAGTAAAAATCACCAAGCAATTTATTACTAGATAATTAAAATGAAAAATCAAAAAGTCACTTACAGTAATGTGTTTTGAAATCCTAATAATCCAGTAAGAATGATTGTTCTAATCACAAGTCCTAAATATAGAATGTTCCGAATTCACGGCTGTGTCCTTGAATGTTATGATGTGCTAATGGTCTCCAAAGTCCTGATGTACTAGTAATCTTGATGTGCTGATGTCAAAATGAAGTATTCCAAAATATCTGAATAAGTTCAGTTAAATTCCAAAATCATTAATTAAAAATCCAAAATCCAAAAGTTTATGAGCACTGTTATAATCCAATGAATATTTAAAATAATTCCTCTCTTAGAATTTGGAATGAATTTTCACAACTG
The DNA here is from genome assembly GCA_029931535.1 of Margaritifera margaritifera. Lineage (NCBI taxonomy): Eukaryota > Metazoa > Mollusca > Bivalvia > Unionida > Margaritiferidae > Margaritifera > Margaritifera margaritifera. The sequence continues at coordinate 713,598 of JAQPZY010001067.1, forward strand.
TAATAGCTCTTTACAAGACTGATGGTAATTTCAAAACTGAATAAATGTCTACCAAACATGGTATATATAAAGATTGGTCACATGACAGAATGTTCTAGAACATGAGTCATCTTAATGGAATTTTTTACTTGTAAACAAAAATCAACCTTGACCTTCAAATTGAGAAAACATATTGATCAAAACAACCTAATTCAAGGACACTAGTTAAACATGTTTTTCCTGATAACATTAAGATTTAAGCAAATATTAAAGTGAAGAAACATTTATAATTTCCTAAAATATTTATAATATTATATAAACATCACACATAACACCTCCCCTCATAAAGAAAAAGAAAGATTTATATAATAAAGCTTTCTTTTGAATATACATCTAATACTATAATAACCAAAATTACATAAGAACATGTTTTATGATACTGGACTTAATTACATCAAGCAATATTACATTTCTAGGCATGTGAGAGTGCATCTGCAATCACATTGTCTTTTCCCCTGATGTGTTTAATGTCAATGTTATATTCTTGCAATATCAAACTCCATCTCAACAATCTCCGATTTTTATCTTTCATTTTGTTGATGAAAGTAAGGGGATTGTGATCACTGTACACAATAATTGGAGAAAGAGCTGAGGTGACATACACTTCAAAATGCTGTAAAGCCAATATCAAAGCCAAACATTCCTTCTCAATTGTGGAATAATTTTTCTGGTGCTTGTTTAGTTTTTTAGAAAAATAACACACAGGGTGATCCACACCACTTTTGTCTTCCTGAATCAATACTCCACCAACCCCTACATCACTTGCATCAACAGATAATTTAAATGATTGGCTAAAATTTGGTGCAGAAAGAACTGGTGCATTCTTAAGCATGGCCTTTAACTTGTCAAAAGATTCCTGACACTTGTCAGACCAATGAAATTTGGTTTTCTTACTCAATAAACTTGTCAAAGGTTCAGCAATTTTGGAAAAATTGGAACAAAATTTCCGATAATATCCAGCCATACCTAGAAATCGCATCAGTTGCTTTTTACAAATTGGAACTTGAAATTCAGAGATAGCTTTGACCTTAGCTTCTATAGGTTTAACTTGACCTTGTCCCACAATATGTCCTAAAAATGTGACACAAGCATGGCAAAACTCACTTTTACTCAAATTAATTGTCAGATTCGCATCACTGAGTCGATCAAAGAATTTTCGAATCGTTTCCAAATGATCTTCCCAGGTGTTGTTGTAGATAATGACGTCATCGATATAAGCGTCACAATTATCAAGACCAAATGTTATCATGTTCATCAGACGTTGAAACGTTGCAGGCGAATTTTTCATTCCAAACGGCATAACTTTATATTGATAAAGTCCATCTGGAGTTACAAATGTTGAAATTTCTTTTGCCCTTTCCGTCAGTGGAATTTGCCAGAATCCTTTTAAAAGGTCAAACTTGGTGACATATTCCGCATTTCCAATTTTATCAATCCAATCGTCCATTCTTGGGATTGGAAATGAATCAGTTTTGGTGACACTGTTGACTTTTCTATAGTCAGTACACATACGGAAAGTATTATCTGGCTTGGGAACAAGAATACATGGTGAACTCCAGTTACTTTTACTTGGTTCTATGAAATCATTCTCCAGTAAATACTGAATTTCTTTCTTCAGATAGTTCTGTTTGAGAGGATTCATCCTATAAGGATGCTGTTTCACAGGCGCAGAATCTACAATGTCAATGTCATGATAAATTTTACTTGTTCGTGTTGGAACATCAGGAAACAAGTGCTCATAGTCATGTAATAGCTGTTTTAGTTCATTTCTTTCCTGTTGTTGTAGATGTGAAAGTTTCTGGTCTAGGTTGTTCAATATTTCTGAATTCCGAAGATTGGTTATACCAGAGTCACTATAGTCTGATCGTACTCCATCGTTGATATCTTCACTGTGTGGGACAGGTACAACTAAATTAACTGAATAATTAGCTGAGCTATCTCTGTCAAAATATTCCTTTAACATATTTATATGACAAAGTTGTTTCTGTTTCCGTCTCCCAGGAGTGTTAATGATATAATTTAAGTCATTTACTTTCTTTTCAACGGTATAAGGACCATAAAATTTAGCCTGAAGAGGATTCTGAGGTATGGGAAAGAGAGCCAGAACTTTGTCACCAGGTTTAAAACTCCTTTCCTGTGAATTTCTGTCATACCTTAATTTCATTTTTTGACTGAGTAGTGTGAAGATTAGTTCTTGCTACTTCACAGGCCTTTGACAACTTGTATTTGAAATCAGAAACATAATCAAGAAGATTAATCTTTGAGTCTTCATTTGAAAGAAGTTTCTCTTTCAATAATTTCAATGGTCCACGGACAGTATGACCAAAAACTAGTTCAAAGGGACTAAAACCCAACGACTCTTGAACTGATTCCCTAACAGCAAACAACAACAAATGAACACCCTCATCCCAATCCTTTTCTGTATCAAAGCAATATGATCGAATCATATTCTTCAAAGTTTGATGAAATCTTTCCAAAGCACCTTGACTTTCAGGGTGATAGGCAGAAGATTTAAACTGTTGGATGCCTAATTCATGCATAACTTGTTGGAAAATTCCAGACATAAAATTTGACCCTTGATCCGACTGGACAGATTTGGGAAGGCCAGCAAGTGTAAAAAACTTCACCAAAGCTTTCACAATAGTTTTAGTTTTTATATTTCTCAGAGGAATTGCCTCTGGAAATCTTGTAGATGTACACATGATGGTCAACAAGTATTGGTTGCCTGACTTGGTTTTAGGTAAAGGACCAACACAGTCTACTATTATTCTACTAAATGGTTCATCAAATGCAGGAATAGGTTGCAAATGAGCCTTAGGTATCTTCTGGTTGGGTTTTCCTACCATTTGACAAGCGTGACAAGATCTGCAGTATTTAGAAACATTACTTTTGAGTTTCGGCCAATAAAAATGATTCAAGATCTTGTGATAAGTCTTACGGACTCCTAAATGACCAGCCAAAGGAGTTTCATGGACTAAATTAAGAATTTCCTGTCGATATGACTTAGGAACAACAATTTGATAGCTCACTGACCACTCGTCACCAGCAGGTACATCAGGTGGTCTCCATTTCCTCATAAGGACCCCATTTTTCACAAAGTAACACACTGGAACTTGTGTGGCTTCAGTTTCACTAATAGCCCTCTGAAACAAACAAGATATCTCGGGATCTTGCTCCTGTTCAACGACAAGAGATTGTCGTTTGTCACCCTGAGTAGGACAAAGAGAATGAGTTGCCAAAAGAGGATCACTGTGATCAATACCATTTGATTGATCAATACCTGAGGAAAAAGTGACCTCATCAAAAGACTGACCAATACATGTGTCAGCTAAAGGAATATATATCCTGATCAACATCACTCTCAAGAGCTCTTTTTGCCATAGCTCTAGTAACTGCACAAGCAGAGTACAAATCAGGGATTTCAGTTTCGACAGGATCAACTTTCTGATCCAAACAAGGCTCGTCAGTTACAAGTGGATTAACCACAACCTTATCTCCAGCTAGGTCATTGCCTAGTAATAAATGAACACCCTCTATGGGTAAAGAAGTCACTGTCCCAACAGTCACAGGTCCAGAAACTAAGTCTGATGCCAAATTTACACAATGGAGAGGAACATTTACAAAGCCGCACTCAACTCCCTGAACAAGAACACTTTCACTTGAAGAAGACTCCTCAGACAAAGGCAAAGTACCTGATAATAAAAGACTCTGAGAAGCTCCAGTGTCCCTTAATATTTTAATTGGGATAGGTTTGGCAGAATCACCAATAAGTGATATAGAACCTTCTGACATGAATGGTTCATAAGCCTCCAAAATAGAATCAGACTGGGGTTTGTTTGACCCAACAAATGTATTGCTTTCAATACAAGACCGTGACCTTGACCTCGTAGAAATAAGAGCATTTGGAAAAGCTCTGTCTTTACTCTGTTGCTTATTTTTCAACTTGAAGCAATCAGAAATAACGTGCCCTTTCTTTTTACAATAAGTGCACGTAGGAAGAGATAAGGATTTCTGATCAGTCTTATCAGATGTTTGATTCCTAACAGTTGTGCTGTTGTGAAATTTGGAAGTACTCGAATGAGATTGAAATGGTTTTTTACCAGAAAACTGCTGAGAGGACGATTTATTACCAAATGAAATTTTGTGAGTCAAGGAATAATCATCAGCCATACGAGCAGCATTTTCCAAAGTTTCCACATTCTGCTCGTCAAGATAGGTTTTAACATCACTATGGATGCACCTCTTGAACTCTTCAATTAATACGAGCTGTCTGAGGTTATCATAAGCTTGATCAACTTTCTTGGCTGAGCACCACCTATCAAATAGTTGTTCTTTATCCCTTGCAAATTCGACATGAGTTTGTCCAGTTTCTTTTCTACAATTCCTAAACCTTTGTCAATATGCCTCTGGTACCAACTCATAAGCTTTCAAGATGTACTCCTTAACCACATCATAATCAGTGCTTTGTTGTACTGACAGTGAAGTGTAGACTTCACGAGCTTTGCCAATAAGTACACTTTGTAATAACAAAGTCCAATGCTCTCTGGGCCATTTCAAGTTTTCAGCTATTTTCTCGAAATGAAGAAAGTATTTATCTACTTCTTTTTCCTGAAAAGGGGGTACTAACCTAATATATCTAGTAACATCAAAACCTGAACTTGTTTTTAAAGGAGTGGAGTGTGCTCTGTTTGCCAGTTCTAATTCTCTTAATTTAAATTGCATTTCCCTTTCTTCTCTTTGCATCTGCATCTGTCTCTCCTCTTTCTCTCTCTCCCTCTCCATCTGCCTCTCTTCTTTTTGCATTTGTATCTGCCTCTCTTCTCTCTCTCTCTCCATCTGTATCTGCCTCTCTTCTTTCTCTCTCTCCATCTGTATCTGCCTCTCTTCTTTCTCTCTCTCTCTCTGAATCTGAAGCTTTGCCTATTCTAAATCCATCTGGTTCTTTAACTCTAATTCCCTTAATTTCCTGTCAGAACCAGATGCAGGCTTTCTCTTCAAACTTAAAGCACTATTTTCAAAATTCCCTTTCCTACTAAATACTGAATTAAAATAATCTTTATTTCCTGTTTTGTCAATGATACTTTTGCCTCAGATAGACTGTATTTTCTGGCAAGCTCGAGCAACTCATCCTTTCTCATGCACTCTAACCCCTCCTGGGTAGGTTTTGAAATGAAATTCTGAACATTAGATGCCATTGTAAATGCTTGTTGGTTTCACACAAAAAAAATTTCTTTATTAAAAAATCTTTGCCCAAGACAAAAACAAACAAAAAAAATTCCGAGACAAAATCAATATGAATTTCAAAGATAAATTTAATATCTCTGTTACGACTCTATGGTCTAAGAAAAATGTAGCAGAAAGAAAGTGAAACCAACAAATCAAGTAAAAATCAACAAGCAATTTATTACTAGATAATTAAAATGAAAAATCAAAAAGTCACTTACAGTAATGTGTTTTGAAATCCTAATAATCCAATAAGAATGATTGTTCTAATCACAAGTCCTAAATATAGAATGTTCCGAATTCACGGCTGTGTCCTTGAATGTTATGATGTGCTAATGGTCTCCAAAGTCCTGTAATCTTGATGTGCTGATGTCAAAATGAAGTATTCCAAAATATCTGAATAAGTTCAGTTAAATTCCAAAATCATTAATTAAAAATCCAAAATCCAAAAGTTTATGAGCACTGTTATAATCCAATGAATATTTAAAATAATTCCTCTCTTAGAATTTGGAATGAATTTTCACAACTGTAATAGCTCTTTACAAGACTGATGGTAATTTCAAAACTGAATAAATGTCCACCAAACATGGTATATATAAAGATTGGTCACATGACAGAATGTTCTAGAACATGAGTCATCTTAATGGAATTTTTTACTTGTAAACAAAAATCAACCTTGACCTTCAAATTGAGAAAACATATTGATCAAAACAACCTAATTCAAGGACACTAGTTAAACATGTTTTTCCTGATAACATTAAGATTTAAGCAAATATTAAAGTGAAGAAACATTTATAATTTCCTAAAATATTTATAATATTATATAAACATCATACATAACACCTAATAAATATAGACTTCTAGATTCATATGATTTTGTAGACTTTATTGAATTTTCTCACTCTTCTTTTTATCCAATAGAAATCTTATGTTTTGAACTTTTTTCTGCATGTTAAAAACACTGAAACTGATGATTCGTATGGCAAGTTTTATTCAGTGTTGAGTTACTTCTCATTTGAAGTGAGTTACATTAAGACAAAGGATCCGGAGTAACTTTACTACAAAATAATTTTTAGCCTTGGACTCTACCTAAGTTCAGCTTGCCCCATGGGTGTGGGGTTTTTAAAACCAGGTTGCAGGAGAAACTCATGTTCATCCATTTACAGTTGAATATTATTTATTTTACATGTTGGCAGGTGGGGGTACATCAGTATCTATGTCTTTCTGCCAGGTCTGATTGTTCATAAACATTTTCATTTGCAGAGTATAACTCTCAAGCTGTTCAGTGTATTTCAAGCAGACTTGATACACATGTTAAGCAAGTTGCATAGAGGTGCCTTTTTATGCTTGGAATTTTCCAACTTCAGTATTTTTTATGTTACGATAGAAGTAAAGTGTAGCATAAGTAGTATAAAAATTGATAGCACTAGACCATATGGTACTGGTATAAATAGTATATAAATTGACAGTTCTGGATCAATGGTACTAGTATAAGTTGTATATAAATTGACAGTTCTTGGTCATAGGTACTAGTATAAGTAGTATATAAATTGACAGTTCTGGATCATAGGGTACTAGTATAAGAAGTATATAAATTGACAGTTTGGGATCATAGGTGCTAGTATAAGTAGTATATAAATTGACATTTCTAGGGTACTAGTATAAGTAGTACATAAATTGACAGTTCTGGATCATAGTTAATAGTATAAGTAGTACATAAATTGACAGTTCTGGATAATAGGGTACTAGTATAAGTAGTACATAAATTGACAGTTCTGGATCGTAGGGTACTGGTATAAGTAGTACATAAATTGACAGTTCTGGATCATAGTTAATAGTATAAGTAGTATATAAATTGACAGTTCTGGATCATAGGGTACTGGTATAAGTAGTACATAAATTGACAGTTCTGGATCATAGTTAATAGTATAAGTAGTATATAAATTGACAGTTCTGGATCATAGGGTACTAGTATTAGTAGTACATAAATTGACAGTTCTGGATCATAGTTAATAGTATAAGTAGTATATAAATTGACAGTTCTGGATCATAGGGTACTAGTATAAGTAGTACATACATTGACAGTTCTAGATCATAGGGTACTGATATAAGTAGTATATCAATTGACAGTTCTGGATGATAGGGTACTAGTATAAGTAGTATATCAATTGACAGTTCTTGGTCATAGGTACTAGTATAAGTAGTACCTAAATTGACAGTTCTGGATCATAGGGTACTGGTATAAGTAGTATATCAATTGACAGTTCTGGATCATAGGGTACTAGTATAAGTAGTACATAAATTGACAGTTCTAGATATAGGGTACTAGTATAAGTAGTACATCAAATGAGAATGCTGGACCATAGAGTATTTTCAGTAGGAGTCTTTACATAAAGAAATAAGGGTGTTGAGTTTTATTTACAGATACATGATTTAGAATTTGATTTTAAAAAGTCCAGGATTTGGGATTTTGATAGAACTTTCTATGCTTGTAAATGTAACTTTTTGCACTATTGCATGAAGTGCAGCAAGAAAAACAATTAGTATTATGTATATATCTGAGACTGTAAAGAGTCTTATTTTTCCATATTCTGATGCTTGATGGTAAAAAAAATACATCTTAATGATGCCTCATTAATTTTAACATGATGCACATTATTCAAGAATCTTCAGTCTGTTGGTATTTGTTTTATAAATAAATATTATTTTAAAGTTCATTGCATATTTCTATTTTCTCTCTTTCTCTCTCTCTGATCATTTCTGTTGACTACTGTAGATACTCACGTATAATCCGGGTCCAAATGCAAACAACATAGACCCTGATATGCCGGTGTATTATGCTACAGCATACCAGGGTCTATGTTGTTTGTTCTACTGATTAGTCCTTACAAACTGCATAGACCCAGATCTGCCATCACATTATGCTATGGCAGATCTGGGTCTATGCAGTTTGCAGTTGGTTCCGGATTATACGCGAGTATATACAGTAGGTTTGTGCATTAATCATCTCAAACTACCACTAAAGTTACTTTTTTAGGTTTTGTGAATGGTAGAGAGCTATCCAAGAAGACAACGACATTATGTGAGCTGTGCAGCAAAGTTCTTGGTACCAACACACCAATCTTAGAGCACATGTTCATTGGTAAGTTTCTGTTAACTCAGAATACACTGACCCACAAACTATCAATTAACTGCTGAGGTGAATAAAATTACAACTTTTATTTGCAAAAAACGTATTTACACAAATGTCAGAAAAGTATTTTTCAAATGATGCATGATTCATGTAAAAAAGGAACTTAACTTCATGTAATATAGATTTGGCCAAGGAGTGGTATTTTTTAAAATCTAAAATTAATTTGCCTAAATGAACCAATCTTATGATGGACACGGCCTTTTTCATGCAATTCTTACTTCAAAATTATAGACATCTATTCTGTTGTTGCTTATTCCAAGGTTACCTTGAATGCTTTATTGTAAACTAAACTTTTTACTTTTAGTCAGATCACACAACTTCCAACCCATGTTTGATCAATTGAAAAACAAGGAAAAGCATACGGTTTTAGTGCTTTGTTTCTTTTGATTGAGGAATTAATGAAGAAAAGTTTCTTTAAATACAATAGACATTGAAACCAGTCTAAAAATTACACTTAGGGACCACAAAAATGTGTCCTTTGTCTGGGGTTATAGTGATGTTGAAATTAATTAAAGGACTTGTAAATCTTGTCCTTTATGACCCAGTGTCAAGGATGTGTCCACTAAGCAGATTTCATTATATGTAACAAGGACGGTACCTGTTTTGCTTTTTTTATTGTTCATCCAAGCTAGATTAGGCATTTACCTCACCAATTTGTTTATATTACCAATTGTATCTGTCACAATGCAAAAAGCAACTCATTTGTTGTCAACAAAGTTAAGATCATTTTATCAACTATTTGAAAATCTTGCTCATATATGAATTCACTTTCTTTTTTTCTCCATATCAATAAATGTATTGATCACTAGACCAGGTTTTGTCTATCCTGCCTTGACAGAAACTCGTCATCATGATCACTTTTGTGTCAGTGCATGTATTCACCTATCCATCAATGTTAAAGTTTTTTACTTAGTTAATTAGAAAGCAGGCTCAACAAAAAAAGGGGGTTTTCTTGTGCCTTAATTGTGTCTTGCCTGTCAAGCATGTTTATATTTACATATCATATTTTTATGGCAGCAGCTACATTGGCAGTGTGGTGTTCACTGGTATCAATGATGTAAAGATTTTGTGTTAAAGGTTTTCAAAAGTCATATACCATACATTGGAGCATAAAAATGTGCTCTACACACAACCAATGTTCATCTTAGTATTTATCATTTAATCTCAGATGTGGAGTCCTTATTATCTGCTAACAAAGGAGATGACCAGCATTACATAGCCATATAGTCCTTTTTCTTATTTGAATTTATTTTGAACCATCTAAAATCTCATCATTTTTCAGGACTTGAAAAAATTCCAAGGGATGACCTTAAATACTGTATGTAGCTACCATATATGCTCACTTATGAGTCAGATCCATCTGCACACAACACAGACCCTGACCTACTGTTGCATAATGTGCCAACAGATCAGGGTTTATGTTGTTTGTTCTGCTGAATAGTCCTAGCAAACTGCATAGATCCAGATCTGTTGGCGCATAATGCGACAGCAGATCTAGGTCTGCCATTTGCAGTTAGATCCGATTTATAAGCGAGTACATACAGTAGGTTGAACAATGTTGCTAGTAGTGCATTAACAGCATTTCTTTGTTGTAGACTCAATAATTTGACGGTAAATAATTGACTTAGTGCTATGAATTTTTATAGACAGGTTGTTTGATTAGTTAACATTAACAATACTTATTGTAGTTGTTGGATAATATGTGTATATGAAGCTTTACTTTTGAATAAGTATTTACTTAATATTTTGTACATTTTTTTAGCTTTTTTTTTACTTAAGTTGTTGGGCTTAGAATTATTTTTTTATATATTTTATACCATCAAATACTTCCATCTCTTTTCATAACAAGAATTGTATCTGTAATATAAGCAAGTTAGACACATTTGCTTTAATTACTAAAGTTTTGATCACTTGATTATGATTCAACCTTTCCTGCATTTTCTATGAGATGTATTAATCAAATGAAAAGTAATAATAATCTACCAAAAACAAAGGTCCTGTTGAATATATTCACTGAAGAAAATATCTGATATATTACTGATTTAATAATATAGCAGACAAAAATACAAATGTACAAGATGTTGCCATTGTTATATCTGCTTCATCAGGTGACTAGTTCTTTTTATTTTTGTTAGACTGGTCTTCAGAAAGACTCAGAAACCAGCTTGTTAAAGCTACTAGCCAGATAGCTTACACAAATAACAACACTGACTAGTTCTTCTTCCTTTTGTTAGACTGGTCTCTACAGAAAGACTCAGGAACCAACTGGTTAAAGCCAGTAGCCAGTCACCTTACAGAAATAGCTCTTCTTCATTTTGTTAGATTGATTACTTCAGAAAGACTCAGGAACCAGCTAGTAGCAAGTCAGCTTACAGAAATAATAACACTGACTAGTTCTTATTCATTTTGTTAGATTGGTCACTACATAAAGACTCAGGAACCAGCTAGTAGCAAGTCAGTATATAGAAATAACAACTTTGACTAGTTCTTATTCATTTTGTTAGATTGGTCACTACATAAAGACTCAGGAACCAGCTAGTAGCAAGTCAGTATATAGAAATAACAACTTTGACTAGTTCTTATTCATTTTGTTAGATTGGTCACTACATAAAGACTCCAGAACCAGCTAGTAGCAAGTCAGCTTACAGAAATAACAACACTGACATCTCATATGTTAGATTTTTATTTGCACATTATAAAATTATGGATAATAAATCAGAAATATTCTGTACCAGATATATTTAACAGGACTTTTCTTTAAGGTAGGTAATTATTATTTCCCAGGGGGTACATTTTCTGGAAAATATTGGAAAGGCGGAATCGTAGTCAGGTGACCAAAACTTTACTTGCAGTCAGTTTGGAGAGTCATTTCTTAGCATAATAACACATTTGGCCTGTATATTGCTGTGGTAATGTGCTTGCTTTGTGCCTATGTGGTCTCGGGTTCAGTCCCTTGTGATGGCATATGCAAAGGTTATCATTTGTCCATCCAAGGTCATAGGTTTCCTCTGGTTAATTTTCCATTGGCCAGGCCTTCCCCTCAAAGAGAACCTTTTGCCATAGTCTTGGCCTGCCCAGACTTTATCTGCATAAAGAATTGCAGATACAGCTCTCCCCCATTATAACACAGTACTTGGTGTCCATAAATGCTGATTGCGTTATGTACTAAACCATGGTATAGTGAGAATAGTAGAAAATTATATAAATGCTTGTATGTGTTCTGTCTTAATTCACTTGTAAATACAGGTAATACTGAATTTACTCTTAAATCTAACTGATTTTGCAACAACTTAATTGTTTTAATGGACCTTATTTGTAGTTACAAATGAGCATCTATCAGTGACTGTCACTTTCTCTCTGGTGATTGGATAATGCACTCTGGGTTGCATTGAATCACTTAAATCGCTACTTTTGCATGACATGTACCAAAGGTTATTGTAGGCCATTGTTTATTGACACTCGGATGGCAACAGATCACAGGAAGTGGCGGCATATACATATGACATGCCACTGTTAATCCTTTCTGTGATCTGTTGCAGTCCAAATGTCAATTAACAATGACCTACAATAAGCTGGTCTTTTATATGATTGACGAGATGTGTTTGCAGAGATTAAGTCACTGATCTGCTGGAGTGGCTTCAGTGCTAAAGGAAATTTTAACCATCCAATATACTGTTACCAAATAAAATAACTGACATGGACCGATTAAAATAGTGGCTCATTAGATACATGGTTATCTTTGGGTGTGCTATAGCCTGTTAGGAATACAATATCTGACATTGAATACAATAGCGGCTAATTAGAGTCAAATGCTGACTGTAAAGACACGTTCTGGCCATGTCCAAATCAAGAACAGTGGTTTTGATGTAAATTTTTCTGCTGATGAATGTTAAAAATTGTATATATATATAAAAAAAAATCAATTTCATAATTTTGGCCTTGGGGTCCATAGTGTTACCGAGTTATATCGGGAATCACGTTATAGCAAATCACATTATAAAAGGGGAGAGCTGTATCAGTCTTTGGAAATAATGACAAAAATGTTGCCTTGCAATTTGTTTACATCAAGCAGATACATTTAGATCTCATCCCTTGAGAAAGTGCTGAGATAATCAATAATATGACCTCATAATATACATAACGTAAAAAGATTCTAGGTTTGCATGCAACTAAATTATTCTTACAACATTCTTCCTGACTGATATATATTTTACTTTACTTTGCCTTAAAGGTGTCAATTGGCTTGCTTTATTTTCATTAATAATTTTATTTAGTCTTAGTCAACACCTGCAGCATTGCCTGGCGCATCAAAATTTGGAGTGCCTTGGTTTTATTTCACATTGTTTTTTCCCCAGGACCTGGTTTGGTTTTCCAATAGCGTAGCAATAAAAGTCAAATTGGCAAGGTGACCCAGGTTATGCATGCCAACATCCACTCTTAAATACTGTAGAACTGGTAACTATTTACTTGGCTTTAAATTTTTGCACTTTTTATTTAAAAATTTGACAAGTTTAAATTTTAATTTTTCTGGTAAAGGAACTAAACTCTGGCAAGATTTAATACAACATATATATATATATATATATATATAAAATAAAACTTTAAATGTAAATGACATTTTATAACAGCATTCTACTGTCATTTTAAAATAACAGATGACAAGTGTTGCTGTGATTAAACAATTACAATCACTAGGCACTAAATTCAAGTCAATAAGCACTGTTACTCAAAGCTAAAACCAAAATTTACCCATTTTCATTGGGTTGTTTGTACTCCAGGTTACTTGCTATATTAGCTAAACCTCCATTATACATGTGGTAAGGATCTGCCCACATCATTGTGAACCTGAACAAGTTATGAAGCAAGGGGCAAGTATTGGGATAACCCATAAGGATGGATTATTCTGTGATTTTAATTTTTGCAGATGCATTCAGACTGTAATAATGAGTGAAAATTATACTAATTCAGACATTACTATTTGTATGATGAGTTGTGATAAATTGCTGTAACATGAACATAAAATATAAAATTTAAATTACCATAGTACTCGCTTATAAGTTGGGTCCAACTGCAAATATAGACCCTGATCTGCCAGCACATAATGCACCAGCAGATCAGGATCTATGTTGTTGGTTCCTACTGATTAGTCCTATCAAACTGCATAGACCCAGATCTGCCGGCACATTATATGATGGCAGATCTGGGTCTGTGCAGTTTGCAGTTGGATCCAACTTATAAGTGAGTATATACAGTATAATGGACTGTTCAATTCAGTCACTTTTTTGTACGATACACATGTTATTGAGATGCTTAATCTTCTCATAAGCATGTTAAATCTATCATTGAATCATTTAATTTTTCAAAACTGCAGTTATGTATTTGTGTGAGTGTGAATGAAATAAATCATTGTCATTGCAGTTGTGAAAAATAGTCCTTCTGGACCCATGATTATAAAACATACTCGCCACATATTCATGAAACTCCACAGCTTTTCTGTGCACACTAAAATTTTGATAGCTTATAAATTAATAAACTAATTGCAATACAAGAGATTTCAAATTAGAAGTATATTTTGATACAGATGTCTATCAAATATTTACACCATATATAGAGAGGATATTTGCTTGAAACGAGTGAATAACGGATATATTTCATCGAGTGGGTGAAAATACTTAAGTTTTTCACCCACGAGATGAAATATATCCGTTATTCACTCAGAGCAAGCAAATATTCTTTTTATTTTATGCTCAAGCGTATTGTTTAGCAATTTGTATAACACACTGAAGTAGCTGATTTATTACTGCATCCTGCACGATAATGTCAGCAGTTTACCTTTTGTTCTGCTCTGTTTTGTGTATATTTGCACATAAAATATCAGTAGTTACATAATGCTCCTCCCCAATTCAAGGTAAAACAGCAGATAAAAAGAAAATGAAAAAAAAAATATTTGCTTATTGCTGGATTTGAATCCGGTTCGCCTGGATGCGAAGTAGCCATCTTAACCTTTACACCACACAAGCGTCTTGCAAAAAGTTCTGAATTTGTTAGTTATAACGTTATCAATGTTTATTGACGGCCAGTGAAAAAATATGATATTTTTTCACTGCAGTGAAATATCACAATTATTTTACTCTGAAAATCCAGTAATTCACTGCCTAGCATAAAATAAATTTGCTTATAAGTCGAGTCCAACTGCAAACAACATAGATCCTAATCTGCTGTCCCATAATGCAGTATATTTAGATACAGATGTCTATCAAATATTTATAACATATATACTTGCTTATAAGTCGAGTCCAACTGCAAACAATGTTGATCCTGATCTGCCATCGCATAATGTGCCGGAAAATCAGGGTCTATATTGTTTGTTCTACTGATTACTCCATAAAAACTGCATAGACCCAGATCTGCCAGTACATTATGTGATGGCATATCTGGGTCTGTACAGTTTGCAATTGTACTTGACTTATAAGCAAGTATAAACAGTAGTTTATTTTGTAACAATTGAACAAATATAAGACCTATAACAAAAGTCATTTTGAGTTTGAGTAAGCACTCAAGTT
Source organism: Margaritifera margaritifera (assembly GCA_029931535.1). NCBI lineage: Eukaryota > Metazoa > Mollusca > Bivalvia > Unionida > Margaritiferidae > Margaritifera > Margaritifera margaritifera. The sequence goes on from JAQPZY010001067.1 coordinate 728,616, forward strand.
GAGGAATTTCATGGATAGGGGGCCTGACACTCAAACTCACTCTACTCAAAATCCAAACTTCTGATTGGTCAGTAATTTGAAAGTAGTCAATCAAAACACAGAACTTTATGAAACTGGGGTTGAGTGGGAGTATGTTTTGTAATCTTGGGGCCTGGATTAATCATTGGGTTATTGATTAATGAAGATGTTTTCCTCACCCTATGTTTACGTCACATTAGAAATTTTGGATGATTGTTTTTAGGCACTGTTATTTTGTTGGCTAGAAATTTGAGTGACTGTAGAACTAGTATGTATATGTATATACTGTATTATAATTTTCTCCAGGACTATCTGCTCCTTGTACCCCTATCTACACCTGACTAAATAAAAGCACAGCATTGCTAAAATCTGCATGACAATGATTCACTTCTTTCAACTATTTTTAATCTTGAAACCAACCTTCCAGATCTCCATATAAACACTACTGTATCCATTTTCCACTGCAAGTGAACAGCTTTTGCTAATGTTAATCCCATGCCATGAATTTGGAACCCCAAATACATTTTGGTGATAATGACTAGCTTCATGAAATGCATGATGGGATGCTGGATGAGTCTATTTTTGAGAAGGGGTGGACATCATAGAAATAACTCAATTTGTTAAATAGTTGCATAGGCATGTATCCGAAGCTGGCTGAACAGTATGAAACAGCTCACTCTATCAAGCTCAAACTGATTCATTCAGCCAAATATAGAAGCATATGAATCGATCTCTGTAATCAACAAAATTATTGTCTGTAAAGCCATTCACTTTGAGTCATAATGAATGTGATAATGTTTGCATTGAGATGTGTAAGGTTGGTTTAAAAATTCAAAATATTTGAAAGAATTTAATCATTTTCATGTAAATTTGAGCAATATTGTGCTTTTAGTTAGTCAGATGTAGATAGGGGTACAGGTTGCAGAGGGTCCTGGAGAAAACTATAGTACATTTATTTTGTTCTGTACCCACTGCTTACAGCATGGGCATCTTGATTTGATCATGTCTGTCTGTATCTCTCTATGCCTATCCATCCTTCTTGAAAAGCTTGTTAGCAAGATTGTGTGCAAACCACTCAATATAGAGAAATTAAATGTTTCTAGCATATTTATATTCATACATAGATGACCTGATTAGATTTTCAGGCAATCAAAGCAAGTTTTCATTTTGTTTTACACATTTTTTAACTTGTTTGACTTAAGCAATTTGAGGTAGACAAATGAAATTTGGTTAGTTTATTTGTATTATTCTGTAGATAACCTGATTAAGTTCTAAGTCCATTACATCAATTTTTACACACTTTTGAACTTTTTGGACTTTGACTTTTTGACAAAAACCTTGTTAGCACAATTAAGCCAAAATCATAAGATGTAGACAAATGAATTTTGTTAGGCTTTTTGGGATTCATATGCAGATGACCCAGTTAATTTCAGGCCATTATAGCAATTTTCCAATTTTTTTTTACATATTTATGAACATGTTGGACTTGGACTTTTTGGTTTGCAATGGGACAGTGGGGGCATACCTGTTTATAAACACAGATCTAGGATGTAGACTATGTTGAACCAAATCTAATGTGTTTGATATAAATCAGGGGGTCCTTTTTTCAGTGTTGTGTTTCATTTCATAATACTTTTTAATTTTCATCAATCCAGAACCTTCTTTGTGTGAATCAGTGGTACATGTAAACATGAAAGATCTTTAAATTTCCAGATTGTTGTGGAAGTCTTGTTGAAGAAAATTATGGAATCAAAGAAAATTTGCATTCATTGCCATCAAATACATGTTTAGACACATAATTGTTTCAAGTCGCAAAGCAGAGAAGTTAACAAGCTAAATAGATTTTGCCTTCGTATAAAGCTGCCATTTTGCCAGGACATTTAACTTTATAGCAGATAAAACCAGCAAGTATATGCTTTTGTCATCCTGTTACTAATTGATGCATGCATGGGGTAATTATTATTTATATATTCATTATTAAACCTGGAACTAGTCCAACCATTGAGATACAAATTCAGTCAATGGTGCCAGACTATAGTTTTGCATTTAAGCTTAATTCAGTTAGCTTTGCTTTGGAAACTTTGCATGAATGCATGAATAATAAGAAGCTTCAAATTACAATTTATTTCTATTTTTACGTGAAAATTGATTGTTACCTTTAATTTCTTCAGAGTAATTATATTTTTAAAAACTGTTAAGATACTTTTATCTCTTAACTTTTTATTTCAAAATTTCTTAAATTATTCCAAAGGATTGTCTGAAAACAACTGGGGTTTGAGACAAATCAAATAGTATTAATCTTAATATTAATTTCTTAAGAAAAATTAAACAAGATTTCATCATTGATTGTAAATAATTTGCAGATGTTTATGTATTACCCGCAAGTGCCCATACCCATGGTAAACCAAGGTTTATAAACATGCTGTATAAACTGTTAGAATATTAACATTACCGTATATACTCACGTATAGACTGGGTCCAAATGCAAACAACATAGACCCTGATCTGCCATCACATAATGCGCCGGCAGATCAGGGTCTCTGTTGTTTGTTCCACTGATTAGTCCTTACAAACTGCATAGACCCAGATCTGCTGGCGCATTATACGATGGCAGATCTGGGTCTATGCTGTTTGCAGTTGGTATCGGTTTATATGTGAGTATAAACGGTACTCTATACATGCAGTATAATCCTTTTGGAAGCTGTATGTTTCATAGAACATGGTCTGTTCCATAAGCAAGGTTTAAAAACCTTGGCTGTTTTGACTAATCAACAATTGAGCCACAAAGGTCACAGTTTCATTAAACCTAGAATATTATTCAGTACAACAGGTCACTCAATCAGCCTTAGAAATATACAACTTTCTTTGCCATGTCAACATTTAAGAAACATAAGCTAAAAAGTTTACCATATGTACAGACCCTAACTATCAGTCACATGTTATCTACCCCTACCATATGTACAGACCCTAACTATCAGTCACATGTTATCTACCCTACCATATGTACAGACCCTAACTGTCAGTCACATGTTATCTACCCCTACCATATGTACAGACCCAAATTATCAGTCACATGTTGTCTACCCCTACCATATGTACAGACCCAAATTATCAGTCACATGTTATCTACCCCTACCATATGTACAGACCCTAACTATCAGTGACATGTTATCTACCCCTACCATATGTACAGACCCAAATTATCAGTCACATGTTGTCTACCCCTACCATATGTACAGACCCAAATTATCAGTCACATGTTATTTACTGCATGTGTTCTTTTCCAGGTTGTGATTTTTCAGCAGGTTTCCATGGTTGGAGCATGAAGACTCTAAAAGGAGTTGTGACTGAGGCAGGGGCACATCTTGAGAAACTCATGTCTCAGCAGGAGGACTCGGGTAGGATGTCTTCCTGTGTGTATGTGTATGAGAGAGAGAGAGAGAGAGAGAGAGAGAGAGAGAGAGAGAGAGAGAGAGAGAGAGAGAGAGAGAGAGAGAGAGAGAGAGAAGGGGCACACATGGAGATGCTAATATAAAGAGGTGGAGGATCCTGTCAAAATGCATATGTGTGTGTGTGCGCTAGCCACCCAGAAAAGGTTGCATCAAAGCTGGAAATGAAATGGAATTCATGAAATAACATATTCACAAATATTTTTGCTAGTTGCTAATGTGTGTGTGTGTGTGTGTGTGTGTGTGTGTGTGTGTGTGTGTAGTAAAGATTGTTTATAACATTTCACAGGGGATTATAGTTATGAATGAGGTGTTATATGAGGTGTTATTATTGGGGGCAGATCCAGAATATCATTTAGAGAGGAGAAGTAGGCAAGAGGTAGAAGTAGGCGAGGGTTCTGTGGGATGGAGCTCCATATGGAGGCCCAGAGGTTGAAGCCCATGCAACCTCATGCATTTTAAGTTTTTCCAGGACACAATTTTAACCAGCTAATTCTCTCTGATGGACCACACAAATCAAACACTATAAACAGTTATATGTTGTAATGAAAGTTATAGCAAAGCCTTTGAAATATATAATAATTAGGAATTTGGCTTGGAAATTAAACTCAAACATTCTAATAAAGAAAAGATTTTATCCAAGAACATAATAATCTCTCTCTCTCTCTCTCTCTCTCTCTATATATATATATATATATATATATATATATATATATATATATATATATATATATATATATATATATATATATATATATATATGTGTGTGTGTGTGTTTTGCTGGCACCCCAACATAATAACCCAAGGCAAAATATCCCAGACAGCAAAGCTCCAACAAAGAAGCCCCATCAGAAAAGCTCTGACAAAATAGCTCTGACAAAAACACCCTATACAGCAGGTAATAAGTGTAAAGTATTAATTATGGTGTGCATTGCATAGTTCTGAAGCTATTGCAACTAAAATCTAGAGCAAACATTGTGATTAAACAATGTATTGACTATTTAAAAAAATGTAATGTCTCATAAGTACTTAAGCACCCAAAGCCAATACCCTTTATGGTCCAACACTGATTAATCTATATGCTAGAGTAAATGCTTTAATTAGTGAATGTATAGACTAACAAACACTAATTAAATAGGTTCCAGTGTGGGTATATAGTAATCATCCCCATGTGCTTGATTAAAAGGTAGATCAGTCATGAAGAAGACAGAATGACAGAAAAGAAAAAATTGCTGTTATTCGATCGGTTTAGATATCGGAAGGCGAGGATCAATGCAGATGGGAGTTCATCATGGAGGTGCATCCAGCCAACCTTTTGAGGACGATTGAAGGTGCTCAATGATGCCACAACACTAATTATGGAACACAGTCATGCACCCAATCCAGCAAATAATGAAGCAGTGAAATCAATTGCCAAGATACATAGACGAGCAGCACATGGCATAGAATAACCAAGACAAATTATCCAACATAGTACAGGTTGAATTTCAGTTGAGACTGCATGTCATTTACCAAAATATACAGCATCACAGAGAACAGTTGAACATAAACATAAATGCATGCAACAGCCATTCCTGAATCTGATTACAGTTGCAGCTATTGCAATCGTTCAAGCTGTGGGATTCTGGAGAAGCTGATGTTCATCGTATACCAATGCTAATAAAATTTATAAAGTTCAAGAACCAAGCTAATTTTACAGGGTTATTTTTTCTTGGGCTATTTCGTCTGCAAGCTTTTTGTTGGGGCTGTTTTGATGGCTCACCATGTTTTGCTATTGACATGATAAACTTTTACAAGTTTATTAACTAAACTTTTTAATATTCTTGCTGTTAAATTTACTTAATATGTTCATATTGATTTGCAGATGAACTGTTTGCTGCAGAGGAAAATGAGAAACATGAAGCTGTGGATCAGGAGAAGGGTTAGTGTTAGTTTTTTATTGACCCAACAGTGCTAAATAGTAATCATTTTTTATTGACCCAACAGTGCTGAATAGTAATAATTTTTTATTGACCCAACAGTGCTAAATAGTAATCATTTTTTATTGACCCAACAGTGCTGAATAGTAATAATTTTTTATTGACCCAACAGAGCTAAATAGTAATCATTTTTTATTGACCCAACAGTGCTAAATAGTAATCATTTTTTATTGACCCAACAGTGCTGAATAGTAATCATTTTTTATTGACCCAACAGAGCTAAATAGTAATCATTTTTTATTGACCCAACAGAGCTAAATAGTAATCATTTTTTATTGACACAACAGAGCTAAATAGTAATCATTTTTTATTGACCCAACAGAGCTAAATAGTAATCATTTTTTATTGACCCAACAGAGCTAAATAGTAATCATTTTTTATTGACCCAACAGAGCTAAATAGTAATCATTTTTTATTGACCCAACAGAGCTAAATAGTAATCATTTTTTATTGACCCAACAGAGCTAAATAGTAATCATTTTTTATTGACCCAACAGTGCTAAATAGTAATCATTTTTTATTGACCCAACAGAGCTAAATAGTAATCATTTTTTATTGACCCAACAGAGCTAAATAGTAATAATGTTTTATTGACCCAACAGAGCTAAATAGTAATAATTTTTTATTGACCCAACAGTGCTGAATAGTAATCATTTTTATTGACACAACAGAGCTAAATAGTAATAATTTTTTATTGACCCAACAGAGCTAAATAGTAATAATTTTTTATTGACCCAACAGAGCTAAATAGTAATAATTTTTTTTTGACCCAACAGAGCTAAATAGTAATCATTTTTTATTGACCCAACAGAGCTAAATAGTAATAATTTTTTATTGACCCAACAGAGCTAAATAGTAATAATTTTTTATTGACCCAACAGTGCTAAATAGTAATCATTTTTTATTGACCCAACAGTGCTGAATAGTAATCATTTTTTATTGACCCAACAGAGCTAAATAGTAATCATTTTTTATTGACCCAACAGAGCTAAATAGTAATCATTTTTTATTGACCCAACAGAGCTTAATAGTAATCATTTTTTATTGACCCAACAGAGCTAAATAGTAATAATTTTGTATTGACCCAACAGAGCTAAATAGTAATCATTTTTTATTGACCCAACAGAGCTAAATAGTAATTATGTTTTATTGACCCAACAGAGCTAAATAGTAATCATTTTTTATTGACCCAACAGAGCTAAATAGTAATCATTTTTTATTGACCCAACAGAGCTAAATAGTAATCATTTTTTATTGACCCAACAGAGCTAAATAGTAATAATGTTTTATTGACCCAACAGAGCTAAATAGTAATCATTTTTTATTGACCCAACAGTGCTGAATAGTAATCATTTTTTATTGACCCAACAGAGCTAAATAGTACTCATTTTTTATTGACCCAACAGAGCTAAATAGTAATCATTTTTTATTGACCCAACAGAGCTAAATAGTAATAATTTTTTATTGACCCAACAGAGCTAAATAGTACTCATTTTTTATTGACCCAACAGAGCTAAATAGTAATCATTTTTTATTGACCCAACAGAGCTAAATAGTAATCATTTTTTATTGACCCAACAGAGCTAAATAGTAATCATTTTTTATTGACCCAACAGAGCTAAATAGTAATCATTTTTTATTGACCCAACAGAGCTAAATAGTAATCATTTTTTATTGACCCAACAGAGCTAAATAGTAATCATTTTTTATTGACCCAACAGAGCTAAATAGTAATCATTTTTTATTGACCCAACAGAGCTAAATAGTAATCATTTTTTATTGACCCAACAGTTCTGAATAGTATTCATTTTTTATTGACCTAACAGTGCTGAATAGTAATAATTTTTTATTGACCTAACAGTGCTAAATAACCATTATTGAGCAATATATTCATAGATTTATAAGCATGTGATATTACTAGTACAGTGGGCCTCACTTATGGGGCCTCCCCATCTGCAGCAAGTGGCCTTATAAAAAAAGATGTGTGTAATAATTACATATAAAGTTAGAAAGGTGTAACTAAGTTTTAAATATTTAACATTTTCATTTAAAAATCACATACTTTTTATGGAATTAATGTGATGAAATAGATTCATGTTATTTTAAATAAATTTGAATAATCATGCAAAAGCATTTGAAAATCTTTTCAATAAAATCAGGGTACCAGAATCTGGCTGCAACTATGATTCTCCATCAAATCCATTTTTCACACTCATGTAGAATGTATACAGCCATGGTAGCTCAGTTGGTAGAGTGTCAGACTTGTAAATCCAAAGGTTGTATTTGATACCTTCCAAGGCCAGCCCATGTCGGCAGCCTTGGTGTGACCTTGGGAAAGGCACTTAGCTTCCATTTCCTCAGCATGATATATTCAGTAATGTGTTAAAAGTGCCATTAAAAACCTACAAAACAAAAAAGGTATAATTGATAATGTTGATTTTAATCTTTCTGATGTTAAATTTCTCAGCAATGATCATAGGTCTTTCCCTCTTTTCTTTTAGTCAAATTGCTTTCACTTTTCATCTAAGTTGAGAATGTCTGACATTTGACACATTTTGCAAGAACTTATTCCTTGATTTGCAACTATACCATTGTCAAACAAATTTATAGTTACTACACAAATGCTCTGTGTTTACAAAATAAGTGAGTTTCTTATGTGTTTGACTGATTATAGTCTGGTACCCTTACAAATGCATTTCATAATCTATGAGAGAGAAGTCACAATGACTAGCATACCATATTTACTTTATGCTGACTTAAGCTGAACAATAGTGTGCCTTTCAGCTGTTAGCTTTTGTCATCTTTATAATTATCTGTGGTAATAATAGCCATTGATTATCAAAGTGTGAAAACCTGACTCCTAAGGAACATATAGCAGTAAGAATAATTGGATTATATACCTCACTGTATGGATTCAAGTTAGATACTTTATTGGCATGTTGGAACAAATATCAGTGTATTGAATTTAGAAATCAACAAATATGTTTGAAATTTCCATCTGTAAACACCAATATGTTTCTGCTCATGGGTGGTAAATTTGACATTTCTTGCACTAATATGCTGGCCTTGTTAGAGGGATGGCTATCCTAGAGGGGTGCTTTTGAACACAATCTCATCAGTGCCAAGTGATTCTGGATGTAAAAAGTAGGTGGCCATTTGGGGTGGGTGGGTATATAGTAATCCTCATGTCCATCCATTCATCTGTCTATCCTTCCATCTATCTGTCCTTCAGTCTAGCACCTGTTAGCCATCCATCCATTCTTCTGTCCAGCACTCATTAGCGCAACTAATCCTGCCATTTTTGATGGATTGCCATGAAACATGGTGAATATAATGATCATCAACTGATGTACATATCAACAAATCACTTTGCTCCTGAAATCTTTGTAAGAGTTATTGCCGTTTTGTCTTTTAGCAGTGTATGATACAATGTTGTTAATAGTACAACTAGTCCCACAGTTTTTGATAGATTGCTGTTGAACAAAATATTATTTTCATGACCTGAAGATGAGCATATCGACAAATCACTTTGCTCCACAACTTTTTTTTGAGTTATTGCCCTTTTGACTTGTAGCAGTGTATGACAGTGTATGACACAATCTCATTAGTGCAAGTAGTCCATCTAGTCCAGCAGTTTGTTATGGATTTCCATGAAACTTGGTAAATATTATGGTCATGACCTCGAGATGCTAATATCAACAAAGCATTATGTTCCTGGAATATTTATTAGAGTTAATGCCCTTTTTGTCTTGTTGCTTAATGTAGTGTATGACACAACCTTGTTAGCACAACTAGTCCCACAGTTCTTTATGGATTGTCATGGAATTTAGTAAATAATATGGTCATGACCTGACAATGTGCATATCGTCAAATCACTTTGCTCCCCCCCCCCCCAGTTTTTGATGCAGTGTATGACACAATCTTGTTAGTGCAACTAGTTCTGCAGTTTTTAATGGATTGCATTGAAACTTGGTAAATTTTATGATCATCACCTGAAGATGCACATGTCAACAAATCTTTTGCTCCCATTTTTTTAAAGAGTTATTGCCTCTTTTGTTTTATAGTCTAATGCAGTGTGTGACACATTCTTGTTAGCACAACTAGTTCAGCAGTTTTCTTGTAGTTTTTTTTATATGCCCACCATAAGGCAAAGATTACTATGTTATGATGTTGTCCATCCATCTGTCTGTCCATCTTCTATCAATTTGGTTTCTGCTTAATAACTTTAGATGTCCACCATCTACAGTTAACAATTTTTGTGGATGGCTTGCATCTGGGGTGAGAAAGAACCCTGTTGATTTCAGACTTAGAAGCTCAAAGATCAAGGTCACTGTAACTGAAAGAAGGAAAATGGTTTCCTCACGATAACTCGACCATCTACAGTTACCAAACTTTGTGTATAGCTTGCACATGGGGTAAGGAAGCATCCTATTGATTTCAGGGTCAAAAGGTCAAAGGTCAAGGTCACTGACTGAAAGTGGAAAAATGGTTTCTGCATAATAACTGGAGTTCTCCACTATCTATAGTTTTCAAACTTTGTGGACGGCTTGCACTTGGGGTAAGGAAAATGACTGATGAAGTTGTCCAGTGACAACAAAGCACCAGATAAAGCTTTATAATTTATTGCTTTGCTTGTGAAAAAATCATTACAAATCTACATGGGTACTTTGATTTACAGCCTTTTCCTTTACAGAAGTATTTTATGACTCCAAGAGTAAGATATTGAGACTGGAAGAGCAGGCCTTAGTTACCTCTATTCGAGACACATTCTTGCCACGGATGGCTGGCCGTGATGCCAGTGTTTTTGTGACTCTAGTCACAGATGTGTGGCCACATGTTGATGTTCCAATGATGTTTGGAGGCGAAGAAGAAGGTCTCAAAAAACCACTTGAGTCACAATTGTCAGGTTCCAAGGAAAGTTCTGGCAGAGTTAGGACTGCCAGAAGTGCAGAATCAAATAAGTCTCTAAGAGGTAGGTCACTGTTTGTTCTTTTGATGATGATGATGATGATGGTGGTGGTGGTGGTGGTAGTGTGGATAAGAAAAAATGTCAGTTGCAAGCAGGCAGTGAGGTCATTTTGAATTGGTTTTGTCTGGCCATCCATCTATACATCCATATGTCTGTACATCCATACATCCATCCATGCAGAGAAGCTCATTAGAATGATTGTGCAAAAATCACTTGATACAGACAATTGAGATTTTATAGGCATGAACATATACATGATCCTGTTAGATTATCATGCCATTACAGACATTTTTCCATTTATTTTTTTTGTACATTTTAAAACTTTTTTGACTTAGTCATTTTTATGAAAACCTTGTTTGCATGATTACTAAAAGAAACCGAGAGACAAATGAAATTTTCGGAGCATATATGCATATAGGGAAGACTGTATTAGATATTTGTGCCATTACAGAAACTTTTTCATTGTTTATAAAGTTTGCACCAAAAGCCTCTCTATAGATAAGTTTTGTCATAATTTTTGCCTACACTAGCAATAGTTCTAGTTCACCTTGTTTACTTTATTTGACATGCACCTATATACAAAATCTGTGTAAACAATTGTACTCCTAAGGCCTATGATTGTTGATTTTTAATTGAAAGTAATAACAGTTTTGAAAAAAGTCATCAAACCTTGAATTAATCAAATGTACAATATTGTCATTGAGAATTGACTTAAAAGTTTGAATAGTCAACTCTTGTTACAATGACCAAGTTTATTTTTCTAACCATTTTGTTGTAGTAATGACTCTGTTGTTGTTCAGATCATGTTATCACACTTGTCTTATCATTGTCAAATGAGTCAGAAATATAAATCAGTATTTCTTATCTAATATTATCATAATTTGTTTTTGTAATCATGTACATATTTTCCTATATTTAACACTCATTTTTCTATAAATGTTTACATACCATCCTCTTACATATTTCCAGTAAATGTAAAATTCTGACAAAAGACAATGCTGTTATAAAGATAAATTTTAAAAAGAAAATATGCATGCTTCTTACCAAGAAATTGTTGTCAGAGTCAGCAGCTGAATATTCCATTATAAAAATCAAATTTATAATTGAAGATGTTTGTTCCCATCATTTTTTTTTTGAAACTGCAATACTCCATTATAATGAATGTCATTATGAGAGTTGACTGTATCTCCAAAGCTATTACTTATTGATAATAGCAATAAAATTTCAGCTCTGGCTACTCTACTCCTATAAAGCATTGTTGGAGATTTTGAAAGTCTTTGCTTTTATGAATGTATGATTCCTAAAATTATTTAGCTTTCTCAGAAAGAGTCTGAGATTTTAATAATTTTTTTTTTTTATAAATCCAGCCCAGTTCTGGCTATGAACTGCCAGTACACAACTTAGGCTGTAGCTTCTGCTTTTCTCTCCTTATATTGGACTACTTCAGAAGAGTTAGTATTAAGTAATGTATCTTTAATGTGTACTCTGATGTACCAGAATTCAAATTGTCTTGCATGTATCATCATAACTCCATGCACAGTTGATACAATGCATTCTGCAGAATACTTGTAATGTTATCATGTTGTGTGTGTTTTTTTGTGCATTGGTTCTGAACACTGTGGAAGAGTGTATCCAGAGGTTTCTTCACACCATGATTTGCAATGTATATATTTTAATAATTGTAAATTCCTCTTTGCTCTGTATGAGAAACATTACAATATTTTAAGAAAGATAGATAGGACACAAGAGAAATATTTCATTCATAGTTAAGATACACTCTTATTTTTTCCCTTAGCACTCCGACTTGGTAAGGCTGAGCTAGAGTATCTGATTTAGCATTACACTTTTGTTTAATTGAAGTGTTTTGTTTAATTGAAGCATTTTGTTTAAATGCCATGTGCCATTGTTTTCAGTTGTCAATGAATTTGCAGGGCATATGCATAATTAGGACCCCACTTTGAGATGCAGGAACAATATAGTAATCACCATTGCCATCTGTCTGTCTGTCCAACTGTCCATTTGACCTTCCATTCACACTTCTTGTAACCAGTATAGCTTTGCAACCCTTGCAAATACTTGGATGCCATTTGGTAGGTGAATTGTCTATTGCCCATTTTCCATCAGTATTACATATCCACTTCAGCAGTATCATTGTAACCAGCATAGCTCAGGAACCATTGATCATATTCTGATGCAGTTTGGTGTGTACATTGTCTCATAGGCTAGATGTACCTTTATTGGGTTTTGTCTCATCAACTCCATTTTGAATGGAGTTATGACCCCCCTTGACAATTAATTTCACATCTTGATATGGGATACTGTTACCAGCTTAGCTCTGCAACCCTTACACATAATTGGGTGGCATTTGGTAGGTAAACTGCCTATTACATGTAGATGTGCCTTTTAAAGGTTTTGTCATTTCAGGTGCAATTTTTGATGGAGCTATTGCCCTTTTTCCATCAGTATTACATCTCCACTACAGCAGATTCTTGTAGCCAGCATAGATAGCAACCATTCAACATTTTCTGATGCAATTTGGTGTATACACTGTATCATAATCCAGAATGTGCCTTTTGTTGGTTTTGTCTCATCAACACCATTTTGAATAGAGTTATGGCCAATGACAATTAATTTTATATCTTCACATGGGATGTTGCTTGTAACTGTCACAGCCAAAGAACCATTCAACATATTCTTATGCAATTTGTTATGAAAAGTGTCTCATAGACTTGTATATGCCTTCTTTGAGTTTAGTGTTGTTTAAAGAGTTATGGCTCTCCTGATTGCTTATCCTCCTGACTTTGGTTTCTGCAAGATAACTTCACCAAATTTCTTCGATTTCAAAAAAATTTGGCTTGTGGCTTCAGAGTAATGAGACCGTGAGTGATTTTGATTTCCAGTATTCCATGACATCTTTTAGAGGAGTTATGCCCCCTGATTTCCCAACCATTCTGACTGGTTTCCACGGCATAACTTTTACTAAGCTTGATGGATTTCAACCAAATTTGGCATGTGGCTTTATTTTTTATGAGACTTTGAATGAGTTTTATTTCAAATATGTCACATCATCATTTTGAAGAGTTATGACCCCAGATTGTCCGTCCTCCTAATTTTGCATGCTGCAGCATAACTTTACTAAGGAATGTTGCATTTCAGCCTAAGTTATCATGCACCTTTATAATGATGAAACCTTGAACTTGTTGGATTTCCAGCATTTCACATTGACATTTAAAAGAGTTATGTCCCCTGAATGCCTATCTTCTCTAACCTTTGGTTTTCCAGCAGATGTGTTTTCCTATTTGAGGCCCTGCTTTGCAACTTGTACAGAGCAGAGCCCTTTACAATGCGACCATTGCTACTAGCTCTAGTTTAAATTATTCTAGATCTTTGATTGTTTTCACCTTTATGCAAAAGTTTTAAATCGAGCAAAATCATTCTGAAATAAAATTGTGCATATCAGTCATATTTTTTGGGCATGAAATTGATATTGCAGTTTCTTGGCTACTTTATACTAGGAGAAGCTACCTGGCATTTATATGGCAAGTATTGTATATATCAATATTTTTTTTTATTGATATCTTAATTTTATCGCTTCTGAATTTTTTATATAAGTATTAATGTACAAACTTGATACATGTGTATGAATGTAAACAATGCTGACCACATTCCTGTACTCTATCAGTCCATAACAATCATCCTTATGTTTTTGTCCAATTATTTTTGTACAGAGACCATTTTATTGTTTCTAAGATCTTGCAAAGAGCTGTACTTTAGTATCAACTGAAAATAATTATTAATATTTTTTACATACATTGTACAATAAAAATTATTTAATAAAAAGTGTACAACAAATATACACAATATGAGCACAGTACTCCCTCGTTATAACACTGTCCATGGAAGCCATAGAGTATACAGTAAAAAATGTCTTGAAAGACCACTGCTATGAGAGACCACCTGTTTGAAAGACAAGGTTCTCAAAGCACAGATTGGTTGATTATATAGTTTTATGACCTGTAATGAGGGACTATCCATCTTGAAAGACTATACATCTTTGGCAGAAGGGGTGGTCTTTCAAAACAGGTTCTATTGTACCACCTTATAGTGAGACTGCCTTATAATGGTATAATTTTACTACCACATAATGATACATGACCATACTCACCTTATAACAGGAACCATCTTATACTGAAGGGCCTTATAGTGAGGGAGTGCTGTATATCTAAACAATTTTTTGTTTAGCTCTCGGCCATAGTTGTCAAGGTCAAGGGCATTGATTTTGAACGCTATGAAAGAGCTGCTTATTAAAATCGGGATAAATTTAAGCAAGGATTTACAAAGCAGAGTATATAAGAACAGCTTGATATGTCCCATTACAACTGTAAAGTATGGTCAAGATCATCAAAGAACAGGTCTATTATGTGACATTCCTGGTGATCAGCTTCTTGTCCATAGTTACATGTATGGTTTGAAGGTAGGAAACATAAATTTGAATCCATCTTCTAGTTTGAAACACTCAAAATCTTTAAACACCACCCCGACCCCCAGTGGTTATGTTTGTTTACATTCATGTATCAGTCATAATAAGTGTTTAACAAATAGTTCTGATAGATACCGATCATATTAGTATTTTTCAGCCAGGAGTAAATGATATTTGTAAAGATATATGCAATTTTGAGACCACCTACCCTGCCCAAAAAATATTATTTTAAATTTATTAAATATTCTAAACTTTCAACATTAGTTACAAACTAAATCAGCTTTCCCCTCATAGAAATCAGTATATGGTATTTGCCCTTCTATAAGGCATACCCAATAGTGAACATTAATGGGCACTGATTTGCTTGTTATTATGCGATATTATAAAATCTAAATAATAAGTGTATATGTTTGTTTTTTTACATTTGTGAAGGGCATGTATGCTTATTTTTTATAAGTGCTTATTGACAAGAAGTGCATCACAATACAGCTGTTTGTAAAATGTCAGTATTTAAATTTATTGACCACATTTACAGCGGAGTTCTTAAGAAATTGATCAAAGAAAGAAAAAGATAGGACAAAATAATGGCAGTAACAACATTAGGTACTTCAATGAGGTATCAAAGTTAGTTATTTTCCCTTAGTCTGATAGGTAGTGCCACCAGTTAGTTTGTCTCTGTCTTTGTTTCAGTTATGTTTTCCTTACCAAGAAAAATTCCTTTGCCACAATAAGATATTCTTGGGATACAATATTTTTTTTTAACTTAAGTGACAAATATAACTAAGTTTTCAAAGCTAACACAGGCATATATCTTTTCTTCCTTTCTTTCTTTTGTTCTTTTCCTTTTATTTCAAGAAAACAAAGTCTTAAAAACAATTAAATGGTGTCATTCTGGGCAAAACCTTCACATACAGGTACTTACATTACTTATATACAATAAATAAATAAATGAATAATAACAATTTGTTTCTCGTTATGTGATACATCTCAGTATCATCATCATCTGATGATGATGATGATTGCTGTTGTTAATTGATGATGCTAAAATTTGTTTGTCAAAATTCTAATTACAAAGCATTTTCTCAAATTACAAAGAGTTGTAAAAAATAAAATGGTATTCAATCAAGGTGTATAAGGCCATCTTTTTCACAGAGGTCAAAAGTTACTTCTCAGAATCATTGATTAAGTGGTATTTCTCTCCAGACTTTCGTATTTTTTTCCAAAATTAATCTGAAAGTGTTTCTCTAAGAATTTTTCTCTGTATAGTCACAGTATAAAGTGATTGATTATATTTGTAGAACCATCATATTATTGATAACATTGCAATACTACTACTACTACTACTAATAATAATAATAATAATAATAATAAAATAAATACATTTTTCTAAATGCTTGAAGATTATGCCACTGAATGGTTTATATCATAAAATAAATTTTAGAACCAAGCATTTTAATATTAAATATTTTATATCAATAATTAATTAAACAAGTAATTAATTAAAAGATAGTTTCAAAATGAAGGCGAAATTTGAATCTATGAGAGTATAACATCACATAGCTGATATACAAACTTAAGTTAGCATATGATCCAAAGTATTTGATTTTTTAAATATTTTACATTTATTTACATCACTTTCTAACTATAACACTCATCATTGTAACACATTTTCTGTTATAAGGCAGGTATGGTTATGGATCCCATTTTATTATGTAACACTAATTTATATATAATGTACTTCATTTAAAGGTGATCTCACTGTAAGGCAGTATACTCCATGACTAATGATGAAGTGATGTAGTTTGAAATCTTGTCCTGTAAACAATTTGGACCCTCTCACATCACAGAAATAACAAAAACTTAAGAAGATAGTGCTGGCAATGACTGTGCCTAAAATATATAGACCTTTTTTATTAGGATTAGATTTCTTTATAAATATGCAGTGATGTAAAATTCAGATGGAGCATTATTTTAAGGAAGCAAAAGAAATAAAAAATGACCAGTAATACTGATGACAGAAAAAGACAAATGTACTCCAAATATAGATAGCAAATAATAATAATACTACTAATAATAATAATAATAATAAAAGCAGTTTTTGGTATTTCAAAATTCGAATGGGGTAGGATTAGGTAATCTAAATGATGTGAACTAACTTTTCCTGTGGCACCATCTAAATGTGACTAATAATTGCACCATATTTCATCAAGGCATCCATGTTATGTGGACACAGTTCTAATTTTGATGATTAAAGCACTTTTTTTTACATGATTGTAATAATGCAGACACAGTTCCAATTCCTATAGCATTGAAGTAGAGGAATAAAATTTAGTACATTATTTACTCCTGGCTAAAACAATGGTGACTTGTAACTTATCTCTATGAACTGCATGACAAATCAATACAGATCCCTATTTAACATCTGTTATGACCAGTATATAATTCGTACATAGTTGCTTTAAAATCAATTCCAACTGCAAGCAATATAGATCCTGATCTGCCAGCACATAATATACTGGTAGATCAGGGTCTATAGTGTTTGTTCTATTTATTAGTTCTACCAAACTGCATAGACCCAGATAACTCAGCACATTATGTGGTGGCAGATCTGTGTCTGTACAGTTTGTAGTTGAACCTGATTTATATGCGAGTACTTATGGTAATCTACACCCAGCTGCAAACAACATACACCCAACTCTGTCATCAAATGATTCATTTCAGGCAGATCAGGGTTTAAGGTATTTGTTTGAATTGTAGATAGAATAATAGTTTAGACCCTGATCCATCAGTGCAGTATGCAGTGACAAATCAGGGCCTATACTATTTGCAGTTGGTTGTAGATTATACACAAGCAAATACTGAAAACTTCCTATGGTTACTGTGAACTACTCTACTGCATTTATCCTATAAAGGTTGAAAGTCAGATCGTACTGACTCAACTCATAGAAGATCCTACTCACTGACAACTTTGATTTCTACTATAAACTTGGAACTGGTTCATTTGCACAGCATTTTCCATACATGCACAAAAGCATTATTAGAACCATCTGTCATATAAGATTCTAGTGCTAGTCTGTAGAACTGCTACAGTTTGCTTTGTTATGCTCTCAATTCTATAGAGGTGGTGTATATAGGAATCCCCATGTCTATCTATCCTTCTGTCCATCACACAATCTTGGGAATGCAACTACCGTATATACTCACGTATAAGCCAATACCAACTGCAAACTGCATAGACCCAGATCTGCCATCGCATAATGTGCCAGCAGATCTGGGTCTATGCAGTTTGTAAGGACTAATCAGTAGAACAAACAACATAGACCTTGATCTGCTGATGCCTTATGCGACGGCAGTTCAGGGTCTATGTTGTTTGCATTTTGACCTGGTTTCTACGCGAGTATATACAGTAGTCTCAGAGAATTGGGTGGTAATTTAAGTGAGCAAATTTTTCACCATTCCTCTAGTTTCTGATGACAAATTGTCGTTCAGGTTACACTTTTTAGATGGGGAAGGTTAATCATGCATATAACTATATCTTGCTTTACAGATTACTTTTTTTCTTCTCCATTTTATAGTTATCTTTGTTTTACTTTAAATAAATCAGTATTCACCATAAGATGGAGGGAGAAGTATATATTTTCCCTCACTTACCTATTATGGTACATTTATTTATACACAATATAATAATTGTACTTCCCTGGTATTAGGGAGGATTGATATTCAAGAAAAAACTTGTATGTGTTTTAGTTCAAACCATCAGGGATAATAACCCAGATAACAGTATTGCATTCCTATGATATCTAGCCTCTCAGAAGTTGTCCAGCATAAAAGACATATCATCTAATGCATCAAAAGCAATGGTTAATAAAGATAAAATCTTGTGCCATGACAAAAATCAAAGTGTGATTTCTTTAAATTCTTGACTGAAAACTATAAAATGTGTTGGTTTTAATTTTTATTATATATTGGATAATTGAATATTGAAATTCATCTATGTGAGAAAAATGTATATCACCACAGTGATGATAAAGGTGGTATTGCCACTGTGGCAATATCACCTCCAGAACTACTTTCTTTTCCCATTTAAGAAATATACCTGCCCTTAGAGAACATATTTTTTCCATATTTAATTATTTTTTATTCTCTCTCTCTCTCTACTGTATGAACACTGTACATTTATGAATGTATTTGTCAGGTCATCTGTTCATGCAAATTATTACTGATTTAACTTACTGTTACCTGTTTTCTATTTGATATTCCGTTTTATCTATTGTCAAAATACCCGATAAACTCGACATCAAATGATACAAGTTTAAAAGCCAAATTCTCAATTGATTATCATACTAAAACGTGGTTAACTAGCAAGCTTAACCCTTGTCACACTTATACCTGTATTTGTAAACTTCGGAGAAATTGGGCACGGATGAGTGTTGAGCACAAACCAAACTTTCGGAGTCCACCATTCTGCGATACTACACCCACCTCAACAATGTTAATGGTATCTGTTCTCACAAGAAATATGCTAACCAAAATTTATCACTTCATTTTTTTATATAAAAACAGTAAATTATTGAACAAAATTCACTATTTAATGCAATAGATGTAGGAAAAAAAATTTGTAAAAAGTTATTGACCTGAATTATTATTAAATTTTGGAAGTTCTTTTTATTATTTATGTAGTATTATGTCTTACTCATCTACAATGTTAACTGCATTGGCACAGACAAATGGGAAAAATCCATGCAAGTCAACTTTTCTGCCATCAAATATATAATAAAAAAAATATCTACATATTTTAGTTTATGTAAAGAAACATTTCACTCAAGGAGTAGAAACATTTTGTATTGTGCCATGTGACTTTGCCACTTGTGACAATACAATGTTTTCACTTCACTTGTCAAATATTTCATTATATCTACTTGAAAAACAGATATATCCTCTATATCAATTACATAGCAAGCTTTAATTGGATAGAGTTTCAAGGTATTCCATATGCTTCTAATCCCATAATTGAACATCTTTTAAAATCAAGGCAGTTCTTTTAAAACTTGTTGGAAAAAATAAATGGATGTACTTTTGTCAGATAAATTTGTGCTTATTAAATGGAATTTACTGCACTGTTTGATTCCACTTTTGTTCTTATTATTATGTGATTGAAAATTTTATGTTTTATCATTTCAATGTGGGAAAATTTTAAAAATTGCTTTTTAGAAACCCAGCGGATGTTTTTTTAGAGGTTTTTCAATTTCAACAATTCTGTTGTGTATCATTTCCTCATAAGAATATCCTATGATACTGTAGCTTTATTTGCAGTGGTAGGCATAGGAATATAATGTGATATTGTAGCTTTATTGCAGTGGTAGGCATAGGAATATAACGTGATATTGTAGCTTTATTTGCAGTGGTAGGCATAGGAAAAAAAGAAACAACTTGTATGATCATAATGTACAGCATGTAATAATGATAAATTGGAAATGTTAACTTTTTCACTTGTTACTGATATAAGAACTCTATTGTCATTTTGGTATCAAGTAAAGAATTATTTAAACAAATTTGAAAGCAAATTTACTGGCTTTTTTTGGGGGGGGGCAAAAATTAGAAATGTGAGAAATACTAGTGATTGATGGAAATTGAGAAGGTATTTTATCTTTCGATGTGATACATATTTAAGAATATATATGATGCATATCAGTGAAAAATTTAAACATTTATAACTATACTTGATTGTGAATCTTTGTACTGAAAAATAGAGATCAAAGAAATTGAGGACTTTCATTTTATTGAAGTGTTTTGGGAAAAGAGAAGACAGTACTGTTTTTTTGGTTTTTGTTGTTGCTTTTTTTTAATAAAGAAAATTAAATTTCAAACCTACAAATTAGGTTAAAAGCATTCTTACACAATATTCTTTTTGTACAGAGTCTATCAACCTGAACACACCTGTGGTGACAATGGCACATGCCACTGCTGATCGTTTTCTTCCTGTCACTGACCCCAGCCAAAAGCAGGTGTTAGAAGATATCCAAGATGCTATTGCTGTGGCAACCAGTGACCTTGGCCTTCTTCCAGGGTTTAACTTCCAGTCAAGAGTTGCACAACTGGCTCAGCTTAATGCGGCTCATCAAACAGTAAGAATACACCTATTTATATATTTATAATTACCATAGTAATGAATAAGATTTACAGGTAATCATTATTTTCAATAATAGTGATATGGTATTTTGTATATAACTATCATAATGATGTTTATTATCTAAGATTTATTCCAAAAAATTAAAGATTTTTAAAAAAAATATGACAAATTTATGAATGGACAATGTATGTTTACCCATATATGATGTATGCGGACCTTTTGTACCCATAACAATATAATAAATTTGGTTCTTTACTAGACCTTTAATCCTTTCATCAAGTTACTGCTGTGTAGGAAATGTTGCAAGTTTTTATTTTTTGCAACTACTTGATGTGTACATTTTGTGTGATGTCATTAAGTGGTATTTTACAAGATAAGTGTAAAATAAATACAAAATAGTTTCATAAACAATAGATACATGACATTATGTGATGATGGTATTTGCATGGCTGAGCATAAAACCAAGGTAGCACTTATAATTCACTTTTTTACAAGTATTAAAAAAGCAATTGTTAATCACTCACCTCTACATAATAATCTTTCTAATTGCAGATTTTTGTCGTTGGGCCTGCTGGCTGTGGTAAGAGTGAGTGTATCAAGACATTTGCTGTGGCAGAGCGGGAACGAGGAAAGACGATTAGTGTGCAGACTGTTTTTTCTAAGGCTGTAGAGTCAGAGGAACTGATGGGATACCCAGATCCCAAGACAAAGTAATGACCAAGTTTCAAAAGATAAAAATTGTATTATTTTAATACACCTGTACATGTAATGTGCTTTCTGATTGGTTGACTGTCAGAATATGTGGCAGTAAAGTTCCCAGTATACTGTCTGAAATTTTGATGCCATTGTGAAGTAATCACTTTCTCTATGATCTAGTGCCACAGAAAATTACATTTCCTGCTCTTTTTTAACAAAATTTTCCAAAGTATGTTAGGATGGGAATAACAGTCTTGTGTTTAGATTAGTATATTAATAGTGATTTTAGTGTTGCAACAGTAAAACCACCATTAACATCCTTAAATTATCTGTTGCAAGACTTTTATCCCCAAATTTCATATCATAATGGACCAACTTTACTTCTGTTAGTCAAAATATTTGATCACCTATCAACTATGTGTACGTTATAAGTCCAGAAGAAGTGCAGACGTTCATATTTGCAAAAGAAACTATCTTCTTTAAGACCTGCAGGATTTCTCTTTGACCTGAGGTCTCAAATAGCTGTCTGGATGTACATGTTCTAACCTCCTCTGACCCCAGGGACACAGCAATTTTATAATGGGACCCATTAGATTTTCTGTTTTTTATGGTTACAATGCCTTCACAATTTACAAAATTTTCTGTCAACTTACCTGTGCCAAAACAAAGCTTATCTCCCTTCCACTCACGCACACAATGACCAAAAGTGACATGTTATTCTAGTTTTATCTTGCAAATGAAATAACAACAGATAGATGTCTCAACTGATACTTGCTTTGATGGGCAAATGGTTTTTGATTAATTTAAGCAGAATTATTATCCACCTGCACTTTGTTTTAGATCATCATAGTGCCCCTATTTAGTATTTTTTGTTATGGTCTACTCTGTTGATCATGACTATAAAACAACTGATCATTCCCATAATGCATATTACAAGAAGCACTCTTGTACACTAGAAAGGGATTTATATTCCAAAATTTGTTTACTACATGATGTGGACCTAGCCAGCACTGTGACTTAATGAACTCTGCAAAGTTTCTTTCTAAAATACCTGCTTCAGAATTATAAGAGAATAGAGAAAACTCTAGACAAGGCTGGATCAGAGTGAAGCTGTTAGAGTGATCTTAAATGATGCTGAAGGTCAGCAGTCAAGGAAAATACAATGGTGGCAGGAATGAGAAAAAAAGGCTTCTTATGATGCATACATGTGTCAGAACTAAGATTTCAAACCAGTAGATTTACACATTTTGATCAGTAGATTGGCCACTCAACTAGTAGATTTTTACATTTCAAGGGGATGGAAAACAAAACAAGTGCTTTCTTGTGCCATAATATATATTCTCTTCATTCTATAATAAAATAGCAAGTTTGGATATGAATTAGATTCAGATTCTGATGGAAAATGTTACAGTAATAATTAATTATTATGAGTCAATATACAGTCGAATAATGAAAAAGGAAGAATTGTTTATCTGATAGTTCACTGCAAAGATTTTTCTTTTATAAAATCCAATAGCATTTTTAGTTTCCTTCACAAGAGTACTCTCTATTGACCATTGATGACATTCATTGTGATTAGTAAGCTTCACACTTAACAGGCTCTCAATAGTTCTCTGGCCCAGATTTCCCCTTGAATCCATTTTTATTTTGTGAAGAATGGAGAATGTCCTCTCTGTATCAGCATTAGAATGTTGTAATGACAGGACAACCACGCTCAGCCTGCAGAGAAGTTCTAACTTCAGTTTTCCTGTTGCTGGGCTTGTAAGGTTGCTGACTGCTCTCTAATATTCCTCCAAGCTATGTTCACCTTGAGGATGAAGTTCCTAACTTGGACTTGAGATATATTCCTGAGCCTCATCCTCAAGGGCTTCTTTCTCTTCATGGTTCAGATCCAAAATTCTGTTGGCAAGTTTCACCACTGTAAATAAAAAAACCAAAGATTGATTTAGACTTGAAATAAAAATGAAAAAATACATCATATATGTATGCTTTTATGAATAATTTATCCAAACTTTAAAATTAATTATCTTCTAATATATTTTGAACTGATATATTTTATCTAGGGCTTGAATTAAATTTATGTGCATGACAAATTTCAAATAGTTTATGAAATACAAAAGATGCATACCTTTGAAACACACAATGCAAACTCTGGACCTTTGCTACTCACCTGCACACACTTAAACGCTGATATCCAAGCACTGTTGAACTTATAATATTTCTTAGCCGGTTGTTTCTTGGCAGTGGGAGAAAGCACACATTTCGAATTGAACAAAAATGTAAGAGCCATCCTCTTAAAACTTCTGGAACAATACAATAACAATTAAACAGGAGAAAAATGAAAATACTTACTCTAGTGTGTCTGCCAAAATCATTTTTTATGGTCTTGATTTTATCTCCCCTCTGCCAAGGGTCGGCCAATTGTAATCAAAGGCTCAGATGACATCATGGACCACCTTTCATCCCTTTATTACTTATAACACCTCAAAAAACATCTCGCATTTGGCTTTAAACTCCTCAAATTCCAACAATACATTAACCAATTAGCAGCTTGCTGTGTACACATGTCAACTGTTCTTTAACAATTCTAATCTTATTACTCTCCAACGCATCATCACACTGGTCGTTATATAGTGGAACATTTCTGGTCCCCAGTAGACTGGTTCTGGCTGGTTTCTCTAATGTGTTGACAGAATGCGTAAAAATGCTGTGTTTGGGTATTTTTATGAAAAAAAATTAAAATTCTTTTAATTTTCAAAAGTGGTAGATTTTAACTACTAAACGGCATGTGCGGTAGATGGCCTTTAAAACAGTATTTTTGGCCTACCGCCGGTAGAATCACATGTATGATGATGTATAGTTGGTGCTAAATGAAAATGATGCCAATTTGATATCCAATATGGCCACCATGGCAGACATCTTAAAAATCTTGTTATTATTACTCTTCCAAAATGAAAAGTTATATCAACATGGGGTTTCCACCAGAAGACTTCTTACGGTGTTGGTCCTAAATTATGTCTTGTTGGTCCTAAGTGAAAATGGTGCCAGTCTGACATCCAGTATGTCCACCACAGCAGCTAATTTAAAAATCTTGTTATTGCTGAAGAATATCATTATCAGAGATGGTTTCAACACTCAGCAGTTAAAAGGAAGAAATTTTCTTATCTAGAATTGCTTTAGATTCTTTTCAGTCAGTAGAATGTCAGTCCCCCCAAAGGACTCCTATTATTATTGAGGACTCACCATTTTCCAACTCAGGGGTCCCTAAGTCTTCATTTTAAAAGTCTAAAAAAAAAAACTAGACCTGTATTAAGTTGAAGCATTATTTGTATCATGATATATTTATGCAGCTCATGAAATGTGCAATAAATAAATTGTTCAAAATTAATGTGATTTACATAACAATATAATGTGATTTATGTTACATATTTCTCAAATCGTTTGATTTAATGGTTAAGTAAAATGGTTGGATGTGAGGATTGGTTGTTTTAGCCTTAATTTATAATATTTTTGACCAAGTTTGCAACTAAATGTGCAGAAACATTTTTTTGTAAATGATTGGTTCTGAAATCATTATGAAAATATGTATGATAAAGGGGATAATTTGCTTCTGAAGCACCCTAAGTCTTAGCTGTGAGGAAATTGTTTAAATTTTGTGTTTAAAATTGTTAAACTAAATTTAGCTATGAGATCATTGCTCAGTTATTACCATTCTTGCTAGGTCTGACTGCCTCAGAAAAAAGTGCAGTTTTCCAGCAAAAGTTTTGGTATATAACTAAATAGTTAATTTTAATTATAATGTTAATTCTGTGGATTCTGAATTTCAGACATTCATGAATGAAGACTACAGATTTGTTCCTTGTTTATGTAATTTATTTTAATTTTCAACTTTCACAACCAGAGACACAGTCTAAACATGTCTCCCAAATTGTCTGAATGATCATTTTGTATATTACCATCATTTTTTATACACCCAGCCTATCAGTTTGGAGTAAAAATGCAAAACGGTTAAGGTTACTGTGACTGAAAGAAAAAAAAAAGGTTTTTGCACAATAACATTACTTCTACATCACAGACCCAGACCAAGCTTTGTGGATAGCTTGCACTTAGGATAAGGAAAAAAAACCATTTCATTTTGGAGTCAAAAAGCCCATGGTCAAGGTCACCATGACTGAAAGTGGCTCAAGGTCACCATGACTGAAAGAAGCAAAATGAGTTCTGCACAAAAGCATTAGTAATGTTGTACATCACAAATTTTGGCCTAAACTTTCTTAATGACTTTCATATTGGGTAAGAAAGAAACCAATTGATTTTTGGGTCAAATGTCAAGGTGACTGTGACTGAAAAAAGAAACATTATTTCTGCATAATAACTTTATTTCAAAACCATTTGCCTTGACCAAAGTTTATGGAAGTAGGGCTCAGAAAAACCACTCATCCTCATCCTGATTGGGTAAACATTGGATGGGCCGACTAAAACTTTACTATGTACTCGTCTCTGGGTTGAGTAGTGCAGAATTGTGCCTTGAGAATGAATCTGTGTGCATTTTTTTCCGTTTACAAGTGCTGAAATTAAATATCACTTAAACATAGAGCATATGTCAATTACCATTACTTTTGCCAATTTGCTTCCTTATTGTCAATCTAAAACATGTCACAAAGGAAGGTGACTTTTTTTGACACAGGTACCTGATTTAAACTTGATATTAAAATGTGTATAAAAATATTGAAAATATTATGTTCAGAGAGGAGACAACTAGTTCAAAACCATTCTAATATGTGGCCCTTTTGATAAATATATAATAAGCGACAAGGTTTGCATACTAAACTCAAGAAATTGCAGTTTCACATCTGTTCCTTGATTTTTTCATGGTATTCTCATTTACATTGATATTTGTCTGTAATCTAGGCATAATTTTTATGTGGAAAAATTGTCCTTGTCAATGAGCTATCACACATCTTTTTGAGTTAGACACGTAAGAAGCTAAGAGCCAGACAATATCAAAATTGTGTGACCTTTCAACTGATTAGACAGTGTTATGCTTACTATTTTCAAGACTGCAACTTTATTGATACTATGTCACACCAAAGTGAAAATACCTGCATATATTTCTGTAAGTATGTAATAACTTTTCACAAGCAAAATGGTGCAAACTTACATTTGAAAGAAATATTTTAAGTATCTCTGCTGATTTCCACCAACTTTCACACAATGTACACCATTATAATCTCTTTAGAAAGCTCATACTGTCAAGACAACAGTCAGTTGGTCAAAATTTAATTTGGGTCATGATGTAGAAACCTTCCAATTCTTTTAGCTAGTCAGCAATTTCCTTTGATATTTGCCCTTGAGTAACTCGCTAGAAATGGAGGTTTGACTCAAATGGATTACTTGTAGGAAAGTTAGTGGAAATTTCTGAGAACCCATATGATAACTATCAGGGTTGACATCTTACAGTGTAGGTCTATATCTGACCAGACAAAATATCACACAATTTTGACATTCTCAGTCTCTCAGGGTCTAACTTACAATGTGTAATAGCTAGTTCAAAAGAAAAATTTCTCCACATTAAAATGACACCTAAATTACTTAAAGGTGTCACTATAAACGCGAATACCATTAAGAAATTGAGGGGTAGTTGTACAACTGCTATTTCTCAAGTTACACACCTCTCTTAGAATATATTTATCTGAGGGGTCATGTATTAGAATAATTTTAAACCCATTGTCTTTAGTACAAGCATAAATTAATATTTTCATGTATTTGACCCATTTAAGTATCAAGCTTGCATCGGGTACTTGTGGTTTCTTTTAGTAAGAGAGTAAGTAGTGTAGTGTAGAAGAGTACTGAGTAAAACGATGACAGGGATGAGTAACTGTTGCACATCACTCATCATAGGCCGAGTGATTGGAAAAAATGTTCCTGGACCCTAAGTAGGGCTTGCGCTTGTGGTTTGGAAGAGGCCTATTGATTTTAGGCTCAAAAGGTTAAAGATCATGGTAAGTCTAATAAGAAAATAATGGTTTCTGCATGGTAAGTTTAGTTCAAGACTGGATACGTTGACCAAAGTTCCAGGTCATTGGTCAATGACCTCCAGTATCAACCATGCCATACTTGTGCCTACATAGAGGACTATTAAACATGGGATTGGCACATAAAGTGCCCTTCATGGTACTCTTGTTGACTCTTGTATTCATATGCACAAACCATATCTAACAAGTTGTAAGATGGCTGTGATCCAAAATTGTTTAAAACTGTCAAATATTAGAGAAGTCATTTTGTTCATTTTTTGACATCCAATTCATTAATGTCACATAACATTTAAATGTCATCATAGAAGATACATTACATCTAACTATGCGTTACCTTTTTTGCCATGCTGTACCTCTTAGGGAAGCAGAACAGAATGAATGTGACATTAATAAAAAAATTCAACCATTTTGCAGACTGATTTCTTAGTTTTTACAAATTTGTTTATACCAGAGAATGGAAGGAAGGCCTGTTTGCCACTCTTTTAAGGAAGTTCTGTGTTCAGATGCCTGCACAGAGTTACGCCCTCAAGGTTAAGCCACTTATGAAGATTATGCAGCTGGATGGAGAGGTAATAGGGGCATAAGAAAAATTTCTTTTCATGCAAGAGCATAAAAAGGTGCAACCTTTGTAGAAGTGATTTGCATTTTTATGCATCCACTGTTTGCATTTGGTGGCATCTTGATTTTGTCCTTTCTCTACATCCATACATCTGTATATTTGCCTGTCCCAGGAATCCCATTGGCAAAATTGCACAAAAACTACTTGATTTAGACAAATGAAATTTAGTAGCAATCTTTTATGCATATATAGATGATCTGGTTAGATATTCATGCCACTAAAGCAGTTTTTCCTTTTATTTTTGCACATTTTTGAACTTTTAGGCTTTTTCTATTGAAAACCTTGTTAGCAGAATTGCACAAAAACCTCTTGATAAATACAAATAAAATTTGATATTAAGCATATTTGTATGTATATGTAGCAACCTAATTTTAGATTCTCATGACATTAAACAATTTTCTATTTTTAAACATAAATTTTTGAATTTTTGGGACATTTACTTTTTGGGCTATAGGTGGGGCATATGTGTTTTACAAACACAAAGCTATTTTGAGTTTTTTTTATGACTCGGAAGAATTGTCTTCTTTTTCAGAATATGAGCAAATTGAAGTAAAGGTGCGGTTACAGCCCAGACTCATACATAATACTTGTACCATACATGTAACTGCACCATATAAAAACTATCGAAGATATTTCAAAGAGATTTTTACATGAACATATTTTATAAATCAATAATACCACTTTGATCCTCAGTAGTCATGCATCAAAGATCATGTAAAATATTCTGCAAAACACAATTTCTCTACATGCACAAAGTATTGTTTCTTTTTTCAGGCTGACCCAGCCCAGATGGAGCTGCTACAATCAGTCCTTGACAATGGTGGATCTGTTGTCCTTGGTAACAACGAGAGGATTGTCATTCCAGACACACTCCGCTTTATGTGGGAGGTGAGATTGATACATAGCACAAAATTATTCTGTGTTTTGCCATATTGTGTCCATTTATTCTGTGGTGTAGAACATTCAGCCAAAATTAGTACCAAATGGCCAAGTCATGTGAACTGATTTGTATTAGCAATCAATGAAAAAAATTAAGTTCAGGTACCTTAAATATGTTTTAGAAGTACATGACAGAGAGACAGACATACAAACATACATACATACATACATACATACATACATACATACATACATACATACATACATACATACATACATACATACATACATACATACATACATACATACATACATACATACATAAATAGACAAGTATAGTCACAGGTTGGGAAATAATGACAAAAAAGTCATTGAATGTTCTCAAAGAAATATTGGCATTTTTTCTTTTGCAGTGTTATGTTCTTTTGACCATGGAACAAAGAAATTACAAATAATTAATCTTCTTGAATTTAAGCCTTTCACACCCATGCTAACATTCATTTTCAAATGAAAATCCCCACTATCAAAACATATATTATCCAACCAATCAGATGGAGTCAATGACCCACATCAGCCCATCTTTGATGTCAAGTGTGGGAATTCTGGTCATGTCAGCAGTGGATGTAGGCTGGAAGCTGATGTTGGTCCAGTGGCTTGAGCGCCGCTCCGAAGAGGACAAGGAACTTCTGACGGGGTTCTGTGACGTGTATCTGGACAGGATGATCAAATACCTGGAGGAATGCACCAAGCCCAGCATGTTTGCGACCTCCAAGTCGGGCTACCCACAATACAAGAGGGTCATGACCCACAGTATTGAGAACATGATCAGCACCTTCTGTGTCCTGCTGGAGGTATGTATTTTGTTATTGTTGTCTGTGTATTTGTTTACTAGCCTCTTTTTTATAGTTTAGTAATTTTTCACAAAACTTATATAGACTAGCCAAATAATAAATCACCAGCTCCACTCACCTGTCAAATAATTACTGCTTGTTTGAAATTCCAATGGAGCCATAACCAATCCAATTATGGCAAGATGCGTGAATGCTTATGCAATTAAACTTGTAGTCAAAGCATGCTGGAGTACAGCCCTTGATTTTGTCTTATACATTCTAGTAGGTAGGTTCTTGATGTGTAGCATGTAACAATTCATTCTAACAGAACTTTACCATTTCTGTCCAGTTTGTATGAAGTGTTGAAAATATTAAAAACATCTCCATTCTGGTTTTAATTTTATGAACAAACTTTGATTTCTTTGAAAATGTGAAGGTGATGAGGAGTGAAACTAAGAGGAAACAGTGGTTGCGAATGCAGTAAGTTGTATCAGTTAGGTGTACGTGTTAGACAAGCCAGGTATGTTTAAAGCTTGCTTTTCAATAATTACAGACTTTGACAAACCCCTACTTAGAGCTGAGTGACGTGGAATTTGAGAGATATTTCAACTTTGCCTGTATCTGGGCTTTTGGCGGATCTCTAGGTGTGGAACATCGGGAGTCCTTCAGTCAGTGGTGGCGAGAGCAGTTTGAACAGCATATCACCTATCCAGATGATGGCACGGTAAGGAAAGAGACAGATTGAAATAATTTGTTCTTTTTAAACAAAACAGATTTTATCACATGATGTCATTGACATGATATTTTATATTGTCCAACCTGGCAAGATATTAGTATCCCTTTTCTGCCAGTGGCAATAGTAACAACATCAAAATTGTGTATGTTAAAGTTCCTGCAAGTCAGCTACAGTGGTGTTACATCATAGCACAATTTGCAGGTGAGACAATGTTTTTTTTATATAGGGAGCATCTGATAGAAAGTCATGATATCCAAAATGACATCATGACATTATACAATGTAAGGGGGTAGTGTTTGATGCATCCAGATGTATTTCAAAGCCACTTCACTACCATAACACTAATTTGCCACTTATCAAATTATATTGAATTATAGTTCAGTGCCATTTTAACTATTTAGTTGTCTTTTTTTCTTAGGTGTTTGACTATGTTGTGGACAGTGAAAGCCATGAGTTTGTCAAATGGTCTGAAGCCCTACCGACATTTAGTGGTACCCCACATATCGGCATTCCTACCGATGCTTTTGTCCATACTGTGCAAATTGAGGTATGTAGCTCATGTTTTTACTTTCAATTTTATGGTTTTACAATAGTAGACAATCAGATGAAATTAGTTCATTTCCAGCTGTAGCATCAGTGCAGTTATAATGATTGTTACAGTAGTAGAGATAGTGATGATGATGATGCAAGTAATGGTGTCGATAATTATAAATGTTGCAAGTAGATCAATAATCTTCAGAAACTGACATTAACTGTTATAATAATGCAGAGTATATAGTTTTTCCTCAGCTCTTGAAAATTAAGAAACATAATGCATTACATTAAAGATATGTCTTAATATCTAAATCCTTATAGAGCATCAGAAAATGTACATGTGATTATAACAATGATAATAAAAAAATTGTTAATTTTGTCTTCAGTTTAGATAATGTGTTATCTGTCCTCCTCTTCATTTGCTGAGTCATTTATCCCCAAACTTAACTATAAATTGATCTATCCTGTTGTATCTAACAGCAAGTCACTCATCTCTTGGGTCTGCTGACTGATGCTGGGAGACCTGTCATTTTGGTTGGAGAGAATGGATGTGGGAAGACTGCTATTGTCAATGACCGAATCCGAACTGTGTGTTCTGGGGAGGTGGCAGAGGTTCTGGCCCTCACACTCCAGGCCAACAGGTAAATGAAATTCCTTTATTAGACCAGACTAAGATTTGAGTTTGTTTATTCAGATGCAAATAAATGTATCATTAATATCAGCCAACAAAAATTACGGAAAAAAGCTGAACAGTTTGCACGTTCATAAGAGACAAATTTTCAGGTTTTCATGACTTTTCCATAAAAAAAAAAATCAAAGGTTTAATCTAATTACATCCATGTTTTCCTGTGTTTGATGCCCTGATCCAGCATATGCCAAGATAAGTAGCCACTCATTTAAGATAGTTGATTTCCTTATAGGTTTTAATGAATTTTCCATTTAAAAAAAACTTTAAGGTTTTCTTTAATTACATCCACGTCTTCCTGTGTTTGATGCCCTGATCCAGCATATGCCAAGATAAGTAGCCACTCATTTAAGATAGTTGATTTCCTTTGGGTTCTTTGGTTTTAATTTCAAAGACCAAAGATCACCAACCCATCTCTACCATTAAGAAATACTTGATAATATGAAATAGGTAAAGCTTAAGAGAAACAAGAGCAGCTTTAAACATGCATGTACTGATGGAAATATTACATGTACTGACTGAGTACATCTCAGTAAAGTGGAGGAATAAAGGAGGAGGAAAACAACAATATTGCATGACATCATGGAAATGTTTTGCATAGTGTCGTGCGCATTCTTCACCATGCAAAAAAAGTTTCTGCTTTGCAGTAAATATTTATTTCTTTAATGAATATTGAATATATGTTGAATAATGAAATTTTATAAAGAAAATACTGTTTTCTTTGCTTTCTTTGATCTGATTTTTCTGAATTTTGCATTTCCTTCTTGAATACTCTTAAAGAGTAAATCATGTGGAAAACTGGTAATAAAAAACTGGAAACAAAGGTTTTTCAGCATAAATTGCACAGGTGATACACATTACCATAAGAGCTTGCTTCGTAAGCAGGTGTCTTTGGCCCCACTCTCACTGCATTTGCTATTAGCCTTGATAATTTGTAGTCAATGAATTTAAAATAAGTACAATACAAATTAAATCAAAATGTTATGTACCTTAAGTTAATACCTGATTCATATTGCTTCAAGAATCGCAAAAAAGTTAAAGGGAATATCCATGTTGCATTTTATGTATTATGTATAGTATGTACCGTATATACTCGCGTATAATTTGGGTCCAAATGCAAACAACATAGACCCTGATCTGCCATTGCATAATGCGCCGGCAGATCAGGTTCTGTGTTTGTTCTACTGATTAGTTCTAACAAACTGCATAGACCCAGATCTGCTGGTGCATTATGCAATGACAGATCTGGGTCTATGCAGTTTGCAGTTGGTACAGGCTTATATGCGAGTATATATGGTAGTAGGTATGTTTTATATAATCTCCATACCAGAACAGAATTTTTTTTTGTATTTCTAGAAAATAAATTGCCTGAAAGTACTGTATTATTACTGTCATTGTTGGCCGCCATTAGAGACTGTGCGTATTGTAACGAGATCGGTTTGGTTACAGTGAGTACATGTACATGTACTGTGCAGATGAAACTTGTGATTTGAATACTTCCATGCCTGACATAAGAAGCTATTTACTTACTATAGATAGACATTTCTGATGCTTGAAGCTTAGATAGGAACAAATACTTTTAATTTTTGCCCCAGGTAAAGCAGTGATTGTTCTTTTGATCAAAGCATTGTCTTTTTACTTTCACTCAGGTCAGAAATTGTCACATACTCATGTCTTAATTGGCAAAAAAGCACTATTAAATTCAAAGCAAATATAACTTGAAGTTTAGTGTGGTTAAACTTTTGATTTTATGAAAATATTGCAATGGAACAATATTCTTAGCTGTTTTGTAGTACATTGTAGTGAAGACTAAGTGGCCTTATGAGACAGTGAACCATTTGAAGATCCTCTGATGCTTAGATATCATTCATACATTTTACCTCTACAAAATGGCAGTGCCAAACACATGGTTGATAATCTAGCTTTTCAAAAGTTGGAACTGAAATATTTCCATAAGCCTGAATTTTGTCTGATCTTTTTTTTGTATTTTCAAAAGTTAATATCTGTCAATTAATAAAGATTAAAAATGTTTATGGACTTTCCCTTTAATTGCCAGATGCAGCAGATTTTTTGGCAAAACACAGGTATAATTTGTAATCTAATTAAGGGTTTTGAAATGATCAGCTGTGTTTCAAAACCATTAACAATTGGATCAAAATAAAACTTTTTCTGTTTAAAATGTTTTTGAGCCTCCAAATTCCACTCTTTAAAAAAATAATAAGAAAATGGCAAGGTTTCCACTTTGCTTCTTGAATTCTTTATAGATTACAAATCTGTTTGAGACTGGTTAAAATATTTTTAGAAGGAAAAAAAAGTGATCAATAGCATACTTTATTTTTTATACAGATTTACTAATGCTCGCCTTCTGTATGACCGTCTGGATGAAAGATTGGAGTGGAAACATGGCCGTACATATGTACCTAAGGGAAACAAGAAACTTTTGTGCTTTGTGGATGATATCAATTTATCACAGGTAACAGGATCAAATAATCAACATATGGTTTTCATAGGACTAGATTTCATTCATACATGTATAATATTGAATTATTGTTTTCTCTGGAACCCTTTGAGACTTGTACCCCTGTTTTGATTGGACTAAATAAAAGTACAGTTTTGCTACAAAACTGGATGAAAATTATTTACTTCTTCTAAATATTTTAGATTTTCAAACCAACATTTACATTTACATTTTGACAAACTTTCCTAAGACTGTCATGTTTGACACTCCCTCGCAGGAATGCAGCTGCAGAAAGATCATTTTCTATGCTGAGAAAAATTAAACAAGAACTTCGGGGAAATTTGAAGAGCAGTACTCTCCAGTCTCTAATGAGTGCAAAGATGAACACAAATGACACTTGCATTACCTTCAAACCCCCTACTGAACTTTTGAGAGCAGCAAAGACTGCATACATTTAAGACTGTATTCCACTGTCCAGTGGATTTTGAAGACAGAAAGTTGAATGTCTGTGTAATGTTGTGATTATATGAGTGTGGGCACAGCTGTGTGTGCATGTGTGTGATGATGATATTTGACAATACTAGGTCTACTAACAATTTTTTGTATTTAAATGGATTAAATGCTTCAAAGAAAATGTTATTTTCTTTTACTCAAATTTTAATTTCCAGTCATTTTCTATAGGCTTATAGGAGTGGTATAACTTTTTCTCAATTGTACAATATCACTTTTTTGGGATTGTGTGCACTACCCCCCCTCCCCCTCTTTGGACCTCAAAACACACTTTTTGAGTCTCAAAAACCAAACTGTCTGGGAGGTTGGCAGGTATGGGTTAGTAACTTTGCTATATCTGAAAATTTCAAAATTTAACTTCGTTTTAAATGGGTTTCAGCATATATATGTTATGCCGCAGTCTGTACACTTTTTCAGAGTTGTTAAAATTTACAACTTTGATTTTACTTTTTTTTTTAGTCCGGCATTCTTTTATTTTCTTCCTCTTTTTTTTCTTGTTGTTTTTATTTTTTTATTTTTTTTTTGAACATCAGGAGAGCTGTATGCAGCTACAATTTTGAAAAGTTCCCTGTATCCCCTTCTTGTTAACATTAACAAGAGGATAAACACAATTGTGATATGTAATCTTTTTTAAATCCTTCAGGTTGACAAATGGGGACATCAGACTGCAATAGAGTTGGTTAGAGAGCATATTGACGATGGTGGCTTCTACAACCAGGACAGTCATGCCTGGAGATACGTGAAAAATGTCACCTACATCAGTACCCTCAACTACAACACCACGGCCAATGTGCCAAAACTCAGCCACAGATTCCTCAGACACTTTGCCATCTTTGGTGTCCCTTACCCAGGGTAAGTATTTGTGGTCTAACATTACACCTTTTTTCTTTCATCTTTGTCATCATATAGCATTTCTTTTTGTAAACCCATCGTAAGTCAGGCATATTATGTTATGGCTTTGTCTGTCTTAACATTTGCTTGCCTGGCCCATAACTTTATAACAGTTGGAGTTATTTTCATGAACCTTTGCCCAGATGTATATCATGGCATGACACTGTTCATATACCATAGCCAAACCCTCTGCCATAAGGTCAAGGTCATGGCAATGGAAAATGTAATTATGTGACTTGTAGCCTTGTCCAGAGTATAACTTTTGAAACACTGAAGATATTTAATAAAACTTTGCCCAAATCATGAGTAGATGGTGTGTT
Organism: Margaritifera margaritifera; assembly: GCA_029931535.1. Classification (NCBI taxonomy): domain Eukaryota; kingdom Metazoa; phylum Mollusca; class Bivalvia; order Unionida; family Margaritiferidae; genus Margaritifera; species Margaritifera margaritifera. The sequence continues at coordinate 764,831 of JAQPZY010001067.1, forward strand.
TACCACAGCCACACCACCTGACCTAAGGTCAAGGTCACAGCAAGGGAGAGTGTAATATGTATGACTTGTATCCTTATCTTGAGTATGACTTTTAAACCACTGAAGATATTACAAGGAAAATTTAGCCAATTAAGTATCATATTTAGACCATGTGTTGCCTACGATAGCCATGCCCTCTGCCTCAAGGAGAAAGTTACAGCAAGGGAAAATGTAACTTTGACTTATATCCTTATCTGGAATATAACTTTTGAAAACCACTTTAGATATTTCAATGAAACTTGAACCAGTTATATATCATGACTAGACAGTGTGTCACATGCCATAGCCACACACACTGTCTGAAGGGCAATGTAATGGCAAGGAAATTATAAATCAGTGACCTCAATCCATGTACAGGTATATAAGTTTTTGAACAAATGAATAATGAAACTTTAGCCTGTTATATATCTTGGCTTGATAGTTTTTCCTGTATTCACAGTCGAACCCCCTGTCCTCAGCGTCAAGGTCACAATTAGGGCTAATATAAGTCAGTTATCAATTTCCTTATCCAGGCTTTGCAACCCCAACAGCAATTTTGATGAAACTTTACCCAGGTCCACATCTTATCATACATTAGTCAAATCCCTAGCTCAAAGGTCATGGTCATTCATGGAGTAAAGGTCACAAGATGAGCATATTATGTGTTGTTTGCAGTTCTCAATTAAAAATTGTATGTGTAACGATTCAAGAAATACAAGTCATAATTTTAATTGTATAAAACATCAATATTTTGGCAAGTTCAGAAACTGAATTTTGCTCAGTCCTCTTGAAATTAGGGATATAGGATTGTAATACTTCACACCTGTAATAACCTTTTCTCTATGGTATAGGAGGTCTGTGACATTACAAAATCTTCAAGTATTCTCTGGAAGTTTCCGATATGATAGAATTGTTAAAATAATTTGTATCACCAGGAAACTTCCCAGTTATATTCTTCAACCATTTCTCAGCACATCCATGAAATGGAGGCATTATGATTCATTACCTTCCACACTTGAGCAGCTATTAAAATAAACCAAATCAAGCTTTACTTACTCTGCTTGCCCAAGTTACTATTTGTATACCCTAGACAAATTTGAGAGTCTCACAAGGTAAATAAAATCCGCCCCTAAGCCTTCTAATTCAATGAATGTGCTAAGAAATAATTGGAGAACACAATTGTAGAGTTTGTTTGGTATTGTGTATTATATTAAAGACTCTATCATATCTGAAGCTTACAGAGTTTAACTTTCTGAGAATAGTACAAAATTGTATAATGTCATGGACGTTAGTGATAATGCTGAATTTTCAAATCAAGACATCAAAGATCAACATTTAGCACTAAGAAGTCCACAGCTTATCTGGTTACTAGAAGAAATATTCCTTCAATAAATATTTGGGTAGCATCTGAATAGTCCATGCAAAAACTCTCAAGGAAAAGATACTCATGGCAGTATAAATGATAATTTTTGATGCCAATGGTCAATTTTTGTCAATACAGTATTCCGTCATTACAGTGCTGTCCATGGGAACCATAGAATACAATCTCAATAGTTAGACTACATTATAATAAAGTACATAATACATATAATTTTACTGCTCCATAAGGAAAAGGAATCCATGACCACACCCACTGTATAACTGGAACATTGTTATAACAAAGGACCTTATAATGAGGGAGTGCTGTACATCAATAAACAAAAAGTAAAGAATGTGACATACTGTATATACTCCCTTATAAGCTGAGTCCAACTGCAAACAACATAGACCCTGATCTGCTGTCACATAATACACAGGTAGATCAGGGTCTGTGTTGTTTGTTCTACTGATTGCTCCAAACAAACTGCCTAGACCCAGATTTGCTGGCACATTATCTGACAGCATATCTATGTTTGTGTAGTTTGCAGTTGTACTCAACTTATAAGTGAGTATAAATATGGTACCCTCTTCTGAGACAGTTGCCTGAATGATTTAAATTTGTTTAAAGTGATTGAAAATATCCTTTTCAGGAGCAATGATCTTCAGACCATTTTCACCACTCTGCTTAACACTCACTTTGTGGCACCAGAGACATCTGGAGGTGGAGGTATTGCTGGCAGCACAGCACACCATTTGGGAATCCATGATGAAAAGGCAAGTACCTAGAATTATGACAATCTAGCTAATGGCTGAAACCTAAATTATTTTATACCAGTGTCATGTATCACAAATGTTTTCTACAAACTAAAATTTTGTAAGTTTTTATTGGGGTTACATTTTTTTTTTTCTTCATGTTACTTAAGAAATAGAATGAATCAAGACCCAGATACAATATTTTCACAGAACAATGAAACAACAGAACAATTATAAATTTTATATTTGTTTTTGTCCTGAAATTGACTTGAAGTATAAAACAAGATACATTAAACCCTTCTCAAAAATCTCAGATTCAGTCTGCAATATTTATATATTTTGGACAATCTGTGTTTTCTGTTAGTACATATGTAACTTATTTTGATATTCAGGGAGGACAAACAGTACGTCAGGAAGAAGAGACTCTGAAGAAATTGCTGTACAATATTGTCAAGGTCAACATTGAGCTGCAGGATCGTCTTCGTACCATGTTCCTTCCAACGGCCCAGAGGTGCCACTATATCTTCACCATACGTGACCTGGCCACAATTTTCAGGTAGCATTACATCTTCAGGATTCAATCATATATTTATTTCCTATTTCTGTGTATGGAAAATCTGCCTAAAGAGTGAAAAGAATGAATCTGATAAATTTTCTGATTTTGTCATCTATACATTTGCTGTTGAATCAGAATTAATTTTGTACAAGCACTTTGTAAGCATGATAAAGATAGCAATATTGGTATATATCATGTGATCAAGAATCAAAACCAGGCACAATTGAAGATCCTATGCCATGCACCTGCTGTTTGTTTCCTTAACATTACTTGCAGTCTAGCCTTTCCATCTATACTCTTGTTAGCTAATTCATGCCTTAGTCTCAGTATGTGTTTCTTATACCCTTCCCATGTTGCTGTGCTGCTCTTGTGATAACTAGATGATGGTGACCAACTGTCAATGCACAAATGACCCTTGTTCTCTTCTGTGAGTTTTGCATTTTTTTTATTCTATTGTATTACTTTAGCATTATTATATATTTCAAACTCTTTGTTCTGAACATATAATTTTGAGGATTTTTTTAATGGCAGTATGCATATTCTGTAATTGTACATTTGTAGAAAGGTGAACAGAATTATTGCACCAATTAGTCATCTTCCTAAAATGAACCCCAGAATTGTACTCATGAAAATTAGATGATTGATATAATTGTATAGTTCTACAGATTGGTTGTTCTTCCCTGTCAAAAAATCGGATACAGATGGTTACAACATTACAGTATTTAAGTGAATTACTTGTATATAAAAGCATAGTTATGGCTTTCAGTTCTTAAGATATGTTTCAGTATTAAAAATGAAATTTTCTTTCTTGCAGAAATCTGTGCATTTCCCTGCAACCCAGTGCCAACAAGAAATCATTGCTGTTGCTGTGGCAGCATGAATGTTACTGGATATACAGTCGCAGAATGGTGAATGAGGTGGACCACAGAAGATTCCGTCAGGCTCTAGTCACCGCCATGAAGAAAGAGTTTGCTGATGATGAACAGGTAAGAGAAAAAATGGGAAATTTCAACATTTAATTCCATGTACTTTGTATAGAAAAATGTTTGCACTGCCAAGTTTTAATGAATTTAAGATTTTGACAAAATTCTCTGTGTTTAACTTTTGCAGTTTTTCAATTTCGTGTGTCATTTTCCAGTATCTTACAGGGCTCCTGTGTATGCAGTGTTTGCATTGTAAATAATGGCACTTTTCAGGCAGATAGACTCTCAAAAAGGTATTAAGTGCCTCAATCTTATGCAATGTTATTTAATTCTGACTCACTATTGCAATCTACAATTTTATTATGGTCATGGTCAACTGTGGCTTATTTTGCCCTGAGTGTCATATCTGTCAACAAATGTGTCATGAACAAATTATAAACTCTCAGATTGACCACGTGTGTCACTCAAATACACATGTTGACCTCTAACATGGTTTTAAAAGATCCATTTTCATTGACTGAAATAAAAGTAAATTGAATTGAAAATTTGGTGCTGATTGGTTCTGCTAAAATAGACACTACTTCCATTTCCAGACAATATGCTGTAAACATAACTACATGTTAAAATCAGCTGTGAAGGAAAGTGTTAAATGTGGATGTCATGAAAACTTTTTTCAAAATTTATCACTCTACCTAAACACTTGTGTATTGGGTTGTGTGTCTGATAATTTTATTGAATTTCAGAGACAGGCCTATACTCTATTGGCACTGACCGTCATTAAAATCACTAAAGGCAGTCAAATGTTCAAATTAAATTATCATTACAAAAAAAAAAATTAGGTAATTGAAAATTTCAAGTCTTATCCTGTTGTCTGCAGATTCCAACATTCCATCATGGAAGGTCACTGTCCTCCCTCAGTGTAGCTTATTTCCCTGGTTGCATTGCTGACATAAGTGACTCTAAACATCTGCAGAAAACAATTTCCACAAATGCCCATGTTAGCATTCAGTCAAACAGTAAATGACATTCAGTGTAACAAAATTAGAGAAATTGGGGATATGGTGAATTGTTAAAGAAAGTGGCACTGTATTTACCGTATATACATATTGGGATGACATAAAAGTTGGGACACCCTAAATTATCTTAACAAATAATTTTTTAATGCGCTCTAAGTTTAGGAACATTTCCTGTCAATAATTGTTTCCATAACAAAAATTTTGGGACACTTGTACTGTGATCTTTTTCCATGGGATTAGTTTGTTGGTTCAGTTACCATGACTATGTAGCTAATTATCCCTTTTATCCCTAATTATGACTCCTAATACCTAATTATGTTGATTGTACAATACAATGTGTTTGCAAAGTTATCTCATTAGTATGTTTTAGTGTTTGCAATCCTGTGCTTTCATTACTCACATCAGCCACAATATTAAAGTAAATATTTCCATCTTTTCTTACTTCTCTAAAATAATTAAATATACTGGAATTGATCATGTATATATGTATTTGTATATGACCTATCAACTTTAAGTCAGTAGAAAATTATTTGATTGTTACAATTTCTATGTAGTAGAGGAGACAGTTTTTAAAAAGCTTCCAGCTTTGTACTGAATCCACAGATATTGTATTATTATAAATCATACATGAAGATGTTTTCTTGAATAAATACTCTTTAAACAAAAAGTAAATATTATTGTTAATGAGGAGAGAGCTTAAAATAAGATTATACTTGTTGCTCAGTCCTCTATATCACTTGTTCAATTTTAAATACTTTCCATAATCACTTCAGCAAATAAATACTGTTTAAATCGAATCAGAGTGTTTGCTGAAAAGGTCCACTTGCCTGTTGAGTAAAGATCTGGGCTTCCCGTTGACCTTTACTGAGGCACTGGCATTTATTGTACAATAAACAGTTATAACCATAATCCTAGGAGCACTATCCAACTGTTTTAGTCCAAATGTGATTTTATTTCATCATTTTCATAGAAAAACTAAACCATGAAAATGATCATTGCATTGCACTGTATTAAGGCAAGGCCACTTACATCAATGAAAATGGTGATGAAGCCATGACAAAGATAAAGAATACTGTGACCAGCAGAATTGTTGCTGTTATAATTATGAAAATAACTAAGCATCTTTTTAATTTACAAATTTACCTACCATATATACTCGCGTTTAACCCGATATATCAACTGCAAACTGCATAGACCCAGATCTGCTGTCGCATAATGCGCTGGCAGATCTGGATCTATGCAGTTTGTAGGGACTAATCAGTAGAACAAACAACATAGACCCTGATATGCTGGTGCATTATGCGATGGCAGATCAGGGTCTGTGTTGTTTGCATTTGGACTTAGGTTATACATTAGTATATACGGTATATCTTCAAATAATCACTTGTGAACAAACAATTTTCAAGCACGGTAATGACAATTTCAGTTACTGTGATATCTGCATGGGTGAGAGTAAGGTCCAAAACTAAAAGGGTGTAAGCTAAAGTTAAATGTGAAACAAATCTGGAGCAAAAATAGTTTTCTTGGTCTCCAAATAATTGAATATATTTTATAAATTTACTTATGGATTTACTTTTTTTACTCATATTGTTATAAAAGGTTATATTGTATGTTAAAGTAGTTTCTTTGATTTACTTTCTGTCCATCATATCATAGCTACTGTCCCTTTTTGATCCTCTATTTTCCCTATCAAATCCATTGAAAACTAGACAGGGAGTCATACTGAGCCTCTGAGAAAATGTCCTAGCAGAAGCCTTGATCTTAATTTCAACACTGTAATTTTGGCAATTTGTGACCAGATCACAAAAATCACATATTTTGCCATGTACAATATATATTCTTGAACTACATCATTTTATAGATATGATGAGTTTAATGAAATATAATCCTTGATGTTTCATCCCTGTTGTATACCTCATATAAGTGAAATTTATCTTATATTATTTTGCGCTATCAGCCTCAAGCTACTGAGGATAATGCATTGAAAGGTAGTACAGTAAAACCTGTCTTGAGAGACCACCTCTTCTGCCAACAAAATGTGGTCTCAAGACAGGTGGTCCGTCATAATAGGTTTGTGCAAGATGACCGGTTTTCAAAGTCGAAATTCAGCAGGGTTTAAGAAGGAAAAGTACCCATTATTACTGTACAGGCTTGTATTCTTTATTCATTGTTCTTGTTCAGATCTGGCATTCATTTCATCTCAAAATAATTTTATGTAGCAATAAACATGTACATCTATCATAAAACATTCACATTTTCATTTGAAGATTACATGTACATGTATTAGCATATGAATTGAAAAACTAACTAAGGTAGTATTTATTTATCCTGTCCGTAAGTTAGCTTCACATGTCAGTAAATTTCAGAGTTACTTCAGATGTAGCATAAGAATTTCACAGTTAGCTATAACACTTACTCATCCTGTGTATGAATTACACTGTAGCAGTTTTAATCAGGTTTTGGGTAGATATGGAATATATACGTACCAATGAATGAAATCAAAAGATAGAATTAACCCATCCAGAAACAAATGCAATTTATTAAGAGACAAAAGCCAAAGGCTTAATTCACCAATGACATAAAGAGATTAACTTGATAAACAAAGGGTGTAACTGGCTGCACTATGGTGAACAGATGATGGCTTGGTGTATGGGTTTTAATAACAACACAAACCTTTTACAATGACAGTCAAAGCTTGAAAATGATAATCACTTATTGAAGGCAAAAACAAAGACTTCATTTACCCCAGACCTTATGGATTGACTACAAAGACAAATGATGTACTCAACTGCTGCAATGAAGCCCTTTAAGAAGATTTTTCATTATGACATTATTGGCGTTGTGTGGTTTTTCACAAAAGATCAAAAAGACCGTATGAACTTTTGAATTGACTATGTATGTCCTTGACTGCTTCCTTTGAAGAAAGAATGGTCAATTGTAATGGGGATTTACCTGACTATGGCACTACAATGGCAGTTTGTGACAAGTACTTTTGTCTGGTTTACAGTCTTTAGCAGGTGATGCTACCTGCATGACCTGCAGATTTTAGGAAACCAGTAGCCAGACTCGGCTTTTTGTTGTTGTTAAGAACAAAATCTCCTGAGCAGTCAGTGTTACGAAGGATTAAATAAAAGTCAGTGGTGTTTATCTCTGTTTTTGCTATGAATCCATTCATTGTAATGTTGTTTAGAACAATCTGCACTTTTCCTGCAGACTCTCCTAAGTGGTTGTAGTTACAAAGGATTAAATAAAAGTTAGTGATGTTTATTTCCATTTTTGCAATGTGGTCGTTCATAGCTATGTGTTGAAACGCATATTTTGCCCAAAAAGCATGGTTGCTGGTTGAGTTCTAGAAGTGGTTGCTCATGACAGTGCATTTATATAATAAAATTGATCCATACATGACGATTGTGGTCACAAATGACAGGTGGTCACTCATAGCAGAGGTTGCTCAAGACAGGTTTTACTGTAAACCTATATCATCATAGTAAAAGATCTTCAGGTTTCAGAAGTCAGGACCCTTCCCTCAAGTTTCATGTCAAAGTTCTAGTTTAACTTTTCTTGTCAGTCCAGTGCATCCAGTTGTGTTCACTGATGTGGGACATAGGGAGGAACTGAATGCAGAGAAAATGTTATGTAAGCAAAGGACAGGTCACAAATTTACTTATGTCCATCGTCATTAGAAGTATATTAAATGAAACAAGAAACTATACAGGTTTGGTATATTTTAAAACTGAGAAAACTTAAACATTAATTACTTGAATACTAGGCATCACTTTAATGACTTCCCACTTATAGTGTAAAGCTTTCTTTTACCTGAGACTTCAAAAGATCAAAACAACTGAAACCCAAAAACATGTTGTGTCTACTCAAATTTCTGCTCTAAAAAAATAAATATTGTGGAACATTGTTATAAGAAACTGCTAGGGCCCCCTGGAAATACTTCATTTAAATATAATTTCATTTCAGATGTCGAATAAATGGATAGATTATATTTAAGCATAGACTTTAATCAGCACTTCTCTTTATACAGTGTACTTGGAAATTTTTAAAATCCGAGTTATTATAAATGGACCCTATTATATCATTATTCTGTCATTCTAGCTGAGAAAACAAACTTTTTACATGTAATAGAATTTCAACAAGAAATATTAACTCTTCAGGTCCAAGTGATGATTCGCACACGCCAGCCACTCTTCAGTAACTTGATTGAGCAGGACAGTGGAATCGTGACAGCAGGAATGATTGACACTCGTCACAGTACAAAGGTCTCCGAGGAGGATGCCAAGACAGACTTGTACAAGCCATTCTTCAATGTTTTAGAAGTTAAGGAACTGATGATGAAAGGGGTTGACGAGTACAACAAAATACATCCACGTATCAGGATAGCTCTATACAAGGTAGGCATATCTAATTTTTAGCAATAAAAATGTATTATTTTGACTGTAAAAGAAGACAGGAAATGCTTTTTTGTGGAAGTATTACTTTTCTACTAATTTCTAGGATCTATTACTTACATCATAAAGCTGAAAACAAATGATATACTGCAATAACTAAATACAGCTATTAGTTTAAAAAACTTGCAGGTTTGATATAACTTCTATGAGACTGACTGTATGTGATTTTGACCTACGATACACAAAATAAAGAAAACAGTTAATATTCAGGTCTCAGATAGTTTCATGGTTTGGTTTCTTTACATTAGATAGAGTAATTACATATTTTACATGTGGGATATATTCCAACCATTTGTTTCCATGTACATTATTCATCTCCCTAGTGATTTTGCTGCATATAAGCACAGAAAACTATGTTGTACAGTTCGCCCTCGTTTAAACACGGTAGACAGGTCCATAATCGCCAACCGCATTATATTGAGACTGTGATAAGTATGGAACTGCGATATATTGAGAATAGCATAATATACAGAATAGTGGTATAGCGGGCACTATCAAAATTTGGTAAATTATAGCGTTTTGAAAAGGAAATGAAGATATAAGACTAAGTTTCACTCTGTTTTCTTTCAACCCATATTGTTATACATTGGTGTGATTTTGGTCATGGTGTCCGTAGTAATATCGTGTTATATCCAGAATCGTGTTATAACGAGGCACATTATAATGGGGGAGAGCTGTATATCTTTAACTGAAAATTGTGAAATGCATGGAAACATTCTTTTTCTGGGGACTAAAGTTAGGAATGATAAATCAATATAAATATTTAACCTACTTATTGCTATAAGTATTGTAATAAGCTCTTATGAGAATTTTTTGACATGAGACTTGCAATGTCTTTTGTTTGCTTTCAGTCTGTCATTGCCCAGGTATGTCGACTTGCCAGGACAATTGCCTCCCCTCATGAGAGTGGGCACTGTGTCCTAGTGGCGGAGGGCTGCCCAGGTCGCTGTGACACCATTGCCAGGCTGGCTGCTCACCTGTGCGGCTACATGGTGTCCCAGATAAACCCCAGTCCTCCTACTACAACCAATGACTTCAAGATGGAACAGTTCAAGGCAGACCTGGTTCAGGGATATACAAGAGCTGGAACTAAGGTTAATTGACCTCTTTTGATTTATCTTTGGGGATTTTTCCTTCACAAAATACTTCGTGAAGAATATGATCTCCTGATATGTAGTTTGAACCCATGTTTAATATGCTCATGAATATGAATGTACTTGCCAGATTTATATATTGCATAGTAATATAGTACTCCCTGCCTAAATGCTATTTATGTGGGCTATAAAACTGGACTGCCTTATAGGTGAAGTTGCCTTATATTGAGGTATTTTATACATAATATTACTAATAAAACCTGTTTTGAGAAACCACCTTTCTGCCAACAAAAAGTGCTTGCTCAATTCAGGTGATCTCGTACAGGTCTGTGCAGGAGGTCTAGTTTTCAAAGTCGAAATTCGACTAGGCTTAAAAATGAAAAATACCCACAATTACTTTACATACCGTATATACTCGCATATAATCTGATACCAACTGCAAACTGCATAGACCCAGATCTGCCGTCACATTATGCGCCAGCAGATCTGGGTCAATGCAGTTTGTAGGGATTAATCAGTAGAACAAACAACATAGACCCTGATCTGCCAGTGCATTATGTGATGGCAGATCAGGGTCTATGTTGTTTGCATTTAGACCCAGCTTATACGTGAGTATATATGGTATGTAGAGTAATTGTGGGTATTTTTCCTTTTTATACAGTATATTTTGCACTTTGTTCATACCTCTTGTTGAAGCACTACATACATTCATATAAAAAATAAATTATATAGCACTATTAATGCATCAATCATAAACCTAATCATTTTAGTTCACATGTATATTGGCATTATGGCATATGAATTGCAAAGTTAACTGTAAGTCAACACTTATTCTATAAATTTACTTACAGCCAAAAGCTAAAACCTAAGTCACCCATGATATAAATAATAAATGGATCAGCTCAGTAAACAAAAGAATGTAACAAATGCACTAAGATGAAAAGATGACAAAATCTCTGACAGTGGCATGTTCAGCCTTGTGTGCAGGTTTTAAGAAAAGTAACCAAAATAAAAAACAAAGAATACAGACTTTTACAATAACTATGTAATTAACTTGTCAGGAAAATGCAAATAACTTAATAGGAGAAAAAATACAAAGACCGCATCCATCCCAGTCATTACATATTGTAACTCCACAGACAAACAGTTTAAGGTAGTAACCATTGTGCTACAGTGAAAGCAGGGTAGAAGATTTCTCATTATGATATTATCAGCTTTTTGTGTGGGTTTTCACAACAGATAAACAATATGAACCTTTGAACTGAATATGTGCATCTACGGTTGCAAATTCTTTAAAGACAGGATGGTTAATTATAATAGTGATTTTTATGACTATGACACTACAATGGCGGTTTGTGACAAGTACATAAGTCTGGTCTAGGGTCTTTGGCATACAACTTTACCTTATAAATCTAATGAAACCAGTAACCAGACTCAGCTTTTTCTATTATTTTTTTTGTGCATCTTGGTTTGAAACAGTTTGCACTCTGCCTGCAGCATGTTCTCAGCAATCAAGGTTAGCAAGGCTTAAATAAAAGTCGGTAGTGTTTATATATGTTTTTATGATGGCAGTATTGAAAAACATATTTTGCCAAAAAGTCATGGTCGCTGGTCATGTTTAGCAGGTGGTCACTCATTTATGTAGTAAAACTGATCCATGCATGATGATTTTGGCAGTCAATCATAGCAGAGGTTGCTCAAATCAGGTTTCACTGTATTAAATAATGAAATGGGATCTATGACCATACCCAACTTTTAAAAGGGGCAGCCTTATACTTCAGCACTTTATAGTGAGGGAGTGTAATATTTTTTATCCTTATAAAACTAGCACCCAACTACTAACTACATAGACCCAGTGCTGGATTACCCAATAGGCAGACTAAGCATATGCTTAGGGCACCAGCATAGCAGGGGCACCAAAAAAAATGAGAATGTTTTGTTTAGTATTGTTTTTATTTTGAATTACATATGGGGGGCACCATAATCTTTTCAGTGCTTAGGGCCTCCAAAGGTCTTAATTCGGCACTGCATAGACCCAAATCTACAATCATGTAATGTGCCAGCAGATCATGGTTTACATGATTCACCTGAAGTCTGTAATACATGTAGAATAAAGAGCATGGCTCCTGATCTTCATGGGTCGATGCTGTTTGCAGTTGGAAGTACATTATACTTGAGGAATTAAGGCAAATTGGAAAGTTGAGTGTGAGATTCAGAGTCTTTGTTGTTTGTTCTACTGATTACTCCTAAGAAACTGCATAGACCCAGTTCTACCAGCACATCATGTGACTGCAGATCTGGGTCTGTGCAGTTTGCAGCTGGTTCTGACTTATACGTGAGTATATATGGGTGCTGTTAGAAATAAAAATGAAACTATCAACGTGTACATATTTGTGACAGGGGGAGAAGGTGTTGTTACTGTTACATGAAGAGGAACTGCTTGATCAAGATTTCCTGGTGTACCTGATCGAGTTCATTGTTTCTGGGTCCATCAGCCATCTGTTCAGCTATGAGGAACAAACCACCATCATCAACTCCATTAGAACTGAGGTCACCCAGGCAGGACTCACCTACACACGTGATGTGGCATGGAATTTCTTCCTGAAGTGAGTGGTACAGAGTGTCTTGTATAGCATCAAGATCATTTAGCTATATTATTCTATTCTAATGTCTTTAGTATACTTTGAAAATCATTTTTTTTAACATCATTTTTTTGTGGTTGTGGCAAAAGCTACGTTGTTATCAGGACAAGCTGTAGATATGCCTGTAAAGGAGAATTCTTATCTTCATCAAAGGCTCTTTCATTTTTTGGTTGAGTTTTTATGTTTGTAGCAACAACACAATCCACAAAAATTTGTACCCCACAAATAAAAGTAAATTGACAGTATACTAGCTGAGGACCAGTTTTTGCCAGATATCAGTTGTCACCATGGGGCTAATTTGTCCCTAATATCTGATGAACAGACACACATTTTTACTTATTATGCATAACTTTAAAAGACAATTTTGTGAGATACTTTCAGAGGTATGCATGATAAGTAAAAATTTGCATCTGTTCATGAGATATTAGCAACATGTTAGCCCCAATTGTCATGCGGTAAGAACTGGTCCTTTGCCCGTACAGTTGTCCATTCATCCATCTATCAATTACAAAATCTTACTTGCAAATCTTCCGATCTAGTTTTAAGTCATTTATGCTGAATCTTGATAAAAGCAATTATCATGACCTTGAGACATGCATATTGGTTGCTCATCATGATATAAGGAATAAGAAGTTATCAAGAGTTATGGGCCTTTTAAAAAAGAGACTTTACTGATTTTGTTTGCCATGTAAAATGTATTAAAGCAGTTAGAGGTTAAACAAGTGTCATTTATTCACTGAACAGCAATGTACTCATTATATATGACCAAAGAAATACAACGTTCATGTCTTTATTGGTATTTTAAGTTTTCATCTGCAATTTTGTTTTTTAGAATTGTGAAGAATAATTTCCGTGTGTGCCTAATTTCTGGGGATGGTGGCAGGAGCTTCCAGAGACGCTGTAGAGAGTATCCCACCTTCACCAAGAATGTTAACTTCCTGTGGTTCCCACACTGGTCCAAAGTTCAGCTGGTGGAACATGCTGTTTTCCATCTCAATAGTAAGTTTTTGCGTTTTTGCATGCTGAGAGTTCACCTTATTATCCCCCCTCCCCCAATATTTGTCTATCTGTCCATCCATCCATGATGTCTGTTTGTTCATTAATATTTTCGCTTCTGGAGCATAATTCTCAAACCTTTTCAAGGTTTTTCAACAAAGCAAGTTATATAGAGGTGCCTTTTGATACTAAGAATTTTACACAGTATATTTTATGTTACCATGGAATCAAACATCAGCATAAATAGTACAGTACTCTCATTATAATGCCATCTTTGGGAGCCATAGAGTATATATCACCTTATAGTGAGACTGCCATATAATGAAGTTCATTGTATATATAATTGCACTATTACATAATGAAATGGGATCCATGACCATAAATGCTTTATGTAGAATCTGTGTTATAATGAAGGGCATTATAGTGAGGGAGTGTTGTTCTTGGTCATGGGGTACTAGCAAACATTTTCATTTCCAGAGCATAACTCTCAAACCGTTCCTGGTATTTCAACCAAACTTGGTATACATGTCAACCAAGTTGTGTAAAGGTGCCTTTTGAGAATTTTCAGCATTCAATATTTGGTAGGTTACCATGGAAACAAAGTGTAGCATAAGTAGTCCATCAATCACACTTTCATTTCTAGGGCAGAACTCCAAAACCATTCAAGATATATCTATGAAACTTGGTACAGATATTAAACTAGTGGTTTAGATGTACCTTTTGCTATTCACAATTCTTCTGTTTCAGTATTTTTCATATTTTTGTCTATTTGTATTTTCATCCATCCATTATCCAGATTTTAATTTTGAAAGCAAATCTCCAAAGCCATTTAAGATTTCTCTGTGAAATTTGGTACACTTATTACACTAGTAATGAAAATTTTCCTTTTGCTTTTAACAATTCTTCAGTTTTAATATTTTTAATGTTTTTGTCCATTTCTGTGTTTATCAATCCATCCATCATTCACACTTCCATTTTCAGAGCAAACCCCCCAAATCATTAAAGATATCTCGATGAAACTTTTTACACATATTAGACTACTGGTCTAAATATGCCTTTTTCTATAAAAAATTATTCATTTTCAATATTTATTATATTTTTGTCCATACGACTGTCCATCCATATATCTGTCATTCACACTTTTGTTTCTGTAGCAAAACCATTGAGTATATCCATATGATACACTGTGTATATCTATCTCACACTGGTAATCTAACTATACCTTGTGCTATTGAGAAACCATCAATATATGCATGATACACTGTGTATATCTCACACTAGTAATCTAACTGTACCTTGTGCTATTGAGAAATCATCAATATATCCATATGATACATTGTGTATATCTCACACTAGTAATCTAACTGTACCTTGTGCTATTGAGAAATCATCAATATATCCATATGATACATTGTGTATATCTCACACTAGTAATCTAACTGTACCTTGTGCTATTGAGAAATCATCAGCTTTAATATTATTTTGGTGGGCCAGGGGATATAGGTATAGTCTGCCTGTTGCTCTACAAGTATATGATAATTAGATAAGATAGATAAGATAAGATTTATTTTTAGTCGGCATGATTTAAAAAAACAATTCAACATAAGCTCTAATGACCTTTTTACCGACATGACATAAAAAAAGCAATAAGACATTAAATCATATATGAATTGCAAGACATACAAACACAGCATAATACATAGATACAATTGGCCAAAACACATAGCACATAGCTTAAAATATAAACAAGCAAAACATTGTAAAAAGGCAGTAATTAAAAGTGAATTGAGTAATTAGGTAACTAAAAATAACCCACAGGTTAGGATGATCTGAAGGATGCAAAAAAAAAAAGGCTAGGTTACTTAAAATTATAGGCTAAAATAAAAATTTAAATTAAATTCAAACCAAAAGCACCAATTTATGACTAACATCATGCTGAGATGCAGATTATGCCTTACTTAAAAGAAAGGAGCTAACAGTAGAGAACTTGATGGTACATAAGACAAGGACAGACAAACAAAATGATAACACAGATATTAGTTGTCGTCATCATGGCAGGAGGGGGTGGGTTTATTATTTGCAGATATTATATTTACAGTCTTTAACATTCCAGGATAAAATTTATGATCTAAATGAATTAAAATTTGATTGGTCTCTAAAGTGATTAGATGACTCATTCCATAGAATGGCAGCTGCATATCTAAAAGATTTTTTGCCATATGTTGAGGTTTTAATTCTTGGGACATCTAAATTATTTGAATATCTAAAATTGTATTTATTGTGTTTAAAACATATAAAATCTTCCAAACATTTGGGAGCACACTTATTCAGAATTTTTAAAGTCTCTTGAACCATGATGGGATGGGACTACATCATTATGAACTACAACAGAAGTAACAGAAGTTGTTAAGACAATCCAACAAGTTTCATTGAAACATTTGCCATTGATCAACCATGGTTAGTATAAAAATTGAAAACTTGCATGTACCATCTGCCAATAAAAGGGCAGTTAAAGCAGGATTGGAAGAACATTATATTCCCCCTCCCTACTCCTTCCTGGGAGGGATATGGCTGTTGTTATGTCTGTCTGTAAACATTTTTGTTTATGAAGCAAAATTATCAAACCATTCATGGAATTTCAACCAAACTTGGTACTCATGTCAAGCAAGTTGCATAGAGATGCCTTTTGATACTTATAATTTTCTGCATTTAATATTTTTATGTTACCATGGAAACAATGTAGCATAAGTAGTATAAAGATTGAGAGTGGTGGAGTCAGTATGAGTCTTTATGTAACCAGGGACCAGGGGCATATGTCATTTTTACATGACTCTTGTTATTCTTTGCCTGTGGTTACCTTTTTAAAATTAGAATGCAGTACATAAATACCATATTTATCCAATGATAAGATTGCCATCACTCCCCACCCCCCATTTTTACAAAATTGTGGGGGAGCCGCAGTGGCTCAATAGTTAGCATGTCAGACTCAAGACCTAAAGGGTGCGGGTTAGAATCCTACCATCAGACTGGCCTGGGTCAGCTACCATGGTTTGTCCTTGGGCAAGACACTTTTCTCTGATTGCCTCGACACTAAATAACCTACTTGTGTTGCTGTGCCATAAAGAACCAAACCAAACCAAAAAACAAAATTGTGGCAAATATTTATTAAGGGTATCCTGTCTGATAATAAGTCTGCAGCTACTAATTTTAAAAATTTATTAGGCAGACTCCAGGTCTTATACACTGTTTGTAAGCTTTTTTAGTAAGGTTCTGGTGTCTTTTCTTGTGCATAGTTACTGTAGCAGGATGCCTAATTTGTGCATATACTTATATACTGTACATTCCATAAATTTTGATAAGCAAATGAGATGAGAAGTGTTACATTATAGAGTAATCTTACTGTAAATCATGTGCAGTTGTGGTCATATGGTTTTGACCAACTTCGCTCTAATTAAATATGCTTATACTGAATGTGCAGATTAATTGCAAAATACTTTATATACTCGCTTATTAGTTGGATCCAACTGCAAACTGCATAGACCCAGATCTGCTGTCACATAATGCACCAGAAGACCTGGGTGAAGGCAGATCAGAGTCTGTGTTGTTTGCATTTGGACCTGACTTATAAGTGAGTATATACTTTATCAACTCAAATTTCAGATTGCAATGTGAATGTTATCATCAAGTCATCAGCATTTTAAAAAGATTTAATTTATCTCCATATTTCTCATCCATGTATTCATCTTGAGGAGTACTACTCACCGCCAGCAAGAAGTCATAGTGACCCACTTTTTATGTTTCTGTGATTACATTAAATTTTTGTACTGAGCTCCATTTCTATGACACTGTTGCTTGCCGAGCTATAACAATCGATAAGTGCATTCATTATAAGGACTGATGGTCACATTCATGAAAGGTAGGTCACATTTTTCTTGTTCTGTTTACAATGTTAGGTTTTTGGGTCATGCATTATGGAGAAGGTGAGAGATAGCATTTCACTAATTTATTGTCATCGGATGGGTGTTTTAATTTTAAATATAGTCTGCATTATGATTCACATTTAGATAATAAGTCCTTATCACACATGTTTGATATCCATCAGATGTGGAGTGGATGACAGATATCCAGAGAGAGAACATAGCCCACATGTTGGCCTCCATGCATCTTGTATTGAGACAGCAGGATGGTCAGGAGAGAGACTCTGGGGAATATCGGCATGTTACCAATACCACTTATGAGAAATTTGTGGAGAGGTAATTGTATTATCTTCTACCAGCTCATGTATTCTCAGGCTGAGTACAGTTTGTGACCCAAACTAGATTTCAAACCGCAAATCTTGATAAAAATTGTATTGTATTTTCAAACATTAAAGTCTAAATCTGTTAATTTTTCTCATTGGCTCCAACTGTATGCACACACACATACACTTATGTGTAGACCAAGGGTTCCAAAATGGCTGTATTTGTGGACATGTCTGGCAAATGAGCTAAAATGACATTATGTTTTCCCTGTTGTTTAAACACAAAGCCTAAGATAATAGATGTGAGAAAGCTTATCTCCTGGACATACCAAAACCCTGTAATTGAACAATTGCTCCAAGGGTCCATACTGTAGACATTTCATCAGTCTTGCATTATATTGTGTGGCATTGTGTAGGTGTGTATCAGATCTTTACAAAAAAATATGTTTAGCCTAGGTCATAATTAGGAAGAAAAAAAGATATTGACATCTGATTCATCAGTTTAAATAATTTGTGGTGATAATGCAGCTCCATGATACAGCCACATAAGCCATTTTCGATAATTTATTTTAGAGAAAGAACATATTGGCTGTAGCAGTTGTAATGCTACATATAGCTTGGACATTTCTTGGAAATATGTAGGCATATCTGGCAAAAATTACAGTAACATTTATTATCATTTTCCAACACTTGTTAAAGGACATGATCAAATTAAACTTTATTATCGGACTTGGCCACAAATGACTATCAATTAAGTGTTATGCATTTTCAGGGTAGTAAGTCTGCTTGTTGCAAAGTATTAATTGATTTATAAAGAAAATAAGAGTGGCATAAAATACTGTTGTTGGATAAAATTATATAGTATATTTTTCTGAAAGAACATTTCATTTTTACAAATAAATAGTTTGAGAGAAAACAAGTAAAACATGGAAGGATAATACTAAAATTGAAGCAAGAGTAGATCTGGCACAGAAAATGAAATTTTCCAATACATTTAATAAGTAAGGACTGTTCCAGTAAAATATACTTGTGACCCAGGGAACGCACTTTTTATGTGGAATAGTCACCTATAGATGCAATTTAGAATAATCAGAGTACACTGGCATATATTTTTAAAAAAGTGCCTTCCCTGGGTACCATGTATGTTTAAATGGAAGAGCCTTACTGATTTTATCAATATTTTATTCTTTATTACAACTACCAAGTAATTTTGCATCTTATTTATCAATTTGTATTAAATTTCACAAGCATCTGGCTGTGATGTTAATTTTCAGAAAAAAATGTAAGGCAAGAACCATATGAATTATGGGACTCAGGTAAAGACATAGGTAGTAATTAGACTTTGTTGTACAAGTGACAAAAGATTCTAAAATAAAACACAACCAGCCTTTTGGTTATAATGTGAAGCATGAGACAACAATGTAGGCCATTTTTGAATGCCATTGTAAGTCATACATACAGTCAAACCTGTCTTAACTCATTAACCCCTAGTGCCACGTTTACGTGTCATGAGGATGTACCCTACCTCCAAGCTCTGTAACATCAACATCATTTAAGATACACTAAAGTGGATGGTATTGCAGGAAAATAGACAGATGTAGCTCTACAAAAATACCAAATAATGTTGACTTTCTACTTGCATTAAAAAATACAGCAAAAAAAATGCATTTTTTTTAGACCCGATTTCTTTTAGGTCGAAAATTACCAGTTTCGGAACCGGAGTTTGTGTCTGGATTTTCGACTTTTTGGCCTTATATCTGAAGCAGACCGGTCCGAACTGCACACAGACAGATGAACCTTTGCAAAAAGTAGGATAAGTTTCAGATTTGGAGTAAAAAGGGCCAGGACACAAAAATCGGGTTGCCAATGCGGAGAAAAAAAAAAAAAAAAAAAAAGTCCAACTTTTACCATTCTGCACATGTGCGAGTGTAATAGCCAATCAAAAGCAATGTTTCTGATACACCTAAGCATCCGGTTAAATGCAAAACTTTCTTAAGCAGACGTGTTTTGCTGCATTCAGAAGTAACGCCAAAAATGTGTTTCCTACCCCCATTTCAGCCGAAAATGAAAAGAATCTCCTGGGGTTAATGAGTTAAGCTGTTGCCCATGGGAAGAGGCCAAACTGGCCTTTGTACACAGGTGACCTCTGAATACAGGTTCATCTTTTAAACTTGGTTCTTGAACAAATACCATGCACTGAATACCATTATCATTATTTTTATTATTATTATTATTATTATTATTATTACAGTAGGACCCCGCTATAGCACGATGGTCGGGGTTCACAAAACGAGATCGTGCTATGTCCCGAACCATGCTATAACCAACCTAGACAAAACCAAGTCATTTAGCTGAAGAAAATGACGCATGCACCAAAAAAAGGAGGGGGGGCTGGGGTAAATTGTGGGCTCAAAACAACGTGCTTCATTGGCACAGTTACCATCTTAAATCAATGCATATTAAATGAGAAATACACATGCAGTGAAAACAGAGATTGCACATATAATATTTTACTTTTTTCAGAGAACCATGCATTGGTACATTTATATGTACATGTCTATTGTATAGCATGAATAGTTAAAGGATCAACACGTGTACTCACCAACCGATCTCATGGCATGCGTAGGAGTGAGTCCATAATAATTCCATCAAAAATATGCTCACAGAAGTATAATATCATTGTCTGTTAAAGTTCTGAAATCCTACATCGTCGTCTAGTCATCGTAAATCATGTCCGACTCCTCAGCTTTACTGTTATATGCGGGTGCTTATGCAGAGAATTAGCTTGGGCTCTTGCAAGTAACACTTTGATCATAAAGTCAGAAATCTATTAAAGGATGCAACTGGACACGTGTCGATTGTGCGGCAAGATCACAGGGAATTCAAATAACCACCCTCTGTTACTTGGCACTGAAAGTATCAAACTCACGGCTTGATCAAAGGGTTGTCACATGGGAAAACAAAGTGTGTGGTGCCTTTACCAGCTAAGGGATTAAGGTCAAAGTATATGCACAGGAAGTTGTAGAACTCTACTTGGCACTGAACAAGTATTAGAATCGCGACTCGATCAAAAGGATTGTCAACTTTAAAACAAAGTGAGTGCTTTTACAAGCCAAAGGCTTATCAGCACATGTGCACTGGCAGATAACTTGGGAAATATCACTTTGGAATTAAATCTGACTTGTGGAAACACCGGACTTAATCCTGTCCATGGCTTCAAGCTTCTCTTTAACAGTAAAAGCTTTATGTTTCCGTGTACTGTTATCCATTTTATCCATTGTAAATAACTACTAATTAAAACTCGGACACCTATTTGTTTGAACGACTGCAGCAAGAATTATTGTTAATCAACAATGGGGTCATTTTTATAGGGAATGTACAATATTATTCACTGGTCAACTGATTGCGTGGCGTTTGTCTGCCACGTGTGCGTGTTGGCGGCTTTCGTTTTTTTTTATGTTTTATAAATCATTGCCGCATGGTTTGAACAGCCTTTAGCTTTGAGATTGACTTTGATGATTGTCAGTGACTTAAATTAATTGATTTATAACTTCAGGTGAGATTTTTTTATCAACCACCACATTGTTTGGTGCTTGGCTGTGTATGCAGTTGAATGAGCAAACATATGTCGGCTATTGTTTGAACAACGATTGTACACAGAATGTTTTGAAGACAAACACAAAGAAGACTTAAGGACTTTATTGTTCATGTATCAGTAGTAATAAGATTAACACTTATCAGCTTTAAAATGAGCTGACATCTTTCAAAAATAAACTAAGATCAAAGTGCAGTGATTGACTACTGACACATTTGAAATGAACATTCACAAATAGAAATGTTCAGCATCTTTATTCATATAATGAAAGATGCAATCATAAGACACTTTTTCTTCAAGAATACAATACAGCTTGCCAAATTATTAAATCAAACTCTTGTTTATTTTGGCACAAAACTTTGCACTAGTTCAAGAAATTGGCAAAATTATTGTAAAATTTCGGTAGCCACGCCACGATCGTATTATATCCGAATTCATACACGATCTATTCCCCAAAATGATAATTAATTTTTTACACATTATTTTTTGTACTTTGAAAAAAAAAATACTTTTTTTTCATGTACGAAAAAATAGATGAAATTTCGGGAGCCATGCCACGATCATGTTATATCCGAATTTGTGCTATAACGAAGCGTGCTATAGCGGGGTCCTACTGTATTATTATTATTTTAGGCAATTGGCATAATTCTCTGTTCAAAGATTTCATTGTATAAATGTATCATTCATTAATGATGGTCAAAAGTGTTTCATTTATAGTTTTCTTCATGGTTTCCCTTTGTCTATTTTTCATGTAGTATGTTTTTGCTTATATATATGGTAAGTATAATATTACAGCTGAAGTTGATTATCTCAGAAGTAACAGACCTACCGGTAGGTCAAATATAGAAAGTGTCAACCCTATAATTGACAGATCACCTTTGTTCAAAGACTTGTGATGACTTTTTTTTGAAACACTGTTCCTATCATGTATTTACTATCAAATGTGTGCACATGTTTTTGTCCTCAGTTCTGTGTTCTAGCAAAATTAGGCATAGCATTCCTGAAAATTTTTGAACCAATGGAATATCTTTTATGAAATAGTGACTTCTGTGTTGCTTCATTATCTGTTCTTGAATTAAAAAGAGTAACCTCATGATTAAATGCCTGTTAACATTTTCATCACAAACATGGACGGATATTTAATGAAGATCTGGTATATACATTGTGACTGTTTATTTTTATTGGACCAGAATGCATTTTGCACATATAAATTTATACAGACTTTTACATACTTTTATAATTTATAAATTTGCTGTTGTTTTGTTTTTAAACTTACAATAATTACAATTAAACTGTCCAACAGGAATGAGCAGTGTTTTAAACCTGAATTTGATTTTTCGCATTATAGACAATACCGGTACGTAGGAAGAGCTTATCATGATCTTGATTTCCAAACTATTATTATGCTATAAACACTAGTAGAAATTGTTGAAAGGTAAAATTGAATAAACTTAAGCAAATTCAGGGTAAAATTAGTTCTTTTGTAATCTTTAGTGATGCATACATTTAGTATGGTCATCAGCACATCCCCTTCCCCCCTGCACAAAAAAGGGGGAGGGGGCTTAAGAATGATGATTTACCTCGAGTATTTACCCCAGCATTGAATTTCTAAGCAATATTGTTGCTTTATTCAAAATTCGTGAAATAATAGTGAAGATAGGATTTGGTGGACCCTGATCATCATGCTATATTTTGGGGTTTCACTGTGTGTGTGTTTGTGTGTGTATATATATATATATATATATATATATATATATATATATATATATATATATATATATATATATATATATATATATATATATATATATATATATATAAATTAGATGGATTGTTGTGTCAGGTGGACTATCAGTTGGATATGTTATTGATTATTATTATTATTATTATTATTATTTAATTAATAGATGGACAGGTAGACTGTGAATTGGAAACATTACCTAAAATATAAATACTAATGAAGTTAACCCATTAAATAAGTACAAAGATTGACAGACTGACTTTTAGCAGTTCAGCATATCCCTATGGATGATAGAGATGAGCTTTTTCAGTTTACCAGTTTACTTCAGTGTTATACCTAAATATTCCATAATTGGTGATGGTCCAAGAGTCTTGCAAAGAGCTATATGAATAGACAGCCTATTAAATATCAAAGTTATTAAGGTCATTGTTCTTTCTGCTGGTTAGTCAGGCTCATCAATACATAAAAAGTCATCTAGTAGATGTAATAAATGAAAAATCCTATAGTTGTTCTTTGCTATCCCGGAAATTGCTCACGACATACAGTGAATCAAAAAAGGGGCTGCTACATCCACTGTGATAGATATTCACCCCACATCTTTCAATCCAGTTTACAATCTCAGTTCATAATATTATTATGTAGGACAAGACTATATCAGCTTGTGAAAGGTATCCAACAAGTCACTTTCAATTCATATGTAATAAGTTAGATATTTATAAAGAAATGAGAGAAAATAATGATCAATTACAAGAAGATAACACTTTTGCACTACAGAACTGATAAATTGTTACTGGCATCTGTTAGCCTGGGCAGATGCAATATATGCCTCCTTTGTCTCTGATTGGCTGTTATTTTGATACAGACAATGTGGGTTTGTCTGTGGAGATTGACCTTGTATTTGCTTGGCTATCATTAATAAACATTGACATCATAGTGACCATCATCTGTTTGGGAATAGATGTAGCCAAAATACCTTGAATCCCCTTATTGTGTAACCATCATTTAATTCAATTAAATTCCCAGAAATCCCTAGAATTCTAATGTAACATAAATTTTGCAGAAAAATTAAACTTTAACCAGATGCCAATTGATTCCATGTTGATCAATATATATTGAACCAATTATAATTAATAACACATTCCAATTACAGGTTCATCTCCATTGCTAATGAACGTTACCTTGAAATAAATGAAACCCAGAGGGCAGTAACTCTATCTCTGCAGCAGATCCGCAGAGAGAATGAAGTTGCCAGCAAACTGCACAAGCAGCTGGAGCATGAGATGGTTGTTCTTGAAGAAAGGAAGGCTGTAAGTGTTCTAGTCAATTACGTAAAAAAAAATAGTCTTCTTTACATGTAGTACCTCATTTACCTAAAATATTCTAATTTACACACATTACCATGTTTACCTAAAAATATTCTACTTTAGGTATATTAACATATTTACCTGAAAACAGTATACTTTACATGTATTACAATATTTACCTAAAAACAGTATACTTTACATGTATTACAATATTTACATAAAACAGTATACTTTACATGTATTACAGTATTTACCTAAAAACAGTATACTTTACATGTATTACAATATTTACATAAAACAGTAAACTTTACATGTATTACAATATTTACCTAAAAACAGTATACTTTACATGTATTACAATATTTACCTAAAAAAGTATACTTTACATGTATTACAGTATTTACCTAAAAACAGTATACTTTACATGTATTACAGTATTTACCTGAAAATAGTATACTTTACATGTATTACAATATTTACCTGAAAACAGTATACTTTACATGTATTACAATATTTACCTAAAAACAGTATACTTTACATGTATTACTGTATTTACCTAAAACAGTATACTTTACATGTATTACAGTATTTACCTAAAAACAATATACTTTACATGTATTACAATATTTACCTGAAAACAGTATACTTTACATGTATTACAATATTTACCTAAAAACAGTATACTTTACATGTATTACAATATTTACCTAAAAACAGTATACTTTACATGTATTACGATATTTACCTAAAAACAGTATACTTTACATGTATTACAATATTTACCTAAAAACAGTATACTTTACATGTATTACAGTATTTAATTAAAAATAGTATACTTTACATGTATTACAGTATTTACCTGAAAACAGTATACTTTAAATGTATTACAGTATTTACATAAAAACAGTATACTTTACATGTATTACAGTATTTACCTAAAACAGTATACTTTACATGTATTACCTCATTTACCAAAAAATAGTCTAATTTACACACATTACCATGTTTACCAAAAAATAGTCTACATTACATATATTACCATATTTACCTAAAATAAAATTGTCTACTTTACATGTATTAACTCATTTACCTAAAAATAGTCTAATTTACACACATTACCATGTTTGCCAAAAAATAGTCTACATTACATATATTACCATATTTACCTAAAACAAAATTGTCTACTTTACATGTATTAACTCATTTACCAAAAAATAGTCTACTTTATAAATATTACCATATTTACCTAAAACTGGTCTACTCTATGTTTATTACCATATTTTCCTAAAAAAAATAGTCTACTTTACATATCTTACCATATTTTCATAAACATAGTGTACTTTAGGTGTATTACCATATTTACCTAAAAATAGTCTACTTTACATATATTACCATGTTTTCATAAACATAGTGTACTTTAGGTGTATTACCATATTTACCTAAAAATAGTCTACATACATTACCATATTTACCTACAAATAGTCTACTTTACATGTATTACCATATTTACCTATGTATTTTATACATCATACATGTGACAAAACCAGGACATCAGATCAGTAGATTTCAAAATTTTCATTAGTAGATTGGCTTCAAAACCAAGTAGATTTTTTTTATAGACATAAATTGTACTTAATTGTGTGTTAAGGGGATTGAAAACCAAACAAGTGCATTATTTGCCATAATATGTATTCTCAATCATGATACTGAATTTCTGACTCCTATACATATTTTCAATTTTTTCTGTCCCATTGGGGGGATTGGACATGAGTGATAGTGTGTGTTAACTTTGTACACTAGTATGAAAATGTCTGTATAATCTTTGAGTCAGGAAACATAACTTTAACCAGTTTAGTAAAATGATCTCCAATGAGGAATGGTAAGTTGTGCTCTGCCACAAAATTTGCAAACAAAGTCTCTACAGGTGCCACTTTACCCACTTTTGATCCAGTCTCAAACAAGGCCTTCAAAGTGGGTGTGTTTGTTACAGAAGAATCATTGCTCCTATGTGATGGTGTCTGCATATGCCTGGTGATATCATTTCTTCCTCCATATACTATCATAAAATCCACTTTGAATGAAACACACAATGCAAACTCAAGACCTTTGCTACTCACCAGCAAACACTTAAACTATGATTTCCAAGGATTGCTGAACTTGTAATATTTCTTGGCTGGTGATTTTTTTATCATTGGAAGAAAGTGCACAATTTGTCATTTTTACATGAATTGACCAAAAAAGATAACAGCTACGGTAACTGTTATATAGTCTTCTTAAGAAAATCAAAATACTTACTACTTACACAAGTGTTTCTGCTGACATCGTTTTTTGGTTGGTCTTTCCTTTATAATCAGAGACTCAAAAGCCATCATGGACCACCTTTGATCCCTTTATTACTTATAACACCTCAAAAAGCAACCCGCCTTTGGCTTTAAAATCTCCAAATTACAACAGTAGGGGAATCATTTTACAGCTTGTTGTGTACATATGTTAGCTATTGTTTAAATATTCTTAATCTGGTCATTACACTGTCTGGTGGAACAGTTCCAGTCCCCAATAGACTGGTTCTAAATGATTTCTGTAATGTGTGGATAGAGCGCATACAAATACCTTCTTTTTTTTTTCTTAAATTTTTTGTTTAACAAAATTTATTTTTAAAATTAATGGATTTTAACTATTAAATGGTATGTGCAGTAGGCAGTCTTTTAAAACAGTATTATTGTCCTACCCCTGGTAAAATCACATGCATGGTGTGCATCCAACTGGGAAAAAAAAAACCTCAGCTGTACCAGTGTGTATTGCGATACCAGGTCAGGCAGTATGCTGTTGATTCAACTAATGATTTTACAAGAACAGGTTGCACCTTAATCTACTGACATATTATCTGACATCAAATTTGGGTCCAAAGTTTTACAGTTTGGCATCCATCATTCACAAGCAAATACAGTACTTAAGAAAAATACTGTATTTATCTGATCATAAGCCCTCCATTTTTAGACAATTTAGCAGCTACTGTATTAACTCAATGAATTTTTGTCTGATAATAAGCCCACCCACTACTTCTGAAAAATGTTATTAGGCTTGCCACCTGGGACCAAACTTAATGGGAGAAATACAGTACCTATTATCCAGATGAAGATTATGAGAATTTTGTTTTGTATGTCAGGACCTCTTGACAGATGCCCAGGAAATAACAGTTTATTCTGTGTGCCATGGTGTAAATAACCTATCATCTGGATACAAACCAAATTTGCTTTGCAAAAAGGACAATAATACAGTTTCCAACCAAAATTGCACTTAGAACTTTTAAATAAAACCAGATTTTCTGTATTGTACAGTAAACAAAATATGATAGCAGAACATGGACTAAGTCTATCATTACAAATAGGGATAGAAGGTTTGTTGAGTTTACAATATTATCAAACCTCTTGACCATTTAACCATAATATAGAGCAATGAGAATATCAATATTTAGTGTGCTTATGATTGCACTATTTGGTGTAAAACAGGCACATTTACTTATTTCCATTAAATAGACTCTCCTTCGTACGTAAACATGCTGCCATCATATTGTGTATACACAGTGCAGCTCTTCACCAACATTGACAGTGGTCCCTGTGGCCACATTGTTTATGACACAAGCACTGAAATTACAGAAACTTTTCTTTTATGAAGAGTTCCTATGACGGTTAGTTCTTAAAGAGTAGATATCAGAGATATAAGTTTGGAGTCTGCATTTAGCAGATGGCAAAATGCAGGTATTTCTTTTACTGTGTTGGTGGCAGTGGTGGCATCAACATTATGATTCTGTGCTAAAGTTGTGTTCAATTTTTTGAAGTCATGTACAGAGGAGTTACTTCATAGTAGGTGAGACACCATTTTCTCACATTATACGTGCATGATTGTGTTTTCCAATGTAGAAGTAACTTTCATCACATGTCTGTTGTCTTATATCACATGATGTCAAAATAGCATTATGTTTGTTGCATTGTATCCATGACTTGTTTGTATGATGTAATCATATGTATGATGTCACAGTTGTTTGTTATTATTCTATATCTATAATTTCAGTAGTTACCTAATCTGTCTATTTTTTTAACCTCATTTCCAAGTTTACAAAAAGTATTTCGGTGCAAACCAAACATTATACACTCTCTTTAAATATGGAAGAAAATTTTATATTGCATCCTCTTTATTCTTGATCTGTACTGATTGGGTGCCATTTTGTTTATGACCTATGCTTTGTAGCTAGGAATGTGAGGAAAATAATCCTTTGTTATGCATCAGTGTTGGATAGGAATATTCCATATTTCGGATCAAGGCTCTGCCTCATGTCTGATGCAAAATTCTGACCCAGAGGTGACCTTGCCTCATGTCTGATGCATAATTCTGACCCAGAGGTGACCTTGCCTCATGTCTGATGCATAATTCTGACCCAGAGGTGACCTTGCCTCATGTCTGATGCATAATTCTGACCCAGAGGTGACCTTGCCTCATGTCTGATGCAAAATTCTGACCCAGAGGTGACCTTGCCTCATGTCTGATGCAAAATTCTGACCCAAAGATGGAATTTTCCTATCCTACACTAATGCATCTAAATGATTCTATTATTCTAGTAACCATTGTTTTATACCAATTGCACAGGTTTGTCATACCTGATGGGTTACACTAAAACATGCTGAACTCACATTTTCTTTAACATCAAGACATCTGTAGTTCAAAATTCTGCTAAAGGGTGGTAAACTATGTAGAAAAAATTATAAGAGAAAAAGCAGAAAATTAAAGATATGGGAGGTAACTGTTTTGTCTACAGAAATAGAGGAAAGTCCATGTGTACTTGTTTTGCATATATATATATTTTCATTACTTATTGAATGTCTAATCTGTTCATTGCAGGGTACAATCAATATTTTGTCTCAAATAGGACAGGATACAGCTATTACTGAACAGCAGATAAAGGTGGTCAAGGCGCAATTAGACAAAATAACCAGGCTTAAGAAGGTAAATGTACACAAAGAAGTGGTGTTTTTATGCCTCTACTGCATGCAGCAGGGGCATCTTGATTTCAGTCATATCCATCTGTACATCTCTGTCCATCTTGAGAAGCTTCTTAGCAAAGTTGTACAAAAACACACTCGGCATAGACATGAAATTTTGCTAGCTTATTGGTATCAATATGTAGATTACCTGATTAGATTTTCAGGCTATTACAGGAATTTTTCAATTTTTTTACACCTGCTTTCACTTTTTGGGCTTTCTGTGACAAAACCTTTAGCAAAAACAACTTGAGATAGACAGATTAAACTTGGTAGGCATGTTTGTATGCATATCTAGCTGACCAGGTTTGATTTTCATGCCATTAAACCAGTGTGGTAATGGAGGCATGCATGTTTTACAAACGTTAAATCTAGTTGTATCTATGTCCCAAAATCCCACTAGTTTCCGTAGAAGAACCCTCTCTGTTTGTGCATAGATTTTTTACATGAAATGCATTCATATATTAATAATTTAATATGACTCAATTTTTAAACAAGAAGAAACACACTCAAAGTTTTGGTAATTGTTGGACTCATTTTACTGTCAATTCACCGTTTTTTCATGCATACCAGGTTTTCATGGATTTTATAGTCAAAATAACCAACAAACAATGATCCCTTTGTAATTACTTCCCATCTCCACAAATTTTAGTACCAACAAAATGTGATTTTTGTGCAAAACCATGAAACTTAATGAATTTACAGTATGTACTGATAGTATTTGCCTTTTAATGCTTTTCATTTTTAACTTAGAGGATGGGATTTCTGTTTCCTGATTGTAACAAATTGGATTCTCAAAATACCCACATACATTTACATTAATAAGGCTTGAAAGAAACACTTGCATAATAAGTATTTGCTCAATGCTTCATTTTCATTGATTAAATACACCCATCTGCACTAGATCTTAAGAATACACAATTTCCAGTATCCTGTTTCAACTCTATACCATCCTGAAATGGTCTACCTTGTAAAATATTACTTTCCTTGAGATTTTAACAACCAACAAATTAATAAAAAAAACAAAGTAATAAATTACGATCATTGAGGTATTGGAACATTTCATTCTGTGATTCATATAAATTACATGGCTTCAGAGCCTGAATTTTAAACAACAAAAAATTCAAACCGAATGAGCCCATGATGTTAGCTATTACAATATTAAATTTTATTAATAGGAAAAGTACCTTTCTAGACTGGCCTTTCTTTTGTTATAAATTTCTGTTTGCATGTTAGTGTTTTTCATAATGCCTCCACCATATTTATGAATGGGGTGTTTTTCTTTATGCCTTCACCATATTTATAGAGGGGGCATATGGTTTTGCCTAAGTCCATCCATCCCAGCCAATATGAATTTTGTTTCTGCTCAGTAGCTTTTTAAGGAGTTCATGGATTGAAACCAAATTTAGTCGGAGGTTTTACTTTAAGAATACTTAGGTTAGATTTGATTTTCACCATTTTCTGACAAAATGTAATAGAGTTATTGCTCCTGTTTGACTTAGAACCGTGCCTTTGAATTATTGTTCCCTGCTGCTAAGGTGAGGGGACATAAAAAATGGTCTCCATCTGTCCGTTCATGTTTGCATCCATGCACCTTGTAAACATGTGCATCTACATTTATTAGATTTGAACCAAATTTGTTTTGAAGCTTCATCACAACAGCGGCTTGGATGAATTTAATAATGAGCACATTCTGCACATATTTTATTGTGTTATGGCTCTTGATTGTCTTAGCATAGGCATGGCAATTGCACAACCTTGTGAACACACTAGCCTCCACATTTATTATCAGATTTCAACCAAATTTGCCACAAAACTTGATCTTAACAACACATCAGAAGAATTTGATGACGAGCACTTTCAGCAAACATTTCTCGGAGTTATGGCCTTTGATCATCTTAGCATAGGAATTGCTAATCCACAGCTTTGTGAACACTCTAGCTTCAACATTTATTATTAGATTTTAACCAGTTTTGCTCTGCAGATTCATCTCAAAAACAGCTTGGATGAGTGTGATGATGAGCACATTCTGTTTATATTGTTTAGAGTTATGGTCATTTTTCATTTGATTTAAACCATATTTGCTGTGAAGCTTCATCTCAACAAGGGCTCATATGAGTTTCGATGATGAGTAGATTTGGCTTGTATTTCTAAGAGTTATTGCCCTTGATCATCTTAGAATAGAGATCCCAATGACTTGTAACCACTCAAGCATTCACATTTTTTGTTTGGCTTCAATAAAAAAAAAAACATGAATCTTCATCTTAACAAGAGCTCAGGTGAGTTCAATAATGACCAAATTTAAATATATATTACACAGTTATGACCCTTGGTCAATTTAGAAATGGCATCCCATTGGCTTGTGAACATTCTAGCATTCAATTATTTGTTTGAGTTCAACCAAGCTGGCTATTAAACTTCCCTCAACAACGTCTCGGATGAGTTTGATGTTGAGTAGATTTTTACTGTTTCTTACAGAGTTGTGACCCTTGATCGACTTAGAATGAGCATCCGTAGGCTTATAATCATTTTTACACAATATAAAATAGATGGAATGATGGACAGGTGGACTATGGCTGAAATCGCCAATTCACTCAATACTCATGTACTGCTAAATGGACTGACTGACAGGTGAACTGAGTATACGATACACTATAGCATAAGAAGAACTAATAGAGAAGTAATCTCAAAATTCTTTTAATTAACACTCTTTACAATTTTTAAACAGTACATAAGTATACATCTTTGGCATTCCTTGGGTCTCACCCTCCGCTGCATGAGGTTAGTTGTGGTAAGATGGTAGATAAGCATGCAGTATCTATGAGGCGGACTCGCCAGTACGACTAAATGACAGAATTGTCAAGGCCGAATAGTCGACATGCACTATCTATGAGGCGGAATCGCCAGAATGACTGAATGATAATTGTCAAGGCAGAATTGCGGATGTTTGAGGCGGACTTGCCAGTATGACTGACTTGACTGACATAACTGTTAAGGCAGAATTGCCGCTGTATTGAGGCAGAGTCGCCATAACTTGTTATGTCTGTAAGTTTAGTGGATTGGGGACAGAATGCCCAAACGACGCTGCATGCCGAGAATGGAACTAGAGTAGTATGCAGCGGAGAGCCCCAAGGAACGGATATGTATAGGATGAAAAGTACCCGCAGTTCTGTTAATATTAGCATTAAAATGAAAAACAGTATAAGCAAAGTAGGAACATGAAACATGAATCAGAACCATATAGTGTATATATAAATGTGACAGCACTTGTAAGCAGTGCTGTGATGCAAGACTCAGTAAGAAAGTCATAAATGCAAGAACTAAACAAGTACAAACATGAATGTTCTGCACTGCAATGTTCACTGCTTGTTTCCCATTTTGGGTCAATGCCTGCAATTAAGTTTTTCACAAATAGCCCAAAGTCCACTAGGCAGCCACACAGTTGACCATTCTAGCATTCATACTTTAGATTTGATTTCCAATTAAATTTGAAGCTTGTGCTCAACAGAATCTTGGATAAGCTTGAAGATCATCAGATTTTGACCTAAATTTTTAGAGCTATAGGCTTTGAAAGACTTAGAATAGACATTCCACTGCGATGTGAACTCTCTAGAAGTCATATTTTCTGTTTGATTTGTAATGAATTGGCTGTGTAGCTTCACCTTAACAAGGTCTCGGTTGACTTCTATGATGATCAGATTTTGATGATATTTTACACAGTTATGGCCCTTGAATGACTTACGCATCTCACTTACTTCTGAACAATTTCGCATTCACATTTTATGGTTTGATTTCAACACAATTTGCTGACAAAACTATTCTTAGCAAGGTCTCAGATGAGTTTGATGATGAACACATTTTGACTATATTTTACAGACTTATTGCCCTTGACTGACTTGAACAGTCATGCATTCGGATGAATTTTGAACACTCTAGCATCCACATCTTTTGTTTGGTATCAACCAAATTACCTGAAGAGCTTTATTTTGATCTCAGATGAGTTTGATAATCAGCAGATTTGGACCATATTTTACAAAGTTCTGGCCCATGATAGACATAGAATATTTTAAAGGCTAGTGAAAACAAACTATCATATTCTTTTTTTTTCAATAATATTAGGTACAAACATCACATTTAGCAAGATCTTAGATGATATTAATTTCAAGAAAGATTTTAACCATATTTTCATGAGTTATTGCTTATGAAAGAATCAGTACTACACCTAGTTCCCAGTCCTCCAGCCTTTTAATGGAAGGTGGCAGGGAACAGAGGCCACGTTAGTGGCAACTAATTGTATTTTATTGGTAGGGGCGTCTACATCACATAGACACATTTATAGATATTGGTAAATTAATCTAAATACAAAAACAGCAAGGTAAGCAAAATATGTTTAAACCAAGTCTCCTTTATTTTAGCTGCTGCCAGAGTACCAGGTTGCCCATGAGAGAGCTGTGTACAAAGCCATTGCTATTGTGGCCGACACTAAGAAAGTGGTGCAAAACATCGACATTGACAAACTCCATGAGCTGCGAGCCATGCAGAAGCCCATCATAGACATAGAGGATCTGATGGCTACAATTATCATGATATGTAAATGATAAAAAAAATATATTTTTTTATTGACAACCATATTATCTTGGTATATTGTACTAAAAACTTTGCTTCTTGCTTTCATTTTAGTCATGAAAGTATTGCATTTTTTCTTCAATTCTGATGTTATATTTCAAGGATTTTATGTTTTTTATCTTTATCTTTTCTTTTATGCAAGTTTTTCAGAATTTTAACATCTTTACCTTTTACCCTTATCTTGTAGAATTTCATGTTTTACATTTATTTTGGAAGAGTCTCTTCCAAAAAATATTTGTGCAGTTCTTAATATTTACATTTTTAGAACATTACTTTTAATTGGCACCATGTTGCCAGTATTGTGCTGACGTGTTATTAAACCCTAATATATACATTCATTACTTATCGATGGTACTTTTATATGGCAATGTTCCAGAACTGTTTATATTAGGAGTCTCTTGATGCAAAACAATTAGCAATTGAATTAAATACATTACCCATGATGCCTACAACTGTGGAAATGTCATCTGTAACTTCTGTAAAAAAACACTTTGGTTAAATTTGTTTACTAGGAAAGTTTAACGCATTCACCTCTCATAATTTATGGCTTTTTACATCATAGTCATTCTTAAGAATTAGATCCACTTGTCACTATTATATAATTGCAATATATATCAATTATTCATAGTGAGAGAGTATAACTCTAATATCATAAATATTTTCACATGAGTTGGCAGTTACTAAATCTGATGTTCTGCAACATGGGCAGCAGAACTCTCATTATGATTTATTAGCAAGCTTAGGGTGACCACAGACTCTCATATTTAAATAAATAATAATTTATTTCTCAAACAATCAGAGATTTTTTTTTTATATAAAAAAAATTGCAGGAAAATTTGCTGTCTTTGAAGCTCATTATTTGCAAATAATTACTTTCTTTTATTTTTTTGTTTTAGTGAAGTCACCATCTGCTGATTTGACATGGCAGAAAGGAGCTAAAAGACAAATGGCCAACCTGGAAAGGTTTGTCACATTGACTTTATCTGGTATATCTTTGGCTACTGTAATTTGCTTGTTTATTTACACACAGAAACTATGATTAAGACTAAAATGTATGAGAAAGTATGCAAATGTGTACCATCCAGTGTTGTGCATAGATTTAAATTTTCAGTGGATGCGGTGTCCCCCTGTATAATGTTTTAAGGGGACATTTGTAAAATATAAGGGGATACTTTACAATTCAGGTCCACTTTTGAAATAATGGACAGATAAGTGTAAATAAAATGAAATATATTTGAGTTTCAAAATAAATATTACTTACATTTCAAAGGTGGTTTTTTATTCTTTATGAGTCACTTGACTGCAATTGTTTTCTCTACGTGCATTTTGATCTGTGCTGTCTGCCCTGAAACCCACAAAATTGGTGATGTGTAATTACTTATGGGCCATGCTGTTTTACTTAGTTGACTGGAAATCAAACTTCATTAATCTATCAGATGTTGACTGAACTTTATTCCATAAACCAAGCTATATTGTCAGTCTGGTTTTCTTATTGTTTAAGTGTATGGTGTGTTTGCTGGGCATAAAAAGTGGAACCAGTTTAATACCTCAAAACAAATTACAGGCAGTGACTGACAAGGACCTACATCACTAGTTTCGAACCGCAAATGATAGGAATGCCAATATATTACAGCATGCCTGTTGGTATGCGATACTGTGCTTTCAGAAGGGACATATGCAAAATAATTGCAGGATTCATGGTATCTCATGCTCTAGGCACAACACTGACTATCATATTTGATGCCCTATCTTTTTGAGCGCGTAGAATGTTTGTAATACAGAAAGCACAAGCTGCTATGTGTTTGTCATTTTCCAGCTGTTATATTGTTTGTAAGAATGAAAGTTTTACAAACTCCAGGCCAGGTCTTGTTTGACATTTGTCTATGTTCATATGATCTTTATTTTCATGACTGACTTATGCTTGTTAATCTACTAAGTTAATTCTTTTGGTAGATTCCTAGAGGAGATGACATCCTTTGATGACAACCAGTTGCCAGAATCCACACTAAACCTGGTAGAACCCTACCTTAAAAAGTCATCCTTTGATGCTGAGACACTGGAACGAAAAACACAAAACTCAGCCTGTGGTGCCCTGTGCAAGTGGGTCAGAGGAGTAGTTAGGTTAGTAATATTAAACACCTTGGATTGAGAATGAAGCTGCATCTCTGTGTGTCTCAACAGGTACAGCAAAGTGAAAACATAAGTACATGTCATGAAAGGGGAAGGAACACAAGGGCTGTTTTTGGCACCCAATATTTAAAGTATTTCATGGTTACAATGTCAGAATATATTAAACAGCAAAGATTGTGTGCTAAGAATCGGAAAAAAATTGTGTACAGTTGGATACTGTGTATATTCACTTATATCTCAAGTCCAATTTCAAACTGCCCAGACCCAAATTTGCCATCACATAATGTGCCAGCAGATCTGGGTCTATTCAGTTTGTTAGAAGCAATCAGTAGAACAAACATAATGGACCCTGATTTGTTGGTGCATTATGCAATGGCAGATCAAGGTCTGTGTTGTTTACAGTTGAACACCACTAATAAGCAAGTATATACAGTACATGTGTAGATAAATAAAGTGACACAGTGACATGATTTTACCCATTACCACAATTCTTCCATAATCAGTAACTAAGTAATTAAGTCAGCAAGTAAGTGATTATTTATTCTAGGGTGTATGCTTGAAACATTACAAAACCATAAGAAACTATCAGTAGTACACTCATAACATTATGATCATCTGGCCCGAAAGGACGCATAAGTCACTTTGAACATGTATACAAGTCAACTTTTAACTATGCACAGCATAAACTACAGAGATAGACATATATTTCTTCATCAAATATGTTACCCGATCATAATACTTTTGGAGTGTGACCACTACCTTGCAATTCCAGCCTTCCCAAGTTAAATTTTAGCTATAAAAAAGCTAAAAGTTGTAAGGCCTATTATCTGTCTGAATTTAATTATAGAAGTATAGGCCCTGGGGCAATAAGTATAGGCCCTGGGGCAATAAGTATAGGCCCTGGGGCAATAAGTATAGGCCCTGGGGCAATAAGTATAGGCCCTGGGGCAATCATTCAATTATAGGGTTTTGACAAGTCCAGGAGATAAGCTTTCACACCTCTTTTGTCTTGTGCTTTGTGGCTGTAGAGTATTTAAACAATTGAGAAAACATAGGACTATTATTGTCAACTTATGTCCAATATCCAACATGTTGAAAATTAGCCATCTGTATTTGAGCTCATTTGCCAGTCATGTCTGATATATATATATATGTGTGTGTGTGTGTGTGTGTGTGAATGTGTGAATCACTTTAAATTAATGGGAATCAAATTTTCATGGTTTGGTTAAGACATACCTATTCATGGGTACTTAGTTTCATGCATTTGCCATTTTCAAATAAGTTATTAAATGCAGAGATCTGAATCAAAGAAGTTGCCAACATCCATTTGTGCGTATGTAAAAGCAAACAAACTTAATTCCACTGCTGTAATTAACCCTTTTCATACTGAAGCCCAATCAGACATGCAGTTGTGTAGAACTGGAAATTTTTTCAGTCAGTGGTGTAGCAGCATGAGAGAATGCAGTGACATAGGTCAATCTGGCTTTAGAGGACAAGTTTTTACAAGTATTTTTCTAGGTTGTATATCGTTTTAAAAAGCATAAAATGTTCCTTAAGGACATATATTTTTTTACGGAAAATTTTCAGACATAAAACTTCAGTTGAAAGTAAAGTTATGTAAGCTTAAAAACATGCTTTACATTTTTTTAGAACTTACTTTCAATGCAATTCTCCTATCTGCAATATTCATTTTACCTTCTATATGTAAGTGTATGAAATGGGGGGAATTTTATGCCATTTAAGAAGGTGACAAAATAATAAAAATCTATCAAGAATGTCAAAAGTATTACAATTTTATTAACTTTACTCGCATGAGAATTGGAGAGCAAACAGAATAATCCTTACTGGTAAGTCGACAAAGCTTTTCATTTTGGTTCAGTGTTTTTATTCCCCAATAAATTGTAATGTGATAATATCAGAGTTATGTTGGGTTTATTTTGGTCCATTTCCAGGAATGCAGTAAAATTTCCTAATATTATGCACATACCTAACATCGGTATATGTGCAAACTTTATGAGAAGTGAAGTTCTCAAAATGTCCAGTTAGCTTGAAAAGCATCCATGTCTTCATCATCATCAATATCTGAGTCAAAAATACCAATTAACTATTTATCATCTGCTCAGTTCATTTGATGCAACCTAGATCACGCTTCTGTACTGTCTGCCAATTTGAATTACATGCGTTAAATTTCAGTTTTGAAATCAAATTTTCTACTAACCAGTTATCATCATCTCTGTTCATTTTGTCAAAGTCAAGCTCATGATCTGTACTGCCTAAAACATAAATTTTCCCCACAAAATTGTCTATATTTTCATCAAAATCAGCATCCACATCACTGCCAGACTTGCTGTTTCAGCGCTGTCCGCCATGTTGATCTCCACACATTAAAACTCGTGTTTGAAATCAAATTTTCAAATAACCAGTTATCATCAGCTCTGTTCATTTTGAAGAAGTAAAGATAGCGATTCCCACTGCCTAGAATGTAAATTTTCTACACGAAATGGTCTTTATTTTCAACTAATTTAGCAAGCACATAACTGTCTTCACTTCCCTCTTCAGTATATGACCGCCATTTTTTTATCTCCGCAATTTAAAACTCGATTTTAAATTGGAATTTTAACCAGTTTTAAGGTCTTTTAAACACAATTTGGTAATGCTATGTGTACCTTCTATCTTTGCTATGTGTACCTTCTATCTTTGCTATGTGTACCTTCTATCTTTGCTATGTGTACCTTCTATCTTTGCTATGTGTACCTTCTATCTTTGCTATGTGTACCTTCTATCTTTGCTATGTGTACCTTCTAACTTTGTTTCCCTCTTTTCAAAAGAGTACATGTATATTGATGTAGTTTTATGCAGTTAAAAACATGTTTCTGCAAAGTTGGTAACAGAATGCAGTGAACATACGACCAGAGTCGTATCCCACTGGCAAAGGTAAAGTATGACTGGAGTCGTATCTCACTGCAAAAGGGTTTTAGCTCTTTTAGCTGCTTTCAGCCATGTCAGGCTGTCATTACATTATTACAGAGCTTTCAAGTTTGTAAAATTTTGCATGCAAATTATAATAAATAAATTTTCACTGATCCTCATCTGTCTTAAATGTATCATGATATATATATATATATATATATAATATCAGTACTGTTAATACAATTGGGAGGTGCACTTTGAATGTCAGCTTGGTTCATACTTTGTTGTGACTTTAAATTCATGGTCTAGCTTGCCCGTGAAAACCTCGAAAATTGATACCACATGAATTTAAAGTGATTCACAGTATATATATATATATTCATTCTTTTTTTCCCAAACACAATGTGTATCTATGCGAATTACAGGTACCACAGGTAACAATCTGTATCTATATGTTTTACAGGTACCACAGGATGATGATCTCCAAAGTGAAGCCACTCCACCAGAAGGTAGATGAAACCACTCAGGCTGTGGATGATGCTGAACACAGAATGTTAACTCTTGAAAATAAACGCAAGGTAACATATGTGTATACATTTTAAAGCTAAAGTAGGGTCATTGGCAAAGTCTTTACATTGGGTCAAATTCGAGTATAAATGGTTAAGACCAATTAAATTGTGAACATTGATGTCAGTAACCAATTTGAAATTCTGCAATGCAGCATTTTTGAAATCTCATCTTCTGTCACTTGTGACTGAATGTAAAGTAATTCTGCCTCATCAGTGATTAATGTGGAAGCAGATGAGATGTGGTCAAAATACTTGTTTGTCATCTTCCTAGTGTTGCAGGAACTTGATAGGAAGGTTTGTTCAGATATAAGGTGGTAGAGCGCCATAGTTTTTGCCAGATATATTTCTCCCATGTAACATTTGGGTGTCAATGTCAAACACAGAATGGGTCACCATGGTTATGCTTTCAAGGAGTTAAAAAATATATCTAAAAATAACTGACTATTACATAGTTGGTGTTAGCTAGGAACATTGGCTTGGACACCTCAAAGGTAGAGTGCCCATTTCATGTTGGGATATACTGGATTTGAGTCAAAGTTTTTTGGTACATTTTTCTTATCTGTGGCAGTAAATTTGATACACCTGCCTCTTCTGAAGATGCGCATATAGACAAATCACTTCTATGCTTCTCTGATGTTTGAGTTATTGCTCATTTTTTTACTTGGACTGGATGTAGTGTATAACAGAACATGATGAATACAAGTGGTCTTACAGTTTTCAGTGGATACCATACATTTTTGTACCTGTTCTGGCCATCATCTGAAGATGAACATATCAACAATCTTGCAATTTTTAGCTCTACTGGTCATAGACCAGAAGAGCTTATGCAATAGTTTCTCATCCATCATCTGTCTGTTAGCACAAGTTTGTTATGACTACTCCTTCTAAACTACTTAGAGGATTGCCATGAAACTTTACACACACATTCATCACATGACCTAGCTGTTCCTAAATAAAAATGGTGCCACTATGACAGCCAATATGGCTTGCACAGCAGCGATCCTGAAAATCTTGTTATCACTACTCCTCCTGATTTGATCATCATATCAACATAGAGTTTTCACTGAAAGACTTCTTATGATGTCTAGTAGGTCCTAACTGGAAATGTTTCCAATCTGGTATCTAATATGGCTGCCACAGTGGCCATCTTGAAAATCTTGCTATCACTACTCATGAATGGATTGTCATATCAACATGAATGACTTCTTATGATGTCTAGTTGGTGCTGAATGAAAATGGTGCTGATCAGAAGTCCAATATGGCCACCATGGCAGCCATCTTGAAAATCTTGTTATTGCTACTCCTCCTGGGGTTTTCACCAGAAAACTTCTTATGATGTCTAGTTGGTCCTAAATGAAAATGGTGCTGCTTGCACATCCAATATGGCTGCCACTGCTGCCATCTTGAGAATCTTGTTATCAGTACTCCTGAATGGATGGTCGTATCAACATGGGGTTTTTACTAAAACTTCTTATGATGTCTAGTTGGTCCTAAATTAATATGGTGTCACTTGGCATCCAATATAGCCACCACATTTGCCAGCTTGAAAATCTTGTTATCACTACTTCTTCTGAAAGAATGATCACATCAGCTTGGGATTTTCACTAAGAGACTTCTTATGATGTCTGATTGGGTGTAAATGAATATAGTGCCAATCTGACCTCCAATATGGCCACCACAATGGCCAGCTGGGAAATCTTTTTATTGCTACTTCTCCTAGATGGCTGGTCATATTGATATTGTGCTTTCACCAGAAGACTTCTTATGATGTTTAGTTGGTCCTAAATGGAAATGGTGCACATCTGATATGGCCACCATGGCAGCTATCATGAAAATCTTGTTTGTTACTCCTCTAAAATGGAAAGTCATAACAACATGGGGTTTTCACGAGGAGACTTCTTATAATGTCTTGTTGGTTCTAACTTAAAATGGTGTTGATCTGATGTCCAAAATGCCTACCATAAGGGCCATCATGAAAATCATGTTATCACTACTTGTTTTAAAAGAAAAGTCATTTTCAAATGGGATTTTCATCAGATTAATTCTTATGGTGTCAAATTGATCCTAAATGAAAATGATGCAAATTGACCCTCAATATGACCACTATGGTGACCAGCTTGAAAATATTGTTATCTTTGCCCCTTCCAAAGGGATGGTTATATCAATTTGGGGTTTTCACCAATAGACTTCTTATGATACATGTACCTAGTTGGTCCAAAATGAAAATGGTCCCAATTGTACATCCAGTATAGCTGCCATGATGGCTGTCTTGAAAATCATACTGTCACTACTCCCCTTGAATGGATGGTCATATTGGTATGGGGTTTTCACCGAAAGACTTCTAATGAAGTCTCCTTTGTCATTAATGAAAATGGTGCCACTCTGACATCCATTATGACCATCACAGCTAATTTGAAAATCTTGTTGTTGTTAAAGAATATGAGAGATGGTTTCAACACCCAGCAGTTAAAAGGAAGAAATGGTCTTATCCTGAATTCCTGGAAATACTTTTTGTCCAGTAGAGCATCAGTCCCTTCAAGGGACTTTTGTTTTTTGGAGTTATTGCCCTTTTTGTCCTACAGCTGAATGCAGTGTGAGACAGAATTTTGTGAATGCAATTACTCTATCAGTTTTCACTGGATTACTGTAAACTTAGCATGTATTATGGCCATCATCAAAGATATCCATGTTGACCAATTATTGTATTCATGCTATGTTCAGAAGATTATGCACTTTTTTAGTTATAGACTCATCTCCGTCATGGGGTAGGGGTGGGATTCAGGAGAGACAGGGATATGTTTATGTGAGCATTGCTCACAATTCTGCTAATATATATATTTGGTTTCTTCTTTTTACATTTTGATACCTATCAGTGTATTGCTATTTGATATTGCTCAAGTTTGCCATGAGACATGAAAGATCTTGATCAGTGGGTCAAAGGCTAAAGGTGGTCATGGTCCAAGGACAGAAAGTCAAGGGCATAGTGGTGGCATTTGTTACTTGTAAAATGACACAATTCATATTGTGTCAATGTTTCATTTCAGGGACTCGATGTGAGACTGGCAGATTTGGCACGGGGATTTGAGGAGGCGACAATTGACAAGAATGAACAGGAAGACAAGACAGTCAAGATGAGGAAGATGCTTGACACTGCTGGTCAGCTTAGAAAGGTTAGATCCTCTTTCATTGGGAAGAAAAATAAAGGCTAAATAAATTCAATATAGCTTCTATTATATAGCCATATCTTTTTTCAACAAGGACATTGCATTCCAAGCTTTTAGATTTAGCTAGATACATTCTCTGATGTTTGTGTCAGTTTTCCTTTAAAAAACTACAAATCTATACTTTTTGTTTAAAAACTAAAATATAGAAAGTTAAATACATTTGATTTGCATTTTGAAGATGGGTTTATCAGGATATATGCAACATAATGAAAAGTCCTCACATATGCTTTTTTAGTAACAGTTATTCAATTCTTTCATATTGATATTGAATTTGCATGGGAATTTATAATCCCTACCTGCAACTGTAAACTTAAGGTTTCACATCTCATAGTTTACCTAGCTACCTTGTCAGTTGGGGTTCATTTAAAATTTAAGCAAATCTTACTTCATTTGAATTACAAAGACATGGCTAAGTCTGTAAACTGGTGTAGTACTACATTCAAATAATTATTTTCCATCAAAAAAAAAAGTTCTTTTTAAAATATATACATATATATATATATATACATACATACATATACATATATATTAATCATTAGATCCTTAAAGGAGAAAGACAGCGCTGCCAACAGATATTTGACTCCTATCAAAGGAGACTGATTGCAATCCCAGGAGGCTGTGCTATGGCTGCAGGATTTGCAACATACCTTGGACCATACCACCATAACTTCCGACGGGTCATGCTGACATTACACTGGCCTGTCTGTCTGAAAGAGAGGGGAGTTCCACTGGTCATTGATTCCATTGATGGTCTGAAAGGTAGGCAACCAACTTCAGCATTCTTATTTGCTTAAATATGCATGATACAGTTCACACATGCTAGAAAGCCATGAGGTAATAATAAAATCATATCATATGCACTGATAT
Source organism: Margaritifera margaritifera (assembly GCA_029931535.1). Classification (NCBI taxonomy): domain Eukaryota; kingdom Metazoa; phylum Mollusca; class Bivalvia; order Unionida; family Margaritiferidae; genus Margaritifera; species Margaritifera margaritifera. The sequence continues at coordinate 808,887 of JAQPZY010001067.1, forward strand.
AGGTAGTGAAATCCTACTTGAGGGTCAGACTTGGTAAGCAAAAAATAGGCTTTACCAAGTTTCTGCCCACAAATTCTGATCCTGTGGTTGGGATTTCCCTATCCCACACCATCACCTATGATGGATTATTTTTCATTTCTTTAATTGTGGTTATGATCATACTGGTGGAGATATTACCATGTATTACAGTTATAATTGACATCAAAGGCAAAATGATGTCAGTTTCATGTCATCAGTGCACTCATGTGGGATTAATAGAATATATGTTGGAGTTGGCACTGAGACAATGAAATTCCAGTTGAAGAGTTACATATAAATCAGAGACTGTAATTTCCTCATCTTGGTGCCAACCCCTACATTGATTATATTTTTCAACCATTTGTTTATTGTTGGGCCCATGTTAGTGGGAAAGTGAGGCATAGCAGTATATTTCCTTAACCCCCAAATTGATTTTGTTCAAAAATATGAGGAATCATTATGTAGCTCTTTGTCAAAGCTGTTTTATTAGCATATATTTCTTGAATCTCCTGATAGATTCTCTTCATACTTGGCATGACTCATTATGAAGCTAAGACAGTTGCTTCTGCAGCATGGTTGTGAACCACTTTAGTCTTAGTGTCAAGGTCACAATCATAGAAAGTTTGACACTCAGGTTTTGGTTTAAGTATTTTCATTTGCATATATTTCCTAAACCTGATGGATTTTGTTTATACTGGAAATGAATCATTATGAAGCAAAGACAACTTTTTCTGTGACATGCTCGCTTGCTCCTTTAACCTTGGGTCAAGATCACAGTTATAGAAAATTTGTGTTCAGGTTTGACTTAAAGTTTTTTCATTTGCTTATATTTCCAAAACTTCTTGATGGATTTTGTCTATGCTTGGGATGAATCATTATGAAGCCTAGAGAATTCATTAGGCAATGTGCTTATTTTTTGCTTTGATCTTAGGGTCAAGGTCACATTCATAGAAAATTTGCATTAAGGTTTGGGTTAGTTTTATTTATTTGTTTATATTTCTGAAGCCTGTTGATGGATTTTGTTCATACTTGGGATAAATCATTATGAAGCTAAGGCAATTCTTTCTGCAATGGGATTACTCACCCCCAGTGACCTTGTGGTGAAGGTCACAGTTATAGAAAATTTGTGTTTAGGCTTTGGTTAAAGTTTTCTTTTATTTGCTTATATTTCCTAAATCCCTTCATGGATTTTGTTCATACTAAGACAAATCATTTTGTGACATGCTCACTTGCTCCTTTGCCATTGGGGTCAAGGGCACATACAGACCATGTTCTTTTAGTTCATGAAATTGACATCATCATTAAGCTGTCTAGCAGAGTCTTGTCATTTACATATATAGCAGATTGATGAAGTTAGCCTGTGCTTCTCATGAGGAGACAGACAAGCAGCCCATGATAAGCAGTCTGAGACAAGAAAAGAAAGGATCACAATTTTTTTATTTTCTTTTTTCACATTAGTGAGAAAGTTCTATCCCACGTGTCTTATTAAACTTGCAGACTATATCACACAAATGTATAGGAATTAGAGAAATTGCTATTCCACTTAAGTGCACTTGATGAAATTGTCTGACCTCATTATGCCTTGGATATTATGGAAATTTGTTTTGGTCAGAGTTACTTTTGTATCAAGAAGAAAAATATTAGACATTTTGCAAAATTAAAATTTTACAATGAAAGATTTGTTAAAACTAAATATTTATGTTCTTTCTATTGATAACAATTATTTAAGAAAATATTTTATCATTTAATGCTTCGATGTTTTCCCACTTTGTTTTTGACTGATACATCTCAATTAGGAGTCAGATAGAAATCACCAATTATGTGCCTTTTGTATTGAATGAGAAATTCCACCCCCGGGCCAGAAACAGGGGTGGGTAGGTGGGAGTGTTGTATTCCCATAATTTGGTGCTATATAGACTTGTACTATTTGGAAACAGGGGTGTGGGGGAGGAGGTAACAAATTTCAGTTTTGTTTCTTATATCCTATGGAGGCAGTTTCACAATATGGCACCAACATTTTATAACCCAAAGGAAAATGTTGGTATAATATACTAATAAAGCTACATACTGAGCAATGAAGTACTGTGCAGTGATATAGCCTCTCATCACCTATAGACTGATAGAACCAGATACAACTCTAATTATAGCAGTGTACTAATTTTGTCTTTACCAAGGAAAGGGCTCAGCATGAGATCTTTAATGTTATAATTCCTTTGCATTGGCTTTAAAATGTCACTGCTGAGTTTGGGGATGTAACTTGTTCTCTGTATTTTTTTTGGGAGGGGTGTTGTAAAATTTCTCTGTATTTTTGCAAGATTTTCATGCTTGTTTTGGGTATATTTTGTGTGTAGAAAATTTTGACCTTTGACAAGTCTGTGTAGCACCAGTATATGAGAATACCTCTCCACATTCATGCCAATTAATTCAGACTCTCAGGCTGGATATCTTTTCCAACATCAATATATAATTTTATTCACTTATTCTTTCAAATAAAATTGATACTGGAATCATCATCAAACTAAACTGTTGCCTTAAGGCCAAGTGAACATATGATATGAGTCTGTGTCCATCATGCATCATCAATCAACAATTGCTTGTTACCACTGTGGAGGCTTGGAATATGAGTTTATATCATCAATATCTTGGATGAATGTGATAATGAACAAGATGCACACATATTAATGAGGTAATCTTGTATATGATTGGCTGAGCTTGTTAAAACTCTAGAAGCCATATTTCTGATCTGATTTTTGGTCAAGCTTGGAATATAGGCTTATAGCAACAAGATCTCAGATGAGTTTTAAACATGAGTAAGATCCATGCATGTTAATGAGTAGATCTTGCATATGATGGACTGAGCTTGTTACCACCCTGTAAGTCATATTTCTGATCTGATGTTGATGAAACTTGGAATATAGGCTTATATTAGGAAGAGCCTGCACAAGTTTGATAATGAGCAAGAGTCATGCATATTAATGAGATGATCTTGCATCTGATTGACTGAGCCTATTACCACTCTCAAATACTGTATTTTTCTGATTTGATTCTGACCAAACTTGGTAAATATTCTCATATTATCAAGACCTTGGATGAGTACAGTTGTGAGCAAGGTCCACACTTATTAATGAGGTGATCTTGTATATGATTGGCTGAGCTTGTTAAAACTCTATAAGCCATATTTCTGATCTGATTTTAATCAGACTTGGAATATGGGCTTATTTTCAACAAGATCTCAGATGAATAAAAAAAATGAGTGAGATCCATGCATATTAATGAGGAGATCTTGCATCTGATTGGCTGAAATCTTTTACAACTCTAGACACTGTATTTTTTATTGGATGTTGGACAAACTCGTTAAATAGGCTTATATCATCAAGATGTTGAATGAATTTGATTATTAGCAAGATCTATGCATATTTATGAGGTAATCTTGTATCTGATTGGCTGAGTTTGTTACCACTTTGGAGACTGAATTTCAATTGGATTTTGCTCCAGCTTGGTAAATAAGTTTATATCATCATGGTCTTATATAGGTTCTCTAATATATATATATATATATATGAAAGAGATAGGTGATGTGAGCAAAAGAGAGGGGGGGGGCATGAGGAGAAAGATAAAGTATCTGTGACAGGTACAAATATTGTACAGAATAATCTGGATGAATTTTCATCTATTGTGATAAATTTATTTATTATGTGTATATTATTTTAAAGAAGAACAATCTATCTGCTGTGTTTATGCAGGTCGTGTGATTGACTGGTCCATTGACTATTTAAAGACAGCATCAGGAGCCAGTCAGGTGTATGATGTGGACTATACATCTGCTTTATTGGGACAGAATTCTGATGGTGAAAAACTGAAGAAGGTAAAGAACTCAATCATAAGAGGTGTAAATTTCCACGCTGGCTAAATGTTTCCATTTAATTTCTAATCATCTCTATGATAATTATGAAAAAAACTCCATCATCTATTCAGGTGACCAGATAAGCAAAATTTTGAATCATTACCTTATTCATAGAATATCTAGAGACAAGGATTTTGCACAAAATGCTGACTTTTTTAAAATAAATATTGTGGATTTGCAGCATATAATGGACTTTTTGCAGGTTTTTAAAAAAAATTTGTTAGAACAGTTTAACACAAATTATATGTTGATAAGTCCACTTATGTATTTTTTGCATTTATTGCAAGTACATTTTTTTGGGGGGGGGGGGGTTGCTAAGCAAATTCTAAATTTCAGGTACAGTATTTAAATTGTAGCAACCACAAAATTCACAAAAATTGGTACCTCACAAATAGAAGCAAATTTAAAGTACCATATGTACTCGCGTAAAAGTCGAATCCAACTGCAAACTGCATAGACCCACATCTGCCACTGCATAATGCACCAACACGTCTGGGTCTATTCATTTTGCTAGGAGTAATCAGTAGAACAAACAACATAGACCCTGAGCTGCCAGCGCATTATGTGATGGCTCATCAGGGTCTATGTTGTTTGCAGTTGGACCCGATTTATAAGCGAGTATATATGGTATTCAAATAAAACATCATCAATCATTTTGCCAATAATAAACATTTCTTATCAAAACACATAACAAATTATAGTTGTTACTGTTGTTTGACAGATTGAGGAAGAGGAGGTTGGAGAGGAAACAGAGAGGGAGGAACTGATAGAAACTGATGGAAGGGAAAAAATGCTTGAAGATGTTGATGGAGAAGAGAAGACAGGGGAGGGGCAGGAGGCAGAAGGAGATGGGGAAGAAAAAAGAGATGAAGGAACAGAGAAGGTGGAAGACACAAAAGAGACCTCTGAGAAGGAGGTTGCTAAAGCAGATGAAGATGAAAAAGGTTGGATAATATTCATTGTACATGCCATGAATTAAGATGCTGCATGTATATACTTAGAGTCCAATTATGGGACCTTTTCAGAAATGCAATGGTCCCTTTTTCTTTCCAAATTTTAAGTACAGGAGCTATTTTCCCATCCCCATTCACTGTTTTTACAATCAAATAATTACTAGTTTGTGGTAAAGCTGGGTAAATATCAGGGTATTGTTTAAGTTTAAACAGGCCTCAATGTAATCAAATGTTTTTTTTATACTTCATACATGAACTGCAATCATTCCTTTCCATACATTCTTATTAGAGAAATGGGAAAATAACCTTTTCTAATAACTTCTCAATATATTCCTAATTCAAGTACTTCTTCACTTAGTATTTCTGCATTGGACATAAAAAAAGGGACCCTTCTACACTGGGCAAAAAAGGGATCTTCCCAAACTTTTTGTAGTTTAATGCCAGAAGGTCTAATGTTACCTGGTGTCTATGTAATTCAGGACTTTAAACTGGAGTTTCAAGCATAATTTCTAAAATTTTTATAGAATTCAAGCTGATGTTGTGTATGTCCCACTGTGATAGCAGAAGAAGGCATATTGTTTGCTGCTGTCCATCCGTATGTCAGTCATGAGTTTATTTTAGCATGATAGGACAAAAACTATTTAACTTAGAGCCATGAAATTTTACACACTATATCATGGTCATAAGTTGATGACCTGTTTATATCTCAGACTATTACAGCAATTTTTAAAATACAAGATTTACATACCATATATACTAGCGTATAAGCTAGAACCAACTGTAAACTGCTTAGACCCAGATCTGCCATCACATAATGCACTGACAGATCTGGGTCTATGCAGTTTGTAAGGACTAATCAGTAGAACAAACAACATAGACCCTGGTCTGCTGTAGCATAATGCACCGGCTGATCAGGATCTATGCTGTTTGCATTTGGACCCAGATTATATGTGAGTATATACGGTATTTAAAAAAACTTTTTGGACTTTTTTTTCTCATGGAAACCTTGTTAGTTTGATAAAGCACATAACTACTTAAGATAGACAAATTAAATTTGGTAGGTTTATTTGTGTTTATATGCAGATTGATTTTCAGGTTATTACAACAACTTTTAATTTTTTTAAATACATTTTTGAGCTTTTTGGCATAAGCTGTTTTGGTATGAAAACCTTGTTAGCACAACTGAACAAAAACTACTTAAGGTAGACAGATGAAATTTGGTAGACTTATTTGGATTTAAACTATTATGACAAAAACCTTGTTAGTTGGATTAAGTACAAACCACTTGAGATAAACAAATGAAATTTATATGTAGATGAGCTGATTAAATTTTCAGGACATTACAAACTATTTTCAAGATTTTTTGTTAATACATATTTTTGAACTTTTGGGACTTGAACTTTTGTAACAAAAGCCTTATTTTAGGATAATTGAGCAAAAACCAGTGGAGGTAGACAAATGAAATTTAGTAGTCATATTTATATTTGTATGGAGATGACCTAATAAGAGTTTTGGACATTACAATAATTTTGTAAATTTTCCACATTTTTAATTTCTTTAGATTTTAACCTTTTTTTGGTACTCAGAACAGTCTACTAACAAAATTACAGCAGTTGGGGGTATACATATTTTACAAACACAAATTCTGGTTTGTTTTCTTAAACATGTAACTCAAAATATAACAGTTAATGATATTGTCACTAGATAATACACGAGAAATGTAGGTTTAGCTTCGAGTCATCTTTGTTCTTTTCTCTTTTGAAAAGAGTTGAATTTTCTTTGATTTTACATGATTCATGGACCTTTATTTTATTTGCACAGTTGATGGATTACTGACTACTTGTGCTGATGCTATATTATACAGTGATCTACATCATAAGGAGCTCTGCTTTTATCAAATCCTGGCTGTTACGAATACCCTTTTGACCCTAAAGGAATAGATGCATGTGTAAAATGAATTGTATGATAGTTCATTCACATTATTAATGCAAGCAGCTCATCTGTTGTTGACCTTAGTGGTTTCAAAGCCGTGTTCTTAATGGTCTTATCCTCCTTGTTCAACTTTCAGATTATCTGCATGAGTTTTGAGCTTAGCCCCGAACTAGCTGTCACTATATGGGTGCGATAAACCTGATCCAAAACTAGAATAAGAACATAAACATTCTGCACTGACATTGTGAACACACCATAGTTCTTATCGACTCAGAAATAATTTGTTATAATCAGGTTTAGTTAAAAGCATTTTAAGTCTCACATTTGGCTAAAGCTCCCCATAAAACAACATTTATATAAAAACGTGGACACTCCTTTCAGACCGTGCCTCTCCAGTTCAGAAAGATGATGACAAGAGTCCACGGATGCCAGACTTGGACCAAGCAAAGAGGGAAGAGGAGGAGGGGGAGGAAGGACAGGAGGTGGAAGCAGATGACATGGAGAGCCAGTACACTCAGAGTACCTCCCCCATGTTGACATCAGCACAGTACAACAAATATGTCCGTTCTCTCATCAAGCTGTTGGTGGGAGAACAAACACTGAATCAGTGGACCAAGAAAGGTAGTTACTGGTCATGGCTTTTCCTGAATGAAAATGGTTTAGATATGACCTTCCAATATGGACACTATAGCAGCCATCATTAAAATCTTGTTATGGCCATACCTCCAAAACAGATGGTCATATTGACATAGGGTTTTCATTAAAACACTTCTTGCAATATGTAGTTAGTCCTGTATTTAAATGATGCAGATGTAACTTCTAGAATAGCTGCCTTATTAGCCATCTTTAAAATTTTCTTACGGTTTTTTATCCAGAACAGATGGTTGTATTGAATTGGGTTTTTCATTAAAACCTATAATAGTAAGTCACTTGTCCTGAATGAAAATTGTTCGAATCTGACTCCCAACATGGCAACCATAGTGACCATCTAACAAAAAAATCTTGTTATCACTACTCCTCTTGTATGTCTGGTGTTACTTTCATAGGATTTTCAGTTAAACATCTCTTGCAATATGCAGGGTGTCATGTTGCTATAAATTCCTCTATATAAATACTTATAAATTCAGGTATTCTTATATTTTTCCTACATTTTGTCCAGATTGTTCTAAATTCCTATATTTCAATAATTAACCAATTCTGAAATGCTGAATTTGGCAAGATACTTGGGTATAGGCATATAAAAAGCAATTTTGTTTCAATAAAAATAATTAGACCATTTAAAGAAATTACTATGCTGCCTTATAGTATGTTCTTGTGCATGAATTTAACAGTGTATTAACACTTAGTGCCAACAGATTCACTTATTCCTTATGGTTTAGAAAAGTCAGCTAAATATTTATTTTATAGTTTCTCTAGTATCTGAACTTCCCTTACATTGGTTATTTTTATTGAAGAGACCAGTATGGATTTAAGTAAAAGGTACCGTATATACATGCATATAAACTTGGTCCAAATGCAAACAACATAGACCCTGATCTGCCATCGCATAATGCACCAGCAGATCAGGGTCGATGTTGTTTGTTCTACTGATTAGTCTTTACAAACTGCATAGACCCAGATCTGCCAGCGCATTGTGCAATGGCAGATCAGGATCTGTGTTGCTTGCATTTGGACCTGGATTATATACGTGTATATATACGGTAAGAGATAACTTAAACACATGAGTAAACTTGTTTCATTGTTTGAAAGTATATCTGACATGGAGAAAGATACACACTGTACAGGATTGAAATGCTGAGTCTCAAGAATTTATATATTGTCAGTCATAAGATAATTCCTAAACTTTGGGAAAAATAATGATTCCTTTGGCTTATCATCCAACATTTATAGACGTTTTCTTAATTTTTACTCTTTAAAGTTCTGTGTGATAATAAAGATCATGGGAGATAAATCTGCAATAATAAAATCAACATGTCAAGCCCATATTACATGTCAAGAAGGGAACACATTAATTATAAACAAACCAGTAGAATGAATTTCAGATAATTATTGTAACCTTTATCCTTGCCATAGAGTAGTGACTGAAATGGATAGGAGAGGTGTCTCAAGTCTTACAGCTTCTATTATTAATAACTTCTGACTTACTTTTTACTTAGAATAAACTATACAGGCTCTGAGTATTTGTCTCCATTATTGTTCTATAGAATTGGCAGTTTAAAAATATTCGACCTAAAGAAGTCAGGGCTTGCTTCTCAGTATAATAATATATTGCTAGCATTCGTTAAAAATGAAAACACAAGTGAAATTTCCTTATGAATCTGAAAGTTATTGTGAGTTGAAAATTTGAAGTTTTGTCCTCTGCTAAATAGTTTGTGTTTCAGGAAATACTGTGCATCATTCTATAGTCTTATAATCTTTATTAAAATTTATTTAAAAAATTATATGTTAAAAAAAGAATCATTTAAGTATGTAATAGACAAATTGTTGTCATATTTACAGAGTCCTTTAATTTTTCTTCAATATTTAATAAAAGGATTGGAAAGAGATGTGTTAAAAGTAATTTAATCTTAAAAGTTTCATATTTTCATGCAAAGAAAATTTAATCAATATAGAATATTTTTAAAATTTCATTTACAAATAAACAGTGGAATTGATATGCATGTAGTCTGTTGCTTAAAGGCTGAGATACAAAAACTGATCAGGAGAGCTAGAAAGGGTTATGAACCATATGTTACACATGAGCTGTCATTAGTCAAGCAGGTGGAGTTTTTGTTATCTACCTGAGTCAGCAAGGTGTGAAAACCTAACACATATTGGCTGATCTCATTGTGCATGGAGTGGTATGTTAATCAGCTCCCATCTACAGCCAGTTAGAATTTATAAGTAATTAATTGGGTGTTGAGCATCACCTATAGATCACTATATCAGGCATTATCTTAGGATTATATTTTTGTTTTATTTTAACTTGTACATTTAATCACAAATGGCACAAAGTTTGCTTCCTGAATACTTCAAATTTCTACTTATAAACAAGTTCTTACCTTTTGAAGTAGAATTCAGTGTGAACTGGTTCAGTGGCAACCATTTGGATAATGAGCATGAAAATTGACAGTAAACTTATGTTAGCTATGACTATGTACAGTATAACTTCAACAACTTGAACATCAATCACTCATGGGGGCCCTGGGTGGCCAAGTGGTCTAAGGCGCTTGCCTTTACAGATCACTGACATCTCACCTCTGTCCATGTGGGTTCGAGTCTCGGGCTTGGCCAACATGGGTATGTGAGAAAGCTTGCCAGTAGCTTCCTATGGGTTGGTGGTTCTTCCCAGGGTTTTCTCGGGTTCATCCTTCACCAAATATACTGGCCGCCATGTATGACCTATCATGTGCTGAGAAATGGAGTTAAACATTAAACCCATAGCAACCCAACCCAACTCAATCACTCACACACTCAATCTGATTTGACAGACTTGCTTTGGCCCTATGTAACATATTCTCATCTCTTCAATATTGAAGAACTTGAAAAAACTACCAAACACTTCACCAAATATTTGGGCCTGCAGTGCTTTCACTTTAAAAGTTCTACTGTATATAGTAAATATTTAAAGGTGTTTTTTTTAATGAATAAAGTATTTTAATAGAAGTGCTTAATTACTAGTCACAAACTTTTTATTTTCCCTACCTTTGCTGCCAGAACACTTGCTGGCCCTAATGCTCATGTTGAATCTGAGTAATTTATCTTTAATTTCTATTTATGTAATCATGCAGTAATGTTGATTTAACATATTCCTGTGCTATTCCAATTTGAAATGTTATGGTTTATAAGTTTAATTAGTAGGAACCATATTATTATAAAAAGAAAAAGAAAACAATATCAAACAGAGCTTAACATTGAAATAGTATGGTAAGTTGCATTGAAAATTGTTGGTTGTATGTACCGTATATACTTGCGTAAAATCTCGGTCCAAATGCAAACAACATAGACCCTGATTTGCAATTGCATAATGTACCGGCAGATCAGGGTCTATGTTGTTTGTTCTACTGATTAGTCCTTACAAACTGCATAGATCCAGATCTGCCGGCGCATTATGCGTCGGCAGATCTGGGTCTGTGCAGTTTGCAGTTGGTATCGGCTTATACGCAAGTACATACAGTGTATCTATTTGGATAAATGAAAGAAAATACACAAAAATAGGCAATTATTCCTATAAAGTTCCTATATGTTTTGTTTAGAATTTCTATATTTTTCCTATATTTTGGGGAAAAAATTCCTATGTTCCTGTCATTTCTGCATAAAATTGGCTTGATTCCCTGAATATGTAATTGGTCCTGAATGAGAATGGTGCAGATCTGACCACCATCATAGCTGCACTATTGTGAACAAGTTTGACAACCAGACTTGCTTGACCTTGGTGTCAGAGCATGAAGGTACAAAACAAGTATGAATTGATTTTTGTTAGACCCAGTTTGTGGACATATCTAAAGAATACTTTTAAGCATGCCATTTCAATAACTTGTTTTTTTTTTAAAAATACAAAATTATATTTCTTAATGAACCATACTTAGCATATGAGTATGTCTTAACAGTATCTAAGATGAGTTCAATGATCATCTATCAATATCCAGTATAAGGTCAAAGGTCGTTTACTCAAACATATAAGAAAATATTTTTGTTGCCAAATTTGATATTTTGGAGGTTCTTAAAATTATTTGTGATGATTTTAATACTCAGAAATTAAAAAAGAGAAAGGTAAGGAAGAAATGGAGTTATGATTAATTTCTACAACTTTTTGGCCAGTAGAGCATCAGTTCCCTTGAGGGACTCTTATTTTTAATCTAACATTTAGGGCTGCAACTCTCATGTAAGTCCAAAAATAAAAAGATGAAAATCACATGAACAAAAAGTAGATATACCGCACATGATTCAGGTACCTATTTCATCTGCAATTTGAAAGGGCTAAAGTTAAGATAAAGATTTGTGGTCATTGTTGGTGATAGTGCTATGAACTGACCTTTGTGCAACTGTCAGTCAGTTACATTTTTTTGGGTGATCCCACTGGACTGATGCCCAATTAGACTGCAAACTACATGGTGAATAATTGTGTTACATCCCTATGCCAGTTCTTGTGAGAGCCTTGGTAAAGAATGAATATATTGCACACACACACACGCACACACAAACACACACAGAGCACTCCCTCAATATAACGCTACTGGTACCACTATGGACCCCATGAGGAAAATCATACCAATGTGTAACAATATGGGTTTAAAGAAAACAACATTAAGTTTAGTGTTATATCATTATTTCCTTTTCAAAACACTATTATTGAACAAATTTTGATCGTTCTCACTATGCTGTGGTGTATAATGCTGTTCTCAATATATCGCAGTTTAGTACATAATGCTGTTCTTACCATAACGCTGTTCCATACATAACGTCATTGGTTATGGACCCCAACTACCATGTTTTAGTGATGGAGATATGTGTGTGTGTAGACATATATATATATATATATATATATATATATATATATAGATATATATATATATATATATATATATACATATATATATATATATATATATATATATCTATATATATATATATATATATATATCTATATATCTATATATATATATATATATATCTATATATATATATATATATATATATATATATATATATATATATATATATATATATATATATATATATATATATATATATATATATATATACTCGCTTCTAAGTCAAGTCCAACTGCAAACAACATAGACCCTGATCTATCATCACATTATGCGCCAGCAGATCAGGGTCTGTGTTGTTTGTTCTACTGATTCCTCCCAACAAACTGCAGAGACCCAGATCTGCTAGACTGCATTATGTGATAGCAGATCTGGGTTAGTGCAGTTTTCAGTTGGACTTATAAGAGAGTATGTATATGTATATATATATATATATATAAATTTTATATATAAAATTTATGTTGAGATATGTATGCACATTTTTAAAGAGAACAGCATAAACTTTTAGAACCATAAGTGACAAAATGAATATTGTAGGTCTTTTTAGATTTAATGATATATCTCAGTTCTGTCCAAACACAAATATATATATATATATATATATATATATATATATATATATATATATATATATATATATATATATATATATATATATATATATATATATATATATATATAAAGAAACATGGAATATTCCAGAGAAAGGTTTTTCAGCTTTTCTTCCCCTGTAACAAATGCAGATATATACAGTACCCATGATAGCATTGTACATTTATTGCCAATTCATGCACAGTTTATTCACATTTACATTTTTATATTTACTTAGTACTTACTTTTGTGAAAATCAATTTTGTAATGTAAAAGTGTTAAATTATTTTTTCCATACTGTTTACAGAGTGATTCCCGAGTTGACAAAAACATTGTTTTGCCATGTTTGAAAACAATAGATCAACAGATCTGTGTAGACCTGTAGAGACCCTAAAGAAGAATGCAAGATTTCTATATAATTTTTTTCAGACTTTGGGCCTCGCAAAATAGAGAATGCCACCATTCTGTGCTCTTCTTGGCAGAGACCTCCAATGCTTATTGATCCTAATGGGGAAGGGGCCATTTGGCTGGGACACCTTAACTCTCTGATGAACACCCGCAAGCTTATCTCACTTGACATGGAGACAAGGTTAGAGGATAGCCTTAATTTTAGTAAAATCACATGTTGTATAAAAAACTGGCCAACTTTTTAGAAGTATTCACAAAGGACACATTACCTCCAAGCTTGCAAAATTTAATGAATCTGTATCTGGAACCATATGAAATTTATGAAGTATTCAGTTGAAGTAATGTTATCGCAGGTGAGCATTAGTGAGTTGCATAAGTTTTGTTTGAAATGTGTGCAATATGAATTTCTGTGTATCACATGATGATAATCACTAACTGTGTTGAACAAACTGCGAAGTAGTGTTAGTAAAATGACCTTGCCTTGGCTGATATTATGAAGATATCATGGTAAATATTGCATATTACACAACTTTTATCAAAAATAGGAAATAACTTATGAAACATCATCTCACTAACATCATGTGATTCAAATTATTTTAGCACTGATGGATATAAGTTAACAGTTTTATGACTGTCTTCCAGTTCTTACAGAAGTTCTCATGGTTTCTTTAGCTTTATAAAACCCTTGAAATGGAGGGCAGATAGAGTAAGACCAACATTTTGTCAGTCTCAGACACATTTATCGCAAATTACAAAACTAAGCAGAGACTTAACTACTTGTTATTGAATTGTCTGTACATATAACTTTAAGAAAAATTGATGATATTTCTACCAAGTCTGAGTATATATTTGGGAGTCAAAAGGTCAATGGTCAAGGTTATTGTAACTGAAAGAAGAAAGAATGATGTCACCACAATAACTTGAGTTGATCACCATCTACAAATACCAAACGTTATGGATGGCTTGCACTTGGGTTAAGGAAGAACCCTATTGATTTTGAGTCAGATGTCAAGGTTACTATGACTGAAAGAAGAAAAATGGATGCATTTGATGTAATTGGCATGATTAGAAATACAGTAATTTATTTTGTATGTAAGCAGCTTTTAACATGTACTTCAAGAAAAACTTACGGTATTTCTCCCAACCTTATAAAGTTTGTCAAATAGTAGGGGTTCGCTTAATATCAAGCATTGGCTTTTTATCAGATGAATATGGTAAGTAAAAGTCATTATATTTACATAGTACAGTATGTGTCTCTGAATTATAGAGCGAAATTTTAAAATAATCCCCCAATAAAGACCCTGTTATATTACTGTAGAAAGTTTTTTTCTTAATTTGTTTAGTAAAAACTGCTGCTGTGTGTATTTGTGCTAGTGCTAGACCTGCTACTTGGCTTAAACCAATGCTTATTTATTCTCTTTTATTTGCAAAACCGATTGGATGGACTGCTACTAACCGCTTGCTGTATTTTTAATTAGATGGTAAGTATTTTTTTCATACTGTTTTATATTTAATCATGAATTGTAGACTAACTCATATACAGTGAGGCTGCATTAATCTAGCCGCTTTTGTTTGCACTGCTTTTGTACAGCTAAATGATGAATCACTTCGAAGAATAAGAGAGGAAATCTGTGCCCAGACATTATTGTTCTGATACTGAGACATATAAACTGGTATAAATAGAGTTAGAATAAATGAGGCTTCACTGTACATTGTTCATTAAGCATAGAATAAACTGGTATACATGGAGTTAGAATAAATGAGGCTTCACTGTACAGTGTTCATTAAACATAGAATAAACTGGTATAAATGGAGTTAGAATAAATGAGGCTTCACTGTACAATGTTCATTAAGCATAGAATAAACTGGTATAAATGGAGTTAGAATAAATGAGGCTTCACTGTACATTGTTCATTAAGCATAGAATAAACTGGTATACATGGAGTTAGAATAAATGAGGCTTCACTGTACATTGTTCATTAAAGATAGAATAAACTGGTATACATGGAGTTAGAATAAATGAAGCTTCACTGTACATTGTTCATTAAGCATATAATATAAATAGTGTTGGTTTTACTTGATGTTTTTCCTACCATATATAATTGTGTATGAGTTAGATCCAACTGCAAACAGCATATACCAATATTTGTCATTGCATAATGTGCTGGCAGATCTGTGTCTGTGCAGTTTGTTAGGACCAGTCTGTAGAACAAAGCGTAATTATGTGACAGCAGATCAGGGTCAGTATTGTTTGTAGTTGGATCTACACATGAGTGTATGGTACATGAACAGTTAGTGAGATGTCAGTATCTCTTTTCCATCGTTGATGGTATCATTGCCAGCAACAATGTAAAGATTTTTTTTTGCATGTGTTTTAACATTAAATGACATCCATAAAAGTATGATTCCTAAGGGGGAAATAGCGTTCTTTACAACTATATACCCATCAATTTGTCACTAAAAATTTTCAGAAGTTTGCCAGTTGATTTTATGTCACCACCTCATGAACAGAGTAGGTGTATAATGCTAAAGTATGCATCAATGTTGTCATGTAGGCTCCTTTATTGATCTTAAATAAAATATTAATTGTTGTTCTAAAATTTAATACTAAAGTAGTTTTACAAAAGTCTGTTAATTCCTGATTGTTGAGTAATCTGCACCTTAGCTGTCATCACAGAACTTCCAGATGAAAATTATTGATCGCTATGGACTTTTACAATGGCAGACTGGCACTAAATTGGGTCAAATCATTACCAGTGCAGGAGGGTAGTTTAATTTTTTTCCTATATGTGATGCTTCATTGTAACATCACAGCACAACATTTAATCCGGTTTTCACTGGATCACAGCTCTTGGTTGGCCTTGCCAAAAAATTTTGACATACTTTATCATTGATTTTGTTTTATTTCTCGGGGCATTTATATAATGATCTTCTGAGGAATATTGACCGATGAGGAGAAAAAATAAAGTGAATAATCACCATTTAAAGGTATGTCATCAAATTCTCAGAATGACACCTGTTACTGAAATAGTCAGTACCAAACACCGACATGGCCTGTATGACTTGTACTTTACTCATGCTCACATGTTTGCATGTCATTTTTGCATAACCATGGTAAAATTGAACAGATTGATGTTAATTTGGGAACAAAAGTTGCTATTTATGATACCTAGAAAAAGTTTTTTTTTTTACTTTTTTTTTCTTTCAGCATTTGTTTTAGTTATTTCCCCTATTAGATGTAGAGGTCCAGTTTTTGTTCTCATCATTAAGCTAAGAATGGTTGAATGAATTGAAATCAAATTTAGTACAAAAATTTATATTAATAATTTCTAGTTTCAGGTTCAGTTTTCAACACTTTCAGTGGATGTTGTATAAGGTCATGGCACTTTATATCTGCATTATCGAACTTTTGTTCTTCTTTCATATGGACATCTTTTGTTATGTCTGTATTAAAAACTCTCTATGTTCATACATGTGTTAATATATAATACAGCTGTATAGGAAGTATTTAATTTTACTGCTGCATGCATCATCTGCCAATATAACCACACACAAAAACACCATCCATATATAAGTGCTATAAAGTAATGGGAGCCTTTTTCTCTTTCTGTACATATAGGTCAGATCCTCATGTCATCTTGTCCTTGGAGAAGGCCATCATGAGAGGCAAGCCAGTCCTGCTGCGGAACTGCGAGGAGCACATAGACAACATCATACTCCCTCTCATAATGCATCGCAACACAGCTAATGAGAAGGATGCTAATGAAGGTGAATACCATATTTTCTTGTGTGTACCACAATCTCAAATGCAGACAGCATTAACTCAGACCTGCTGTTGCATAATTTGCATGCAGATTAAGGTTTATGTTGTTCATTCTAACCATGATTTCAAACAAAGGGCATAGACTTTAGACTTTGATCTGCCAGTGTATTAGGCTGGGCATGCCTTTTACACAAGTCCATAACGTATCATAGACAAACATGTCAATATTTCTCACTCGCTCATTTTATCTTCTTTTTTTTTTTAAGGTGTAAGATTATGGATATTAAGTGTTTATGCATTTTAGACTATTTAGAAGAGAATGAGAAACAAATATGAACGATATCAGAAGAATTGTAACTTAGAGTTAATTGGTTCTATACATTGTTTTTACCATTTATACTCGCTTATAAGTCGAGTCCAACTGCAAACAGTATAGACCCTGATCTGCCATCATATAATGTGCCAGCAGATCAGGGTCTATGTTGTTTGTTTTACATGGGTAGGTGTGCCTTGGCACATTGTTAGGTGCAGGGAAAACCTCTGTAGCATCAACAGGCACTTACTCTTTTCAAGGCCTGCACAGAATGTGTCTCCCCCCAGCACAGGTAACCACAATTTTAACATCCTCATCCAATGCATGGCTCACTATTTAGCATCTTTCTCGTAGATGATGCTGATGGAGGTGTTAGGAAACACAGTTTCTTGCCCTCACCAGGGTGGTTCAGAGCTGGGATCTTTAATGCCAGAATCTATTGTGCATTGCTTTAGTAACAGAAGCCATTGCTAGATTCTTGATTCAAACCAAATAATCATATTTTTGCTAAGTATAAGATAGAAATAACCTCTGATTGGAAAATATAGGAAAGTTACTTTTGTTAGTTGAATAAAGTAATGTTTTTATGCATTCACATAGTTACAAACCGAGATGCTGCATTACATTATAATCTTCATATTTACAGAGCCACGTATGATTCGCTTCTGTGGCCGCCGCATCCTGTGTCACCAAGATTTCCGATTTTACCTGTCCACACCATTGCCCAAGCCAAAGTTTAATCCCATCATAGCTTCATCAGCAGTATTGATCAACTTTGGAGTGTCACATGACACACTTACAGAGGATCTTCTTACCAGAGCCTTTGCAAGGATCCGTCCAGATCTGTATCGGGAACGAGTCCTTGCTTTGAAAAACATTGAACTTCAAAAGAACACACTGCACCACTTGTCTGAAACTGTCAGGGACAGAGTCCTGACCAATCAAGAAGCCATCATGGGCAGTGCTAAAGCTGTGAAATTTATTGCTGACTTCACCAATGCTAAAGTAGAGGTAGATACCATTTTCACAATATCACCATATAAGGAGAGATAATGTCTTGAATTTTCAACATGTTTCTGATTTCAAAACAAAGGTGTAAGAAGTCACATCAGAGTAAAAAAAAACATTAAGGAAGCAAATCTTTATTTAGTATTTTAAATAATTACTGCTTTCAAGAAAGAAAACAAAAAACTAAGATAAAGAAAGGGAAATTAGAAACAGAATAGGAAAAAGACATGTAGATGGATAAAGAGAGAGAGCAGCTGATAAAGAGTTATAGGACCTAAAGTAAATGAAACTTGAAAAGTAGTTAAAAACAGTAATTCAGTTGAGTACCAGTACCAAATCAGTTCCCCTAGAGAGAGAGAGAGAGAGTACTTACATGTTAAGGATCTTTATGCATATAATGCAGGTTTTATGATCAGTTTTTATTGGCAGTTTGTTTTATATTATACTAATTACACAAACGAATTGAATTCTTTGCTTTGTTATTCATAAAGGTGCTATCATCTTATTCTATTTTCAACTTATTTCCAGCTTGCCAACAGACTAGAGGATACAATCTCTCTTCTGGGAGATTTGGAGATCTTGAAGGATGAGTTGTTCCCCTTGGCTCGTAGAGCAGCCATGCTCTATGCTGTAGTGCGCAGTCTGCAGAGTGTACATAATGAGTACCAGTTCACGCTGGATTACTTCATCAAACTGTTTGATGAGGCTGTTGGAGGGGAATTACCAGAAGAGTATGGATTTGACATGAATGCTACTGAGGTATCATAAAAATAAATTCAATATTTAGTTTTAAGGTCACATATATTTGATTTAAGATGACCCCAGGTATTCCAGCAGATTTGATTCACAGGCGAGGATTTAGGAATCTATCAGATTCTAACACACATTCAGATGTAATGCATTCTCTGATTGGTTACATGTAATGCATTGTTTGATTGGTTAAATGTCAGATTTGCAGGATTAAAATCTGTATAATACCAGACATTTTGATGGACATATATATTATTGGAGATATAAGATATTTTGATAGTACCAGTTTTCACACTCAATAATTATACCCTTTCTTGTGCAACTGGAGATATAAGGTGGACCCAGAGCTGAAGGAAACAGGAGACCCCCTCCTCCAAATAAACAGCCTTATATTGGCAGTCAGTTATATTTACATGTGCAAAAACTTGGGATGGAACTCAGGACTACAGCAGTGTGAAGCGTGTTACCACTGGGTTATTGATGCACTAAATATGTGTATTTTATATTTTTCATTCAGAGACATTGAGACCTTTTATTATTATTATTATTATTATTATTATTATTATTATTATTCAGTAAGCATAGAAGCCACCTATACCACGTCATCAGCATTTATGGATTTATGTATGATATGAGTCCTTTTAATCTTAACAGTACCAGAATAAAAGACCAAATGTAAAAATACATTGGAATTACCTTTGCAAGGTAAGATTATTGGGGAGGGGGCATAATACTATGCGTAATTGACTACAACTGCTCATGACGGAACAAATGTCTGACAACAGTTCAAAAATTTTTCTGAGCTCTGGTATGTATGTATGTATGTATGTATGTATGTATGTATGTATGTATGTATGTATGTATGTATGTATGTATGTATGTATGTATGTATGTATGTATGTATGTATGTATAATGTATGCATGTATGTATGTATGTATGTATGTATGTATGTATGTATGTATGTATGTATGTACATGTATATATAGGACTTAACAGCACAGCATCATGGAAAAAAGAAATGCAACTGACTAAAAATGTTGGTTATAAAAAATAAAAAAACCTATGTAGAATTTAAGTATCTATGACTTTTAATACATGACCTCATTTGAAACAAGCCTCAAATGATAATACATGTACAATTAAAGATGATTTGCCCATTATACTTAATAGTTGCTGAATATTTTTAATAAAATGATGATATGCTGCACAGATTGAGGGAGCAAATATTTACTACTGTCTCAGACCTGTTCTTTTTTGTCTAACATCAACATGACAAGATATTAGTATCTTAACCTGTAGGCACAATAACTCATGGATGTTAATGTTAAATTCTTGCATGGAAGTTTTGAAGTCATTATATAGATATGGAATTACCAATATGCTTAAAATCGGACACTGTCCTTTTCTTTGTTTTCTTTAAAGTCAGTAATGCATATGTCAGTTTCATATCACACAGATATACATGTGCCAGTTGACATAGTACTGTAACATACATGCCATATTCCCAGACAGTGTTGGGGGCTTTTGGAGACTCAAAAAGTGTGTTTTGGGGTCCCAAGGGGGGTCAGTGCGTGTGACCAAGGGGGGTCAGTATGCGTGACCCCCTAAAAACGTCATCCAAATGAGAATAAGCTATCTTTTCAAATCAGCCTATAGCAAATGACTGGAAATTCAAATCTGAATTTAACAAAAATACCATCTGTTTTCTCTGAAGCATTTAATATACTTTCAAACAAAAAAAAAAAAAAAAAGGTAGACTTAGCATTGTCAAATAATATCACATGCATAGGTCTGTAAAATGATCTGCTACTGAAAACGGCAGATTGTGCTGAGCAACGAAATTGCAGAAAAGTATTTCAGCTCTAGTTACATTGTATGTCGACGACTGTTTAAACAAACTATTTAATTTGGGTATCAAGCTCTGCGTTTTTGCTGTATCACGATGCTGGATGGTGTTGCTATGTCGACGAATGCCATACACTCCAGAATGACTATTGTCAATATGGTGGTTGCAATATGTGCACAGAATAAAATGTTCCCCCTTGATGCTGCGCTTCACAAAGTCAAACTCCGTCAACCAGGAGTTCTGGAAATTTGTTTTGCTGGGCTTTGCTCGCTTCTGAGATGGCTCCATATTTCCTGAATTGCTACTACGTTTCGACAGTTTTCCTTCGAAAATGAATCACACTTGTACACTTGCCCATTTTATATATGGAGTAAAAATCCGACTTCAAAGAAATGTTGGCGCTGAGCACAAACTTGAAAAAAGATGGCGTCAACATTCTCAAAGAAACGTTGCCGCTGATCACAAACTTTAATAAAGATGGCTTCAACATTCTCATTCAATGCAATTAGTTTGTTCTTCAACATGCATCTCTTTGATGTATGCACTTAACTTTAAACTGGGTTGTTCCACTTAATGAACTTTACCTATGCAAATTAGCTTAATGGACTCTCCCACAGCAGTGTTCAAAAGGATTTGACATGACTCATCACCCTAGCTATTGTGAGCCAATTAAGTAAATCTCTGAGAGGTGGCTGTTTATCTCTGACCGCCTTACCTTTTAATTGCCTCGAAAACAGGTGTATAACCTGCCCTGAGGATAGTTTTACATGAGCTTTGAGCAGTACTGTTTATATATAAAACAGATTACGGACATATATAATAGTGATCAAGAAATACATGGGTTTTTTTATTTTTTCTTTTTTGGGGTGGAATTTTATTGTATTTTTTTCTAAGATTGCTGAAAATCGTGTTTTTCGAAACACGATCGTGTCGGGGGGTTTGGGAGTCCAAAATCGTGTTTTTCGCGTGACACGTCGTGTTATGGCAAGTATGCTATAAAGTAGACCACATTATATACATTTCAGACAGGTCAGTCACCCTTTCTTAACAGCTCCTTATTTCAGACAGGTCAATCACCCTTTCTTAACAGCTCCTTATTTCAGACAGGTCAATCACCCTTTCTTAACAGCTCCTTATTTCAGACAGGTCAATCACCCTTTCTTAACAGCTCCTTAGGTCAATCACCCTTTCTTAACAGCTCCTTATCTCATTACATAATGTGGGACAACATGTTCCCACAAATTGAATTAAACTACAGGAAATATATAGTAGTTTGCAGTTGCAATAACTCAAAATAACTATTTCTTTGAGTTTGCTCAAATTTGAGATTTGTCTTACTTTTACTTAGCACAATAAGCCTGTAAAAGTTAATAAAGTTTGATACATGAGAAAAGATTTTCTTTTGTAAATGAGTTTGGGTGTGGCTTAGCGCTAATTTTGGAAAGGTCTGTTGTAGTTGGACACTGATTTTGGAACAGCCATGAAGGGGACACAGAGTTTTCTGTGACAATAAAACTTGCTACTGTCGGTTTTCGCTGTGCATTAGTATAAAGTCATAGTTATCAGCATACATTTTAATTTGTGTAGAGATTATTACATGTTTTCTTTCATATGCCATTTTGAATATGACATAATTGTTTGTTCATTGTCCATCTTTACCCATGAAACCTAACAGTATACTTCCAAACTTGTTTGGGGTGGGGGTAGAAGTTACAGCATACTGTTTGCAGAAGCCATAAGGCCATTTCACACCTATTGCAATGTACATTTTAAGTATAAGATGAAGTCAATATCTGTGTATGAGTTTCAGTTAAAATAATTATTTATCAAGTCTGAATATGAGTTTCTTATGGCTTAGCAGAAACTTCCAATGTTTGATTTGGGCATTTTATAGTCAGTCTAAAAGTCAGTCCAGCATATATGACAAATTCCAGATGCCTGATACCTACATACATATTCAAAGCAAAACATTAAAAGATACAGTATTAAAAGTTCTGCTAATGGCAAAGAGGAGTAAGCAATCAGTGCACCTTTTTCTCATCTAGATTCAAATTAAAAGCAGGCACCATGTTCTATTCACTATTTCAGTCCATGCCTGACTCTGACTTGAAATACAACTAAACTGTCAGTCAGTCAGGTGAAAAAGGTTCACTTTACTTGTAAATGTACCTACTGTTGGATATCAATTATTGTTCTTAAAACAATTAGTGATTACCTAATAGGGAATAATGAATTCTTTCTTTACTTGAAGAATTCTTAGTTTTCCCAATATCTCAAACATGCTTCTTCCTGTCCCCCCCTCCCCATACAATATCCTAAATGACATTTTCATTTGCATGAAGTGGCTGATTAATAGCACACTCTTATGCCACTCTTTGTTATTACCATTAAAAGAATTTTAATAAAATGAGTGAATATAATACTATTAAGAAATAATCAAAGTACTGTTTTATTGATATTCTTGGAGACAGTTCCCTATTTCCATAGCAACAAACTGCAGAGAAAAATATAGATTCCTCATAATAATTCAATTTTTAAAAAAAAAAAAATCTGTCTCAAGTTTCTTTTTCATCTGATCATTATTAAGATTCACTGTTATTTCACTTTTTGGAGAATAAATTTATTGAATACGCAGGAGTAAGATTTAACCACATATTGTTATTAGTTTTATTCATTTTCAACAGAATGAGACCTATTAGATGGACCTATTTGTACCATACAAATAGAATGGAATTAAATGATCTTGCCATGTTTTGAAAATCAAAAATATTGGAAGCCATTTATTTCAGCATTGAAAAAATGTTATTCCTATTGAAAGTGCTACTTTTTCAGCTTTTAAAAGAATAATTAATCTGTATAGATAGGATCAGATATTGAATATTAAATAAATAGTATTTAAGTTATTTTCCATTTCTACAAAATTAGATGTGTCGGATGGGTTCTGTCTTAGTCTCACCATGCTATATAAGTGGTGTTGTCAATTAAGCAATATATCTGAAAATCAGGCATTACCGGTATATGAACTTCTTTTCAACATCTGTGTGTGCGTGTGTATTTTAAGTAGGCAGTCTATTTTATGGGTGGGCAAACTATTTTGAAAAGCCATTAAAAGAAAGTAGTTTTTAAATTATTTTGACATGTTTGGATGGTTCCTGTTTTACCCAGTAAGCAAGCAGGCCATGAAATTGGGTAGGGGTGGGGTTCATTGCTATTTCTCAAAATCAAAACTGGCAAGAGATGTTTTTATATCTGGTTATCAAAGAAGAAAGTCTAATTGATAAATGCAAGGAAAATTTTTCAAATCCCAATTGTAGAAAGTATTGCATTTCCCATTGAATTGATGGTCGACTAAAATAGCTCTGTTATCCATGATGCAAAAAATAAATGCAAATTAGATATTCTTTTAGATGCTCACTGTGAGAAAACTAATTTGGTGAGGCATCATTTTCTGTTGATAATTATGCTATGCAGATACCATGTATACTCGCATATAAGCCAATACCAACTGCAAACTGCATAGACCCAGATCTGCCATCGCATAATGTGCCGGCAGATCTGGGTCTATGCAGTTTGTAAGGACTAATCAGTAGAACAAACAACATAGACCTGATCTGCCAGCACATTATGTGATGGTGGATCAGGGTCTATGTTGTTTGCATTTGGACCTAGCTTATATGTGAGTATATATGGTAGTAAGCTTCACATGTAGCGATTTTTAAAAGGCTCTGTATAGTTGAAGTAATTGTGATCAACCTTCTTAATACAAAATGCAAATAAATTATCCTTTGGGTTCACTTTTGCCATATGTTAGCAAGTTTGTGTGGAATATGTACACAATCATGACTGGAATGATACTGAACATATTCCATATGCAGGTTTACTTAAACATGCATCAAACTCAAACATGCATCTAATTAGGAATTAATGGTCCTTTAGTTCAAAATACATCTATTACCAATGTTGCTACTGGTCATGCAAATGGTTCATTTAAAAGCTACACTCACTTCAGAAGAAAACCGCCTCTGAAAGGGGCATTGTTTCCCATTAGTTAACATGTTTCCCAACACTTCAAACAGCCAATATCAGTTACTCAATGCAGACTCTCTGGTTAGACTAGGTACATGTCAAAATTCAATGCACCCACAAATCGAGTATTATGAACTCCAAAACTCTACTCTATTTTTAAATTATATTTATGCTAAGAAGCCTTTTCAATATTTTTTGAAAATATTTGTTTGAGTATACTGCAAATACTGTATTGGATTGGAAATATGAGAGACTGTAATCTACACTTGAAAATTATTTATTTTATTACTCATTGATTTATCTATTTATTTATTTGAATTACCTATCAATATCAACCTTATTTTTTTCAGATTACATTACATGTAGTATGGCCGAGCACTTCAGTTTTGTAGTTGTTTTGGTTTTTGTAGGGGGGGGGGTTGTAATAATTTTTCAGCTTTATGCTAGTAAGTGGAGTAGTTGACATTTGTGTGTGATGGTTATGGTAGTGCTTTGAAATACCATCTATACTCAAATATAAGCCTATACAAACTGCAAACTGGATAGAGCCAGATCTTCCATTGCATAATGCGCAGGCAGATCTGGGTCTATGCAGTTTGTAAGGACTAATCAGTAGAACAAACAACATAGACCCTGATCTGCCAGCACATTATACGAAGGCAGATCAGGGTCTATGTTGTTTGCATTTGGAACCAGCTTATACGCGAGTATATAACAGTAGTAGTTGCCATAAGACAGGGGGAGAGAGAGAGAGATAGATAGATAGATGTGTGGAAGAGTTTTTGAGTTTGTAATGCCAAATTCATTGGTGATGTGAAACATGACATGTACCCAGTCTTAAGGCAACTAGAGAGTCTGCATTGAATGACTGATTCTAACTTTGAAGTGTTGTGCTTTTTGAGGACTGCCTGCCTGAGAAATATGCATGCTAACTGGAAAGAATGTTCCTTTCAGAGATGTTTTTCTTCTGAAGTGGGTGTAGCTTCTAAACTGACCTTTTGCAAGAATGGGCAGTTATCCTGACAATGGGTGTATCACCAGGAAAACAAATCATAGCATAATAAATCAAATATCTTATTGTGTGAGAAATCAATCTCAAATAGTGAGACTATGAGATGTACCAAAATTCTGTGAGATTTTTCCTCTCACTGTTAGATATCGCAGGTGTGCAAATGGCCAGTATTGTGCTAATTAATTTAATAAATTGAATTAGGGACATGAGAATATTTTCATTTTATAGGATTAAATTAGATTTGTAAAAATAAATCATACACCAGAATGCAGTGAGTATTGTTGACATGAAACTTTCAGATATTTATTCTACTACAGTGCTAAAATTTGAAAGTAGGTTGTCAAGTATCTGTTTCATTTCTTCCTAGTCCTGGAAACTTAAAAAAAAATAAATTAAATTGATATTTTTATTTATAATTTGATTCCCAATCCATATTGTATCATTTTTGCACCCAGGGCTATGAAAATGATGATGGAAGTTCTGAGGATGAAGACAAGAGACCTAGGGCAGGCAGCACCTCCTCACATGGCTCTAAAGATAGTGCAGCTGCCACTGGTGACAAGACAACAGATAAAACCACTACAACAAAGCCGGAGGGAGAGCAGCAGTATGACGCCGAGTTTGATGAGGGAAGTTCCCGACAGGAATCAAAGCCAGTTGACCAATCACAGCTTCAGCCTGATGGAACAGAAGGTAGAAGAGCATTCTGCTGCATTTATATTAAATGGAATGTGGAATATTAAGGTGCAACTAATTTTTACTAACTTTTATGCATCCAGTCCTTCCATTTAAAATAAATACATGCACATTATAATTCATTACTTTTGATCCTTTAAACATTAAAAAAACACCGAATTAAATGGTAAATTTTTACTGATATTTCATAAACATCTACAGCAATCAAAGTAATCCATTATACAGTTTATCTTTCACAAACAGGAAAACTTATAGACTTCCTTTGCACACAAATACAAAATACAGGAGTTGTAACTCTGGCTAATTGGTTTGACTAGAGTTTTCTCCTATCTGTTTCATTTTTATCCCCCCGGAAATGTGGGTGGGGGTGAGGTGGTGAGTATATAGCTATCCCTGTGTCCATCTGTCTGTCAGTAATCTGTCTCTGTAAACTTTTTAATTTCCAGAGCATGCTCTCAAACCATTCAAGGTGTTTCAGCCAAACTTGGTACACATGTCAAACGAGTTGTATAGAGATGCCATTTGATCTTTATAAAATTTTACGCATTCAGTATTACTTATATTAGATAGAAATAAAGTGTAGAATAAGTATTATAAACACTGAGAGTGCTGGTAGGAGTCTTTATATAAGTGGGCACCTGTGGGATATGTTATGATGCATTTACATGTATTCAGTATAGGTGATATTATGTTTTAACCTATTGCTAAGTTTTAGCTCACCTGGCTGTAATGTCAAATGTCAAGTGAGCTAATGGTTTGTATCTGCATCCATCATGCATTGTCCATCATGTGTCTGTCAACAGTTGTTTGTTACCACTCTGTAGGCCATATTTCTTATCCAGTTTTCATCAAATTAGAATATAAGTTTATATCATCAGTATCTCAAATGACTTCAAATGTAAGCAACAACCATGCATATTAATGAGGTGATCTTACATTTGATTGGCTGAGCTTGTACATACTTTGGAGGCCATATTTCTCATCCAGTTTTTATCAAACTTGGAACAAAAGTTTATATAATCAATATCTCAGATGGATTCAAATAAGAGCGAAATTTGAGCATATTAATTAAATGATCTTGCACCTGATTGGCTGAACTTGTTACCACTCTGGAGGATTCATTTATAAGCCATTTTTGATTAGATTTAGTATATAGTCTCATAACGCCAAGATCTAGGATGAGTTTCATTATGAGTGACAGCCATGCATGTTGCTTAGGTCATCTTGCATCTGATTGGCTGAACTTGATACTACTCAGGAAGTTTCAATTTTTTTATTATATTTGATATTTAAACTTATATCATCAAGCTCTTATATGAGTTCAATTACAATATATATCCATAAATATTAATCAGGTGATCTTGCACCTGATTGGCTTGTTCCCACTCTTGATGCTTCTTCTCATAAACCCTTGAACAGAAATTGACAAAGTTTGACAGGAAACATCCTGGCATAAAAAGCTTTACAATTTTTACAAATGATGCTGATCTGCAATCAAATATGGCCAGTTACTAAAAATATTAAAAAAATTGAAAAACAACTTCTTCTTAAAAAGTGCTTAACAGAACTTGATCTAACCTTCCTGGCTTGAAGATCATTACATTTTTTTTTTGCAAATGATTCTAATTTGCTGTTAAATATGACCTCTGTTACTACAAATAGAAAAACCTTTATATGTTTTCTTCTAAAAAAAAAGGCAACAGACTTTTACTAAATTTGATTTAATTCACTATAGCAAGAAGGTCTTTAAATTTTATACCAATGATGCTGGTCCATCATCAGATAATGGCCACTGTTACTTAAATTAGAAAACCCTTTAAATGGCATCTTATATAAAAGCACTGAACAGAATTGGATCAGATTTAACAGAAACCATCATGTCTTAAAAGCCTTTGAATTTATTTTGAAAATGATGCTGATCTGCTATTAAATATGGCCACCATTACTAAAAACAGAAATCCTTTTAACATTTTCTTCTCAAATAAAACTTAAGAGAAGTTGACAAAATGTTACAGAAAGCATCCTTGCCAGAAGGCCTTTGAAGTTTGTACTAATGATACCTATTCACCAACAAATATGGCCACCATTTCTAAAAATAGAAGAACCCTCAAATGATTTTCAAGAATTGCTTAATGAAACGTGGCAAAATTGGACAGAAAGTATTCTGACATGAAGGTCTTTTAATTGTGCACAGATGATGCCAGTACACCAAAAAGAAAATGGCTACCATTATAAAAATGCTGAAGGGAATTTGACCAAATTTGACAGCATTCTGGCATGAACACCTTTTAAGTTTATACAAATGATGACAGTCATTAAATATGACTGCTGTTACTTAAAATAGACAGACCTTTAAGTGTCAGCAAGCATCATATTAACCCAGATCTTTTGGACAATTGCCCTTGCATTTGGCCTTTTAGGTAGAGTCAGCCAGGGCAACAATCTCATTCTCACTTGGGCCTCTTGTTTAATGTGTGTATTCAGTATTTTTAATGGAATTTTTCTCTTAGAAACCATCCATGAATAAACCAAAAGACTTGGAAAAAATCTATTATAACAGAATTACTGTAATCTGAATTCTTTCTGTTTTACAGTACAATCAACATAGCCAGATTTTTACATATTTTTTTCTCTTTTTTTCCTGAGCATGGAATTGGACATTGAAGCATTGACCCATAATCTAGCATAGGAGAATCATGACAAAATAATACTGTGAATTCACTATTTTTCTGGGATACCAGTTTTCAAACCAAATATTTAAAGACCCAGCCAAAAAAGATTTGTCTTTGGAAACAATTGGAGACCTTTCCAAATGAATTTAAGTACTGACAAAAGTGTCATTTTTTGCAAAACAGCAAAAATTAAACCCACACAAATAAATGTATTCATAGTAGATGTCTTTATTTCAGATGAATCAGCAAGCACTGCTGCAGCTCGTAGATTGGATGCTGCTACTGAGTCTGAAGCATTACCACCCCTTGAATTACCTGAGACTGCCCCCTTGCCATCAGAGGGTGTTGAATATAACACTCTCCAAGTCAATCAGATCAAACAGTTAATGGATAAGCTGACAGGATTGGTCTATCGTAGGATCAGAGAGTGAGTTTTTTAATTCAATACTCATTTGAGCTAATTGTTAAAAATGTTTAATTGATTGTAATAATGCAACAAACACTTCTGCAAGTAAGAGAGATCAAAACACAGTCGGCACTTTATTAGGGTTCTCATGGAAATGCTTGTGGGGATCGCTGTGACAGATGATTGACACTTTTTGCATTTGAATACAAGACAAGGGCAGATCCAGAAATATTGTTTGGAGGGGGTGTAAACAAGTAGTCAAGGGGTCTTTGGGATGGATACTCTGGTGTGTGCCCAGGGGGCAAAGCCCCTGGAAGCTCCTGCATTTTAAGCATTTCCAGGGCATAATTTTAGCCATCAAACTGTAAAGAAATCTTGCTGTAGGAAATGTTTGGTTCTTTTGCGCTCATTGGGGATCGGGAACATTCTGGCTCCACCCTCCCCGGATCCGTATGATGATTAGACTGGATCTGAATTAAAAGATAAAACTGAAACACAAATTCACTTGATAAGTCATATCTGATTGGTATCTATTTCTTAAATTGTTGTCACCAGTAGGCATTACTAACATTTTAATTGATCAATATTTCATTGTGTATTGTTATTACAGTGTACTAAGAAATTTTTTTTAGAAGAAAATGTAACAAAATACATGTACACCTCTCCCTCGATAACTCGCGCACAATGGGGTCCAAAAACATAGACCGCACTATAAGCAAGGGCATGAGTTACCAAGGGACCTCAAAAAAATTAAGAAGGGGATGCCATCCCCGCTGGATATCGAGAAAACTGCAGTGGTGGTGGTGGTGGTGGGGGGGACAATGGGGCTGTTTAATGGCAGAATACTCGTTTTATAATTGCATTGGGAATAATTGTCAATAAAGAGCTTTTTCTAATGTAGTTGTTTGCTTTTTTGTATAAATTACCTTTATTTTCAAGATACCCAACTGCTGAAAGATTGTTAACAACATTAGTCCAAGCGGTTTCAGCAACACGTGTATGCGAAAACATTGTGTATTATGTCACTGCTTTTTGTTGTTGTTGATTCACAACAAAACAAGATTCCTTTTTTACAAAAACGAGGGATATTTATTTCGCGAAAAAACGTCAACATCGAACTGGATTTATTTATTGTTCTATTAATAAAATATGGATGCCGTGATTTCATTGAAAGTAATAGTGAAACATCTTCTCATCGTTGAGGAAATCTCTGAGTGGCAATTTAGAAATTTTAAGTTTACTACAAACTCTAGAACTTGATTCTCCGTAATGAACCGTATCTGTGAAACAAAGCTTTTTATTCACCAAGTACTCATTTAGCTTCGTTGCCTTGCTATCTTTGACATTTGTGAATGAGTAGGCTAATTTAAGATATTTTTATTGTATTACTTACATGATAATATCTATAACAGTGTTTGATTGATCAATTGAAATGAGTTGACGTGACATACGGCCGTGACCGCTAGCTCTTACACATATAGGATTTGCACGCCTTTTTACTTTTTTTTAAATATTCAAACCCCTTTATTTGATTTGATGCAAAAGACGTTATTAACATGATAATACAAAGCAGGTCTGCTTTTAATTGAGTGTAACAATACAACAAATACTTCAGGAAGTCGGAGATCAAAAAATGGTTGGCACTTAATTAGGTTCTAAACGGAAACGCTTGCGGACATAGCTGTGATGGTTGAATGATTTTTTCTTGTTTTAATACAAGAGGGCATATTGCACTTATGATGAGTACACTGAAACCGAATTAAAAGATAGAAATAAAACACAAATTTCACTTGACAAAACGTATTTAATTGGTATTTATTTTTTAAATTTTTTCCCACCAGTAGGCATTAGTGACATTTTCATTGATCAAAATTTCATTGAATATTGTTATTTACAGGGTACTGAGAATGTTGTTTGGAAAGAAGATTGAACAAAATATATGACTTCTTATTAAAGTTGAAAATTTCATGACGTTGATTAAAATTTCCGGGTACTAACCACTGTTTTCTACGCTAAAACGAGCAATATATCAAGGTTGCATTTACCAATTTTGATCGCAATTTTTTTCATGTTCAACAAATAGGGGCCAATTTTTTGGGTATTTTCTAGTACAAAAAATGGGATCCACACCTGACCCCGCATTATAAGCAGGTTCGTGAGTTATCTGGGCGCAAGTTATCGAGGGAGTGGTGTATATGACTTTTTAATAAAAAATTTTGAATTAAATGATGTTGCTTAAAATTTCCAGGCACTAACTGCTGTTTTCAATGATAAAATGAGTGATATATCAAGGTTTAATTTATCAATTTTTATCCTGATTTTATTCACATTTAGCAAATAGGGGTCTACTTTTGGGGTAGTTTTTATAAGAAAAAATGGGATCTACACCTGCCCCTGCATTATAAGCAGGTCACGAGTTATTCAGGAGTTCTAAACTGAAGGTGTGATGTATCTCTATGAAACTTGGTACACATATTAGACTTGTAGTCCATATGTTTCTTTTGCTATTCACAGTTCTTCAGTTTCATTATTGTTAACATTTTTATACGTTTGTTTATTCATCCATCCATCATTCACACTTTCATTCTGAAGCATAACTCCATAAACTGTTCAAGATATCTCTATGAAATATGGCACATCCATCCATAATCTACACTTTTGTTTCTGGTGCAAAACTCCAAAACCATTTAAGATATTGTTGTGAAATTTGTACTAGTGGTGTATATGTCCCTTTTTCTATTCACAATTCATAAGTTTCAGTATTTGTAACATTTTCATCTCTTTGTCTTCCATAATTTACGCCTTTGTTTCTGGAGCATAACTCCAAAACCATTCAAGATATCTATATGAATCTTAGTACAGTTGTTAAACAGTGATTCAGATTTGCCTTTTGCTACTCATAATTCCTTAATTTCAATATTTTTAATGTTCTTATCCATTTGTCCATCCGTCCATCCATCCATTATCACACTTTTGTTTTTGGGCAATACTCCAAAAAGACATTTCTATGAAATTTATTACACATATGAGACTAGTGGTGTCGATGTGCCTTTTGCTATTCACAACTCTTCATTTTCAATATTTATAATGTTTTTATCTGTTTGTTTGTTCATCAACAATCACAATGTCATTTCTGGAGCAAAACTCATCATGCTTATCACTTCCCAGTGTACTTTGTAAATCTGAATTTCCTAGATATGAAATCTTTGACAAATCATTCTGTCTCCTAGCAGACATTTTGATTTTGGCAGGGTGAGGATGTAGAGGACTCTTGTCTTCTTGAGTTTTTAATCCATCTCCCTCAGTATTTAATACAGGATGATTATCTATCGCTACATCCAGCTGTCTGTGTGTCCATAAACATTTTTGTTTCTGGAGCATAACTCTCAAACTGTTCAAGATATATAGCGGATCCCCTCTTAAGAGGCTCCTCTCTCAAGGGAGGCCACCACTTTTACAAAGTCACTTTGCCCAACACCAAAATAGTGTATTTCAATCATTTTGTCCCCTCATAAGAGCCCCCCTCCCCCTTTTTAAAAAAATAAGGCCACATTTTCATTTGGGGGGGGGGGGCATTATAAGAAGGGACCCCTGTATTTCAGCCAGTTTTGGTATACATGTTCAGCAGGTTGCATAGAGGTGCCGTTTTGTACTTAGAATTTTCTGCATTCAATATTTGGTATGTTACCATGGAAACAAAGTGTCATATAAGTAGTATATGAACTGAGAGTGCTGCATCATTGAGTACTAGCATAAGTACAGTAAAACCTGTTATGAGTGACCTCTGCTATGAGCGACCACCTGTCATGAGCAACCACAATCGTAATGCACGAATCAATTTTATTATGTAAACACACTGTCGTGAGCGACCACCTGCAGAACGCGACCAGCGACCGCGATTTCTTGGCAAAATATGCATTTCGACACTGCTATGAATGACCGCATCACAAAAACAGAGATAAACACAACTGACCTTTATTTAACCCTTTGTAACCACGACCGCTTAAGAAGCAAAGACGTTAAAAACAAAATCAAAAACTTAAAAACAAATTAGGCTGGCTACCGGTATCTTGAATTGTTATAGATTGTAAACCAGACTAGAGTACATGCCGATTGCTCATTCGGAAATACCTCGGCTATTTCTGCGAGACTAAAGTATGATCCATAGAATTTCCCACGTATGGCAGCTTGTTCTAAAATAATACTGCTATGAACCGCTATCGCGAGAACTGAGACAAACACCACTGATGTTTATTTTATCCTTTGTAACAACGACCACTTCCAAAGTAAAGACTGTTCTAAAAAAAAAATGTTAGAAACAAATTAGACTGGCTACCGGTTGTAGTTTCCTTTGTTCTAGACTGTAAACCAGACTAAAGTACATGTCACTAACTGCCATTGTAGTGCCAAAGTCAATATAGCGGTCGCATACATCATTTGTCTTTGAAGTTAATCCTTAATGCCTGGGGTGAATGAGGTCTTTGTCTTTGCCTTTAATACCAGTAGGTTAGAATCGTTTACCGGATTCGATTGTCATTGTGAAAGACTGGTGTTGTTTGTTGGGGTGTTTTTAATGTTACAGAGATTAAAGGCCACACACCAAACCGTCACCTGTTTACCTTAGTGCAGCCGGTTACATCCTCTGTTTATAGAGTTAATCCCTTTGTATCGTCTGTGAATAAAGTCTTTGACTTTTGTCTCTAAATAAATTTGTTCTGTTTCTGGATAAATTAATTGTGTCTTTTTGTTTCATTCATAGGTACATATACATTGTATATGTATTCCATATTTCCCCAAAGCTTGATCAAAACCGCTACAGTCGTTATTATAATTGATCCCTTATAACATTAACACCTAGCACTTTAATAACAATGGCAGAACCTCCAATGAAAAAGAGACAAATTCTAACGTTGGAGGAAAGAATTAATGTAACTGAAAGAAGTGAAAAACGGGAGACCGTTTGCAACATAGCAGCCACTTGAAACATCAGTAAAACTCAAATTTAGGGTGTTATAAAAGACAAGGAGTCAATTAGAAACGAACTCATATGCTAATACTAGTACATTTATATCTTATCTTCAAATATAAATGTGATTCATGTTTAATGATAGATGTATATCTTTATTACTATTTAAAATTATTTTCAGATTAATGCATGCAATATTTTAACAAGAAATATGAACAAAGAATACAATAAATGTACATGATTGTGCTTATTTTTCCCTCTTAAACAATGCTGAATTTTGACCTTGGAAACTTGTCTTTTTGTACAAACCTGTTATGAGAGACCACCTGTCTTGAGAGACCACTTTTTGCTGGCAGAAGAGGCGGTCTCTCATGACAGGTTTTACTGTAATATAAAATAATGAGAGTGCTGAACTATAGAGTACTTTAAGTTGGAGTCCTTATATACAGTAAGCAGAGCAGACCAGGGGGATATGTTATTTTTAGATGACTCTTGTGTTATTCAAGAAAGATCTGCAGTAAATAAGAATTTATTATATATTTCATAATGAGATATTGAAAAAAAAATATATCAATGGGAGAAAAATTATATCGCCACAATGGCAATACCACTTTTATTGCCACAATGGCGATATCACTTTTGGAACTACTTTCTTTCTGCCCTTAAGTATGTTATTCAAATCTGTATTTCTATATTTAGGCCTATTTAATTTTTCTTCTTCTTCTTCTTTGGCTCCTTCTCTCTCTCTCTCTCTCTCGCTCCATCAAGATGAACAGATCTTAAAATGTGTCAAGACTCTAGATCCTCTAGTATACTCTTATTTAATCAATAAGGAGGCACCATAAAGAAAATAAAAAACATGAACTCCAAAGTACAAAAAGTAGGCCTCAAGTATTCACATTTTCTCATTAGATTTCCACATGAATCCTGCAAATAATTAGTGACTGAACTTACATGAACTGTTGCTATTAAATATTCTGTCACCCATACAGTGTGCCTTTTACACTCTACAACAAATGGACACATTTTTTAGGAAAAGCTCTTGGTTAAATATAGTAATAAAATTGTTTAAGTAGCGATCCTAACTCTCAACACAATCATAATCATGTTTGAAAACGATGGAGAAATTTTGCATTATCGAGTGTTGATTGCAAACTAAAATTAAGTGACAATCGAAATTGAAATTTGTGAAATTTGGGTGCAGCATCTGTTGCCGAAAAAGTCTGCAAGGTTGCCAAGACCAAAAATTCATGTTTGAATGCAAAAATTAACAAAGTAAAGAACCAAAATCCATACAAGTAAACTCACAGTTGTTAAAATCTTTTGTTTAAAGATGGTATGCCCTAAAATTTGTAGGATGTGATCGCTCTGTGATATTTCTACAGGATCCCTACCCCAACAATGTTTAATGTATTAATCCATGCAAGAAATGTGTTAACGAAAATAAAAATCTCTTCATTTTCATTTGAACACAGTCATTAATTTGACAAAATAGACAATATGAAGTATTATTTGTACAAGATAAATTTGTAAAAGAGATCACTGTCCTAAAATGATTGTAAATTTTGGAACTTCTTTTTATCGATTTAATGCAGCTGTTATTCGCATTCGCACAGAATTGAGAAAAAATCCATGCAAATTGATGGTTTTTGCCTTGAAAAATATATAATGAAAAGAAAATATATGTTTTTTAGAGTAGATATAAGGAAATATTTCACTCATGAAGTGGAAACATTTTATAATGTCACTCATGGCTTTGCCACTCATAACAATACAATGTTTCCCACTTCACTCATGAAATATTTCCTTATATCTACAAAAAAATGTAGATATCCTCTATTTATGGCAATAGTTTGACTCACAAAACAGTTTCTTGTTGGACTATTGATTGACTGTAGTAAAATTATATTACTTTACAATGTCTGAAATATTTAGATGAACAATCATTCTCATACTTGCTATTGTTCCTTGAAAGATGAACACATTCAGGTAGCTTCATGGAAATGAAGACATGATTTTTCATCTTAACTACATAAGCATGGTGGGACACAGGTATCACTTTTCTAGTAGCGATAGTGTCATCATCATAAAAAATGTTAAAGTTTATAATGTGAGTTTTGTGTTAAAGTTTTTACTAGTTAGCTACAGAGTGAGATACAATCATCATCATATAGACACAAGTGAGACAACGGGCTCTGTAGAACTTTGTGTTATAGACATGTAATTGTGATAAATAACACTGTGTATGCTCACCTATAAGTCAGATCCAACTGTAAACAACATACCGTTTATACTTGTATATAAGGCAGGTCAACATGCAAACAACATAGACCCTGATCTGCCGTCACATAATGCGCCGGCATATCAGGGTCTATGTTGTTTGTTCTACTGATTAGTCCTTACAAACTGTATAGACCCAGATCTGCCAGCGCATTATGCGATGGCAGATCTGGGTCTATGCAGTTTGCAGTTGGCATCAACTTATATGCGAGTAATAACAGTAGACTCAAATTTCCCGTCATATAATTTGCTGGCAGATCAGGGTCTATGTTGTTTGTTCTACTGATTAGACCTAACAAACTGCATAGACCCAGGTCTGTTTGGCACATTATGATGATGGCAAGTTTGGGTCTATGCTGTTTGCAGTTGGATACGACTTGTATGTGTGTATATATGGTATATGTGTATGCTAAATACTTGAATATTGTCTCTGTTTCAGGAGCCTGTATGAGGAAGATTGTCTATTGTTTGCCACTTTGCTGTGTCTAAACATCCAGGCAGAGGGCAGTGGAAGCTTTTCTAATGAGGAGATGTCACTCTTGTTACAAGGTATCCAGGCCTAAGAAACTTATTTCATAAATACACTCTCAACTCTTTAAGGACTGTTGGTGGCATACCTGCCAAGTTACACCATGTCCCACAAAAAATGCAATTTTGAACAGCCAAACATGCAGACACAATGATAATTTGAAAACATGAATTCCTGACTATCCAATGATGTTAATGGAATGGTGTGTTTGTGTGTTATCAAACACTTTTAAATTTAGTCTCCTTCGAAAGAATATCCTGATTTGGGAAAGTGTTTGGACTTTATTAATGCTTTTAGCAAGGAATCAACAAGCAATTAACAGATTTTATTGCAAATTGTATCCAATAGAATGCACTGTAACTGCCACTGAAATCACATCCAGTTGGGAAAGAAGTGAAAATTTGCATGAGAAGTAACTGTATATTATGGTTCAGAACACGCTGGACTGGAGAAAGATACATCAAAGAAAATATCAAAATAAGATAAAAAATTATATTTGCATTATTAATGAAGTAATAGTCATAAAAATGAACAAAATAAAAATATATGGGATATTAGCATTGATAAAATCATAACTTGTATGGTTTTGACATCTTGTATTATAATGTAAAGGCTAGTATATACGGTAAGATTATTACTGAAAAACCTTGTTATGTTTACATATTTATAGCTAACCTGACATGACCTTACATCTTTTGTACATCATTCATTGTGTATCCATCAACAATTACTCTTTTGAACTTCTTCTCATAAATCAATGGACCAATTTTTAGCAAATTTGGCAGAGAGAATCTTGGCATGAAGAACTTTTCAATTTCTACAAATGATGTTGATCTACGATCAGATATGGCCGCTGTTGCTTTTTAAAAACTGCTCAACAGATTTTGACCAAATTTGACAGAAAGCATTTTGTCATGAAGAGCTTTCAGTGTTTGTACAAATGATGTCACTCTGACATCAAATATGGCCACCATTACAAAAACAGTCAAACTTTTAAAACAACTTCATATAAAGTGCTCAACAGAATTTGTGCTCATTTGACTGAAAGCATCCTGGCGTAAAGGGCTTTCAAGTTTGTACAAATGATGAAAATCTGAAATCAGATATGACCACCACCATTACTAAATGTAGAAAAACCTTTAAACAACTTCTCAAAAACTGCCCAACAAAATTTGACCAAATTTGACAAAAATCATAATGGC
This sequence comes from Margaritifera margaritifera, assembly GCA_029931535.1. NCBI lineage: Eukaryota > Metazoa > Mollusca > Bivalvia > Unionida > Margaritiferidae > Margaritifera > Margaritifera margaritifera. The sequence goes on from JAQPZY010001067.1 coordinate 847,694, forward strand.
ATGAAGGCCTTTGAAGTGTTTGTATAAAATGATGTCAATCTACCTTCAGATATGGCTGCTGTTACTAAAAACAGAAAACCTTTAGATGACTTTTTCTTTTTCTTCAAGCCATCAGATTTATGCACAACAAACAGATAGTTTTGTTCAACATAGAAAAATGATAAATTCGCTGTTTGGCCAGGCCATCAAAAGCTACAACTGTAATGTGACCAAGATTATTCCGTCAGTAAGCAATTCAATGAAAACTGAATCGCACAAGCAAAGTTGTACAAGTGTTCTCAGCATGGAGTGTGAACTTAAAGACAGAATAAGTGCATAAAACCATTGAATAAAGTTTATTCAGTGGAAACAGAATTGTGCCCAGCGATAACTCTACTGTGCACAGTGCTGTAGTTTACAGTGGTAACTGTGATGACTTGACTCAGTGAGTTGACATGTAAGTGAATTGACATTTGATTTCTTGGGTAAATTTCACAAAAGTAATGAAGTGAATGCCCAAAGTACAGATGCAGTGCAGCTGTGATCCCCCAAGGATGCCAGGCCACCTTCAGATATTGCTGCCATTACTAAAAATAGAAAAACCTTCAAATCTTTAAATGACTTCTTCTACAAAACTGCCATTCAGAATTTGACCAAATGTTTTTTACAGAAAGCATCCTGGCACAAAGGGCTTTCAGATTTTTACAAATGATGTCCATCTACCATCATAGATGGCTGCCATTATTAAATATATAAATACTTTTGAACAACTTCTTCTACAGAACTGTCAAACAGAATTTGACCAAATTTGACAGAAAGCATCTTGGCAAAAAAATGCTTTCATATTCATATAGATGATGTTGATCTACCATCAATAATAATTATCAATATACTAAAAATAAAAATAAAAAACTTTAAATGACTTCCTCTCTAAAACTGCTCAACAGAATTTGATAAAAGTTTACAAAAAGCATTCTAGGATAAAGGGTTTTCAAAGTTTTACAACTGATGATGATTTGGCATCAAATGTGGCTACCATTACTAACCACCATTACTAATCAACTTCTTCAAACAAATTTTCAACAGAATCTGACGAAATTAGACAGAGAGTATCCAGGTAAAAAATGGCTAAAGATTTTACAAATGAAGCCAGTCTGCCATCAAATATGACTGCAATTACAAAATATAGACAAATCTGTAAATGACTTCTTCTGAGAAACCACTTCAGTGTTCTTCCCAGTGCCATTTACCACTGTGCTCCTGAAATGCTCTCATTTTAGCCTGTGATACTTTTGAACCGACCGATATGCTATGCACCAGTGCCATTAGGTTTTTATGTTTCCTGCTATCCTTTAAAAAATTATTGTGTTAAATAAACATTCTGTCACCTAATTCCAAGCCATATCACTCTTTTTGACACCTTTTCTTATTGCTTCTTGGGGATGTAAGTAAGATAATCCAGGATTATTACCCACTGATTTAGCTATTAACTTTTGTACCTGACTTAACCTAACTGCCAGAAATTACACTGTGGTCAACTAAATTCCCTCTGAAAATTCACCCATGACCCTTGCTAAAATGAGTAAAAAAATTAAATAATATGTAGCCCAATCAGATGTGAATTATGACTCATTGGATGTATCCAGGTCCAGTACTAATAAAATTAGTAATTTTATCCAGTATTTCAACATATAAATGTATGACAAAACAGACTTCTGCTATGGAAAATTGCCAATTTTCTAGTTTAACCTATTTTCGAGATTGCCATTTTATGTTCTACAACAACTGGTGAAGTAAAAAAAGACAAGTTTTAATATGATTATAAAATTTTAAGAGCACTTCATCAATATTTAAAACATCAGACATAAAAATATGCAAAAATGGAAGATCAAAGTGACTATTTTGAACACTATCAGTTTGAACTTTCTACACACACACTAAAGGTATCTATTTAAATTCAGAGACTGTAATGAGCTTTGGCTTTGGCATGAAAACGGTATATAAATTAGGGAAATAAAGAATGCTATATAAATATATATACTTTCTTTTATATTTCATTGATTTTTTTCAGTTTTGTAATGATAATACATGTTTTTTAAAACATTTTGTGACAATACTGTGTGCTTATCCTTGATGCTGTCAAAAATTGCCTGTGGAGATCCATGCACTTTATAGCATAATTTAACCAAATTGACAGGAAGCATCCTGGCATGAAAAGCTTACAACTATGTATAATTGATGGTCATCTACCATCATTTATGGTCACTGTTACTAAAAAAAACAGAAATACTATTAAACAACTTCTTTTCAAAAAATGCTAAACAGACATTGACTAAATTTGACAAAAAAGCATCCAGGCATAAAGGGCTTTCACATTTGTACAAATGATGCTGATCCAACATTAAATATGACTGTTTTTAGTAAAAATAGACAAATCTTTGATTGACTAATCTCATAAACTGCTCAACAGAATTTGACCAAATTTGACAGAAAGCATCCAGGCAAAAACATCTTTCTGTTTTATACAAATGATGCCAATCCACAATTAAATATGGCTACCTTTACTTAAAATAGAAAAACCTTTAAATGACTACTTCTCACAAACCACTCAACAGAATTAGACCAACTTTGACAGAAAGCATCCTGGCATAAAGGCCTTTCTGTATTGGATAAATTATGCTGATGTACCATCAAATATGGATGAATATACCAAATACAGAGAAACCTTGAAACAATTGTTTTCGTGACATGTGCAATCAATAGCATAGGAAAAAATGTATACAGAAAGCATCCTACTGGCCCATATTTCTTGTTCATTACACAGATGTCAGGCAGGTGTACAGTGTCAAACCTACTTGGGCCTCTTGTTCTTTCATTGGTATTATATTGTAGTCATTTTATCATAGTACATTTCAATCTCACAAATAGTTGCCATTTACAAAATTGGGTAAAGCCAATTGCTGGATGAGCATGTTTGTTTTTCAATAACTGGGAATGGTTCCCATTCATAATAAGAATAAACCTATGTACACATTCACCAAGCAGAGGTATTAGTTATGTTCTTGTACACTATTTCAGAAGCATTTGGGGTAAAAAAAAAACCACACAAAATACAAGATAACACTCAGCATGGTGTTAATTCAGAATAATTAGAAAAATTATAAGTGCACAGAATATCCATGATTTTCATCTAATTTTACATTAGCTGATTACTTTTACATAACATAAAATCTGTATTTCAGCATTTAATTGTCAAATTCTTTATAAATGGAGACTGCATTACCACAAATGACCTCTGACCTTTGGAGCTATTCAATATGTAGAAAGCAAAAATGGTTGTGGCAGAAGTGTCAGTTGATGTATAGTTAAATAAATGGAAATATATTAACATGTCTAGGCTATGTCTTCATTAACATGTCTAGACTGTAGTTCATTTAGGATTAAAAGCAACCCAAAAGTAATTTCCTTGTATTACAGGTAATCCTGGGCTTGGCATGCAGCTGACACTAGCAGACTTTGACAGCCATGATGATCCCCCAGACTGGTTGCCACAGGAGAAGTGGGAGGACATATTGGCTCTGTCTGTCCTTCCTGGACCACTTGACAGTCTCTGCATCAGCTTTGCTCAGAACTCAGAGGGCTGGAAGGCTTGGTACAAGTCTGATTACCCTGAGAGGGACCCACTGCCTCTGACTGGAGGTGCTGCTTCCATGGGTGAGTTCAGTCAGGATATAATCATTTACCCAATTTTTGTGGACATTAAAAAAAATACTTTTCTTGCTGTCCGAATAATACTTTTCTTGCTGTCCGAATAATTTTTATGCAAATGAAAATTATAATTTTTTCCAAATTTCTTGTCTGGAAAATGAATATCTCTATTATGTATGAAAGTGTCCAGCATGTTCAGTGCTAGTTGGAAGTGGGCTACATGTAGGTAAACTAGGTTGCATTATATCCTTGCTTGTTAGTAACAAATGCTTACAAGATAATGTTGTGGTGTTTTCTTTCACCAATAAAGAATACTGGTTGCAGTTTTGCTGTTTTTCTTTTTGGTATATGTGCTGTCATTTAAAAATTTGATAGACTCTACATGGGCAAGGAAGTATAGTTTGATTCTTAATGTAGTATGTATTGAAAGTAAAATTGTTTTGACCCTCACTGCATATTAGTTCATGACTAGAAATTGTTTAGAAAAGGTCACAGAGTGGCAAGAATATGGTGATCCCTCAGAGAAATAAAAATCTTCAGATTTGGTTCCCTGCCAGTGTCTGCCCATCTCAGCCAGTAAATAGATTAATAAAGCAGGGAGTGCCAAAGGAACTCGGGCTATAATTAGGGTAGTCAAATTGGTTTAAAGGTCTGATGGTCATATATTCATGTACCTGTTTTTAAGTATGGATGAAACATTCCATAGTTTTCACTCCAACTTTTTTTTTTCCATCAGCATGAAATAATGTACTTTTTGTCTGGAAATTTTAAACACTATAGAAAATTATTACAAATTTTGAAGATATGGTGTTCAGAATATTGAAGGATCCAGATATTTGAATTAATTATGGTAGTTTGGTTTCCGTGACAGCATTATAATCATCTTTATTATCATTATCATCATCATCATTGTCATTATCATCATCATCATCATTGTTGTCATCATCATCACCATCTTTAATTAGACCAGACTATGATGAGACGCTGGATTGGAGACTACTTATTCCCAGATTTTTTTTACATTGATTCATTGGCTTGAGAAAAAGAAAGAACAATATAATTTATCCATCCATGAACTCTTTCTGAGTCTTTCTGTTTGTCTTGTAATACATGTGGGTTGCTGAATTTGTTTAATTACCATATGTACTTATAAGTTAAGTCCAACTGCATAAAACATAGACCCTGATCTGCCATTGCATAATGCACCAGCAGTTCAGAGTCTGTGTTGTTTAATGTACTGATTACTGCCAACAAACTGCATATACCCAGATCTGCCAGTGCATTATGTGACAGCAGATCTGGGTCTCTGTAGTTTGCAGTTGGACTCAACTTATAAGTGAGTATATACGGTATGTGGAATATATTTCAGCATTATAGTTACCAACACAGTTTATAGAAAAATCATTACTGTGTCATGTTTAGTTAATCTTTTAATTTCTTTAAATCCCAACAACAAATACACAACAAATGACTATAAGTAACTTTAGAAATGTTTAAAAAAAAAAAAAGGATATTTCTTTGATACAGATGCTAGGGTTTTTATGGCTATAATAGAAGTTTTCCTTTGGGTTGTGGAATTTTGCAAGATGAGGATGCATAATGAATTACCTCCACAGAACATAAAACATGTGCAGTCACAACTTTTTCTCTCATTCCTATAGAATTAGGTTATGTCTTTTCCATGTGAGAAACCTGCTTAGTGTATACATAGTGTATTTGATAAACACTAGCTTAATATTGGTAACCTCATTTTAACCTTTGTGCCATTGATTCTAATTTTCATTCGCTGTCTTGTACTGGACTACTTTTGTTTTCAAAATTCCCAAAATGAGAGGTAAACAATCAATCACATAAAATGGTATGTGGGATAGCTGTATCTTACCTTTGATGTCAGAATTTGTGGGCATTAACTTACCAAACCTTGTTCCTGAATACAATTTCTAACTGCATAGGAGGGAATTTCCTTCTTCAAGTTCACAGTTATTGATTCAACTATTTTATTTTCTTTGGCTACAGAAACAGGACCTGCATTAGATATATCACTGGAAGCAGAAGATGAGAACCAGACCAAGAGTCCAGATCTGGGACCATTATCAGACTTCCACCAGCTGCTTCTACTGAGAATGCTGCGTCCAGATCGCCTTCCTGTTGCCCTAGCTAAGTACGTAAATAAAACCATGACACTAAACTTGCCAGAGCAGATTGACTTCAACCTTGCTGATACACTGAAGGATTCCAAGAGACACCTAGGTGTGCTTCTGCTCCTGCCCCCAAGTATGGCTGACAACAAGACTAACCCTCTCACTCGTCTCTGCCTCACTCATCCACCAGTAGAGGTCCTGTACAAAATGGCACAGGTTGGTATTATTTGTACATTTTTATTTCCACTAATAAACTCTAAACAGCTTTCAATGAATTTAAGTGCTTTTGTAATGGTTACTATATATTAAAACCTTTCTGAGAGGTTATTTCTAATAGGCAGTCACTTGTCCTATGTAGCAACATTCTCAAAGTTGATGTTATTAAATTTTAGAGGATGTGAATTTTACAACACCAGCACTTGTCCAAAATAGCAGAAAGGGACATATTGTTTTGATGCTATCCATTCATATGCATCCGTACTTCTGTAAGTTTGTATGTTTGTACATCTATATGTCCATCCTGAATATGTTTTTTTTGAGCACCAAAACTATTAAACTTAGAGCCATGAAAGGTGATTTGATAAGCTTTAAAGGCCATTACAGTGATTTTTTTTTTTTTTTTTTTACACATATTTGAACTTTTTGGGCTCTTACTTTTACTTGTACATGAATTTTTTTTTATTCAGATTTTTGAACATTTTGAATTAAGACTTTTTTGACAAAAACCTTATTAGCACGATTAAGCAAAATCCACTTGAGATGTACAAATGAAATTAAGTTAGCATATTTACATGAATAGGTAGGCATATTTGTATTTATATGTAGATAAGCTACCATATATACTCACATATAAACCGATACCAACTGCAAACTGCATAGGCCCAGATCTGCCATCGCATAATGTGCCGGCAGATCTGGGTCTATGCAGTTTGTAAGGACTAATCAGTAGAAAAACAACATAGACCCTGATCTGCCGGCGCATTATGTGATGGCAGATCAGGGTCTATGTTGTTTGCATTTGGAGCCGGATTATACACGAGTACAGATGGTAATACAATTTTATGACCATTATAGCAGTTTTTCACATTTTTCTATAAAAAAAATTGAAGTTTTTGACTTTTTTGTCTGCAGTAGGGGCAGTCATCTTTTACAAACACAAATCTAGTTCAGCTTGTTGAGCTGGCTGCTTACCACAAGTTTGTACTTTGGATATACTTCCCAGTATCAGATTCAGCTATAGCACAAATTAATCTGTTATGCCCCACTGCAAGCTTGTTAGCAACATTGTTTGTTAGCAGGATTGTGCAAAAACCACTAGACAATTATATTTGTATCCATATGTAGATGACCTGATTAGAGAGACTCAGGCCATTACAGCAAATTATTTTATTTTCGTATTTTTTACTTTTAGGACTTTTGACTAGAACATTGTAAACACAATTAAGCAAAAAACCCTCAAGGTAGACAAATGAAATTTGGCTGGTGTATTTATCTTCATATGTAAATGACTAATTAGATTTTCAAGCTACTACAGCAATTTTTCAATTTCTAACACTTTTTAAAACTTTTTTACTTCGATTTTTGTACAATAACCTAATTAGCACAATTCAGCAAGAACAACTTGTGTGAGGTAGACAAATAAACTTTGGTTTTGTGATAATAACCTTGTTAACATGGTTTTAGTTCGAATCACTTGAAGGAGACAAATGTAATACTAGGCTTATTTGTATTCATATCTAGATGAACTGATTAGCTTTTCAGGCTATTATAGCATTTAAAAAAATATTTTACACATTTTTAAAGCTTTTATTCAAATCTTATTAGCACAATTATGCACAAACCACATGAGGTAAACAAATAAAATTTGCATGTTTGCATGCATATGTAGATGATCTATTTAAATTTGTATGCCCTATTTTTCAATTTGGTCTTGAAAAAGTCTTAATTTTGCCCTGTCAGTCCATGCATATATATATATCTATATATATATATATATCTATATATATATATATAGATCTATATATATAGATATATATATATATATATATATATATATATATATATATATATATATATATATATATATATATATATATATGTATGCCCATCCATCCCAAGATGCTTGTTAGCAAGATTGTGCAAAAGTCATTCATTGTAGACTAGTGAAAGTTGGCTGGCTTATTTAAATAAACATTTTCAGTCCATTACATTAATTTTGCTATCTTGAACTTTTTTGTTGAAAACATTGTTTGCACAGTGAAGCAAAAACCACTTGAGGTAGACAACTGAAATGTGGTAGGCATGTTTGTATGAATATTTAAATGATCTAGTTAGATTTTCTGGCCATTGCAGCAATATGTTAATGTTTTACTCATTTGTATATGCCTGCCATAAAGCATTATGTTATAATGTTGTATACAGCCAGCCTATCAATTGTCATCCATCAATCCATCTGTTACAAAGTTTGTTTCAGCACAATAACTCAAGTTGTCCACCATCTACAGTTACCAAACATTGTGGGTGGCTTGCACTTGGTGAAAGGAAGAACCCCTTCAGTTTTGAGGTCAAAAGGTTGAAGGTCACTGACTGCAAAAGAAAAATGGTTTCCACACAATAACTTGAGTTCTCCACCATCAACAGTTACCAAACTATGGATTGCTTGCACTTGGGATAAAGAAGAACCCTATTGATTTGTGGGTCAAAAGTCAAGGTCACTGACTGAAGAAAAAAAAAATGGTTTCTGCACAAAACTTGAGTTGCACACCATCTGTCGTTACCAAACTTTGTGAATCACTTACATATTGGGTAAGAAAAAAGCCTTTTCATATAATGAGGTAAAAGATCAAGGTCACTGTGACTGAAAGAGAAGAAAAATGGTTTTGGCATAATGATTGGAGTTGTCCACCATCTCTAGGTACCAAACTTTGTGGATGGCTTGCACTTGGGGTAAGGAAGAATCTTATTGATTTGGGGGTCAAAAGTTCAAAGTTCAAGGTCACCATGACTGAAAGCAGAACAGTAGTTTCCATACAATAACATTAGTTCTACATCACATACATGGAACAAACCTCATGGATGACTTGCACATAGGGAAGGGAAGAAGCCTATTGATTTGGGGGTCAAAAGATCAGTGTCACTTTGACAGAAAAAGAAAATAGTTTCTGCACAAAAATTTCAGTTATCCACCATGTACCTTCACCAAAGTTTGTGGATGACTTACACATTGGGTAAGAAAGAAGCTTACTGATTTTGAGGTGAAAGATCAAGACCACTGTGAATGAAAGAAGAAAATGGTTTGTACATAACTTCAGTTATAGACCATGTACCTTGACCAAAGTTTGTCGATAGCTTGCACTTGAGGTATCGAAGAGGCCTATTGTTTGTAGGGTTAAAAGGTCAGGGTCATTGTGACTCAAAGAAAAATTGTTTTTTATGCAGAATAATGTTTGTTCTACATTAAGTTCCTAGACCAAACTTTGCGAATGGCTTGCATTTAAGGTAATAAAGAAACCTATAGATTCTGGGGTTAGGTCATGGTAAGTCTAACAAGAAAATTATGGTTTCTGCAAAAAAGTAATTAAGTTTAGTTTGTGACTACATACCTCAGCCAATGGTCGAGGTCATTGAAACTTATTGGTCAGTAATCTTCCAAGTCAACCATACCCTACTAGTACCTACTTAAAGGGCTATTAAACATGGGGTGGGTGTATATGTTGTTCATGGTGCTCTTATTTAATATTTTGGACCTTTTAGCTGAAAATATTTGCACAGTTATTAAAACAAAAACCTACTTAAGTAGACAAATGTATGCTTATGTAGATGACCTGATTAGATTTTCATGCTATTTTTAAAAAAGTTCAAAATTGTCCTACTTTTTTGAATTTATTGGATTCATACTATTTGATATGCAGTGGGTAAATATGTGTTTTACACACACAAATCTAGTTTACAAATGTTTTAAAAAATTTCAAAATTTTTCTTTATGGAGTCGCCGTTTATACTCGCGTATAATTCAGCTCCAAATGCAAAGAACATAGACCCTAATCTGCCAGTGCATAATGCGCCGGCAGATCAGGGTCTGTATTGTTTGTTCTTCTGATTTGTCCTTACAAACTGCATAGACCCAGATCTGCCAGTGCATTATATGATGGCAGATCTGGGTCTATGCAGTTTGCAGTTGGTACAGGCTTATATGCGAGTACAGATGGTAGTCTTTTTGGTCTGCAGTGGGGTATGTATACAAGTTTACAAAGACAAATCAAGTTTCTGCTTCAGACACTTGATGTAATGCTGTGAAGCTAGATCCCAGTAATAAAGTAATCTGATAGATTCCATTGGATATCATAATCAATTCTATTCACATGATGCATGTTACTTCAAGACTTTTCAACAGTGATAGAAGTTTCAAAAACCTTGTTTATCATTTACTTCTTTAATTGGCAGAGTATTGAAACCAGCATTGAGCATGTGAGGATTGGAGAGGGGTCAGAGATCCTTGTGGATGAGGCAATAGATGCAGCAGATAAAAATGATGGATGGGTTGTCATTGAAGATCTTCATCTGGCACCCACCAAATTCTACTATGATCTGAAAAAGCATCTGATAAGAGTTGCTAGAAGTCGAGAAAGACTTCAAGGTATACCATGAAATAAATTCGTTTTGTTGTTACCCACAGTTGTCTATCATAACTTTTTTGTATTCTTGTAATCTGCTGATTTTCCACTTCAGCAGTCGCAAACAGATAGGGCACATATCAAAATTAGCTAAAGCTAAAAGAGTGAAATATAGGCCACTTCTATTGATAATCATATACAGAAGAGCAGATTGAAACATTCCATAATTTTTTTATGCATTTTTAATGTTTTTATTCAGAAATGGTATTCAACTCAAGGTGTAATCATTTTCTGTCATTTAGTGAAAACTGTTAACAGGTTGGCTCTTATTTGTATGCTGCTGGTCTAAGACTGGTGGATTAATTTCAGATTTGCAAGAACTGTTAAAGACATGTTTAATCATACCTAATTGTACAAACTAAAATTAATTCTTTGTTCATAAAATCCTTGTTTTATTGCTTTACTGTACAGCAAGCAGTGAAGAGGATAAACAGAAGAACTCAAAGTTCTGTTTATGGATCACAAGTGAGCCATCAGAAAAACTGCCTAACTTCCTGATTCAGAATTTGCACAAAGTGGCATGGAACAACATCACATTGGATTCCATGAAGTCACACACCACCCCAGAGGGCACAGTGGAGTCATCTGACAAGGGGATAAAACTTCCTTTGACTGTTGTCCGTAGGACGCCACAAACTTATCTTCACTCAGGTATGGTTTACTATCAGAGATTCTTTAATAATGACTTAAAATTTAAATATACAGTATAGGAAATATATTATTGATCCAGATTTTCTAGATTTTGTTAAAATTTTGAAATGTCCAATGATTATTAGTTTTTATACTTATAATAGGAATTGCAATAGAACCTCTTACTTTGTATACACTAGACCTTTTCCTGCTAGTATTACTGATTGGTAAAATTATGGGCAAAAATGCTTTGTAATGCCACATAACAGTATAGATAGGGCTTTATATTGAAGCATTTATGAACATGTCTGACTAGAGTTTTAAAGAAGATTTTGATATGTGTCTTTGTTTTAAGTTTTGTGCCTTGATATTATATTAAAGTCAATTTCTTCAGAAACATGGTCCAATATTAATCAAAGGTTACCTATTTCACAAGTTGTACTGTTTTTCTTTGATTTTCTAAATTCACTGTTGCTTTAATTTTTACAAAGAGACTTTTTTTTTTATCAATACAGATTTCATCTTCTTTCGTATAATAGAATGAGAAGCCTATACTAAAAAAATTAAAAACTCTGCTTACCTACATTTCTATGCTTGTGCAAGTAATCCTGAGTTTCCATAATTATGTATACTCCTTCTATACCAATATTCTCCATACATTTTCCATGTTTCAGCTATTGTGGCAAGCCTAAAGCAGGTTCCACATCGTATCTGGGAGACAGCTCTACAGGAGACCCCGACCATCAAAAATATTCTGTTTTCCACAGCTGTCATACAGGGAGTCTTTGTAGCCCGCCAGTTGTTTGGAGCCCAAGGACTCAGTCAGTGGTACCCAATTAATAGTGTGCAGCTCAATCACAGTATAGGCCTGGTCTTGGGGAAGTTGCTAAAATCCCCTAATGAGGAGGGAGGGGAACCCAATCTGAAGGGTCTTTGCCATCTAGTGTCAGAGGTAGGAAATGTGCATTGTCAATAATCTTGATTAATCTGCTCAGACATTTTAGTTCATATATTATTTTACAAGTATAGAAAATCTGAGATTAATAATGTTAGAACATACTTAAGAATCATTATTATATCCACATAATATAGGGACCTTTACACCTGTTTTAATTGATTTTGAACATGTATCAAATTTTAATCAGTCTCCTAGATGGGGCTGTATGAGACGCACCATTTTGTCAACAGGAAAAAGTATTAGGGTTAACATCAGTGATAATTTTCATAAATACTTTACTGGGAACAATATTAGGATGGCATTGGTTTGTAACTAAACAAAGGAATATCCTAAGTTTTGGTTATTTTCCATAAATTCCAATTCTTTATTCCAGGTTGTGTATGGGAACGCAGTTTTCAATCAGTGTGACAAAACCTATGTGGATGCTGTGGTGAGAAATGTGCTACAAAGCATTTACCATGATTCCTCCTCTGGTACAGTAATCCTGGGCACAATAGCCATGCCCACTCCACCAGCCAATGTGGGTAAGTAAAAATATATACAGTACTGACTGTTATACGACTTAAGATCAACAGACAAGGGAGTGACCTGACAAACAATAAATGTGACTAACACATACATGCGATAAAAATGAGGGGTCAGCTTGGAACGAAGAGGGAGATTTGCAAAATTTGGTCAGGAGTTTTGACCTCAAAAGAGGGAGGTTTTTCATCAACCCAGTTTTTAGCGTGCAAATGGGCAAAAAATACTACTGTTGAACAAATTGTATATTTTTAATATTAAAATATGCAACTCAGTTCTTTCACAGTAACTTGTTCCCTTTCACACTCTCCATATATGTAACACAAGCATTTTTAGCATTTCTTACAAGATCATTGCCTGGATTATATTGGTGGCAGTCCTTATCATTGTTCATATTAACACTTAAAAGATTATGTACTGTCACTGGATCCAGGTTTCCTCTAGAGTCAGCCTGAATTTTCCTCAGAATGGATAATGTCCTTTCAGTGTCTGCATTGGAATGTGGCAATGTCAATACAACTCTACTGAGTTCACCAAGAAGTTTAAATTGTTTCCTGCCTGTGAGTAGAGTCAGATTGCCAACTGTCTGCCAGAACTGCTCAAGACTGGTACTGTCTCTGTTGAATTTGGGAAGTTCTTCTCTGGGAGTCAGAATGTAGTCCTGAATTTCAACTTCCAGTGGATGAGGCAATAGATGCAGCAGATAAAAATGATGGATGGCAATGTCAATACAACTCTACCAAGTCCACCAAGAAGCTTAAATTGTTTCCTGCTTGAGGGTAGTTTCAGATTGCTGACTGTCTGCCAAAACTGCTCCAGATTGGTACTGTACTGTCTGGGTCGATTTGGGAAGTTCTTCTTTGGGAGTCAGAATGTAGTCCCGAATTTCTTATTCCAGATTAGTGCAGTTCTCTCACTCTGGGTTAATGTCATGAACCTCTCAGACAGCTTCACCACTGCAACACAAAATGCAAAACATTAGCACTTTGAAATTTACTTGCCATAGATATACAATAGGTAAATTAAAATATTAGAATATAATAATGCAATTGTCATGTGCATATCCAATGCAATTGGCCCAAGGGAGATTTCTCTCTGAAATATTATAGAATCTGTTGCAGTGGTTCATAAGGCTTAGCGAAATTTTCCTTTTTAAGGTAACTATCACTGTTTTCAATTTCCAATTATCAGTGCAGACCTATAATATTTTGTTATTGTTCACCCATCACTAGCTGATAATTATCTGTATTGATCATAGCAGATAAGAAAACCTACCTAATCAGATTAGTGAGTATTTATTGCACTCCCAAGCATCGAATGTTGTTTTAATGTCAGTAAGATTGTCCGCATGAAGCACTGATGCATACATTAATGATTAGACTATAACACCCTTTGTGACTTTAAGCTTAATTTGCAGATGCCTTTGTTGTCATCATTATCATCACTATCACCAGTATTTAACAATAACAATCAAATGTGGAAAATAATTATCACTTATTAGAATTATAGACGAAGACATAGACCTCATTCATCCCATGCATTATGGATTAATTCTTGTACTGTATCCATATTATTCATATTCATATTCATATTATCATTATTATTATTATTATTATACAATTGTAATTATGATTTCTTATAAACAATAAAATAGTTAAACTTTAGTAATACTTACGTGAATATTTTATCCAAGCATATAAAGATGATTTCTGCTGATCCAATGTTACAGGTTGGTATTCCTAGGAATCTTGTTGATATCCTGTTTACATCCTTGTCAAAAACACGAACTAAGACTGTCAGCATTTTATTATCCCCTTTATAGGGTTTCTGCATGACACATGATGTCATTCTTGCCACCGTAACAGACTTTAAAATCAGTTTAACAGGAAGAGCAGAATGCATATAATATATATATATATATATATATATATATATATATATATATATATATATATATATATATATATATATATATATATATATATATATATATATATATTCATGTCCCTTGGAACTCTATTGCAATCACTGAAATTCCCATTTCCATCCATCACTGAATTTCATGTGATATTTCGCTTGTTTGGATTTTGGTGTTTTTTTGGCATTGGGAGATAATGCATGCTTAGACATCTGAACAAACTTTAAACACCTAATCCAACCATAATCAATTAACATCTTTAATCCTGTCCAAATTACTGTTTATCATGCATAGTATAGACTCTAATTCATCTCGACAACTTTAAGCACCAAAGCAGAACATACCTTGTGGACAGAATCAAAGTAATGTTTATTGTTTCATGCTGATTGAGCTTTTCAGTAACCCAGCCATAATCAATTAACGTCTTTAATCCTTTCCAAGTTACTTCTACTCACACATAGCATGATCCAACTTGACAAACTTCAAATGAAGCAAGTTGACCATGCCGACAGGATGTAAGAATGAAATTAGTAAGTACAACCGACTTGCCCTGCTTATGCCAGTTCAGTCACATGATAATAGGCTGTATTATCCTAAATATACTACACTGGTGACAGAATGTGAAAAAATAAAATAAAATAAAATACAATTTTCAGTAATAATTTTGCGTACATGGGAGATTTCAATGAGTGACGGGAGGGACGGGAGACACCCCTAAACTTGGGAGAAAAACCCTCCATGTGGGAGGTTCACATGTATGCTAACAGTTGACACAACAAAACATGGATAAATAATATCAGAAATACAGTGGTCCCTTAATAAAGAATCCCACAGTGTACTTTTACCATCTTATGATGTGAATATGGTCATGATTGTCATTATATATACAATTTGTTTTATTATTGCTTCTTGATTTATTGTCTCCCATTTTTTGTAGAAAACAGGGGGCATAAATTGGGACTGTCTGTCCTTCAATCCTGCTGTCTTTCTATCTTTTGATCCATCCATCTGTTCCACTTTCATTTCTTTAAAATATTTTCCTTAATTGTTATCTAATTTTAGCCAAATTTGGTATGCAACTTGATATTGGTGAGACCTTGGCTGAGCTCAATTGTCATCATTCTAAGGCATCATTTAACAGAGTTGTAGTTCCTGATTGTAAGACCCATCCACTTTTGTTTCCCTCCAAAAAACCCTAATTATAATTAGATTTGAACCAAATTTGGTATTTCATGATTTTCATGAGACCATGGTTGAGTTCAAATGTCAGCATTCTGTGTCATCATTTAGCATAGTTATAGCCCCTGATTATCAGACCCACCCACTTTTTCATTTCTGCACAATAACATTTACCATGACTCAACCAAATTTGTTTTGTTGCTTGATACTGGTGAGGCCTTGGCCGAGTTCATTTGTTAGCATTCTGTGTCATCTTTTAGCAGGGTTATAGCCTCTGATTATCAAACCCACCCACTTTCATTTCTGCATAGTAGCATTTAACATGACCCCAACCAAATTTGTAATGCTACTTGACATTGATGAGACCGTGGCTAAGTTCATCTGTCAGACTTCTGTGTCATTGTTTAGCAGAATTGTAGCCCCAGATTGTCAGACCCACCCACCTTTTTTTTCTGTGCAATAAATCTCTTTATTATTGAATTTTAACCAAATTTGTTATGCTGCTTGGTATTGATGATACCTTGGGAAAGTTTGATTGTCAGCATTCTTGGTCATCATTTAGCAGAGTTATAACCCCTGATTATCAGACCCACCCACTTTTATTTCCACACAATAACTTCCTTAATTATTTTTGTATTTCAACCAAAGTTACACAGCTCGATATTGATGAGACCTTGGCTCATTTGTTATAGCCCCTGATTGTTGGACTTGTCCACTTTCATTTTCACACAACAACTTCAGTCTTTATTTATGATTGGATTTGATTATTTGGTAGACAGCTTGATATTTATAGGACCTTGGCAGAGTTTGATTATCAGCATTCTATGTCATTATTTTGTCGGACCCATTCACTTTCACTTTCATTCTTTCATTTCTGCATAATAACTCAATTTTAGTTGGATTTCAACCAAATTTGGTTTGCAGTATAATATTGATGAGACCTTGGCCGAGTTCACTTGTCAGCATTTTATGTCATTTAGTAGATTTACAGCCCCTGATTATAAGACCAACTCAATTTCATTTCTGCACAATGACTTTCTTACTGGATTTCAAAAAAATTGAGTACAGAGCTTTACCTTGGCTGCATTTGATTAGCAGTGTTGCTTAGGCACATGTTCAGCAAGTAACATCAGCTTTTAGCAGAGTTATGGTTCCTGATGGTCGTTCACACCCACTTTTCTTTTCATGCAATAACTCTCTTAATTTCTATTGGATCTCAACTAAATTTGGTATGCAACTCTATGTTGATGAGACCTTGGCTTAGTGTGATATTTCTGTGTTTGATCTAAGTCATCATTTAGTGGCATGCTGGCTCCTGATTGTTGTACCCAATTTTGTTGGCACACAATAATTCCCTTATTATACCTCCATCTTTATAGTACATACATACATACATAGTATAGTAATAATTATAAGGAACTTAAATAGAGTAGGAATAATTATAAGGAACTTAGTGTTATAATAATTATAAGGAACTTAGTGTTATAATAATTATAAGGAACTTGTGTAGTATAGTAATACCTTGGAGAAAGATTGTTACTGTATTTTGCATTAATGGCTGCATTTTTGAAATCAATTTCTCTCAGCCATCTTAGATACTGGTATTTCAGCGCAATTGAATAAGAGATGTACCAAAATTTAATTTTTTGTTTTTAAACATCTGAAACTTGTAATAGGAGACATGTTACTTGTTGATTACATGCAGCAAGAGTTCTCATTACTGTTACAAGTATATGTTCTATGAATAATGTCAAAGGATTTGTAACTAAAATTAACCAATGAGGAAATACTATGTAATGGACAGATAATTGAGATATTCCTTTTTTACAATCCCACAGAACCGGCTGAGTATGCTTATTGGTATGAGAAAAATGTTGATGAGGAATTTACTTTAGGAGTATTACAACTGCATAACAGTGTGGAAAAGGAAATCTGTGATGCCAGGTAATTTCCATGTAGTTCATGTCAGCTTCCTATTTCAGCATGGTATTTTCACACTTTGTTTTGATTAACCTACAAGAGTTAGAAGATAAATTCTGTTGCCATTTTCCTTCTGTTTTTTAGTACACATTTATTTACATTGTTATATTTATAATTTATTTTATAAATCAATGAGTAGTAATTATTTTTCCATATTGTGATCACTTTGAAGAAAGATAATGCAACTCTATCTATAGTCAGTTAAAAATAACACTTTACTTGGTCAATTGCTAATTGGTGTTTTGATGTTTAGTGACTTAGTCGGTCAGTTTTTTTATTTAGTAATTTAGTTTTATTATTAATTTATTCATCTGTTAATTTATTTTTATAGTTCCTATGAATTTATCAGCCACCTTGACCTAATGTTTGAGACACAGAACATGGAGGCAGGGGATGTAGCTATGAAAAATACTACAGAAATCAACATCCCTCAGCTGCGTTCTGCCATTGATATCTGTGTTGAAGAGTTACCTTCCCTGTTGGAGCTGGGACCAACTCCACACATAGGGCTGGAGGAGTACAATTTCCCATACCATCGGCCTAGCATCATCAGCCTGGCCACTGCATCTAGTACCATGGTTCCTGAAACAATTGGATATGTCCTTCTACAGGTAGAGCATTTAAATTTAATTTATTGTATGCCAATTGTACAGCACATGCTAACAGCATATAAAACATACTCCAATCAACTCAGGCCAGTGTATTCTGAAAACTGTTTAAGATGAAAATCAAGCTCCAGCTCAGAGTCTGCAAGCTTTTACTTATTGTAACTCTGATTATATTATAGTTTGACTTGTAAAACTTTTGGGATCTTCTTAACTTAAGTACCTTTACTGGCTTGCTAAATTTTAATTATGTCAACATCCTCCATATATCAAATCTAATTTTGACATTTTTAGATTGAGTTTTAATTTCTTGCTCAAAAATATTTCGAGAATAGTGGACCACATGTTGGCATTAAGTGGTTCTTCAGGTGGAGGAAACCACAGACCATACCTGTGCAACCATGTAGCATTGCACATATGTCTGAGCTGTGGATTGAAAGCATGACTGCTTATATGCTAAGGGAACTTCTTACCACTGTAGTATCCAGATTTAATGTTCTAGCGATTCTTAAATATTGCTGCATATCAGATGACTGGCTCTTCCACATCTTGATGTGAAAAAAATTAATATTTGTGTTCTATTGTTATCCAGATAAGATAATGATGGAAGTCATCTTCAGAACTATTTACATCAAGCACACATGAAAACTCTTGCAGAGACACATTTTAGGAATAGAGATACCTCATATGTTCACTGTTAGTAACAAATGATATACATTGGTTTACTACAGTTACCTGCTGTTCTTAATTTCATTCATAGACCTGTCCAAAGCAAGATAATATACAAAAAAGCATTTAAAATATCGTTTGACCTTGGAAGAATACTGATTGGAAATCTTTGTAACATTGCCTCAGTTTTATCAGTGTTTGTATCATAAACTATCTTTATACATACAGGAATGTCTGTGGATGAACTCAGTCCTGTGCCATATCCGTCAGCAAGTGAATGACCTGCACCATGCCCTATTGGGTGGCCCTGAGGCCCTGCCCTACCATTATATGCCCACCATCCTTAGTCTGCAGGAGGAGCAGGTTCCTGTGTCCTGGATACATCCCAATCGTCAGCCCAGTACACACTCACTGGTCTCCTGGCTACAAGGTAACAATCATTATTCCTAATTCCTAATGGAGCCATGGTGGCCCAGTGGTTAGTGTGCAAGACTCATGACCAAAAGGGTCCAGGTTTGAATCCTACCATCAAATCAGCCTGGGTCGGCTACCCTGGTGCATCCTTGGGGAAGGTCTTTACTCCAATTGCCTAATCACAAAATAACCTACTTCTGTTGCTGTACCGTAAAACATCAAACACAATGCAATTTTTTTAGTTAGAATTATTGCCATTTTGTCATGCAACTGAATGCAGTGTAAGACAATCTAGTATATGCAACTTGACTCTCCAGGGCTGTACAACCCATGCAAAATCAAGCAAGTTATGGCCTCTGTTTGACTTAGAATTTTGCACTTCAAAAGCATGTTATTGGCAGGGCCATCCATGTCATATTGACACATATCAAGCTTTTCCTTATGCAGTAGACCTAGTCAGAGTCTCATGATACATATATTGACCATTTGTCGCAAGTAAGAATGTAAATTTCAGATTTGTATTTATTTTTTATTTTTTACATATTTTTTTATTCCAGATATAAAGAAACGTTATGATCAGCTCCATGATTGGGTAAAATCCAGACTTGTTCCCACATTTATTGAGGACCTAAAGTCTGAGAATCCCACAATTGGGCATGGCCACCTGACCTCTGTCTGGCTTGGTGGACTTGTCAACCCACAGGCCCTGCTTACAGCCATCAAACAGGAGAAAGCCATTGTCTCCAAGAGAAACATTGATGAGGTTTGTATCGATCAATGGACATGATAATATACTAAACAGACAGCAGAGGCATGTATACAGATTGCCATCAACCTTAATGTTTACTTTTTTTTTAAAAATTCATGATGATACAATAATTGAAGTAATCGGTGATTAGTCAGCAGTTTTGCATCCCATTGTGTAGCATTTGTGAGAAGGAAAAAACAAACATCATATGCTGCCAAATATTTGTTCCTTTTTAATATGTGAAGGAGTAATAAGTATTGGTTCCCCACCCATCCACCATTTCAGGAAGAAGTCCATATAGAAAACCATAATTTCACTTGTCATAGAAATCTGTTTTGTGAAAGTAGCAATTTTCAAAAGAAAACTGCTATAAAAAATATTCATGGCAATAAAATTAATGTTTGGGAAGAAAGAGACAAATTTGTGGGAATAAATTTTTTTTGGCTCACACTGTTAACCTGCACATCTAATCTACATTACTAAATTTCATGGTGGAATTAATTTTGTGGGCATTTGTTAGCCACAAAATAAATTAAATTAAATCTTCCACAAAATTTAATATTTTTGATTTATTAGTATTTTGAAGGAAAATGTATATTCAAAACATCTTTTTTCTTTAAAATACGCTGACATTCATCAGTGAAATATAACCTTTCGAATGAAAAACTGAATGCATCTGTGATGTCACATTTTTTTGTTTTCCTTGCAGATTGGTTTCCAGTGTATAGTGTTGGACAATGAGAGTACAGAGGTGTATGAGGTAGATGAGGGTGGTCTGTTTGCCACGAAACTCTATCTGCAGGGTGCTACCTGGGACTATGACAATGACTGCCTCACTGAAGCACTGTGAGTCGCTACCCCAGCCATATTTATCAAGGGGGTATATAGGGTTACCCATGTCAATCTGTCTCATCCTGTTATGTCCTGTCCAATTGCAAATTTCTTTTACACTCAATAAATTTTGACAGATTTCCTTAATTGAAAAAAAATGTGATGTGAGGCATTTCATGAAAAGACCTCGGTCAAATTTTATTTTCACCATTTTCTGACAAAATGTAATGAAGTTATGGCCCATATTTTACTTTGAACTTTGCCCCTTCAATTTTATCATACTGGCAGGGGCAGCCAAACCATGTATACTAGTTCTGGTCTTTAATAGACTATCAGTTAAATATGATGCCTTACATTGTATAATTAATTAGGAATAATTCAAACATTAGCATATTTATATGACAGCTCATTTAGTCTGACATTTTTGATGGGTAAAATATGTGTCCGATTAACAAGACCTGACTGTATCTTCCATAGATTGTCAGAAGCTTTTTTTAGGGCCTCACTCCACAAAGTCAGTGGAGCCCTATAGTAATAACATGTCCGTCCATCTGTTTGTCCAGCTATCTATCCATCTGCCTTTCAAAAGTTTCATTTCCATTAAATAACTTTGCTGGGAATTGTTGGATTGTTGGTATGCAGCTTTATATTGATGGGACCTCAAAAGAGTTCAATTCCAAGCTTTCTCTGTCTTCTTATAGATGAATTATTACCCTGATTGCTTATCCCCATAACTTTTGTTTCCACAACTTTTACTTTCCCAAGGATTTGGACTTCAACCAAATTGGCATGTAGATCTCTATATTTATCAGACTTTGAATGAGTTTGATTTTCAGCATTCCACTACATCAAATTTTAGTCTAGGTTCTTGAAATCACTATACCCTCTGTTGCAAATAAGGGCATCATGA
This sequence comes from Margaritifera margaritifera, assembly GCA_029931535.1. NCBI lineage: Eukaryota > Metazoa > Mollusca > Bivalvia > Unionida > Margaritiferidae > Margaritifera > Margaritifera margaritifera. The sequence goes on from JAQPZY010001067.1 coordinate 869,559, forward strand.
GACATGGAAGACCTTTTGTTTTCATAAGACCAAAAGGTCAAAGATTAGGGTAATTTGGATATGGTAACCTATTTTGCAGAGAAGACCACATGTATGTTCTTAAGCACACTCTAAATGCTCATTATTCATATTTAAAAAGTAAGAAAAACTTGTCTTTCTTAATTGAACTCTTCTAGTCATTATAACCAGATATTATGATGTTGATGATGATGATTATTATTGTTGTTGTTGCAATCTGTTCTTTCCTATAAGAATATTACAGTACTTTGTTTTGTGTTATAAATATAGAATAATTGAACTGAATTAAATGAATTGACAATTATCTATCCTCATGCTTTAGTGTGGATATTGTGATACCCTCCACCTGTCCATTTGTCTGACTAAACTGTTGGATGGAATTTCACAATACTTGGTGCATGAGTTATTCATGTGGTGACCATCTGCAAGAGGGGTATGGTTTTTGGGCCCCTGCCCTGGGTCCCTGGGAGTGAGTCGGAAGTAAAATATAAAGAAAATTGCAACTACAGTGACATATTTTTATATCTTTTTTTTTTTATAAAGCTTTGTAGGAGGAGGACGTTTAATATATGAACAGATTTTGAGTTACTACCCCTGGGTAATGATCATCTGTGTGTGTGTATTTGTGTGTGTGCATGCATGTGTGTTTGTGCATGTACAAAAGCAATCTGATTTGCTAGAAAGCCATGGAAGTAACTTTAGATATTATAACTTTTCTTTACCTGCAGTACTGGTATGTCCCCCATCCCAGCAATCTACCTGAAACCTGTACTGCTGTCTGAGTTAAATCAAGGTGCAGAAGAGGCAGGAAGAGAGAAGCATCTTTACAACTGCCCTATATACCTCAACAAGGTATTATAACCAAAGCATGTTTTGGGGGCTTCTTATGTTGTATTGTGTCATTAGACATGACAATATTAAAATGCCAAATTAAAAAAGAAAGAAAAAATAGTTGGATAGAAATCCAGATGCCTGTGTAATTACTGCTTGATATATGTAATAGAGTGATAAAGCTTTAAATTCTTAATTTTTGCCTACTGTTTATACTCGTGATTAATCCGATACCAACTGCAAACGGCATAGACCCAGATATGCTGTCACATAATGCGCTGGTAGATCTGGGTCTATGCAGTTTGTAAGGACTAATCAGTAGAACAAACAACAAAGACCCTGATCTGCTGGCGCATTATGCGATGGCAGATCAGGGTCTATGTTGTTTGCATTTGGACCTGGCTTATACGCGAGTATAGATGGTAATTCTGCAACAAGTTTTATTAAAGTCAATTATAAACTACATGAAAGACCCAATAGCATTTTCTATAAGAATGATTAAAAACCTAACTTCAAAATTTAGTATGCATTTGCACAGTAAATAAGTTTATCAACCTATGTGTTTCCAGAGTCGCCAGAAGGTTGCCATAGAAGTGAAACTGAACTGTCCAGCACCTGTGGATACCTGGAGATTGGCAAGAACTGCTTTAATCTTAGATCCAGGTAAATTCTTGCAAATAGTTCATCTTACCATACTTTACCAGTGTACATTATGTTCTCCAACCATTGCATAATGCACCAGTTGATAAGGGTATTTACCATATTTATCTGATGATAAGCCCATGCCAAATGATAAATCCATGCCCACTTTTACAGAGTTCCAGTAAATGTTTACTAGGGATAAATTTATCTGATAATAATCTAAGTCCCTACTTTTTGACAAATTTATAAGGCTGGCTCCCTGTTTTATCATGGGAGAAATATTGTAATGATTTAAAAATTGTGTTTGAGGAGGTATGTCTCTTAATGTGCTTATGTTTTAACACACCTTCATGATTATAGCTGTTCTCGAACAATTTCGTTACAAGTGGAACCAATAGAAAATGAAGGTAACATTATTAAAGTAAATACTGAAAAAGGACAAACATTAATTTTTTCAGTTGTTTGATTTACAAAATATTGCAACAAAATATCAAGATGAAATATTTGTACTGTAATTGTTAATAAGGAATAATCAGTGATTTATTGAATAAATACAGAATATAATCACATGTTGACTAAGTCAATCATCTCAGTACCAACTTTGTGAACTTTCATTTTGTGTCCAGGATTACCAGAGGGTGGTGTGAAGAAATCACGGTCATACCTGCTAACCCAGAAGGCTTCACAGTCGGTTGGTATGGAGGAGGAGTCAGAACATGACTCGGAAGAGGACGAACTTGTTGAGCTTGAGCCTGATGAGTCAGATACAGAGGAAATTGGTAACTCAGAGCCATCACAAATGTCTTACAGGTCAGTGAGCAGCTTAGGTGACTGAGACATGCCTATTTTATCTCCAGCTTTTCCTCAAGTCTTGCTTATTTCAATCTATTGCTAGTGCAGCTGTTAGGTAAACAGGATTTCATGCATTTCAAAAAATAATATAGAAAATAAACTGTAATCTCTCCCTTGATTTCTTCTAGCTGTTACAAACAACCACAATTATCACTGTGCTCAGTTGCCTTAGTTTTTCATCGTTTTGCTATAACATGAACAATTTCCACAATGAATGAGAATTAGCAATCAGAAGACATATATTTTGGTGACCCAACAATACACACATAATGTTCTGAATTATTGCAAGGGAAAAAAAGTATCATTATTGGGACCCGTATTTTTAGGGCTGGGATTCCCAACTTTTTTCAAAGGAAGGAGTTTTGGACTGCAACTTTCCGAATCCTATGGACAACCCTGCATATACCATGTTCCCAACTATATCCCCTGCCTTATGGGATTCACTGTTTCAAAGCACTATCATAATCATCACAGACAGAGATCAATTGCTTACATACCTTGGAAATTCACAACAAAAATGGAATGCTCAGCTGCTCTACATGTAATGTAGTCTGAGACAAAATTAAAGTTGATTGGTGATTCTGATAAATAAATAAATAAGTAAATAGATAAATAAAATAAATAGATGAATACAAATTGCCATCTTTCAAGGTCTGAGTTATTGTTTGTAATTTTTTATTGTAGATTATGGCCAAAGCATTCTCTCACTCACTCACTCTTTTCCCCATATTTCCACTCTAATGCAGCATATGCTGTATGTTTATACAGACATTTAAAAAAAAGGTGGCTTTCTTTTGTAATTACAATTAGACATATCATAGAGTTTTGGACTTCATCATGCTTTATTCAGTAGTGAGGTGTAACATAAGTCTGTTTTGACTGACTGATTTGAGCTTCTGGAAGTGTCACACTAGCTTGCAATAAAATGTCTGGGAAACAGACTAACTTGAAACAATGTTCATTTCAGTAGTGGCTTTCTTCTGAAGTGAGTGTACCTTCTAAATGGGTTGTTTGCACCATCAGGCAGTTCAACTGACAACAGATATATCTTAATTCCTAATTGTTCAGAACCATTCTACTGACATGTGATAACACTGGAGCATCATATTTATTTATCTTATACAAATACAAATTATTGAACTGGTTTAATTTTTTTTCCAAGTTTCTAATTCCAGTATTTTCTTTTGTAGACCACTCAGTCCCAAAGCCACTCCACTCCCACCGGACCTTGGAATGCTCAGGCGTGAGAGGCCTATGTCTGCTGAAGGCAAATCTCCCACAGAGGAAAGATCTGGATCCAAGGCATCTCATCATTCCAGTCAACAACGGAAAATAACACACACTCCAACCAGAACTGGGAAACCCTCACCTCGTGGCACCCCAGTTAGCCAAAGATCCACAAGATCAAACAAGTATGAAGCCCCACCAGTTGTGAAAATTCCTACAGATAAAGATGAAAAGGCTGAAAGCACTCGTATCACACCTACAGGACGTCAATCCAAGGCATCGCAAGCTTCAAAAGGAAGAGCATCGCAAGGATCTCGGAAAAGAACCCCTGATGAGGAAGAGGGCAATGTCAACATGAACAGGCCATTTTCCGCGGGTTCCCATGAAAATCCAGTCACACAGGTTAGTAGTTGATAATTGAAACAGTCAAACCCATCTCATGCAGCTTCCATTGTAATTGAGAAAAGTGGCCTCTGAAGACATGTGACTGTCTAATAGAGGTTCTGGTCTATTATAATTTGGTTCAAGGGACCTCACAAAGACATTTTTTGCTTAGATATACAGGTACCGTCTACACTCGCATATATGCCAAGTCCAAATGCAAACAACATAGACCCTGCTCTGCCATTGCATAATGCACTGGCAGATCAGGGTCTATGTTGTTTGTTCTACTGATTAGTCCTTACAAACTGCATAGACCCAGATCTGCTGGTGCATTATGCGACGGCAGATCTGGGTCTCTGCAGTTTGCAGTTGGTATTGGCTTATACAAGAGTATATACGGTATGTATTCATCATAAATTGTATCCAATAGTCTTGCTTGATGTTTCACTTTAGCTTAAAAATAGGGTTTGCAATAAATCCACCATTAAGTCAATTAAATAATAGCTATGCTAGATTATCTACATTATAAATGCTCAGTTTAGGACAGTTAGCTCATTCCTACTAACATGTTAAAAAGTATAATTTAAATATGATCATGTAGATGAAGAAAGTTCCAACCATGAAAAAGCTATATCTCTTTCTTGACAGAGAAAGAAAATATCATGATTAGTTTGAGTTGTAAATGTTGCAGATAATATTGTTGCAAAAGATACAGTAGCTTGATGTAAATATGAAAATGTTGCAATTACCTCAAATTTGAAAGGTCTGATTCAGTGGAATATAATTACAATGGTCCCTCACCAAAAGGCACCTCAAGTTAACAAAGTCCCTTTATAAGGTGGGTATGGTCATGGATCCCATTACATTATGAAATAGTAATACTACACTACACCCTCATTTTATCGTGTCTGGATAACTCATGATCCTGCTTATAATGCAGAGGCAAGTGTGGATCCCATTTTTTCTTATAGAAAAGGCCAAAAATATGCTCGTATTGCTTAACATTAAAATATCACGATCGAAATGGATAAATGATATTTTTTTAAATTGGTTTTAATAGCACTTTTAACACATTATTGACTATATCATCCTGAGGAAATGGGAGCTAAATGCCTTTCCTATGGACACACCAAGGCAGCCAGACTGGCCTGGGTGGGTATCAAACCCGCAACACCTGTATTACGAATCCAACACTCTAGCAACTTAGCTACCATGGCTCTGCACAGGTAAATAGAAGCTCAATATATCACTCATTTAGTCATTGAAAACATTGGTCGGTGTGCAGAAATTTTTAATCGTCATTAAATTTGCAAATTTGAATAAGAAATCACATACTTTGTGAGAATTTCGTTAACAAAAATATTGTTTCAATAAATAATACATAGCACAGTATACAATGAAATATTGATCAGTGAAAATATTTGTAAATGTCTACTGATGCCAACATTGTATTAAAAATATATTTGGCAAAAGGGACAGTCTGCTGTTACTGATGCATTTTGGTTCATTTTGTCAGTAAGTGTTTCAGTGGTAACTGAATGGGCACAACAGGGTTGTACAAAAGGTCATAGCCGGGCTTTGAAACTCCCTGAGAGACTGTTATGGATAACCCTTGAGTAAAGTTTCTTCAGTGGAAACTGAAGGTGCCCATCGAAGACTGGGCTGTCCAATGAAGGTTGGGATGACAGCTGCAACTGTGTGGACTTCACTCAATGGTTTTAGCTTGAAGACACAATATAGTGCTGACAGTAGATTCTTGGGTGAATAAAACGGAATGGAATGAAGTAAATGCCCAAGTTTGTTTTGTTCATTCTGTCAGTGAGTGATTCAGTGGTAACTGAATGGACACAACAGGGTTGAATATGAATAACCCTTGAGTAAAGTTTCTTCAGTGGAAACTGAAGGAGCCCAGCGAAGACTGGGCTATCCAGTGTAAGTTGGCGATGTGAGGGACAACTGCATGAATAAAACAGAATGGAATGAAGTGAATACCCAAATATATCAGTGCCATTCAATAGGGAAATCAAGATGTAGCAGCAAAACAATCCCAAGTCCATTGAACACTGTAGGTGTTTTGGCAGGGATAGCGGCGGTCAATAGAAATATATAACGTGCTGTTGCTCTCACTGTTCCAAACTAAGAATTGTTGAATGAAGACACTGCACGTGACAGCTGAAATTCTTTTGATTGATTGACAAGTGCTGTATTAATATGTAGCTCAACCATATTGGTGTCGACTATTTTATGTAAAATGGTAGTGTATATAAACTACACTTAAGCAATTGCATAAGCAACAATGAAAAAGTTTTCTTATATGAAATTCATGTTTAAATTTTATCATTTAAATCGGTTTCAATGTAATTATGATAAATGTGATATGCCCTCATCTATTCAAATGTGACAAGTGTCAGTCGTCCGTCTTGTCGATGCCCACAAGCGTTTCTATGAGAACCTAATTAAGTGTTTACTCAGTGGCTAAGCTGGCTTTATTTTGACAACTGTTGAGAACTTAACTTATATACTCACTTATAAGTCAGATCCAACTGCAAACAACATGGACCCTGATCTGCCATCACATAATGTGCCGGCAGATCAGGGACTGTGTTTTTTGTTCTTCTGATTACTCCTAACAAACTGCATAGACCCAGATCTTCAAGCGTATTATGTGACGGCATATCTGGGTCTATGCAGCTTGCAGTTAGACTCGATTTATAAACGAGTATATATGGTAATGGTCCTGTGACATACTGACACAAGTTAATTAACAGGTTAGTTGTTAAAATCACACACCACCGACAACTCCTAAGTTTTTGCCTTTGGCTAATTATTTAATTGTTCTTTTAACTTGGCAGTATATTTTTTAAAATTTTTTTAATCTTGATGTAGTTTTCTGGGACAGTGCAACTGTTGTATGTTGTCAGTTTTTATTAATACAAGCAAGAGGGAGTTGTTTAAGAGGGAGGCAACTCAGACTTTATACTCCCCATTTTTAATTTCATGTTATGTCTAAATTCACGGTAATCAGAAGCATCTGAGCATTTGGTACTTATGCTTCCGTTGCTGATGTAGTTATGTGATTGTCAACACATGTACAGTTATCCTGTTTCTTGATAGCAAAAGAATTCATCTCCAAAGCGGGGCCCCAGGTGGCGGAGTGGTCTAAGGTGCTCGCCTTTACAGATCACTGACATCTCACCTCTGTCCGCATGGGTTCGAGTCTCAGGCTTGGCCAATGTGGGTATGTGAGAGAGTTTGCCAGTAGCTTCCCATGGGTTGGTGGTTCTTCCCGGGGTTTTTCAGGGTTCTTCCTCCACCAGATATACTGGCCGCCATGTGAAGCCTATCATGTGCTGAAAAATGGCATTAAACCCATAACAACCAACCAACCATCTCCAAGGCAGATTGTTAAGAATGTATCAATTCAAATTGTATATGCTTATTACATGTACTTGAAATCCTTTTTTTTTTCTCACTTCATTACCCTCTCAGCAAAACCACCCAGAATATTCATAATAACAATCCACCATACATAAGCGTCTCACCTTATAGTCATTTGCTTCCAGTGCTTGCATCAACTATGTTGTGGTCACATGATTCACATACAGTTTGATAACTATGTCCATCTAAATGTACAGGAGATATCAAGGGTCAGGCATTTATTTGCTGTTGCTGAAATGGTCCAATATATAATTAAAAGAGTCAGTTTTCAGGATTTGTGGAATTGATTAAAGATTCATGATAATGATGATTTGTATACTCAATGCATGTCATAAATTATATGAATCTATCAGCATGTATTTATCTCACTGTCAGTTTGTATAATCAATACATTCATTAAAAATGATTTATCTTTCTATCTGCATGTCTGTCTGTGTCATTTGTGTAAGTGTCTAGGATCAAATTGATCTTCTTTTTTATGATACATCACCAGAAAAATATTGAGTGTACGACACAGATAACTAAAAAAAGAAGCAGATTTTATACATTTTCTAAATTTGATGACAGCATCCACACAAGTACATCAGAAATTAGCAAAGGTGGGGATCAGTCACATTGGATGGTGAAGATACATCTGAAGATGACATGAACACATTCTTATACAACATTTACCTGGTACAAATTAAAGAAATAATAATAAATAGAACAATTAACTTTCAGGTTGAACATAATGCAAGGAAAAAGACTTTTCAAAATTAAAAAACAAATTATATTTTTTTGGTGATAAAATTTGTTTGACTGATTCAAACCATTTACAGTTTAAATATTTTTAAGCTGATTCTTTAACCCGTTTTCTTATATGTAAGTAATTTGCACATTTTTCCATTCTTTCAGATTTCCCTTCACCATACTTAGCACAAATGTCAACCAACTGGTTCAGTACATTAAATATACTCAATACCACATAATTTGGATTGGTTCCACCTGTATTAAACAAGCTATCTGATAAATGGTGTTTCCTATGGAGTCGGAACTTTGTAGCTCAAAAAAGAAATCTTTTTGTTTTATTCAGAACTTAATACACACACACACACACACACACACACACACACACACACACACACACACACACACACACACACACACACACACACACACACACACATATATATTCCCAAAATCAAGATAACAGTATGTGCACATCTTATATAGTAATAGCATAAGCATTCAGTACCATCAAAATAGGAGGGGCTTGGCTACTAATGCAGGAATTTGTGAGTACTGCATTGCAACTGGATTTACGTTAATAATCTTTCATCAATTTGTTACCATTATTTGACTTCTTAAGATCTAGAATCCATTATACGAATATTTGTGTAGAATAAATGAGATTATAAATCTCATGTATCAATGAGATTTGCTTGCACTCCCCCCTCCCCAACTGTTAATGTCAAGCAAAATTTGTCTCCCTCACTATCTCGCACCCTCACTTGCTGTAGTTGATGTTTATGGACCTCGTTTCTTGCGAGTTATCAAGGGAGAGGTGTATATATAATCTACCTCAGTATCACAGGATAAGGTGACATCACCTATGACTTGGTACACTTTTATTGCTCCCTTGAAAAGCATTATAATGAGGGAATATTGTATGTGTACATTAGGCCATAACATAAAGTTATTGACCTGAGGAAAGCATTATAGTGAGGGAACATTGTATACATTAAATTAATAAATAACAAAGCATTATAGTGAGGGAACATTGTATATATTAGGGTATAACATGAAGTTATTGACCTGAGGAAATCATTATAGTGAGGGAACATTGTATGTATACATTATGCAATAACATGAAATTATTGACCTGAGGAAAGCATTATAATGAGGGAACATTGTATACATTAGGCAATAACATGAAATTATTGACCTGAGGAAAGCATTATAGTGAGAGAACATTGTATGTATATAGTAGGCAATAAAATGAAGTTATTGACCTGAGGAAAGCATTATAATGAGGGAATATTGTATGTATACATTAGGCAATAACATGAAGTTATTGACCTGAGGAAAGCATTATAGTGAGGGAACATTGTATGTATATATTAAGCAATAACATGAAGTTATTGACCTGAGGAAACAAACAAATTTAAATGGTAACTTTGTATTGTGCATGTATGTATATACATTTCAGTTATTATTTAATGAAACCATCTAAATCAAAAAGGGCCATTAATTTGGCCAATAGTGGAGTTCCTAGATAGAAATAGATGCCAATAAAGAACTAAAAATTAAACTGTAAAAGGATCCATCACATGGAAAGACAGTTTTTCCATTAAATTACTGTATATACTCATGTATAAACCCATATCAACTGCAAACTGCATAGACCCAGATCTGCCATCGCATAATGCGCCGGCAGATCTGGGTCTATGTAGTTTGTAAGGACTTATCAGTAGAACAAACAACATAGACCCTGATCTGCCGACGCATTATGCGACAGCAGATCAGAGTCTATGTTGTTTGCATTTAGACCCAATATGTGAGTATATACGGTGCTGACTTAAATTTACTATGACTCTGATAGGCAAGACAAAACAAATCCACTGCTTGATGCCCAGGACAAGCTCAAATTCAGCTTCAGCAAGCTCAAGTTAGCAAAGTATTTGCCTGTGGCAAGACCAAAAATTTTAGAGAGAGAGTGGTTGTGTTCTTGTACAGAATAATTAAAATTTAATTCAGAATGAAAAAAAGTCATTCATAATGTATGTCATTGACTATTGGTGAAGTTAACTACATGTGTATTTTTATGTTACAGGTGGAGATAGAGAGAGAGGATGAGCAGCCAGTTGAGAATATGAGGCAAGGGGGGAGTCCAGATGAAGGAGAAGTTACTCAACGTGACCAGCAGCATCAAGAAGTGGAAGAAGAGGAAGCATATACTGCACATAGAGATGTAGTCTCAGCGCAGGCAGGTTGGTTATCCCCTTATCCTAAGCAAATGAAGCCCTTTATATTGTATACTTGTACATTATATCTATAGTTCAACATTATTACCAAAAAATGTGCAGTCTTCTATAGTCAGGTCTTGTTCTAACTAGTTTTATGACATCAGCCAGCTTCAAATATTAGAATTTCATGTGCCAGGTGAATACAATGTTTTGTTCATACAAAACTCACTTTTTAGCTGTTAGTCAAGACACTGGCCTGCTGTCTGACATCCTGTGTCTGTCCCTCCATCTACTAGCACAAGTTTTTGTTATCACTACTCCTCATAAACTACTGAAAAGATTGCCATGTAACATTACACACACATTTATCCCAGGTGCCCCTTAAACATCCAATTTTGGGAAACATCTTGAAAATCTTGTTATTGCTACTCCTACTGAATGGATGGTCATATTGACATAGAGTTTTAACTAAAAGACTTCTTGTGACATGTAGCTGGTCCTAAGTGAAAATGGTGCTGATGTAACATCCATTATGGCTGCCATGGTGGCTATCTTGAAAATCTTATCACTATTCCTCCTTGTACAGATGGTCAGATTGACGTGGTGTTTCCACTAAAAGATTTCTTACAACATGTAGATGGTCCAAAATAAAAATGGCGCCAATCTGATAGGGTGGCCATCTTGAAAATCTTTTTATTGCTACTTCTCTTGAATGGATGGATGGTCATATCAACATGGTGTGCACTAAAAAGACTTTTTATGATATGTTTGTTGTTGGTCTTGTATGAAAATGGTGCAGATATGACCTCCCAACATGGCTGCTACAGCGGTTATCATGAAAATCTTATTATGACTACTCTGAAGAAACAGATGGTAATATTGATATGGAGTTTACACTAAAACACTAACATATGTAGCAGGTTCTGAATGAAAATGGTGCTGGTCTGACCTCCAATATGGCAACCATAGGAGTCATCTAAAAAATCTTATCACTACTTCTCTTGAAAGAATGGTAGCATTGATGTCAGTTTTCACTAAAATACCTCTTTTTCAGTGTAATCGGTCTTTAATGAAAATGGTGCAGATCTGACCACCAGAGTGTCTGTCCTGAGCAGACCTACTTGACCTTGGTGTCAAGTCAAAGGTCACTACTTGCATTTTTGTACTTCACTGAGCTTATGAACATATTTATTGACTTGTACATATGCAAAAGAGTTTTCACTAGTTGTTTGTATTTCCTTGTTTTTAATAAACAAGTTGACAGTCAACACTCTGACATTGATTTTTGTGTCAAAGGTCTTGACTTAGGTTTTTATAGGTGTTGGTTTATAAGCATGATAACAAAAAAGTATGAATGGATTTTTATCAAACCCAGTTTGTGGATGTATCTGAAGAATACCTTCACTGATGCCAGTTAAGTAATATTAATTATGGATAAAACCAAACTTAACATGTATGTGTATCTTGACAGAATCTGAGACAAGTTTGCTGATCTTCTATCCATGATATCAGGTTAAAGGTCAAAGGCCATGAAAAGGATTTATGTACTGCATTTATCTTGTGAACATGTTACGATTCATCACAATGCTTTCTTCATTACAGCAAATATTTGAGGCCATATGAAATCAGCACAGTTGAAAGTATACATTGTAATGATTTCTACTTAATGGTAGTAAATTGTATAATTGCTAATAGATAGAAATATTTAATAAACTGCGACAAGAACAGACAGTTTATTTTTTGTTAGTTTTAAAACAGACATCATTCATGATCTGAGATCATTTTAATACTCAGCTATTAAACAAGATAAAAAGAGGGTAAAAAAAGACTATAAATTCATTTTAGCCAATTGAGCATCAGTCCCTTGGAGAAGCTTTTGTTTAGATAATTTTGGATTGGAGGGATTTCATTCCCTCTATGTCCCTGGCCTAGTATCCATTTGTTTTACTAAAATTAGAAACAAAATGTAGATCCACTGAGCTTTCAGGTCAATTTTATATGTCCAAAAAAGGCAACTCAGATTTAGGTAAATTATTAGGCCTTTGAGTAGTAATCTCCCTTGGATATTGTTCCACCAGCAGTAATACATGGTTCATTCAACCATTAAAAATTCTTGAATTTGATGAGTTACTTTGAAAAGTCCTTGAATTTTGAAAAATAGCTTTTACCCTTGAAAAGTTCTTTAATTTTACCAGATGGAGTAGCATCCCTTTTCTTTAGTGGTCTGCTAGTTGTGTTTTTCTTATAAATTTTTGTACCTATTTATGCAGTGATAAAGTAACATGGAAAAAGTTTAATTTCCATAAGAAAAAATACTACTTGAAAACTTTTGGAAGGCCTTATAAACTCCTTGAAAAGTCTTTGAAAATCATCTCTCCCTAAAACAATAGTAGAAATGCTTATCAAAGGTAAACACCACAATAATTCCTCAAATAATGTTTCAAATGTTAAAATAAATTCTCTAGTGACATGTAAAGAAAGCAAAACTTTAGAATACTATTATAAAGATTATTCATAGCAGTCTGTTTAAAATAATAAAAAGGGCCATAAACAGCAATATATATGGAGTTATGTTCTTCAATCTAATTTGATGTCAATCAGTGTCACTTCACCACTCCAAACCATCAGTACTCTTAATACTTTGATTTCATAATGTATTTATTCCATGAATCTTTGTGTAAGAGTAATGATCATATGCAGTTTGCTTGGTTGAAACGTTTAACAGAACACAGGAGTAATTACAAATTTTATCAAGCCTTTGTAACAAGCATTCAGATTGGTTCAAATCATGTCATGTGATGCAGAAAACTAGAAGTTAATTGTTCATAACACCAGAAAGAAACTGCTTAATATAATAATAATAATAATAATTATAATAAAAATACTTTTTTTTTTAGGGAACAACTCCTTTAGTTAATGTTTTAGCTAATTTCACATTAGGCCTTCAGTGGCATGCAACATTCTATACATGTACACAATATTTAGGGAAAAAAAAGGAAGAATGAACATATTAATTATGGGTTTATGTCGCAAATATTTAACTTAAAATTAGCACTGTATATACATGTTTGTAGCTGATTTATGCATATGCATAAGAACAAAGGAGAAACTGCTGGAATATTTGGTGAGAAATATTATATGTTGAGGCAGTTGAAATATCCCAATTTGAACACGGGAAGATTGTCTGTATTCATGCACCATTTTTGTGTACTTTGACAATATTTGTAAACAGTGGTGAAAAAAAATAGTTTTGTTATTTATTTCTTGAGATTTATTATTATTTGTATAAGTATTTGTAATTAAAGAATTAGAACCCTCAGAATTTAGATGAGAATTCCAAGGATTTATCATTTAAAAAAATTTCCTAATGTTCCAGCAAACCATGTTGGCACCCTGTATTCTCTGATTGGTCATTTACCAACTTCGATAGTTCTGCATTAGGATTCCTCCATATCATATTAGGATGTATTGGATTTGTAAACATAATAAATTGATCTAAGTCTGCTACATAATCTCCACGTTTTGACCTAAAATTAAAAATGTATTTAATAAATGTAGTTTTTAGATCTTTTTTGGTCCATATTATACACTTTAGCTTAGATACAAATTTTGTTAGAAAATGTTGTAAAAATACTGATTAAATCTATGTTTTTTTCTTATAGACATGTTCACCTCTATCTCAAAATGATAGCAGACATTGTGGAGGGGGTGCTCACCTGGCCAAAAGCCATGTGAGCTTATGGCATAGCCCTGTCTGTTATCCTACTACCTTTGTTAGTTTCAACTTCTTCTAAAAAAAATCTGAGTTAATTTGAATCAAACGTTTGGTAGGATAATTACTTAGGACATGCTCTACCACAATTGTATTCAATGTGGATTCCATAACAACCATATGGGAAACCTGTTTTCAACTTCTCTTGAATGACCAAGTCAATTTTGATTACCAAACTTGTGTTCAGTGTGGGTTCCCATAAGAACCATATGGAAAACCTATTTTCAATTTCTCCAGAATGGCTGAACAATTTTGATCAAACTTGTTAGGAATGCTTCTTAGGACCTGCTCTATCCAACTCAATTTTGTCAAGATCGGCTGAGTCAATTTTTGATCAAACTAGTTTAAAATGTTCCTTAGTACATGATGTATCAAAATTATGTCCGGGATGGTACCCTTATACCAACAATATGAAAAACCTGTTTTGACTTCTCCAGAATGGCTGAGCCAATTTTGATCAAACTTTGTAGGAATGTTTCTTAGGGCATGTTCTATTGAAATTGTGTTGGTGTGGCTCCCCTAGCAATGATGTGGCTTCTTGACAACCAAGTGGAAAACCTATTTTCAACCTCTTTTCTACCATGCCTTAACCAGTTTAGATCAAACTAGTTAGAAATGTTTCTTAAAACATGCTGTCAAAATTGTATACAGGATGGCTTCCATAGCAACAGGGTGGAAAACCTATTATCATCTTCAGAATGGCTGAGCCAATTTGCTCATACTTGGCAGGAAATATTCTTAAGACAAGTTTTATCAAAATTGCATCAAGGGTAACTCCCCTAGCAATGGATTGTCTTCCTTTGCAACCAGGTTGAAAATCTATTTTTAGTTTCTACTCCAGAATGGCTAAGCCAATTTTGAACAAGCTTGGTAGGAATATTTCTAAGGACCTGTTTTATCTAAATTGTGTCTGGGGTGGTTCCACTAGCTATAGTGTTGCTTCTTTAGCAACCTAGTGGAAAACCTATGCTCAGCATCTTCTCTGGAACTGACAAGCCACTTATGATCAAACTTGATTAGAATGTTTCTTAGGACATGCCTTATCAAATTTTTTTTGGGGGGTGGCTTCCCTAGCAATGATGTGGTTTCCACAGCAACCACTGGAAAACCTATTTTAGCATCGTTTCCAGAATTTTGGAGCTATTTTTTATTAAACTTGGTAGGAATGTTTCTTAGCATAGGGTCAATCAAAATTGCATCTGGTATGCCTCCCCTTGCAATGGTGGGACTTCCTTAGCAACCAGGTGTAAAACCTTTATTTAGTTTCTCTACAACAGCTGAGTCGGGGCCTCGGGTGGCCGAGTGGTCTAAGGCGCTCGCCTTTACAGATCACTGACATCTCACTGCTGTCTGTGTGGGTTCAAGTCTCAGCTCGGCCAACGTGGGTATGTGAGAAAGCTTGCCAGTAGCTTCCGTGGGTCAGTGGTTCTTCCCGAAGTTTTCTCAGGTTCTTCCTCCACCAGATATACTGGCCGCCATGTATAACCTATCATGTGCTGAAAAATGGCATTAAACCCATAACAACTACCAACAATAGCCGAGTCAATTTTGCTCAAACTTGATGGTGTGTTTCATAAGACACGCTTTGCTAGAATTGGTTTTTGGATTGCTCCCCTGGTAATGGTGTGGCTTCTATAATAACAGTGTGGAAAACCTACTTTTAATTTCTTCTCCAGAATGGTGAAGCCAGTGTTGATCAGAATTGGTTGAAATATTTCTTAGATAATGTTTTATCAGATTTGTTTGTGGGGTGGAGCCTATAGCAATGGTGTTGCTTCCATAGCAATCATGTGGAAAACCTATTTTTTTCTTCATCTCTACAGCAGATGATTCAACTGTGATTAAACTTGGTAGGAAGAATTCATATGACATGTCTTACCAGTTCTCCAGGGTGGTTCCCTAGCAACAATGTGGCTTCCATACCAACTAGGAGGGAAACCTATCTTCAACTTCTTCTTCAGAAGGGCAGAGTCAGTTTGACTAAACTTGATAGAAATTTTTCACAGAACATGTTGTACCAGAATTATGTTTGGAATGGTTCCCCTAGCAACAATGTAGCTTCTATAGCTACCCGGAGGAATAAACTGTCTTCAGGTTCTGAACAAACATGTAGGAATGATTCTTAGGACATGCTCTACCAGAATTTGTCCGGGGAGGAACCCCAAGCAATGGTGTTGCTTCTGTAGTAACCATAGAAAATCTACCTTTGACTTAAACAGAATGGCTCAACCCTTTTTTATGGAACTTGGAAGGAATGTTCCTTAGGATATGCTGAACCAGAATTTAGTTAAGGGTGGCTACACTAGCAGTGGCATGCCTTCCACAGCAGCAATGAGAAAAACCAACAAATGATACTTATCTCCTATTAAATATAGCTATTGTTACTAATATATATATTTTAAATAATTAAAAGAAGAGCTTTCTGTCCAAAATGGCCATATTAGACCAGATTTGATAGGTATGGAGTCCTATCATGAACACCCTTCACATTCATATGAAAGGTGCCAATGCAACATCTAGTTCAGCTTAAGTTACTTAGAGTAGAAACATAGTTAAACAATATGTCAGATATCTCCAATTTCAATAAAATAGCTGGATATTATCCTAACATGGGTGTCTTTCAACCCAAGTTACCTGCATTTTGGTGTGTATAATGTGCACCCCAGTTTTCAACCGAGTACGAGATGAAAAACTTAGTTCTGACATATAACATGCACGTTATATCCTACATTTCAAAATCTTGATGATTTTGCTGTTTTCCTTGTCAAACAACATTCTGCCATTTTTAATAATGCACTGATTGTCATTTGTTACATGACATTTGATTGGTTTACAATAAAAGAGTGTGTAACTGTTTCTCAGTTCTTTTCTGTCATTGCTTAATAATTGTATGTGGCTATGATGGTTAATATGTCTAAGTGTAGGAATTTCTTGCGTAGCCCATGTTGATATTTTGTCTGACTGTATTCATTCAGATTCAAGATTGAACACAAGATGCTATGTGAAAGTTCATTTCCAGTATTTGTACTTACTTGGACTAGCATGATCCCTCTGAAATATATCTTGGTGTTTAAGTTAAATTTTACCCTGTCAATGTATTATAATTATGTTGGGCACATCAAATCTTTAGCTGACACAGATTACCTTTGTAAACACTATGCTAAGTTGATGAAGCACTGATCACTGTAAAGTAACAAAGAAATATCAGATACTGTGATTTAAGATGAGAAATCAAACAAAGAACCAAGTTTATTTTCCATTGTTCTTATGCTTTGTGCATCAAAGCTTTAGCCAGTGCAGTGCTGATTACCTTGCAACACCATGCTGAGTCAGGGGCCAAATGTGGGCACAAATTTTGATCCAAAAAGGCCTTTTTTTAGATATGAAATATTTGAAAATTATGCCTATGGTAATTACCAACTTTGAGGAATTGTGATTTACTCAAGAACAGTTACTCTTAATTGATTAAAACATGATCTGCATGTACTAATGCCCATTCCCAAACAATCCAGACAAATCCTGGAATAGTGTTTTGTAACTTTTCTGTTTAATCAACATTTATCTGAATTTCTATTCCAAAATTATTTTTTTAAGAACTTTTTAATCTGTCTCAAAAATACTTCACAGTACTGTTGATAGTGCATGATATAATTCATAAGAACTTGTGGTACAATTAATACCAAGTCATTGATAAAGGACAGTCAAGGGACAGGACAATTAATACCAAGTGATTCAAAAAGGAAAGTCAAGGGACATGACAATTTTGTCCATTATAGTCAGGTGTCCATTAATTGTAAGAGCTCACAGAAAACTTGTTCATCTCAATGTAAATATTATTGTCACTTTATTAAAACTGATTAATTTATAAATCAGAATATTTTCTGGCACAATGACATATTTAATAAATCCACTCACGTAAAATCACAAAATATATTTGAAGCAAACAAATGAACAGCTGTTCATTAACTTGGATCTTCCATGAAAAAGCTCACAGTTTAAAAATCTGTGACAAGGTACATTCATAAACAGGGTGAATTAATGTTAGAGACAAAAACAAGCTACTTGTCCATATTAAACAGTTTTCCATTATGTGGAGGAAAATTATGTAAGAATTTTCATTGGTGATTCCTGTGTCTTTTATGGACAGGTACCATGAAATTATAGATGTGTCCTTTATGCAAGTTTCACTGCACATTTTTCAAGTTTCAATTTTTAATTTTAGAAGTGGAGAATACTCCCCCTAGAGCAGGATCTGCTGCATCCAGGAAGTATGGGGGAGAGAAGCCATCATCCAAACCTCCCTCTATTCACACCTCTCAAAGAGACCTAAAGCAAGAAAAGCCGTCATCCAGACCTCCTTCTACTCATGCCTCCAAGACAGACCTAAAGCAAGAAAAGCCATCATCCAGACCTCCTTCTACTCGTGCCTCCAAGACAGACCTAAAGCAAGAAAAGCCATCATCCAGACCTCCTTCTACTCACGTCTCCCAGACTGACCTAAGGCAAGGGAACCCATCATCCAAACCTCCCTCTACTCACACCTCCCAGACTGACCTAAAGCAAGGGAAGGCATCATCTAAACCTCCGTCTACTCATGCCTCCCAGACAGATCTAAGGCAAGAGAAGCCATCATCCAAACCTCCCTCTACTCGCAACTCCCAGACAGACCTTACGCCAGTTGAAGATGAAAACACAAATAAACCTAAAACTGAGGGAAAGGATGATGCAGAATACATGTAGTAATCAGACTTGTGATACACATTTGAATGACATTTAGAAATCTTATGTTGTATTCCAGACTGTGACTTTTCATCACTTTATTCTTTACTGTGATTTGTCACTGTGTGTTGCTGTAGGACATGATATATCATTCCTAAATACACCAATATGAGACATACTTTTTGAAATGAATACCTTGCATATTTTCAGTCTATTCCAAATGAGGCTTATTCATGGTGTACAGTATCTTGCAAAATATTTATGTTGCAAATGTTTCACATGTACATGTAGAGCAGTGGTTCCCAAACTTATTTGATTGCAACCCTAAATACCATCTATTGTGACCCAAAATGCAATACCAGTATGGGTTTAGGAACCACTGATGTAGAGTGTGATAATTTCATTCTTTTAGATTTGATTTTGATTGAAGAATGATTATAAATATGGGCACAAATTGCCTGACCTTCCTTGTTTTTGCATATTTTCACCTTACCAGAAGGACATATCTGCAATGGATTAATATTTGAACTGCAGTAAGTGTACCATGACTTAACAGTATTAATACATAAGTATACAAAATAGACTTTCCTTCATAATCATTTACTTAACATGCAACAGTCACGCTTACAAAATACAAAAGGATGTACTTTTGTACATGTAAATATAGAAATATATATATCAGTTATTTGTTTTTGTGTAAGTGAGTGTGTGCATGTTTGTATATGGAAGCATGTTTGTATATAGAACTATGTATTCAGGATTATTTGTAGTCAGTCTTTCTTTGATTGGCATTTTCAAACCAGTGATCTCACAGTAATAGATCTTGAGCCATTCAGTGCTAAAATGAGGATTAAAGCACATACTCATGAATTTTTTTGTTTTTTTTTAAACAGATGTATTTCAGGCATTTTGGGTATAGTATTTATGTTTGAGTGCTACGGGGAAGGTGATATCTTTTTATCTTCCTTTTTGGAAAGGGGAGGGGGGCGGTTGGCAATACCATGTTTTAGTTTTATGAAAAAAAATTAATATTAAATCCTGGATATATTCAACCTTGGCACTGAATGGGTGAAAGATGTTGCTTTACATTAAGTGTGCATAAGGGCAGATGTTTTTGTGTGTGAGGCAACTTTTATACTACTTATGAAAAGTTTTGCTCATGGGATAAATTCCCATGATCCACAATGCCATAAATAATGAATTATTTATGTGTTTTCCATAAATTGTTTTGTAATGAATTCTATGTATATATTTTTTAAAAGAAGTTGAAATGTTTTACTTTTATCTTCTTTTTTTCTGAGATCTGATTTTAAAAAGCTGTTTTAGAAATCCATCCACTCAGAGTGATTTAAAGGTATAATAATTAAATATTTTTGTAAGTTATTTACACATACTCCGTCCATGGGTTCAAGGGAATTCGGGATCACTGTTGTGTTAATGTAGCATTACTTGCATTAGGAGCTGAACAAAATGTATTTCTTAAGTTAAATTATACATATGCTCAAAATGACCTGATGGTATATGTTGACACATAGCTAATAACCTGATGATATATGTTGACATATAGCTAATAACATGATGGTATATGTTGACATATAGTTAATAACATGATGGTATATGCTGACACATAGTTTATGACATGATTGTATGTTTATACATAGCTAATGACATGATGGTAAATGTTGACAAAAAAACTAGTGATATGATGGTATATGTTGACACATAACCAAAAATATTTATTTTTATGATGCTACAAGAATTACTGGATACCGACATGTTGACATTTAACATAACAGGGAATGATTTGTCAATTGTCTCCTAATTAGAGTGGAATGGCACACCTTTCTGTTCTGCAAGGTTTAAATTAAACTTTTAAATGATAGTCATTTTCCCACCTTCGTTTATGTTTCACACTACAGTATTGTACAGTTGTAGATCTAATTTCAAGCTCTAACTGCTGAATTATCATTATTGAAATATCACATGATTCTGTATCATGGATCATGAAACATGATACATGTACATTACATGATTTCCATGATGCATGCCTAATATCAGAATGAAAATGTAAGAATGAAAGAGTAGACAAGGGCAGGTAATTAGTTTAATATTAATGAGTAACAAGTCAAAAAGTCCATGCATTCCACCAGAGAAAACTTAATGCAATTCCTTCAGTAGAGTACCAGGCATTCCAGTTTGTAGAGTACTTTTGTATGGTCACATGCTAGACCTATCAGTTGTACCCAATCATTTATTTATTTGTACATAATAAAGTTAGGGTTTGTTTTAGTTGATGTGTACAATAAACTGAGAATATTATTATATTTTTATTGTATTGTCCTAATATTTTACATTCTGTTCTTTTAAACCTACACTATTTTAAAGTAAATAAAGGTTTCATTATAAAGGTTTATATTTTATTATCTTTCAGTAGTATTAAATATCACTGATCTTGAGAAAATATCATTTTTCCCACTAAAATAGCATCATATGCTTCGTTGGAATGTTGCTGAAAAAAAGAACAGGCATTTAGAAAAATATCCACCCATTATTTTTCAACAACTTTCCTTTCTGTTTACAAGAAATTCAGAGGTGCATTCATGCATGCATACACACATGTACATAATATGCTTCTGTTTTGTCAAAAAGACAGCAAGAGTAGGAACAATATAATGGAGATGATAAAATATCAGATCTAGTTAATTTATCTGGCTAGTGAAATTTTTGTAAAGGAAAAAAATGTTTGTATACAGTAGTTGAAAATATGAATTAATCCCAATACACCTATTTCAGGGATGAGATTTTTCAGCGGTTTTGCAGATTTCAATTTTTTTTGTCAAATAGGTCATTTTTAAGATCATTTTAAACTCAAGGATAAAGTGTGTGTGTGTGTGGGGGGGGGGGGTAAGGTCTTTCTGCTAGAATCAGTGGGGTTGTTATGTGATACTGTATGGAAATACCATAACACCAGTTAAACTAAATTTTGCCTCGACACAGTTTGTTACACTAGTTGTATGCAGGCCAGTGTGCGATTAAATACATGGTTATATATCTAGTCTAATTATTATGACTTCCACAAATTGGATTTGCTGGTACCTGGCCTAAATTGGCAAGCCCATATCAAAGGCCAGTAACTAATAAGCTCTGTCTTTTGAACGGTTAGTGACATCAGTTACACAACAGTGATGTCATTCCCATAATGGCTAATTCGGAATTTTTCACCCTGAACTGCAGTGATTGATTGGTAGCTTCACATTGTTGCAATGCATGACAGGTAAAAGGTACACTTTTGTACCTTTTAGAGAAATATCAGTTGATAGTTATCAGTGGTCTGACACCCACTGGAAATGTGACACGACAGTAAGTGAGCAAAAGGCAAATCGGTGTCTCGGAATCTCATAAGTTCTCATTAAAACACACTGCTATGCTTTTAGTGGGAAAAGAGGTGGACTCTCAATTGATATCAACAAAGTGATTTCTTTCTCAAGTAAACAATAGCAAAGTTCGTGAATTAGACTGTTGTCATAAATAAATGTGTGTGGACATGGTTAGAGAAAATGATTTAAAGAGGCAGGTGAGAAAGGTCAGAAAAAGAGCAACTGAGCAATTGGCAGAAACACATATGAAGAAACAGAAACTCTGCTTACAGAAATGTAGATAGACCACTTAATGAACATTAAATTTAGATATCTCACTCAATCTATTCTGTAGTTGTGAAACATATGATTTAAATAGGATTTGATCAACTTCATGTACAGAGAACATATGTTACACATGTGGTAGCCAAGCAACTTTTGAAGAAACTTTTCTTTGACATACAAAGCATTATTGTACATACTTAGTGAGAGATATATGGAGATACATCAGCAGTAAATATGAAGAAGAAACTATTTTTAGAGATTTTAGAGTCTGAATGTTGTACATTTAAAGAGATGCATCAGATACATGGATCTTTGAGAAATAACAGGAAAAAACGTTTGTTAAATTTTTCCATTACAATATGAACATACACAGAATTCCATTTAATGGATAAAGATATTCAGGAGATGAAGACTATTTTTGGTCTATAATCAATTTAAGTGCATGTTTTAAGGACTATAATGGATAATAAACAAAAATCTGCCTGATTTTGTAGTGTACTTGTGATTAATTTCATTATAATATTAAGACAGCACAAGTACTAAAGGGTGCTAGGAAAACATATTTTTGTTGTGTTGGGGTCTGAAATTGCTGACAATAATGTATAGTGGGGGGGGGGCAATAGCCCTTATGGGCCGTCACACATCTATATATGCACCAATTAGGACTAAAAGAAGCAAATAGTAAAGATCCAAGTACATGTATAATTTTATTCCATTTGTTGCTGATCTGTTTTCAATAGCACCATCTGTAACATGAAGACATGGGTGAACACATGTTGTCTGCTTAAAGCGTTCTCCAATTTCAAGACATGAAGATTTCCAGATAGGTATTAAACAAAATACCTAATCATTTCATCAAGTGACAAGAGCTGGACCTGTAGTCACGAAAATACTGAGCATAGAAAATTTAGCTCAAACAGAAATTTTTTAAATTCAAAAACATGATTACAATCTTTAAAGATCTTTAAATTTGGCATGTAGAGTTACTTAAAATAAGATACCGCCATATTTTTTGTGTTCAAACCTCACTTGGAACAAAGTTATAGAAGAAAAAAAAAATTTAAATTTGAACAAGAGTTCAATTTTTGTGCTCGGACTGTTTCGTGACTGTAGGGCCTGACGTTGCTGACAATTTTTCCACCCAATTCCAGAATCAATATCTATTCATAATTTCTCTATAACACTATCATTCTCAATGGTTTCAAAATTACCATCTATACTCGCGTATAACCCGGGTCCAAATGCAAACAACATGAACCCTGATCTGCCATCGCATAATGCGCCGGCAGATCATGGTCTATGTTGTTTGTTCTACTGATTAGTCCTTACAAACTGCATAGACCCAGATCTGCCGGCGCATTATGCAACAGCAGATTTGGGTCTATACAGTTTGCAGTTGGTAAGGGTTTATACGTGAGTATATATGGTAGTTGGAATTAAAAATATATAATGAACTGGATAATAACCAGTGAAATGTATTTTATAAATTATGTGATTTTTATGTCTTTGGATCTAGTAACATTAGTAACAAAACAAAGTAAATCAATCTCAAACAAGTCTTATGCAAGAATACAAACAATATTAAACTTTGCCTAGTGCAAAACAAAATCACTAAGCAATCCCAAATAATTCAATGATAAAAAGCATTATTCTGCCCCAAAATATTTACAAAAATTGAATACATAAAGTTAACTTTTCCTTAAAAACCTTAAGTGTAAAAAAAGTAGGATATTGTCTAAGTTTCAAATAATCTACAAAATAATAAACTACCCTCAGCCATTACAGCAACCCATATAACAATAATTATACACCATTACCACTTATGATGTTCTACTTAACAAATGTACAATTCTACCATCTCATTGGGTGACATAAACTAATGTAGCCCCCAATACTACCTGAAGTAGAGAATCAACATTTAAGACTCAATAACACTATCAATCTCTAAAGTTTCAAAATTATTTTGAATGAAAATGACTCATGCTCTGGATAACAGACAAGAAATATAGTTATTTTCCATCGGACAGAAATAGCACATTATCTGAAGGCTAATTTTGATTTTTTAAAAATTCAATCAACCACTACAGGAATAGGATAAACTGTTACTGCTCGAAATGAGGGGCTGCAATGGAGCTGACAATTCTGTCACACAAGTGGTGCACCAGTCCCTTAAAACAATACTGCATCTTACATAATACAGTTATAAAATCTGACCATCTGCCACATACTAAGTATAATTTGTTGTACTCTGAAAATGATTAATTTACATGTGATGTCATCAGGTTTCATATAGGTAACGCCCTCATGAATTGTCAATACATTTCATTTCATTAGAGGGGCCCAGGGAGGCTGAGTGGTCTAAGGTCGTTACAGATCATTCACATCTAACCTCTGGGTTTGAGTCTTGGATGGGCCAACATGGGTATGTGAGAAAGTTTGCCAGTTGCTTCCCATGGGTTGGTGGTTCTTCCCAGGGTCCTCCCAGGTTCTTCCTCCACCAAATATACTGGCCGCCATGTTTATCATGTGTTGAAAAATGGCGCTAAACCCACAAACCAAATCAACCAATCATTTCATTACATTATATAAGTATTTCAGAGCTGTTAAGATTTACTCGTCATATTTAATGTATTTTGGTGTGTATAACGTGCACTTTTTTAACCTCATTTTCTTATTTTCAGGAGAGAGTGTGCACTTTACAGAAGAACAAAAAAAAAAAAACCTATTTTTTTCTAGGCCAATCTGATGAAAGGATCAAGTCACTAAATCAGCCTACACATCACATTCACTCCTTGTAAAATATTAAATCTGTTGCTTTGCAACTAATTGTTTATTAGCCTTATTAAAGAATTAAATAATGCTTACAAACCTCAATAGTCTTGTTCTTTGATTGCTTGTGTTAATAAACTTATTTAATTTCACATCAGTGTAGCTTTTTGTTTTGACTCGACTGGAAATACATGTACACATGACCGGTAACTTGTTGTTCTACTTTGTCACGTTTACGTTAAAGCTGTGCAAAGTACCGCTCAGTATTCAATAACTGTTGATCTAATACATTTTTTCTTCATTTATTAATTTCTTTATTTATGGTTGAACTGAACTATAATATTTAGAATTCAAGCAGTGTTAATGTTCTCATCAGCAGCACATTTAGGGGACATCTTAATACATTAATATATGAACTTGGCAAATACTTTTATCTTTGGAAAATAAACTTTTTAAAGTTTTAATTCTCATCTTAAATCACAGTAGTTGATATTTCTTTGTAACTATACAGTGATCAATACTTCATTGACTCAGTGTGGTCTTTTCAAGGTAATCAGCGATAGCTAAAACTTCAATATGCTAAACATAATAACATTGCTTTGTCTAGGTAAATAAAAAATGTATTGACCTTTCTTCCGAAAAAAAACTTGGTTCCTTGTTTTATTTCTCATCTTATACCAGCAGTATTTGATACTTCTTTCTTTCAATGCAGTGACTGATGTGTAATTGGTGATTTTAAAGATAATCAGCGCCAGCTAAAGCTTTAATGTGCCAAACAAAAAATTATGATGCAATGTCTTGGTAAATTCTAGCTTGGACAATGAGATATATTTCAGAGGTGTCATGATAGTCCAAATAAAACAGTCAAGCACTGGTTTATTATAAACAATTCAAATGTTGTGTAACAAATAATGATCAGTACACTATCCAAAAAGGCGGACTAGTGTGACACTATGAAAATGGAGCAAAATTATCAAGATTTTAAAATGTATTATATCACATGCATGTTATATAGCAGAATTAAGTTTGTTTTTTTACCTCATTCTGGGTTGAAAATCGGGGTGTGCATTATACATCAGGGAACATTACACACACCAAAATACAGTAATGCAGCTTTAAAAAAATTCTCGGCTACAGCGAGCTAGTGGTCACAATAAGAGAATGAAATTTTGAAGACCAGGGCCTCCATGTCAAACTCATAATAAAAGCATCGCTGAAGAACTTTACTGAAAATTTTTTTTTAAATGCTGACAACGACACAATGGCCAGAAAAGGGACTGCTATGTCATTTCCCATTAACAAGGGCTCAAAAAAATTGTGTACGTCTTGCTCTGACTTGTCATTTGTTAATACTTAATTGAATAATTATGTTGGTTTTGTTAAAATATAAATTGGGTTAAAATTTTCATCATTTTTTTCTTCAAACCAATAACTAAAGTTAATAACTTCATTTATCTTTCAAATAATGAAAGTCAAAATAAAGCAAAAACTGTCTGAATTTTCTGCCAATGTTTGCTTCTAAAAACTTCATCCACAAACTGTAATTGTTTAACATCAATAATTTTTACACATACATAACTACCCAACACCAAGTTGACAGTATAGAGCATCAAAACAGTGGAAAACAGATCCTCAATACAAGAGCGATACAAAGCATAATAAAAAAGAAATCACAGATATAAAAATTAATGGCACTCTTTCATATATCAACAAGAATTATCTTCTCAAAAAAAGTGAACACTTTTTCCCATAAAAAAATGCTTTCCATAAGACAAATATTTCTAACTAAGGAATTGGCTTGCATATAACATTTTTTTTTACTGCTGCAGATTTTTGAAGGAACTGAAGTAAAAT
The DNA here is from genome assembly GCA_029931535.1 of Margaritifera margaritifera. Taxonomy (NCBI): domain Eukaryota; kingdom Metazoa; phylum Mollusca; class Bivalvia; order Unionida; family Margaritiferidae; genus Margaritifera; species Margaritifera margaritifera. The sequence goes on from JAQPZY010001067.1 coordinate 896,651, forward strand.
AGATTAATTTTTACAAGTTTATATTTTATTAGTTAATGGACTGGGTAAACATTTGTAATAGTACATGAAAATGTTTACCTGTTTTGTTTTGTTTTTTGGGTGGGGGCAGGACTAGAAACATAAAAATTAGTAAATTATCAGCATGTAAAAAACATTCATCACCAGGTTTGTTTAACAGTTGAGCACAAAAACAATATAAAAACTCAGAACATTGGATTTCAAATAAATCTGACATGAATTGGGTGAAACGTACACTACATACAGCCAATGACAGATACTATATTGAGGGTTAATTTTGCTGGGGTTAATATTTACTATATTTGTTATCAATCAGTTTTGAAAAAAGTAAAACATCTGTGAAAATGATACTGAAATACTCTGAATTTAAACCTAAAGAGTAATATCTAAGAGGCAGCAATGCAAATTTGAAAACGCTATAAAAATATCATAATATTTGAAGCACAAACATAATATAAAGTCTAATCCTGGTTATCTAATGCAAACTCACCCATTTAAAACACTCGGAATAATGACTAGACTATCAGATAAATGGATACCCTTGTGAATAACCTGCTAGACATAATTTATTAGTGCAAGTAGAGAACACTTGGGCTTTTGTGCTAATAACTAGAAAATCACCTCAGAAATATTACAGAAGCTGCCATTGCATATCCATTTACCTTTTGCAACAAATTACCTTTTGCAACAAATTATGTCATCTGACATCACACATCATCTCAAATGAAGTGAATTCTTCAAGGCAAAAACATTCATTAGTTCCTTGTTATAAGTTGTAATTCATTTGAAAACTTACTTTTACTTTACCTTTTCCCTCAAAAGTTATCATTTGTTATCACTGCCGGATTTCTGCAAGTTATCATTCGTTATCATTTCATGTGTTTCGAAACTTAAAACATCAATATGTAAATATCAATTTATGTTTTAAGAACAGAATTGGTGAAAGTACTTTTTTAAATACATTTTTCCAACATTTTAACTGCCATACTTTTGCGTTTTTTTGTTCATAAAATCAGTTTGAAACCACAAGTAAACCTGTCAAGGGGTAATAATGGCAGACATCACTATCACATACATATTTAAAAAAAAAAAAAAATTCATTTGTCCTTTAAAATTGACACTTGACAAGTATAATGTAAAGAGTGAGTGGGTGGATTTATGGTAATTAGCATAAGTATTAGCAGACATTATATTTCTTGAATGTGGAAATGTCAAGATGGAATCCTCAGGCAGCGAGTCAAGTTTTTCAGGGTTTGATAATGAAGAGGCTAAGCAATTTCCCCCACTGCCAGATTTGCTGGATTGGCTGATGACATTGGGGGCATTAGTGATCCCACTGGATGAACCATTCTGCTAGGAGAAGATGTCACTCCACTGGATTATTTTTATTTGCTATTTAAGGAGAACTTCTTCCAGTTACTTCAAAGAATAAAATACTTCCATTTATTTTACATATGCAGCAGAATTTGTCAAATTTTTGTCCCATGTCAATTTTACTGTAATTTTCAATTTTTACTCAAAATTTTCACAATTTATACTCAAAATTTGAAATTTTGGGGAACACATATATAAGATAAAATAATAAACTACTTTCGATTTGAAGGAAACCAACTTTAGAGCAGTGCCTAAATCAGAATTACAGTAACTGCTTTAAAGTATTTCTGGGGTAAATTTTTTGTATAAAAGCCTCAAGGTGTTCCTAATGCATCATAGTGTCTGGCATAAACTTCATAGTAAGATACGAGATATTAGACTATATTTGTACTCTGAATGCCTACTGCTGTTAGAACGAATAAGCTCAGTCCATACGCTAGTATTCTAGCACAGATATTTGAAATTGACCAACATTTCTGGGAAGTCAGTAGATATGACCAAGATATGCACATGATATTAAAGGATTGATCTGGCAATCTAAATTAAGATACATGAAAGAAATAATCTACATTCAAAACTCACTAAAGGTTAAAGAATAAATCTCAAAATTTAAAATGTATCTGACATTGGAGTAAATCTCTCTTTTACATATGTATCCTCCAAACTATCTTCAACAAGCACAAAAATTTACAAAATCAAAATCATTATAACTACAGCAGTACAAATATACCTGTAAATACATCAAAATTTTAACTGTATAAATATTTAAAAATTAAAATGTTCATTCAGTACACCAGATTTTCTGTAATATAATTTATTATTTGGAAGCTCTGTACACTTGAAAGGCAAAATTCCAGTCCCTGTAACGTTTAAGACACATTATATAGTCATATAATGCCATATATATTATATACAAAATGAAAGTTATATGCATATATATATCTAGTGTTATACAAGATTAAGAAACCTTTAAAAATCATAACAAGAGTCTCTCGATGGGACTGATGCTCTACTGGGTGAAAAATATTTCCAGGACTTCAAGATAAGAACATTTCTTCCTTTTAACTGTTGAGTGTTGAAACCATCTCTGATATTCATCAGCAATAACAAGATTTTCAAATTAGCTGCTGTGGTGGACATAATGGATGTCAGATTGGTACCATTTTCATTTAGGACAAAGTAGACATCATTAGAAGTCTTTTGGTGAAAACCCCATGTCATAATGATCATTCATTCAGATGGAGTAGTGACAACAAGATTTTCAAGACAGCCATCATGGCAGCCATATTGGATGTATGACCGGCATCATTTTTATTTAGAACCAAAGGTAACATAAGAAGTCTATTTGTGAAAACCCCATGTTGATATAGCCATCCATTTGGGAGGAGTGGACATACCAATATTTTCAAGATAGCCACAATGGTGACCAAAGTGAGAGTTAGTCATTTTCATTTAGGACCAACTAGACACCATAAGAACTCTTCTGATGAAAATCCCATGTCAAAACGAGTTTCCATTTTAGAGCAGCAAAAATAAGATTTTCAGGATGGCCACATATTGGACATCAGATCAGCACCATTTTAATTTAGGATCAACAAAACATTTTGAAGAAGTCTTTTAGTGAAAACCAAATGCTGACATGACTATTCATTCAGGAGAATTAGTGATAACAAGATTTTCAAGCTGGCCACTGTGGCAGCCATATTAGACATCAGATCTGCACCATTTTCATTCAGGACTAACTAAACATGATAAGAAGTCTTCTAGTGAAAACATGTCAATATGACTTTCCATTAAGGAGTAGTGACAACAAGATTTTGAAGATAGCCGCTGTGATCGCCATATTGGACATCAGATCTGCACCATTTTAATTTATGACCAACTAGACATCATAAGAAGTCTTTTGGTGAAAATCCCATGTCAATATGACTTTCCATTCAGGAAGAGTAACAATAACAAGATATTCCAGATCGCCGCTTTGGCATTTAGGACCAACTAGGTATCATAAGAAGTCTTTTTGTGAAAACCTCATGTCGATACAACCATTCATCTCGAGGAGTAGCAATAACAAGATTTTCTAGATGGCCGCTGAATGGTGGCCATATTGGATGTCAGATTGGCACCAATTTCATTTAGGACAAACTGGACATCATAGGAAGTCTTTTGGTGAAAACCCCACATCAATATGACTTTCTGTTCAGGAGGAGTAGCAATAACAAGATTTACAAGATGGCTGCCATGGTGGCCATATTGGAACTCAGATCAGCACCATTTTCATTTAAGACCACCTAGACATCATAAGAAGTCTTTTAGTGAAAACCTCATGTTGGTATGACCATCCATTCAAGAGAAGTAGCAATAACAAGATTTTAAAGATGGATATTGGATATCTGAACAGCAACATTTTCATTTTGGACCAACTAGGCCATGGGATGAATGTGTGTGTAAAGTTTCATGGCAATCCTCCAAGTGGTTTAGGAGGAGTAGCAATAACAAACTTGTGCTAATGGATGGATGGACAGTGGACAACAGACAACAGACCATCCCATAAGCTCTTCTGGTCTATGACCAGTTGACCTAAAAAATAAATAAAAAGGACTCATTCTTTCTCATATTGGCAATTCCTGGGAAGACACATGGGATCAAGTTAATCAACTATTAAACATATAATTCAACATTTTACTTTGTAGTAAAACCTGTAAAAACTGAAACACAATTATCTTTTAAGTTATTAGAATTTATAATACATTGCCCTTTCTTAATCATTTTGGTGTTCAAATTTTTGCATTTATTGGAAATAACCACATCATGATTGCTGAAATTCTCAAAATTGCAAGCACAGAAAAATGGGAGATGTAATTTTTTATATGTCTCCAGTAATAAATAAATAGTTCCTAAAAGCATGAGTAATTAATTACAGTGATAATTAGTGATTTATTTTGTCAATCAGCATACTGCTCATTTTCATGCTATCAAACACACTGTATATACTTGCTTATAAGTCAAGTCAAACTGCAAACAATATTAACACTGATCTGCCATCACATCATGTGCTGATTACTATTAACAAGCTGCACAGACCCAGATCTGCTGGTGCATTATGTGACGGTAGAGCTGGGTCTGTGCAGTTTTTGCAGTTGGACTCAACTTAAAAGCAAGTATATACAGCATCTTCTGTCAATAACTGTAGCATAACTCAAGCAATGGATTATCCCAGATTTATTTGAAGAATAATTCAAATCCTTTTTTTTTTAAGTAAAGTGTCAAGTCTATCATTAACATCACTCATTACTTTCTGTATACAAATCACTTTGACAGGGGCACATGTGTGCAAGTCTGATTGGCTCAACTTGTTACCACTCTAGGAACTGTATTTCTGATTCGATTTTGATCAAACGTGGTAAATAGGCTTATTATATCAAGATCTTGGACGAAAACAAATATGAGCAAGTTCCATTCATATGAAGTGATCTTACATTTGATTGGATGAGCTTGTCAACATTCTATCAACTCTATTTCTGATCAGGTTTTGATCAAACTTGTTAACTAGTCTTATATTATCAAGATGTTGAATGAATTTGATTATGAGCAAGATCTATACATATTCATCCGGTAGTCTTGCATCTGATTCACCAAGGTGAGTGAATTTAGATCTGATTTTTCCAGTTTAGTAAATAAGCTTTTATCATTCTTGTCTCATGTTCTATAATAAGTTCAATCTGCACATACTGATGAGGGAACTTGCATTTGATTATCTGAGCTCGTTAACTCTCCCGAGACTATAATTCTCATTTTATTTCGATAAAACTTGGTGAATAGGTTTATATCATCAAGATCTTGGCTAATTTGAATTTTGTGTGAGGTCTATGCATATTATCTCTATTTTTGGAAAGAACTTTTAACAGACTATAGTAAAATGGGTAAATCTGACATGATATAATGTTTAGGTGACAGTTTGCATCGGGTTGTGTTCTTACAATGCCACGCACGCCTGCTTAGCAAAATGATCAACCGTTAAGTTATGCAAGACAGATGAGTGATATAAGGCTGATTTGGGCCTCATGTTAATTCTCATCTTTTGGTAAACCTTCTTACTTCTCTCTGTTATTCCCACAGGCTAATTTTTTTTCTTTCTTTCTATTGTATTAATTTAAAATAGTGAACATTCAGTGTTAGCTGCAGCTCAGTTAAAGACAACTACTCACAGCCTGCTCTCTCTCTCTCTCTCTCTCTCTGTGGCATGCAAATAACACACTTATTACCAGCAATACTTATTATATAATAATTTCAACTTTCATCAGACTCCTTTCCCAATGAAACCACATTTGATGTATGACATCAATGCTATATAATTTTATATTTATAATCCAGTATGAGAATTTTCCACCTGACAAAATAACAAAATTCAAAATGCTCAAACAAATGTTCAAAGTTTTTAAAATTCTAATTTAGAGAAATAACCGAAGTTTTGAATTTATGCAGGAAAGATTATTTTTCCTAATAATCTGTTGTGTTCTCATTTTTACAGGTTTTACTGTACTGTTAAAATCAAAAGTTATTTTTAGAAATTACCCACGCTTTGAAAATTACGATAATACAATCAATACAAGAAATATTACTCTCTCTCTTTTTCTCTCTCTCACACAAAATATTTTGCTACATCTGAATCATGTCAAAGATAAAAACATAAAACAATATATAATTGTTATATACACTGTGCACCAGCATGTCTCAAATAAATACAATCAACCGTAAAACACCATTATAATGAATAGTTATGCTTCGATGGATTTCATTCCCGATCAATTATTTTTAACTGTCTACAAAATATTTCCTTGTTATAACAAATCAGAATATAATAAATTTTGGTTTATTGGATTTCAGTTTTACAGTGTCTACATTTAAAATTGTACAATTTTATTACTGTTTATAATAAATCTGTAAACCTAAGCATTGATGCAACAGAGCCAAACCTGTCAACCCTAACAAGACCTTCTAAGTAAGGCAATCAATATATTTCTGAAAGTTAGACCAATATTTAGTGAGGTGTAACAAAATATCATGTACTGCTATTGCCAATTTGGAAAACATGCATTTAAAAAGTTCAGAAGTGTGATCTAAGACTGATGCAGCGAAGGCAAAGTTCGTAAAGTACACTTAGACCTTAATTACCTCCAGTACAGTTTCAGAAACTGCAGTTCCAAAACCCATGGAGCTCAATGGCTTCTTGCTAGATCTCTCAACTTGACATAATCTTCGTTTTCTTCAATTTCACGTGGTGATGGCAATCATCTATCATGAACCAAGACAAACTCAAATCAACACGACATGATGTCCAATAAATGTAATTGTTGCCTTTCCTTTTTTTGCCCTAAGAATCGGAATATTCCTTTTAATACTTCTGTGCTGATTGTTTAAACTTTTTAGGAAGCTTAATGACCCTCTCACCTTCAACATGTTTTCGTTTCTTGGATGCCATTTCTAGAAATGCTATAAGAAACAATTATCACTAAGGGAAAATTATATTAACCATACTGTCAGTATAATTTGATAAATAGGAGTAATGAGAGTAGACTGTATATATATTTAAAATTGAAAACTTATATACATTAATTAATTAACTGAAAATAAAGGTTCCAGGTAATGTGGTGTTTCACCTATGAACCATGCTATGGTATGATGTCTTCCCATGGTATCTGACTTTCTGAAACTTAAACACAAAATGTTTACAACAGAATCTTATTGTTGGTGATGAAGTTGATGAAACTGTCATCAGAAACGTGATATGTATGTGACACCCTGCTAATGACATAACCTGATGCATCATCAGATGTGAACAACTAAATTAAGAAACATATAATGACATCATTTTAAGATTTGCAATTATTTTGGCTGAAATTTTTTATATAAGCCCAGAAAAGTTTAATGACACATGGATAAGACAACTGTTTTTTTTTACCTCTATGAACTTTAAACAAGACAGATGATTGTAATTACTGCATCAAGATACAGTGTTAATGCAGGAAGTGACAGACAATAAAAAAAAGCCTGAAACATCTATCCCATTGTCTGGACTGCACAGTGGTAACACACTTGCTCAGCACCTCTGCAGTCCTGAGTTCTATCCCTAGTTCCCTCACATATGAAGGTACAAGAGGCCCCTTTTTGCTAATCCAGCATTTTTATCGAGCTTAAAAGTAAATAACTTTCACACTAAGCCTAATCTAAAAACTTTAACATTGACCTTAATCCAGAGTGTGGATTAATATATGGACCTATGGATACAAACATGGATGCCAGTGTGATCGCTATGATAACCTTAAGTCAAGGTCAGTGATCTTCTCTGGCTTCTGCAGTTTCCTTCGCTGCAAAAGAACATACCATGCCAATATCTGAGCCATTGAGAGTGTTTAATATCATTTGTGAGAACTTACTTAACAATCAACATAAAAAAGTCTTAACTATTAAAACTTTTAAAAAAGGAAATAATGGATGTATCATATAACCTGCAAGAATATTTTAACAATTAAATGCACCGATAACAAAGCCACATCAACATTAGACATGATTATTGATGATGTGTCCAGTAATAGAACTGAAAAGTAAATGTAATGAATTATTGAAACAATCCTTTGATTTTTAATTTGATCTACCTACTGCATCAGGATTTCAGTTTACATACAGAGTGAAAATGGGGACTGAGGGAATGAGCAGGTTTTAAAAAGGGGTTCATGTAATATGAAGTTTCTAGTATACAAAAAATAATGATGAAGAAAACTGAAATAGTTAAAGTATAAATATTTAATTGGGACTTTATATATGATCCCTTCAAATGGGACCTATCAACTAAAAGTATTTAATTGGGACTTTAATATATGCCACTTGTATTTAATTGTGACTTTACATATGTTCCCTTCAAATTGCACCTATCAAATACAAGTATTTAATTGTGACTTTATATATGATCCCTTCAAATGGGATCTATCAACTACAAGTATTTAATTGGGACTTTACATATGATCCCTTCAAATGGCACCTATCAAATACAAGTATTTAATTGGGACTTTATATATGATCCCTTCAAATGGGATCTATCAACTACAAGTATTTAATTGGGACTTTACATATGTTCCCTTCAAATGGCACCTATCAAATACAAGTATTTAATTGGGACTTTATATATGATCCCTTCAAATGGGATCTATCAACTACAAGTATTTAATTGAGACTTTACATATGATCCCTTCAAATGGCACCTATCAAATACAAGTATTTAATTGAGATTTTACATATGATCCCTTCAAATGGGATCTATCAACTACAAGTATTTAATTGTGACTTTACATATGATCCCTTCAAATGGCACCTATCAAATACAAGTATTTAATTGTGACTTTACATATGATCCCTTCAAATTTCACCTATCAAATACAAGATTATAGTTACCATGTTTTTTCATGTATACAACACTCCCTGCTGCAAACAGCACAGATCAATGTTTTTTCATGTATACAACACTCCCTGCTGCAAACAGCACAGATCAATGTTTTTTCATGTATACAACACTCCCTGCTGCAAACAGCACAGATCAATGTTTTTTCATGTATACAACACTCCCTGCTGCAAACAGCACAGATCATAAAACTGAGCTTGAGTCTGAGATTGAGTTTCCACCATCAGTCAATCAGAAACTTTTCAAAGTAGCATAATTTGTGACTGGTTGAAACAAAATCTCAAGATCAAAAGTTTTATGATTTCAAAGCCTGATCTGCTCTTTCATAATGAACCAGCAGATCAGGGTCCAATGATTGACTCTTATAGTTTAAAGAAAATGGTATAACTCTGGTCCACTGGCAAATTATAAAGTGGAGTATCTAGGTTTATGCTACTCATAGTTTGAGGGACCTTATTACAAAGTTGATGAGGTAACCATTGATGACTAGGTAATAAACTTTCTCTCTCTCTCCCTGCATGAACACGAAAAAATGGCATAATTTTACATCTTTCACAAAATCACAAAATATATCACAGCTAAGTTCTGTGAAGATCTTCAAGGGCAGTTGAAATTGTATCAGAGGAATGACTCAGCAGTCTGTGCCAACTTTGTATTATCACAGTTATCTCCCCTGAGAGGCTGCTCATGGAAATGTTTACTGTTGTTGGGGGACTCAGCCCCAGTATCATCACAGACTGTTGAATAAGAGTTATCTCTCCTATGATGCTCCAATTGGGTTACATCATCTGAATTGCATAAATTAGAATCTGACTGAGACAAATCTGATAGCTGTTCTTGATAACTGTTAGAAAATGTATCCAGGGGAATTTCATTGCCTTCCTCCCTTTCTTCTGTGTTTGTGAGCAGACCTGTTGTCTCTGATGGATCATTTGAACCTGGTCTTAATATACCTTTAGTTAAGTGGTAGGCCCGTTTAACAAGTGAAGTTAGTTTTGTGTGTTCTTTCTTCTCCTCTCCATAACAGACAATGTATTCAAAAGTCTCATAAACCGCCATGATGATACAGAAGCCACCAACAAGCACTAAAATCTGAAATAAAAAATAAATACATGCATTACATCCAAAGTCAAATATAAAACTTTCGCAAAATCATTTTTGGAGGTCTAGGCAAACATTACTTTAGTAAAAAAAAACAACTGGAGCCACTTCCATGGCTAGCAATGGCAAATCCCCATGCTTTTTATATCATATTCTCCACCCATCCACCCAATGAAACCCTCCTCCCCCCAACTCTGACCCAGGGGTCATAACCCAAAACCCATTACATACCATATATACTCTCTTATAAGTTGGATCCAAGTGCAAACTGCACAGACCCAGATCTGCCACAGATCTGGGTCTCTGTAATTAGTTAGGATTAATCAGTAGAACAAACAACATAGACCCTGACATGCTGGCACATTATTCGATATCAGATCACAGTCTATGTTGTTTGCAGTTGGACTCGACTTACAGGCAACTATATGGTATATTATGTGGTAAAATTACATTAAAAAATGTCACTGTAATTTACATTTTTGTGTAACTTTTTTGTATATATGACCTTTACTCCTCTCCCCGAGACAACCTATATACCAAGTTTGTTTAATTTCCACTCAGTGTTTTAGGAAGAGAACGAGTTATCAACAGACAGAGGCAGTCACGATATCCACAACACTTGCTTAAAAAGCATGGGAATAATTACAGTAAATGCATAAATGCTGGCAGAGCATAGACAAAGTGCATTATTCCATTAGGGGTACAAGGTTACTGTATATACTTGCGTATAAGTTGATACCAACTACAAACTGCATAGACCCAGCGCATTATGCGATGGTAGATCAGGGTCTATTTTGTTTGCATTTGGACCCGGCTTATACACTAGTATATACTGTAAGTGTGTAAGGTTTATTCCTTTTGCAATGTTCATGAGAATTTTTGAAAATAAAATGACTAAAGGTTCTATGTCTTTCACAAGTGCTCTGGCAAATATTTTCACACAGTAAACCATACATGATTATTCTTAGATGATCAATTTTTAAGTAAAAAAATTATATGCCAAATGCCTACAAAAAAAAGAAAAGGATTTTTTTAAAACTGAGAAACAAGGTGTTTACTCGTAAATATTAATTCCCTCACCAACAGGAACACATGTTTAGTCCACAATATACAAACTGGTAAAGAGGAAAATTCTAGTGTCACTCAAGCCTGTAAATTATGCGAAAGTATGGTTACCTCAACATGCCAAGTTTCATGACTGTAGGTAAAATAGGGATTAAGATACTGATGGTGTAATAAATAGATAGCTGAAAACACAAAAAGGTCATAATATTTTGATATGGTAGGTTTACTCACCTTGATATGCATCCAGATTGCAATTTTCATAAGTGTTTGTGAAATTGGGTCTAAGATATTGAGGGTGTAACATACAGATAGCTAAAAATAAAAAGTCACTCAAGCATGAGTATAAGGTCACAATGACCTAGTTATTGTGACCTAGTGTTGGTATGGCTGAGCTACTCTCGTTAAGATGCATCCACTACCCAGTTTTCACGTCTAAGTGAAATAGGGTCTAAAATATTGAGGGTATAAAGAATGAATTGCTGAAAATTCAAAAGTCACTCAAGTGTGAAAATTTGGTCGCACTTACCTAATTTCTATATGGTAAAATTATTATTCTTGAGATGCAATCACATATCAATTTTCTTGAGTACTGGTGAAATAGGGTCCAAAGTATTATGGGTTTACCTAACAAATGGAAAACTGAAATAAAAGTCACTCAGGCAAGAAAATTAGGTCACAATGGGGATGTTTTGGTATGGCTGAATGACTTTTATTGAGATGTATCCACATAACAAGTTTCATCAGAGTAGTTGAATTAGGGTCCAAGATATTAGGGATGTAACGAATAAACAGCTGAAAATACAAAAGTCACTCAAGTATGAAAAATGGGTCAAACTAACCTAGATTTGGTATGGTCAAGTTAATTTCATCGAAATGTACCTACATACCAACGTTTTATGAGTGTACTATGGATTTCGACTGCATTGTCCTATTGACCAAGTTGCCACTTATTGTTGTGAATTGTGACCGACAATGTTCTTGTATACTAGCTGGTAACTAATAGTCATGCGTTATATGCCAGTTTCCAATGAAATCTTATAATAGCCTATTTATACCATCACTGCTGAAGGTGTTTAATAGCATGTGATCTTGTTAGCACATCTACTATCTTGCCTTATTTGTTTTTGTCTACAAGTGTTGAAAACCTCATTCTGATAATGCATGTGTGAGAGAAAGAGAGAGAATTATGTTCTCTTTCTCAATTTTGCACTTTTGCTCCCCCCCCCCTCGCTCTCTACAAAATAAACAAAATTAAATGCAGCTTTTGACACATGCAATGTCTGTAACATATTTAAAACTTAAATGTTTCTCAAGATAGTGAACATAATTCTCTCTCTATTACATAAACTGAACAATGTTCTCAACACTCATCAAGTATACGTCAATGTGGACATATAGGTGCCTTTATTCATCTTAAATAAAATATTAATTGTCGCTCTAAATTTTAATACTAAAGTAGTTTTACCAAAGCCTGAAAAAATGCCTGATTTTTTTAGTAATTTGCACCTTAGTTATCATTCCAAAACTTTCAGACAAAACTTATCAGTTGCTATTAACTTTTACAATGGCAAAGTGGCACTAAACCAGGTTAAGAAAAGTGAATGCTGGGTATAATCATTATCAGTGCAAGGGATAGTTCAAATTTTTTCCAATATGCAGCACTTCACTGTTACATCATAGCATAACATTCAATCTGGTTGAGACTGGATCACATCTCTTGGCTGGCTTCATGTAAAAATGTTGAAGTACTTTAACATTGATTTTGTCGTATTTCTAGAGACATTTATATAATGATCTTCCAAGCAATATTAATTGATTTGGAGCAAAATAAAGTGCATTAGAGCTATTTAAACATATGTGTAATCAAATTCTCAAAAATGACACCTATAACTGAAATAGTCAGTACCAACTGCCTACTAGACCTTGTACTTCAGACATAAACATAAAAGGCAAGTTAGTAGGTGTGCTCACAATATCACGTGCTATAAACAACTTGGCAGTGATGTTATAAATAGGTTATAGGAAGACTGCAATGTCGACTGGCACACACTGCATGACTGGTAGTTACCAGCTAGCAGGGAAGAACATTGTTGCTCACAATTAAAAAAAAAATGTGGCAACAGAGTCTATCGGACAATGCTATCAAAATTTGTAGTAATTGAAAAAGGGTCCAAGATATTGAGGTTGTAAAGAATAGCTGAAAATACAAGTCACTCAAGCATGCAAATCATGTCACACTGATCTAATTTTGGTATGGTTGAGTTCATTTCATCTAGATGTTATCAAGATACAAGTTTCATAGGTGTAGGTGAAATAGAGTCCAAGATATTGAGGGTATAATGAACAAACAGTTGATAATACAAAGTCACTCAAGGAAAAATGCAAATTAGGTCATAGTGACCTCATATTGGTATGGCTGAGTTACTTTTGTCAAGATGTATCACATGCCAATTTTCATAAATAATGCTGAAATAGGGTCCAAGATATTGAAGGTTTAATGAATGAACAGCTGACAATACAAAAGTCACTCAAGTATGTATGTTAGGTCACACCTAGTTTTTGGTATCATTGATTACTTTCATTGATATGTATCTATATACCAATATTCATACGGCTTGGTGAAATAGTCCAAGATATTGATGGTGTAACAAATCAAGAGATAAAAATACAAAAGTCACTCAAGCATGTAAATTAGGTCACATTAAGTTTTTGGTATCATTGATATTCATACGGCTTGGTGAAATAGTCCAAGATATTGATGGTGTAACAAATCAAGAGATTAAAATACAAAAGTCACTTAAAAGTACAAATTAGGTCACAGTGGCCTTGTTTTGGTATGGTTGAGTTACTCTCCCTGTGATGCATCCACATACCAATATTCCTAAGTGTAGGTTATATTGAGATATTAAGGAGGTAATTAAATACTGAGAAAGCAATGAGTGAACAAACAAACACACAAACAGGCAAAACACTATATCCCAACCAACAACATCATTGGTGAGCACATAAAAACCTGTACTGAAGCAACATGTACCATTCTGTTATACTAAGCATGGCTAACATCACATAATCCCACCGTCATACCAGCTAAAACCACCCTGATCTGGAACGAAAAACTTATATAACTGAGGGAATTTTACCCGTTTATGATAAAAAATATTTGTTCTCAAGCAGAACATCCCCATTTTTGTAAAAGAGACTTACCCATGTATACATACAAAACCTTGCCATTATATCATACATGCACTATACTACATAAACAAACAGCTTGCTACAGCTTGCATGTCAAGCCCAACTCGGAGCTTTAGGTAAATTTGTGTTGTACACATCCAGATGTATCCAGATACCAAACTTAACCCTGCAGTCAACTTTACTTGAGAAACTGACCACATAAGAAACTTTAACAATAAGGTTAATATAGGGCGTGGACAGATGGATATATGAATTGATGTATGGATGGACATGCATGTAGACCCCAAAGTGATCGCTATGTTGAGTTTCAGCCAAGCAGGCTTAACATAAATCCATTATCAAGCAAACTAGTCTGCCTGTTATGAAGCTGATGTACAGTGCTTTGGAACAACATTTGAAAGGCTAGGCCAATAATTCAGGTGCAACAAATATTTAATGGAATCATCGAAAACTGCCATGAAAGTGTGTGAGGATGTCAATCCTCAAAGAGTTGAACTATGCCTTATCTTCCTATTTATTTGTGTGAGATTTCCTAGTACATGTTAATTACCCTATAGTTTTCAATGTACCATTCACAGATTATACTCCATAGTTTTCAATGTACCATTCACAGATTATACTCCATAGTTTTCAATGTACCATTCACAGATTATACTCCATAGTTTTCAATGCACCCTTCACCAATTGGACTCCTATCTAAATCTGACTAAATAAAATCACTATATTTCTAAAACTTGGATGAAAATGATTAAAATCTTTTAAATATTTTAAATTTTCAAAATAACCTTACCTATCTCAATGCCAAGGCTATCGTATCAATTTCCACTGGAAGTCAGAGGCTTCTTATTGTTAATTCCGCACCATGTAAAATTCTGGTGACTTGGACATTTTGTCATTAAAATGATTCCTCATGAATGAGTTTGTGCATGGAAGAGAGAGCTGTTCTGCCAGCTTTTAATACTTCTTTAAGTGATCATTTAGAAAACTGGGTCTTTCCTATAATGTTCACCCTTCTCAAAAATACACACATCCTGCATATCAGGATTCAATATATATAATGGTGTGGAATTGACACTAGGAAGGCCTACCATTTCGAGTGGAAATGAATATGATCATCTTAGCATCAAGTTACGTACAGTTGGTTAAAAAATGTATTATATATACAAGAATCCAATCATTTTCAACCAAATTTTAGCAATATTGTGATATTCTAGTCTTATCTATATAATGGTACAAGCTGCGATGTTAGGGGTGGTAGCAGGCAATCACAAAACAAAGAAAATATACACCAGTAGTTGGAAAATGAGACTAAAAACCAGTTGTCTGTAACTCTGAAAACCCAACAAAAGTGATCATCATATACTGAACTACATACCATCTAATTTGATTGGATCTTTAAATTCTGCCACAAATGATGACCAAATAGATAGATTCTCATACAAACGATGACCAATTAGAGTGATTCTGATACAAATGATGTCCAATTAGAGTGAATCTCATAAACTGATGACCAATTAGTGGGATTCAGATACAACTGGTGACCAATTAGAGTGATTCTGATACAAATGATGTCCAATTAGAGATATTCTCATACAAATGATGACCAATTAGTGGGATTCTGATACAAATGATGACCAATTAGTGGGATTCTCATACAAATGATCACCAATTAGTGGGATTCTCATACAACTGATGACTAATTAGAGTGATTCTCATACAACTGATGACCAATTAGAGTGATTCTGATACAACTGATGACCAATTAGTGGGATTCTGATACAAATGATGACCAATTAGAGTGATTCTCATACAACTGATGATCAATTAGAGTGATTCTCATACAAATGATCACCAATTAGTGGGATTCTGATACAAATGATGACCAGTTAGAGTGATTCTCATACAACTGATGACCAATTAGTGATTCTCATACAACTGATGACCAATTAGAGTGATTCTCATACAACTAATGACCAATTAGTGGGAATCTGATACAAATGATGACCAATTAGAGTGATTCTCATACAACTGATGACCAATTAGAGTGATTCTCATACAACTGATGACCAATTAGAGTGATTCTGATACAAATGATGACCAATTAGTGGGATTCTGATACAAATGATGACCAATTAGTGGGATTCTGATACAACTGATGACCAATCAGTGGGATTCTGATACAAATGATGACCAATTAGAGAGATTCTCATACAAATGATGACCAATTAGTGGGATTCTGATACAAATGATGACCAATTAGAGGTATTCTGATACAACTGATGACCAATTAGTGGGATTCTGATACAACTGATGACCAATTAGTGGGATTCTGATACAAATGATGACCAATTAGAGTGATTCTCATACAACTGATGACCAATTAGAGTGATTCTCATACAAATGATGACCAATTAGAGAGATTCTCATACAAATGATGACCAATTAGTGGGATTATGATACAAATGATGACCAATTAGAGTGATTCTCATACAACTGATGACCAATTAGAGAGATTCTGATACAACTCATGACCAATTAGAGAGATTCTCATACAAATGATGACCAATTCAGAGGGATTCTGATACAAATGATGACCAGTTAGAGGCATTTTGATACAAATGATGACCAGTTAGAGGCATTTTGATACAAATGATGACCAGTTAGAGGGATTATGATACAACTGATGACCAATTAGAGGGATTCTGATACAAATGATAACCAATCAGCCCCAAGTAGGCAGTCAGTTAAGGGGCTAAAAATATCTTCTTGCACGAGTCATTGTACAAAACTACTATACAAGTGTTTGTTTATGACTAGACAGTTCTAACTGTGTATCAACCTGCAATACTATTATCAAGTCCTTATATTAAAAAGAAAATGCACGCAATGAGATATTGTACAACAACAACGCATCAATAAAGTTGTCAATAAGTTAAAACCTACTGTTGGTACTTGCTTATAAATTGATTCCAACTGCAAAGTGCAAAAACCCAGATCTGCCATCATATAATGCGCTGGCAGATCTGGATCAATGCAGTTTGTTAGTAGTAATCAGTAGAACAAACAACAAAGACCCTGATCTGCCAGCACATTTGTGATGGCAGATCAGGCTTTATGTTGTTTGCAGTTGGACTAGATTTTAGAAGCCAGTATATATGGTATTCTGAACCCTGGATATGTGTAATCACAATTAATTAAGATCACCACGTTGCGTAAAAACTAAAATGAAATCATTCTCATTATAATAGTCATATATGTTATGATAAAATGATGGGCTGTGTTCAGTAAGGAAAACATTACACGGTGAATTTAAAATATTCAGTTTATAGCCCTGTTAGACACACCATTATTTTGTGACAACTAATACCAAAAGGTAACAACTATTAGATGTTGCTTAGATCACTAAGGATTTTGCTAAAGGAAATTTGAAAGACTTGAATGGCTACAAATGGAATATAAGTTTATTCCACTTGAAATATACTGAAAATTACAATAAATTGTATATTATATATTTGTAGGGGAAAAAAATTCATGCTTGGGGAGTAAACAAGACAATTTTATGGGGATTCAATTTGTGGGGTCATGCTGTTCACCTTTAAACCTGATCTACGATACTAATTTGGAGGTTGGGGTGGATTTTATATCATGGATTGTCAGTACCCATGAAAAAAAGCAAAATTAAATCCTCTATGAATTTCTGATTTTAGAGAATTCAACAGTCTACATACAACATACATGCCATAACACGACGTGTCACTCAAAAAACATGATTTTAGACTCCCAAACCCCCCGACATGGTCATGTTTCGAAAAACACGATTTTCAGCAATCTTAGCGAGAAAAAAAAATCTCACAATAAAAATAAAATTCTTGATCACAATGATATATGCCCATAGTCTGTGGTATGTATAAACAGTAAATAGTCTTGCTCAGAGCTCATGTAAAACTATCATCAGGGCAGTTTAAACAGATGTTTTAGAGACAATTAAAAGGTGAGGCAGTCTGCGATAAACAGACACCTTTCAGAGATTTACTGAATTAACTCACAATAGCTAGGGTGATGTGTTGTGTCAAATCCTTTGAGCACTGCTGAGGGAGAGCCCATTAGGCTAATTTGCATAGGTAAAGTACACTAAGTGGAACAACCCAATTTGTCTGAAGTTAAATACACCAAACAGATGTGTGTTGAAAAATAAATGTTATTACATACACATCACTGACTGCATTGACTGAGAATGTTGAAGCCGTCTTTATTAAAGTTTGTGATCAGCGGCAACGTTTCTTTGAAGTCAGATTTTTACTCCATATATAAAATTAAAAAAATGATTATTTTGATAAGTTGAACAACAGCACCATTGAATCTCTAATGCAGTGTTGCACCTAGGATCCAAAGGTCAGGGGACACTGTGTCCCTCACCCTCCAGAATTGGGCAACACACAGCATTTTAAAGGAACAAAGGAATATTGTAGTACATAATCCACTAGAAGTGCTAAAAAAAAAAAAAATGAGAAAATCTTATTTGCTTTGACAGTTTTGCCACCTTAACTTTCGTATTTTCCTTGGAAATTTACATGATTGCAATAAACATTTTAACATGTGATCAAGTAACTCTTGAAAACATCAACATGTTTGAATATCTGGTTAACTTGAAATGAACTGCACCATGGAATTTTAATAATATAAAATTATTAAATCATTAATCCAATGACAAATTGTGTATTTGCATAAAGTGGTACCTTTTTTAATTAATTCTGCCTGAGAATTAATTAAATCTTCACTGCCATAGGTGTGACTTTAACCTCGAAAATACATTACAATAGCGGTGGTCAAAGATTTTAGCAACTTGGCCGACAACCACAAACCTTAAATGTTTTCATTGCCAGATTCATTGTTTTGAAATGGATATTCATTGTCATCTTACAGGTTTTATCACTTTTAGCGACTCTGACCATTGCTTGCGCCAACATCGATGTTTATGCACATTTGCGAAGGAAAAGTGTAGGCATATTTGTGAACACAAATGACACTTGCATTACTGTCAGACCAACTACTGAAAGCAGAAAAGACTACATGTAATTAAAATTACATTTCACTGTCCAATGGATTTTAAAGACAGTAACTTGGTGTATTTTTGTATTTAATGTCTGTGAGGTTGTGACCATTTTTGTGGTGATGTTATTTGACAATTCCAAGTCTAGCTTCTTTTTTTTTTTTTTTTGTAAGTATATTAAATGCTTCAGAGAAAGCAAATGGTATTTTCTTTTATTCAGATATGAATTTCCAGTCATTTGCTATAGGCTGATTTGAAAAGAGAACTTATTCTCATTTGGATGCCGTCACTTTTGGGGGGTCACGCGTACTGACCCCCCTTGGGACCTCAAAACACACTTTTTGAGTCTCAAAAAACCTCCAACACTGTCTGGGAATATGGCAAGTATGACACAATAATCCATGAATGATCAATTCCTCAAGCTAAATGGTGTGTATTTCTCAATCGATAAAGTACAAAGTTTAAAACCTAAACAGAGTAGCGCATTAATGACCACAATCAGTGCTGCTGTTTGCCATTTTTTAAATGTCTGAACAAAGCATGCCATTCTATAAAACCAGACTTCTCTCAACACTAACAGTGCAAAACATAAAAGAGCTTTCAAAATTTTTCAGATGAAAAGTAACTTATTATCGTATTATGGATTGAACATACAGGTACCACGATCAGTATGTTGTATGCAGATAATCCCACTCACCTTGAGTGTTCTATCAGACATGGGGACATCAGGCTGAGCTGTAACAGGAGGGGGAGGGCACTCTGTACTCACATTAGATCTCAGGTATCTCCCATTCATTGCCTCATTTATCAACCTAAAAGAAAAAAAAAATCTTATATTAAAATTGTGTACATGTATACAGAACCATGCAGTTCAAATGTTTAACACATAATGTCATTGGTGTGATGTTTAATAAACTCATTGCATATATCAGACAGGTAATAACATCATACACAGCAATGGCATAATGACCGATGAATCTAAACTTACTTGAAAGTCATTACAACACATTATCCAGCAGTTAATTTAAAAAAAACCCAAAAGATTTCTGTAATCCAATTCATAGAATTTTTCATATATGCTTATTTCTTACTAAATTTACAAAACTGGCTCAAAAATTCTAATCTTCTGTTTGCCATGTCTTGCAAATGGTATAAGTTACTCGTTTTACAGATTTAATTTGAAATTACCGTATATACTCATGTATAATCCAATACCAACTGCAAACTGCATAGATCCAGACACTCATCGCATAATGCAACGCCAGATCTGGGTCTATGCAGTTTGTAAGGACTAATCAGTAAAACAAACAACATAGACCCTGATCTGCTGGCACATTATGCAATGTCAGGGTCTATGTTGTTAAATTTGAGCCCAGCTTTTACGCGAGTATATATGGCAGTACTCATGTAAAAGTCCTTTATAACTGATTTGGGTTTTACAATTAGTAGTTACTATTATAAAAAAAATATATTACAACCCCCCACCCCCCCAGTAGATCTGAACCAAACTTTAGCAATATGGAAAACCTACCATCCGATCCAGCAATTTCCAACCAAGGGTATAACGTCTTCCATTCATTGTTAAATCCCGTCCTTCGTTACTTGATCTCTTTCTTTGTTGAAATCATGCTGACGCTATTGGAATTGGAATCACTGCCACTATTGGTTACGCCAATTTCAGATTTTCGTAACCAGGCCAACATGGGGCTAGCCGGACGCTGGGTAATTTTACGTTACTTGGAAGGTGGTGTGTTCATTTTTCCAAATAATTTTTAATGTAATACGTGTAACTGCTTTGGCTGGTAGTGAAAATGACTGAAATATATATAACACACTAGCAGTAGACTCCAACGTTGCTGGCCAATCATGTGACTATCTCTAAGCAAATGAAACCCGCACCAGGGTTGCTCACCGGCAGTCGCGCAAGCCAGGTACAAAAGATAATGGTTAAGTGAGTGAGTAATTATACTGGATTATCTTAATAAAATACCCAAGAAGAGGTAAGAACAGGTGTCATTTAAGTAATAGGGCTTTGAATTAGGTGACAGGATGTTAGTTTAACAGATTAATTTAATAAGGGTTGTGGGAAACATTAAAGCGTAGCGACACAAGAGCATAGTATAGCGGCAAGTTCTAAAGCATCGGGGGTTATCAGGGTTTGAAACAATAGCATAGTGGGCCCGCTACAGTAAAAGGCCCTGGGGAGAACACCGATCCTTATATATATATATACTTTGTGGGTCTCAATTTTCATGGTTTTGAAGAAAAAAAGGACATTTTCGTTGGTACTTAAATTCATGGTTTTGCCTACCACAGTTAGCACATTTGTAGGTATTTCATTTCATGGATTACTCTCAACAAATACCTAGAATAAAGAATACAAAGGTACAAAACTATGAGGACAACAAACGACAGTCGCTTCAATGTTTAAAACAGTACCACCACCTGTTTGAGCACAAATCAAACATCTGTCAAGATAAATCATTTACACTCAACATCAAAGGGAGCTGATGCAGCCAACAACACTAAGCTACCAATCAGTTATTGAAGTACATGTGTATGATCTCTTTCTTAAAACACTGTCCATAAAGTTGCACCATCAATTACTTTCTGATGACCATGGCGTTAACACAGTGGCTTAAGAGTGGTAAAATTCAACTTAGATCCAGCTGCAATTTGCAGTCAGTGTCAACATTTGATGTGTTCAGAGCCCATCAGAGTGCGAAGATGCTAACTAGATTGAAAAACAATGGAATCACTCCTTTGTTTGAATCTGTCTCATGTACAAACCAAGTTCAGCCATTAGACTTTACTTAAAACATTGTCAATGAAGCCGATTGGTGCTGAATGGATAATTGTTGCTCACACAAAAATGTGTGAAAGATCAGACCTAATTATCCTTGGCTTTGAGAACACTGGACATGTTTAATTCAACAATTTCAGGATTATTGATTGTTTGTTTGGCAGGTTATTACATGATTCTGAACCATATTTTGATTGATATGCAAATAAAAATACACATTGTTTACTGCAGAGCAGATGAACTGAAAATCCACTTTGTGTTGCATGATTATTTCTATCACTGTGAGAGAATGAGATGTATTTGGGCAAGTGAGCACATCTTATTTCTCTACTAAGAAACTTTCTCTCTTCTGTGCAACTGGAGAACACAAAAGGATTTCATGTATTTTCAACCAATACACACACAATGCAGGATGCAGTCATTTGTTTTTGGTGCAGAACAAAAAAAGGTTAAGTATAACAACACCAATGCCACTTGAAATCCGATGTTGATACAGATACAGCCACAGTAACACACCTGAAATCCGATGTTGATACAGATACAGCCACAGTCACACACCTGAAATCCGATGTTGATACAGATACAGCCACAGTTATACACCTGAAATCTGATATTGATGCACAGATACAGCCACAGTAATACACCTCATTCAACAATGCTACACACAGATTTTTATGGGTATTCATTTTCATGGCTTTACCAAAAAATTACCTAATTTGTCAGCAATTAAACTTTTTGATTGAAGGAAAGGCCCTACTGTGTTCACAGATGTGTCCTAGTTTTTAACATGCTTTTACATTCATACTCAACACAAAAGGATCATAGTTTTACATGTTTTTAAATTCATTCTCCACACAGAAGGATCATAGTTTGGTTTGGTTTGGTGTTTTTGTGTGGTTTAACACCATTTTTCAGCACATGATAGGCTATACATGGCAGCCAGTATATTTGGTGGAAGAAGAACTTGTGAAGACCCCTGTAAGAACCACCGACTCATGGGAAGCTACTGGCGAGCTTTCTCATATACCAGTACCCATATTAGTCGAGCTTAGACTTGAACTCAATCTAAAATACTTTCAAATTAACCTTAATCTAAAATACTTTCAAATTAACCTTAATCTAAAATACTTTCAAATTAACCTTAATCTAAAATACTTTCAAATTAACCTTAATCTAAAATACTTTCAAATTAACCTTAATCTAAAATACTTTCAAATTAACCTTAATCTAAAATACTTTCAAATTAACCTTAATCTAAAATACTTTCAAATTAACCTTAATTTAAAATACTTTCAAATTAACCTTAATCTAAAATACTTTCAAATTAACCTTAATCTAAAATACTTTCAAATTAACCTTAATCTAAAATACTTTCAAATTAACCTTAATCTAAAATACTTTCAAATTAACCTTAATTTAAAATACTTTCAAATTAACCTTAATCTAAAATACTTTCAAATTAACCTTAATCTAAAATACTTTCAAATTAACCTTAATCTAAAATACTTTCAAATTAACCTTAATCTAAAATACTTTCAAATTAACCTTAATTTAAAATACTTTCAAATTAACCTTAATCTAAAATACTTTCAAATTAACCTTAATCGAAAATACTTTCAAATTAACCTTAATCGAAAATACTTTCAAATTAACCTTAATCTAAAATACTTTCAAATTAACCTTAATCTAAAATACTTTCAAATTAACCTTAATTTAAAATACTTTCAAATTAA
Organism: Margaritifera margaritifera; assembly: GCA_029931535.1. NCBI lineage: Eukaryota > Metazoa > Mollusca > Bivalvia > Unionida > Margaritiferidae > Margaritifera > Margaritifera margaritifera. The sequence continues at coordinate 920,440 of JAQPZY010001067.1, forward strand.
CCTTAATCTAAAATACTTTCAAATTAACCTAATTTAAAATACTTTCAAATTAACCTTAATCTAAAATACTTTCAAATTAACCTTAATTTAAAATACTTTCAAATTAACCTTAATCTAAAATACTTTCAAATTAACCTTAATCTAAAATACTTTCAAATTAACCTTAATCTAAAATACTTTCAAATTAACCTTAATTTAAAATACTTTCAAATTAACCTTAATTTAAAATACTTTCAAATTAACCTTAATCTAAAATACTTTCAAATTAACCTTAATCTAAAATACTTTCAAATTAACCTTAATCTAAAATACTTTCAAATTAACCTTAATCTAAAATACTTTCAAATTAACCTTAATCTAAAATACTTTCAAATTAACCTTAATCTAAAATACTTTCAAATTAACCTTAATTTAAAATACTTTCAAATTAACCTTAATCTAAAATACTTTCAAATTAACCTTAATCGAAAATACTTTCAAATTAACCTTAATCGAAAATACTTTCAAATTAACCTTAATCTAAAATACTTTCAAATTAACCTTAATCTAAAATACTTTCAAATTAACCTTAATTAAAAATACTTTCAAATTAACCTTAATCTAAAATACTTTCAAATTAACCTTAATCTAAAATACTTTCAAATTAACCTTAATCTAAAATACTTTCAAATTAACCTTAATCTAAAATACTTTCAAGTTAACCTTAATCTAAAATACTTTCAAATTAACCTTAATCTAAAATACTTTCAAATTAACCTTAATTTAAAATACTTTCAAATTAACCTTAATCTAAAATACTTTCAAATTAACCTTAATCGAAAATACTTTCAAATTAACCTTAATCGAAAATACTTTCAAATTAACCTTAATCTAAAATACTTTCAAATTAACCTTAATCTAAAATACTTTCAAATTAACCTTAATTTAAAATACTTTCAAATTAACCTTAATCTAAAATACTTTCAAATTAACCTAATTTAAAATACTTTCAAATTAACCTTAATCTAAAATACTTTCAAATTAACCTTAATTTAAAATACTTTCAAATTAACCTTAATCTAAAATACTTTCAAATTAACCTTAATCTAAAATACTTTCAAATTAACCTTAATCTAAAATACTTTCAAATTAACCTTAATCTAAAATACTTTCAAATTAACCTTAATCTAAAATACTTTCAAATTAACCTTAATTTAAAATACTTTCAAATTAACCTTAATCTAAAATACTTTCAAATTAACCTTAATTTAAAATACTTTCAAATTAACCTTAATCTAAAATACTTTCAAATTAACCTTAATCGAAAATACTTTCAAATTAACCTTAATCGAAAATACTTTCAAATTAACCTTAATCTAAAATACTTTCAAATTAACCTTAATCTAAAATACTTTCAAATTAACCTTAATTTAAAATACTTTCAAATTAACCTTAATCTAAAATACTTTCAAATTAACCTAATTTAAAATACTTTCAAATTAACCTTAATCTAAAATACTTTCAAATTAACCTTAATTTAAAATACTTTCAAATTAACCTTAATCTAAAATACTTTCAAATTAACCTTAATCTAAAATACTTTCAAATTAACCTTAATCTAAAATACTTTCAAATTAACCTTAATCTAAAATACTTTCAAATTAACCTTAATCTAAAATACTTTCAAATTAACCTTAATTTAAAATACTTTCAAATTAACCTTAATTTAAAATACTTTCAAATTAACCTTAATTTAAAATACTTTCAAATTAACCTTAATCTAAAATACTTTCAAATTAACCTTAATCTAAAATACTTTCAAATTAACCTTAATCTAAAATACTTTCAAATTAACCTTAATCGAAAATACTTTCAAATTAACCTTAATCGAAAATACTTTCAAATTAACCTTAATCTAAAATACTTTCAAATTAACCTTAATCGAAAATACTTTCAAATTAACCTTAATCTAAAATACTTTCAAATTAACCTTAATCTAAAATACTTTCAAATTAACCTTAATCTAAAATACTTTCAAATTAACCTTAATCTAAAATACTTTCAAATTAACCTTAATCTAAAATACTTTCAAATTAACCTTAATCTAAAATACTTTCAAATTAACCTTAATTTAAAATACTTTCAAATTAACCTTAATCTAAAATACTTTCAAATTAACCTTAATCGAAAATACTTTCAAATTAACCTTAATCTAAAATACTTTCAAATTAACCTTAATCTAAAATACTTTCAAATTAACCTTAATCTAAAATACTTTCAAATTAACCTTAATCTAAAATACTTTCAAATTAACCTTAATCTAAAATACTTTCAAATTAACCTTAATCTAAAATACTTTCAAATTAACCTTAATCTAAAATACTTTCAAATTAACCTTAATTTAAAATACTTTCAAATTAACCTTAATCTAAAATACTTTCAAATTAACCTTAATCGAAAATACTTTCAAATTAACCTTAATCGAAAATACTTTCAAATTAACCTTAATCTAAAATACTTTCAAATTAACCTTAATCTAAAATACTTTCAAATTAACCTTAATTTAAAATACTTTCAAATTAACCTTAATCTAAAATACTTTCAAATTAACCTAATTTAAAATACTTTCAAATTAACCTTAATCTAAAATACTTTCAAATTAACCTTAATTTAAAATACTTTCAAATTAACCTTAATCTAAAATACTTTCAAATTAACCTTAATCTAAAATACTTTCAAATTAACCTTAATCTAAAATACTTTCAAATTAACCTTAATCGAAAATACTTTCAAATTAACCTTAATCTAAAATACTTTCAAATTAACCTTAATCTAAAATACTTTCAAATTAACCTTAATTTAAAATACTTTCAAATTAACCTTAATTTAAAATACTTTCAAATTAACCTTAATCTAAAATACTTTCAAATTAACCTTAATCTAAAATACTTTCAAATTAACCTTAATCTAAAATACTTTCAAATTAACCTTAATCGAAAATACTTTCAAATTAACCTTAATCGAAAATACTTTCAAATTAACCTTAATCTAAAATACTTTCAAATTAACCTTAATCGAAAATACTTTCAAATTAACCTTAATCTAAAATACTTTCAAATTAACCTTAATCGAAAATACTTTCAAATTAACCTTAATCTAAAATACTTTAACACTGTCCTTAATCTAGGATATGGATGGATAGATGGACAGACAGAAAGGCAGATGGACATGCCCACAGATGCCACATCAACCTTATGCCAAGACAGGTCTGACACAAAAATGTATAAACCATGAATAAAACTGGTTTCAAAGTAAGACTATTGATTCTATCAGATTATAATATATACAATCAAAGTTTTCTTACCCCAATGCAAATCATACTCAACACCAGATTTGTGTTTGTAAAACAAATATGCCTGACTGTAAACCCAAAAATTCTAAATCCACAAGGTTCAAAAACATATGTATGTATGTATGTATGTATGTATGTATGTATGTATGTATGTATGTATGTATGTATGTATGTATGTATGTACATATGTATGTGTGTATGTATGTATATATGTATGTATGTATGTATGTATGTATGTATGTATGTATGTATGTATGTATATGTATATATGTACATATGTATGTGTGTATATACATATGTATGTATGTATGTATGTATGTATGTATGTATGTATGTATGTATGTACATATGTATGTGTGTATGTACATATGTATGTATGTATGTATGTATGTACATATGTATGTGTGTATGTACATATGTATGTATGTATGTATGTACATATGTATGTGTGTATGTATGTATGTATGTATGTATATGTATGTATGTGTGTATGTATGTATGTATGTATGTATGTATGTATGTATATGTATATATGTACATATGTATGTGTGTATATACATATGTATGTATGTATGTATGTATGTATGTATGTATGTATGTATGTATGTATGTATGTATGTACATATGTATGTGTGTATGTACATATGTATGTATGTATGTACATATGTATGTGTGTATGTACATATGTATGTATGTATGTACACATGTATGTATGTATGTATGTATGTATGTATGTATGTATGTACATATGTATGTGTGTATGTACATATGTATGTATGTATGTATGTACATATGTATGTGTGTATGTACATATGTATGTATGTATGTACACATGTATGTATGTATGTATGTATGTATGTATGTATGTATGTATGTATGTATGTATGTATGGATGTATCGATGTATTATAGGGATTAATGACACATCAGCACAATCATAGCTATATAGTGTCAAGTAAGTTTAGGTATCTCAAATTTGGCATACAAAACAAAGATAAAGGCAAACAATAGTCCCTCAAAGAGACTGATGCTGTACTGGCCACAAATAATTTCCGGGACTTCATGATAAGACCATTTCTTCCTTCCTTTAAACTGTTAAAAATTGAACCATCTCTGATAATGATACTCATCAGCTATAACAAGATTTTCAAATTAGCTGCTGTGGTGGACATATTGGATGTCAGATTGGCATCATTATCATTTAGGACAAACAACACATCATCTAGGACCAACAAGACATCATAATAAGTCTTCTGGTGGAAACCCCATGTTGATATGACTTTCCATTTTTTTGGAGTAACAATAAGATTTTCAAGATAGCTGCCATTGTGGCCATACTGAATATCAGATTGGCACCATTTCCATTTAGAACCAACTAGACATTATAAGAAGCCTTTTAGTGAAAGCACAATATCGATATGACCAGCCATCTAGGAGTAGTGATAACAAAATTTTCCTGCTGGCCACTGTTGCAGCCATATTGGAGGTCAGATCGGCACCATTTTCATTCATGACCAACTAGACATCATAAGAAGTCTTCTTGTGAAAACCCCATAGCAATATTACTTTTCCTTCAGGAGGAGTAGCAATAAGAAGATTTTCAAGATGGCATGGCATCCATACTGGACATCAAATCAGCACCATTTTCATTTAGGACCAACAACACACCATAGGAAGTCTTTTAGTGAAAAACCCATGCTGATATGACTATCCATTCAGGAGGAGTAGCAATAACATGATTTTCAAGATGGCTGCCATAGTGGCCATACTGGATGTCAGATATGCACCATTTTTATTTAGGACCAACTAGACATCATAAGAAGTTTTCTGGTAAAAACCCTATGTCAATATGGCATTCCATTCTAGAAGAGAAGTGATAATAAGATTTTCAAGATGGCTGCTGTGGTGGCCATATTAGATGTCCGAGTGGCACCATTTTCATTTAGGACCACCTAGACATCATAGGAAGTCTTTTGGAAAACCCCATATCAATATAATTTCCATTCAGGAGAAGTAGTAATAATGAATTTCAAGATGGCTGCCATGGTGACCATAATGGATGTCAGATCAGCACCATTTTCATTTAAAACCATTTGGATCTCATAAGAATTTTTTTAGTGAAAACCCCATTACTGATATGACCATTCATTCCAGAGGAGTAGTTATAACAAGATTTTCAAGATGACAACTATGGTGGCCATATTGAATGTCTGAGCAGCACCATTTTCATTTGGGACCAACTAGACCTTGGAACAAATATGTGTGTAAAGTTTTATGACAATATTCCAAGTAGTTAAGGATGAAGAGTGATAACAAACTTGTGATGATACACAGACATTGGATAACGGACGATGGACAACAGGCTGTCCCATAAATACTTCTGGTCTATAATCAATAGAGCTAAAAATGATAACAAGATAAGACTGTTTGACTGAACATTTATTTTTATATGTCTTGTGACTGATTGTTATAAAACCAGAATGGATGAATGCCAAACCAACAAGACAATTAGCTACATTGTATCAATTTTGCAAGAGAACTTGAAATTTCCAACACAGTTTTTCTGTAGCAAAAATAAAGACACGCATAAAAATTCTTAAATCTCCTTAATATTTTTCATATTAATAACTTAAAGTTAATGGCTATAGCCCTGCTTTTGTGAAAGTATGTGATGAGTTGTACCTCATCCAAAACTTGTGTTGAAATTCTCAACCTCAGTAATTTCCAAATTATGTGAATTAAAGCTGAGTGATTACATGTTGTCATCCTTTTTATACAAACACAACACTAAGTACAGTATTCATTATATTAGTGAAATGTCACCATTTCAAATGAAAAACTAAAGGAATGGTGAGCAATTCATTATGTGAATTAAAGCTGAGTGATTACATGTTGTCATCCTTTTTATACAAACACAACACTAAGTACAGTATTCATTATATTAGTGAAATGTCACCATTTCAAATGAAAAACTAAAGGAATGGTGAGCAATTTGCTGACATAAATATATCCTTGCCACTCCCACATCCCACCACTAGCCCATGATGGAGATGAGTCTACTGTCAAAACAAGAGTACCATAAATGGTACATTATACGTTGACCCCATGTCTACATAGGAACTAGTAGGGCATGGTTGACTTTGGTGGAGATTATTGACCAGTGGATCTGAATGACCTGAACTTTTGACCAAGGTATTAGGTCTCGAATTAAACTTACTGTGCAGAAACCATTATTTTCTTATTACACTTAGCATGACCATGACCTCTAACCAGTAGACCAAAGAATCTATAGGTTTCTTTATTACCCTAATTGCAAGCCATCCACAGTCAAGGAAATTACTCTAGAATAAACATTATTCTGCAAAACCCATTTTCCATAAGCCACAATTAACACGACCTTTTGAGCTTTTGACCACGAAATCAATATACCTTTTCCGTACCTTAAGTTCATATGCTCCCCATGCTTTGGTCAAAGTTCGTGGTCTAGAACTAAAGGTATTATGCAAAAACCATTTTGCTTCTTTCAAACACAGTGAGCTTGACCTTTGACCTTTTGAACCCCAAATCAATACACTTCTTCCTTACTGCACGTGCAAGCTACACACAAAGTTTATTTATTGTTTGTAACATAGAACTCAAGTTATTGTGCAGAAACCATTTTTCTTCTTTCAGTCAGTGACCTTGACCATTGACCCCAAAATCAATATGCTTCTTTCTTACCAAACATGCAAATCAATCAAAACTTTGGTGATTTCTTTGTTTGTAGTAGCACTTTACGGCACCTCAGCATAATACATGTAGTGGCTACATGGTGCCAACTAAAGGTAGATGTATGCAAAATGTAAAATTGAATTTCACAAAAACCCAGGAAGATATACCCTTCTGAATAGACGTAAACATGAAGTACAGCAAGATAAAATAAACAGAAAAGTAAAATATGTTAAAATTTTGTAAAATGTATATAGAACAAAAGATAACGTTAACATGTAAAATGCTTCAAACAATACCAAAATTTGTTGTATAAACTGCATTCCCCTAAAAAGTCCAAGATTTTCTCAGGTAGCATGTCTGCCTTGCAGGCTGGAAATTTACATACTCGACAAGAGTGTGCTCCAGTATCCACTGGAAGGTACATGGCAAAGAACTTTAATTTTTGTACATAAACTATTTTTCCTGTCAGTTAGTGTGAACTTGATCTTTGACCTTTTGACAACAAAACCAATAGGCTTCTTCAATAAATATGTGCAACCTCTCCACAGCATTTGGTCTAGGTCCATGATGCAGAAATAATGTTAATGGGCAGAAACAATTTTATTTTTCTTCTTTCAGTCACAGTGGCCTTGATCTTTGACCTTTTGAACTTGAAATCAACAGACTCTTATATCCCCAAGTGCAAGCTATCCACAAAGTTTGGACCAGGTTTGTGATGCAGAAGTAATGTTATTGTGGAACCATTTTTCTTCTTTCAGTCATAGTGACCATGTCCTTTGACCGTGTGACCTCAAAATCAATATACTTCTTCCTTATGCCAAGTGCAAGCTGTCCACAAAGTCTGTTAACTGTAGATTGTGGAGAATTCAAGTTATTGTGCAAAAAACATATTTCATCTTTCAGTCACAGTGACCTTGACCATTTTGACCCTAAAATCTATAAGCTTCTATCATACACCAAGTGCAAGTTATCCACAAAGTTTGGTCCAGATCTGTGCTGCAGAACTAATGTTTTTGTGTAGACACCATTCCTCTTCTTTCAGTCTCAATGACCTTGACCTTTTGACCCCAAAATTGATTGGGTTCTTCCTTATTCCAAGTGCAAGTCATCCACAAAGTATGATAACTGTAGGTGGTGGAGAATTCAATTTACTGTGTGGAAACTATTTTTTCAGTTGAAGTCACTTTGATCTTTGACCTTTAGACCCCAAATCAGTAAGCTCCTCCTTGCCCAAAGTACAAGCCATCCACAAAGTTTGGTAACAGTAGATGGTGGAGAAGTTGAGTTATTGTGCAGAAATTCTTTTTTCAATCAGAGTAACCTTGATATTTGACCTTTTGACCCCACAATTGACAGAGTTCTTCCTTATCCCAAGTGCAATCTGTCCACAAAGTTTGTTGAAGGTATGTGCTCTAGAACTAAAGTTATTGTGCAGAGCAGGAACAGTTCATTGACAAATGGCTAGATGGACAGACAGGGTGATAGCATAATATGCTCTGCAAAAATTGCTGATTATAAAAAGCACATAACTCTTTTAAAATAGAGTGAGTACAATGATTGGTCAGCATGCTTGTCTTCTGATGACCATAATATATACCAAGTTTCACAGCAATCTACTAAAAACTACAAGAGCAGTTGCATACACAAAATTTTGTCATACACTGCATTCAGATGAAAGATAAAAAGGGCAATAACTCTTACAAAACCCACTGCACATAAAAGATTTGTCAACATGTGCATCATTCAATGATGACCATAATATGTACCAAGTTTCACGATTATCCATATAAAAGTGCACAACGAACAGTGCTACTAGTTACACTAATAAGATTGTGTCAGATACTGTATCAAGCTAAAAGACAAACAGTGCTACTAGTTACACTAATAAGATTGTGTCAGATACTGTATCAAGCTAAAAGACAAACAGCAGGACTAGTTATGCTAATAAGATTGTGTCAGATACTGTATCAAGCTAAAAGACAAACAGTGCTACTAGTTACACTAATAAGATTGTGTCAGATACTGTATCAAGCTAAAAGACAAACAGCAGGACTAGTTATGCTAATAAGATTGTGTCAGATACTGTATCAAGCTAAAAGACAAACAGTGCTACTAGTTACACTAATAAGATTGTGTCAGATACTGTATCAAGCTAAAAGACAAACAGCAGGACTAGTTATGCTAATAAGATTGTGTCAGATACTGTATCAAGCTAAAAGACAAACAGCAGGACTAGTTATGCTAATAAGATTGTGTCAGATACTGTATCAAGCTAAAAGACAAACAGCAGGACTAGTTATGCTAATAAGATTGTGTCAGATACTGTATCAAGCTAAAAGACAAACAGCAGGACTAGTTATGCTAATAAGATTGTGTCAGATACTGTATCAAGCTAAAAGACAAACAGCAGGACTAGTTATGCTAATAAGATTGTGTCAGATACTGTATCAAGCTAAAAGACAAACAGTGCTACTAGTTACACTAATAAGATTGTGTCAGATACTGTATCAAGCTAAAAGACAAACAGCAGGACTAGTTATGCTAATAAGATTGTGTCAGATACTGCATTAAGCTACAAGACAAAAAAAGGTCAATAACTAAAAAAAATTGCAGGAGCAAAGTGATACATCTATAGAGGCAGAGGTGTTAAAAAAAAAACTTCTAACTTCTTGATGCAAAAGATAATGTCAATGATAAAATGGGGATAGGGGGTTAGGTAAATTACACACCTGTTCAAAGGTAGATGTTGGTCAGGGAACCATCGTACAACATACAAGATAGGAATATAGTTAGGATTTATATTAGCATAGCTGCAAATCAAAGTATAATATTCTTCTTACCTTCTCCTTTGGTCAAATTGTTCTGTAGACATGGGTGTTCCATACAACTCTAGCTCCCAGCTCTTTAGATACCCATGTCCATACTCTAGGTCTGTGTCTGCAAGATTATAGAAAACTATAGTATACAGAAACGAAAGTAGTTAGTGAGCAAGAGATCTTCTGTGGCATAAATCATGATTATGAAAAGTTTTAAATAAACCACAGAAAGTAGGTCACAGCAAACACCTTTTGGTATGTGATACTGATTAATCCCCTGATGCATCTTCAATGCACATATGATGGCAGCAGGTTAAATGGTGTTGAAATTTGAGAACAGACTATCTTTTAGAATTGTTCAAAATCCTGGAAAAGAGGCCATCATGAGCCAGTTTTGATGCATAAAATGCTTTCATTCTCAGATGCATTCTCAGTGAAAGTTTGGTAGCAATTAGTGCAAAGGTACTGGGATTGGAACCTAGAGATAATTGTAACCAAATTTTATTAAATCATGACAAGAAGGTCAGTAAGGTCACAGTGACCCAGTTTTGTTGCATGAAACATACTCATCCCAAGATGCACAAGAAGTGTTAATTTTATGTCAGTATGTACAGAAGTGACCCATTTCTGGTGTTTGATGCATGTTGATCCCATTATGAATCCTCATTGTAAATTTTGTGGCAACAGATAAAAAGGTATTGGCATTATAGCATGGACATGATTTTTTACAAAATAATAAATACTGGAAATTAGGTCACAGCAACACAGTTTTGGTGCACAAAACATGTTCACCACAAGATGCACACACAAAAAATGGAAGTTTTATGTCAATGGGTATAATAATATAAGAGCTACATTGTCTACAGAAAAGATGGACACTATCTTTAAGCAGTTGAATAAATCCTGGAAAGGGGGTCACAGAAACTCAGTTTCAGTATGTGACACATCCATCATACAATGCACTTTTAGAGTAAGTTGGGTAGCAATAAGTGAACATATACTGAAAATAAAGCCCGGAGGCAACTTTTAACCAATTTTTTACAAGTCCTAGAAAGTAGTTACAGTGATCTGGTTTTGTACATGATACTCAATCATCCCATGATGAACCAACAGTAAAAGTTTTATGTCAATAGGTGAAATAATATAGGAATTATATCCCAGATGAGGGGGATGGACATACATACATACAGATTGACATTTGGACAAACTGAATCCTATATGGTCACAGACAACTAATTATTTTATGAGCTACATAACCACCTATGTGCAATGGTATATTACATACTGTATTTAAAAGAATGAAGGTCACTGACTGACTGCAAATAATTAACAAAACATTTTTCAGAAGCCTACATATGGGTAAATTGCATCCAATAGTAGGCTTGAATCTAAAACCATTTCATTTTATTGCTGTTGCTACATGGGTCCTACTGCATGTAAACAGGAAGATCTCACTGGACTGGATTTTTATTATGGGCAATTACGAGGGAATTTTTCTCAAACATGAGCTAATGCAGCATATCATTTTTATCATTTTAAAAGTTTCCTCTTAGATAGATAGTGCATGGGACATAAGCATGTTTTGACAGTCTTACCATGAAAGTTTTGTTATTTTGGCCAAACATTACTATTATGATCTATGGAAACTGAATTATCACTCTTTGCCAAATAGCAACAAAATACACCCAGTTGAAAAAAAAACCAGATAAAATATGCCCAACATTATTCTCACTTTATCAGCCAGTTAGAGTGAATTTGTAATTTTAGGACTAAGTTGTCTGTTGTGCAAGTTTGAGACCTTTTACTTACAGTACCAATTTTTTTCATATTTGGATTTAAAAATATAAGTATCCTGGAATAGCTTAATAAATTGCTGTCTAAAACTTTTCTCAGCAGCGCTTTTAATAACACACGTCTTCAAAAGTCTGTCATAAATTCGAGCACAAAAATGTCTAATTAACAATTCTTGACTTTCAAAAAGTGGAGCTAAATGATTGCAATTATTAAAGTTAGGGCAAGAAAAATGTACATTTTTTATACTAAAAATTTTCCAAAAATAGTGCATTTTTCCCTCAAACCAGTTAAGTCTACCTGGAAAAAACCAGACCACTAAATGAGGTTTCATGATCACTATCTGTTAAGTTTGGTATCTTACTTCTGTGATTTGAGAATTAATTTTTGAAAAAAATAAAAAAAATCTGATTTTTCCATAGATTTCATCCATTTTCTCGAATGTTTACGTGACTGTATTATGAGTTGATCTATACACCCTGGGTACAAGGGTGCAATTGGTCTAGTAAACATCTTTCTTTGATAACCGACATTTTTTAAAACCTGGAATTACATTAATGCTGCAAGGGACTGCTTGGTTCCTCAAAGGTGGTGAAAACTGAAGTCTGTGAAGGAGAAGTGGACTCCAAGATTTACTTCCCTTTTCTATGGCAGTCACTGTACATGCACACCTTTAATATGAACATTTGCCAGACACGCCTCTCTAAAGGAAGAAATGCAAATGCTACTGATTTTTATGTAAGCACATTCAGTGATGAATAGCTTTGTAAAAAATGCAAAATGTTTAAATATTTTATATCGACTAGGAGCCAACATAATGTAACTCACCATTATCTGTGATAATGAGCTGCCAGTTTCCTATGGGAGTTTCTCCCCAACAGCGAACAGTGGAAAATGTCCAACCATCAAATCCATCTTTGGAGCTACAAGAGAAAGCAGCTTGTTGTTTACTGACCTTGAAAATCTTTTATCTTTGCTAAGACCTGCAAATTACAGAAATAAGTTCCCATTTTCATGAAGAAAACTTCCAATGGCTGTATATGGCTATTCTTTGTGACCCATGAACCAAAACTTTGCCAGCCTTTACAGACATGTTTAAACACTGTATGACCCCTGACTCTAATAAAAAGGGATGTAACTCGTATCTCTTCTCAAAGATGAACTTTTTTCTTCAGAGATAGTTTGCATTCACAGGCAAACAGATGAAGATATCAAACTATACCTTCATACTGGCACAAAAGGCAACTTCCATTTCTGCTGTGATAACGCAACTACTTTTCCCACCATTCAGCAAACAAATTGCTCTGACCCTTTACCCTAATGATAAAAAGTGCCTCGCTTTCGAACTTGATGTATTGACAGCTTTAAGTTACACTATCAACATGACTGGAGTTCGGTAAGTGCAAGCGAGATAAGAAATGTTTACACACCAATTCACATGATATTCCTTTATCTAAACAATACCTGCCCTGTGAAGCAAAAGACTGAGTGGTCACTGTAGTGTTACAACTCTATGGTCTAAGAAAAATGTAACAGAAAGAAAGTGAAACCAACAAATCAAGTAAAATTCAACAAGCAATTTATTTCTAGACAATTAAAGTGAAAATTCAAAAGACACTTACAGTAATGTGAATTAAAATCCAAATAATCCAATAATCCTAAGTGTCTTAATCACAAGTCCTAAATATAGACTGTTCCGAATGAATGACTGTACCCTTGAATGTGTTGAAGTGCCAATAGTCTTTAATGTTCTGACGTGCCAGTAGTCTTCAATGTGATGATGTGCCAATTGAAGTACTCCAGAATATCTTTTAATAAGTTCACAAAAATCCCAAAATCATTAATTCAAAATCCAAAATCCAAAAATCTATGAGCACTTTTATAATCCAATGAATGTTTAAAATAATTCCTCTCTCAGAATTTGGAATGATTTTTCATAACTGTAATGGCTATTTAAAAGACTGATGGTATTAAAGGTTGAAAACTGAAAAACTGTCCACTAAACATGGTATATATAAAGATAGGTCACATGACAGAATGTTCTAGAAAATTATATGGTGTATGTGCCTTTTGACATGTAACTCTAAAGGAAATTCTGGTTTTATCTGTAAAAAAATCAACCTTGACCTCAAACTGAATCAACAACTTGTTTACCAAAACCATCCTTGAACTCAAATACTTAGTAAACAGCCTAATTCAAAGACAAAAGCTAAACATGTCAACATTATTATTAACATTATGGTTTAAGCAAATATTAAAGTCAAGAAACATTTATAATTTCATAAAGTATTTATAATATTATATAAACATCATACATAACAGTGGATACACACCAGTGATAACTTAAGGCAGGGAGAAACCACTGTTTGGTTAGGAAACACCAGACTGCTGACCACAGAAGGCAGGTGACCATTACATACAGGACATTTATATAGGAAATTAGAATGGTCATTGTGAACAGGTGACCGCTAAGAAAAGATGACCGTTAGGACAGGTTTGAATGTATCTTATTCAACACATCCAAATTTATCAGTTGTTTTACTGAATGTAGAATAGTAGTTTTACTATGATTTTATATAGTGACAACCTACCCAGCTAGGAAAATGCAACTCAGTTTCAGTAAAGACAAGTGGAGTTAAAATTCTAAGCATGATGTCATTGGTGGCACTCTTCCCTCAGCAATTATCACTTATTATCTCAACTGGTAATAATGTCAACTAACTTTCAGGACGTCCATTGTAAATAAAAGACTATATAATTTTACTTACTTTAAAATCTGAACACTCATTTGACACTTATATTTTACTCCTTTTTTTAAACGCACTGCTTCAAAAAATACTGATCTAACTTGTTTATCAACTTAAAATGATACATGTTGATGCAACAAACCAAAGGTCATTCTAAGCAAGATATATATATATATATATATATATATATATATATATATATATATATATATATATATATATATATATATATATATATATATATATATATATATATATATATATATATATATATATATATATATATATATATATATATATATATATATATATATATACAGAGAGAGAGAGGAGAGAGAGAGAGAAGTAAGTAATAACATGCCTGAATTACATCTAAATAGAATATTCTTGCCAGTTTACTATCAATAAATTCTATTTAGATCATATCCATATTCATAATGTCTTTTTAATATTTTAAACTGCAATGTCTACAAAAAGACACAATGATAAAATAAACAGCAGATTTGGCAGATTAAATAAAATTAAGACTTGTTTTATTGCCTCAAGTCCTCTAATTTGGGGATATTAGTGGTTTCTAAGCAATGCTGATAGTTTATTATGTGCACCCAAGGGCAAGATTGTAAGAAGATAATTGCTTTATTGCTCTGTCTAATGAAAACATTAAACTCTTATTCAAAAGTAACATCTGTCATTTTTGTAATGTACACCTAACAACTATATTTCACTTCCTGGTTTCACTATAGTTAAAATGTCCACATGCAAAATGAAGTGTCACTTTGCGATTGAAAATGAGAAAGTTTTCTATATGATCTTATAATCTTACACTCTTGTAAAGTTCATTCTTTATTCTCATGTTGATTCCAATTTATTTGTGCATTCATATATTTCATAATTCTCATATCTGTCTCTTTTCTTGTACATTCATTTATCTGTTTCATCATTCATTAGTTCTTAAACTAATTCTTTCACTCTGCTCCCGTGCCTATTTGTTCATTCATTTGTTTGTACATTCAGTTTTTAAATTCATACTAAATTAAAAGATGTCTGTTAAAATTATAAACTGAATAAATTAGATCAATAATGTCAGTCTAAGTTAAAATAATTAAGAAAAAATAAATTGTAAGTGAAACCTTAATGCACATGGCACAAATTAAACTGATACTTCCTTTATAGAAAAAGAATTGCCGAAGAATGTTTAATGAAAAAATATGCCCAGAGAATTTGAGAATCTCAAACTGTCTTTTTTACAAATAATTTTGCATAAATCTCCCACCCTCTCTCCTTAATAAACAATATTTATCTTGCCCAACCATGTCTCAATGAGAAAACAGCATTTAAGTTTGTCTCAACATTTTTCTCTTTCTCTAAATGAGAACTGCTTTTCAAAACCAAAGATGACTTCTCACATAGAATGATACATTTCCAAGGTAGTCAAGAACATGTAGAAGGCAAGAGAATGACTTGACAGATTCATTGATTTTATTTTCTTTAAATGGATGAATATAACATTTATTGTTGTCTATGAAGATTAATATTCTGTTGCAATTTATGGTCACTTTAATGTAAAGGTGTCTCTTCAAACTTTCCTAGCAGGTATGATCTACATAAATATTAGTGATATAACAAAAACAGCAGTCTTTGCAACTTTTTTTATGAGGCATCATATCATTCATTAGATAAATGGTGGAAGATTTGTTTCAAACATTCGTCATATCAGTGACATAGGTGAAATATCATCACTATATAAACAAAAGCATAAAAGATCATTTTTTTTAAAGTGCTCAAGTATAATTTTGATTAAAAATGTTCTGGTTTAACATATCATTTCTCTGCAGCTGCATACATCTTTGACCCAATTTCCCATCTGTCAACTGGAACAAGTCAGCTCTACACACTGGACCACTCTGACCTCTGTTAGATTAATAACAGATCACGGTAAAAGATTTCCATTTGGCACCAATGACGTCACAAATGTTTGGCACCAAAATGAAACAAAAACTCTTGATTCAGCCATTGGGTTAAGTACTGTGTTAAAAATATGTTCTATCAGCTCAATCATTCAATGAATCACTCCATATCATACAAAAATAAAATATTTACAGTCCAAGGAGCTCATATAATATAGGCTGTATATACACTTAACTTCACCATTAAAACTCCAACAGATAAAGTATCTTGCTCACTAGGACTTAATTTTAGGTCCTTTAAAACTCTCAACAGGAGATATGGTCCATTCAAGACAAAATAATCTCAGCAGGGGATATGGTCCATTTGAGACAAAATAATCTCAGCAGGGGATATGGTCCATTTGAGACAAAATAATCCCAGCAAGGGATATGGTCCATTCAAGACAAAATAAACCCCCAGAATCATCACCTGGGTTCTAGGAATAAATGTGCTGATATCGTTTTACCACTGAAATAAGCATGTGTATGGAATAGGATTACAAAGGGCCATGAAGCAAAGAACAACAGGTCATATTTTGTTTTAAATTTATCTATCCACATGCAACACATACTATGAAGAATCATACAATATGGAGTGCTGAAATTGAGGAGTAACTTTCTAATGAAGAACACCATTCTCTTGATTTACCTCCTACTGTTTGTATGGAAGCCTGAGGTATGTACTTTTTTATATTCACAGGGATGTGGGATAAGGAGTGTATTAACAGTAGATGCATGCATTCCTAGAGCACAAGTTTCAACACAAAAAGCTACAGGATCGACAAACTTACTCATCATGTGGTCTAGATGCACCAATCACAGACAGTGTACCACTGGGGCAGACCAGGACAATATTCAAGTTACCTCTATATGGATGAGTTATTTTCACGGTTACCTGGACATTCTCCAGTATGAAGAGGTCGTAACCTCCTATTTCCTCTCCAGTCACTGAAACATAAAGGTAAAGTCATAACACCTGTTTTTACATACAAGTAAGGATATGTAGGGACCTGATAATGTCCTAATTTCATATGAAATTTATGAAATGAGTTCATTTTCTATGTATTTTTGGATGTTTGTCAGAATAAGCTTTGTACTGCTCAAGACATTCTATAAATTTCATATGAAATGTACCCAGTTTTAAGATTGTACTATCACAGGAAAAAATACAATTGTTTCAATAATTAAGTTCAGTGGCACAAATTGAATGTGTTAAATGACTCAGGTTTATTCCATTAAATCTACCTGAGGGAGAAAACTTTTTATTTAATTTTTTTTTTCCTGAAGGGAATGGACTCTTAAACCTTTTTTTATAACAAAATCTAATGAACACCATAAAAAAGTTGCATTCAACCTCCACAGATAGATTCAAACTGAACAGCCCTATATTCTGTAACATCATAATGTAATCTTGTATATCACCGTGTAATCTCAATTATATGACACATGTCTATAATGAAAGGTTTACCAACTTTCGAGTCATACCGTATAGACTCACAACAGCAAACAACATAGACCCTGATCTACAATCGCATAGTGTGCCTGCAGATCAGGGTCTATGTTGTTTGTTCTACTGATGACTCCTAACAAACTGCATACACCCAGATCTGCTGGTGTATTATGCAACAGCAGATCTGGGTCTGTACATTTTGCAGTTGGTCAGGTTTGGTTTTGTGGGGTTTAACACCATTTGTCAGCATATGATAGGCTATACATGGCGGCCAGTATAATTGGTGGGGGAAGAACCTGGGAAGAACTGACGACCCACAGGAAACTACTGGCAAGCTTTCTGACATACCCACATTGGTCGAGCCGAGACTCGAACTGAACTCATGCGGACAGAGGTGAGATGTTAGTGATCTGTAAAGACGAGCGCCTTAGACCACTTGGTCACTCAGGGCCCCAGTTTGCAGTTGGACTCAACTTATATGTGAGTATAGATGGTAAATAGGATCAGAAGATCCCATTTTAATGAAAATATCTCAACTGCATGCAGTGTATTTAGAGCTTATATGATAAATACAGTTCTCATGACATCAGTGTTGAGAATTAACATGCACAGTATGTTGAATTTTGGTAACAAATTAAACAGCAAGAACAGAAACACTGGAAACTTAACATCGCAGCCTCCATAACATAAACAATTTTTATTATTTCTTCTCTAATATGAAGCAAATCACATGACCTATTCAGCTTTGCTTAGCAGTTGGACATTAAAAACACGTTTTATTTCTGTTGATTCCACACATATTTGTTATTTTTATATTAAAACAAGTACAAATAGTCAAAATGAGCAGAGGAGAGCTAAGTGCTTACTTCCATGGTAGCCATTTTGAAACATGCTTACTCTTGGGTTAGTGAGGAGTATACAACCAACACTCAAGTTAAGTTCTTTATGTTTGTTCTCATTGTTCAATTAGTGACACGTCTTGCACAAGTAGCATGGATTGCCTATTCAAACTCATGCTTCATTATCAAAGGTCCAAGATT
This sequence comes from Margaritifera margaritifera, assembly GCA_029931535.1. Classification (NCBI taxonomy): domain Eukaryota; kingdom Metazoa; phylum Mollusca; class Bivalvia; order Unionida; family Margaritiferidae; genus Margaritifera; species Margaritifera margaritifera. Next base: position 939,271 of record JAQPZY010001067.1, read on the forward strand.
ATCTTTTGAGAATTATTTAGGTGATGGACACAGAAGTTCACAATGTATATTTACATCTGTTCGTCTCATGAATGTGCAAATTGCACCTTTTAATCCTTGTATACTACCTTTTTCCTTATATAATTCTAAAATGAAGACATTTCCATGGTATGTGCTTCTTCATCACTTCTGCAAAGCTGTTATTCCAATTTCCACTAACATCCATGTATGGATATAGGTCTAACCTTTGTTCAGCTTAAAACAAGGTAGTAAATGTTAAACAAATGTAGCATCACCAAACAAGCTCTGGAAGCAAATTTGTTCATATATCAAGCATAAAACCAAATAAGTTCAATTCATTTATGGAAGGAAAATACGTACCATATATACTCATTAGTAGAATCCAACTGCAAACTGCAAAGACCCAGATCTGCAGGCACATAATGTGCCTGCAGATCGGGGTCTATGCAGTTTGTTCGGAGTAATCAGTACAACGAACAACATAGACCCTGATCTGCCAGTGCTTTTTGCTTGCAGTTGGACTTCACTTTTAAGCAAGTATGTATGGTATTGTGTTCAGCGTAAACTATATGTGTTACCTGTATGTGAGACAATAAGTGGATAAGACATGTCCTTGGCTATCTGTAGATTGATTTCTTCCTGTTTATAAGAGAAAGAGGTCAGCCAAGGCACCATTTTCCACACCTGTACAAGAAGAAAGAATAGAAAATTACATTTTAAATTTCAAACTTGCCACTACATAATGTGCCTATGCTGTTTGTTCTACTTATCTCATACCTGCCAACCCCCTGAGACGCAAAAGTTTAATACTCCTGAAAGCATAGGTGTTGACATGTTATCTAGTACTCCTGAAAGCATAGGTGTTGACATGTTATCTAGTACTCCTGAAAGCATAGGTGTTGACATGTTATCTAGTACTCCTGAAAGCATAGGTGTTGACATGTTAGATCTAGTACTCCTGAAAGCATAAGTGTTGACATGTTAGATCTAGTACTCCTGAAAGCATAGGTGTTGACATGTTAGATCTAGTACTCCTGAAAGCATAAGTGTTGACATGTTAGATCTAGTACTCCTGAAAGCATAGGTGTTGACATGTTAGATCTAGTACTCCTGAAAGCATAGGTGTTGACATGTTAGATCTAGTACTCCTGAAAGCATAAGTAGTGGCATGTCATGTCCAGTACTCATGACAGCATAGGTGGCAGCATGTTATGTCAAGTACTTCTGACAGTATAGGTGATGGCATGTTGTCAAGTACTCTGAGTTGATTTAAACCAAAGAACAGAGAAAACTACCCATACTGCATAAATGACCATTAATCCTTGTAAATGCCACCTCTGGGGACTGAACCTGAGACCAATGAGGTGCAAAGTGAGTGCATTAACACCAAACTAACAGGGATGACTCCAACAATAACATTTTGGGGTCCCCATCCCTAGAATTGGGAATTATGTATCGCAAATGGAATACTTTTGGGAATTTTCAAAACTCAAGCTTCTGGTATTTCTAACCTCCTACCCTACATCATTCGTGTAATTTTTGTTGCAATTCTTTTCATGTCCCTTTATAACAGATTAGAAAATTAATATTATCAGGGTTTCAGTATAGTGCAAACTAAAATTAGCTATATCATTTTTTGAGGGGGGGGGGGGGGTTGTTGCTGAGAAGTTGCTAGAAGCAGTAGTAGTAATTGTGTTCTTTGGTATAAAAAGCATCTTTCAAAACAAGTCCTTAATATGAAACTGAAGATTTGCAGCCAACAAATGTATCTGTTTATTTATCTAACATAATATATATTTTGCCTGTATTATAATAATTCTGTGTTCTAGGTGTTATTAGAATAAAAGTGGTCTATAATCATATGGTACCTTTAGTTAGTTTAGTATCAAATTAATGTTCTGTTCTGATCTAAACAATAGGAATCTTTTGCAGCATATTAACCATTAAGATGAAAGTCAACAAACTAGAATACTGAACTCCATTAAAACTATATCCCCTTTTCAATAAAAAAACATAAAATAAAAAGACATATATCGATTCAGTAAAAGTCATTGAAAAAATCATTTAGCATTTCACGCTAGCCCAGATAACTCCAAGCATACCTTGGCAGACAGATATCTGGTTCTGTGTTTAATTTAATTAATTCAAAGCAGAAAACGTGTGTGTCAGTCATTACCCATATGTATTGTCAACAATCCAAACAGCTAGTCAAAACAAATGTTCTAATTAGGGAAGGAATACATATGAATCACTGTGAAAACGGAGAAGCTGTCAACTTGCTTGTCAGCTCTTCAGCGATGCACATACATTGGAAAATCCAAATATTTATTATTCCTAAATGCACTTAAAGGCAATGGCAAGCTTTTGTATGATCAAGATGACTTCCAGTAAGGAAAAAATTAAAATTAGGGTTCTGATCCAGTAACATATGTTATGAATATGAATGGAATGAAGAAAAAATTCCAGTAAGCAAGATTTTACGACTTCCTATTGGGATATTTCAAATAAAATAAAAATTCTCTAATAAGTGGTGCCTAACCATAAGAAAACAACAGTCTCTCATAACTCAGTAATTTGAAAATAACTGATGATGTTGATTTGTTGCTACTGAAATTTTCAAAATCTTTTATGATTTCCAAATCAAAGCCATACAATATTTTTATTTTATCTGGCAACATTTTGCTGTCATCTCCAAGATACGCAATCCCATCAGATCATTTTGATGTGTACAATAATTAACACAGTAAACTCCACTTATGATGATGTCACCTCCAAAATGTTACCTGTTATAATGATGCACATCTCAATGTCCCTTCTGGTCTTGTACCAGCTCAGTATGAAAAATACCAGGTCAGTGTGATGTGACATCACGAATGATGTCATAAAGTCACTCAACATTTCTCGGCAATGCTTCCACATAAAAATGACAGGGAATAATGTGCAAAGAGATCATTAAGGTCATCAGTTGGGTAAATTCATTGCATAGTTTGTTATTGACCCAGTAAGAAATAATACCAAGTCAGTAGAAAACTTATTTGGGCTCGGTGAAAGCGCCTTGCCAATAAGTTTCCTACTGCTCAATATCATTCCACACTGGATCACTAACAAACCATGTAACTAATAATACCATATAGCAGGTATTTTTCATAGACATAAAATTTGGCAACTTTGTTCAAAAACAGGGGAATTTAATTCTAGCTATTTATATTATAGTAATCATGAATTTAGACAGATCATAATATTTAAGATAGTAAATTCTGATGGCATCTTCTTTCATGATCTCTCTCGACCACAGTATCACAATCATGTCAACATCAATAAAAATTCCTGCTATATGATACTTTTTGAAATCCCTTGGATAGAGTTATATATACAGTTTACTACACTCTTTATTGTCTTACCTTAGCAGCATTGACCATTCTCCAGGCTTTCATCAGGCCAAACCCATGTTTGTGGCTGTGCCAGAGTCCTGCGCCATTCTGCTGCCATTGTGCCAGGTCTATATCCACCTACAAAATACAAAAACAGGAGACAATGCGAACAGCAATGTCCAGAAGACAATGTGAACAGTAATGTCCAGAAGACAATGTGAACAGCAATGTCCAGGAGACAATGTGAACAGCAACGTAGCTTCATCTTTATTTGTGTAGCTGTACAATTTAGGGCCAAGTGAACCAGGGTACATATAATTTCTAAATCACTTCCACTTGGGACACACATCTTGCACTTTTAATCTATTATGTAAAGCTAATCTGTTCATATTTATCAATGACCTAAAATTTCAAATTGCTGTGTGTAAAATATTATCAAAATTTCTAGTACAAATTCAATAACTCAAACATTATTCAATTACATTCTTGGCATCATATGAATGATTTCTTCAGCATAGCTGTTTACCCAGACAGATGTCTATCAGTAATTTCCCAATGTCCAATCAGAAATTTCCCAATGTCGAATCAGTAATTTCCCAATGTCCAATCAGTAATTTCCCAATGTCCAATCAGTAATTTCCCAATGTCCAATCAATAATTTCCCAATGTCCAATCAGTAATTTTCCAATGTCCAATCAGTAATTTCCCAATGTCCAATCAGTAATTTTTCAATGTCCAATCAGTAATTTTCCAATGTCCAATCAGTAATTTCCCAATGTCCAATCAATAATTTCCCAATGTCCAATCAATAATTTCCCAATGTCCAATCAGTAATTTTGCAATGTCCAATCAATAATTTTACAATGTCCAATCAGTAATTTCCCAATGTCCAATCAGTAATTTCCCAATGTCCAATCAGTTATTTCCCAATGTCCAATCAGTAATTTTCCAATGTCCAATCAGTAATTTCCCAATGTCCAATCAGTTATTTCCCAAAGTCCAATCAGTAATTTTAGTCACCTGTCCATAGTTAGCAATACCAGCACTGAGAGCTGGTCTGACATTAACAGTTCTGAAGAAACTCTCAAAGTAGGCATGTGACTATTTCTAGCATCACTGATCCTCTAACTGGCACCCCACCTCTCTCTATACCAACAGTAGTTTGCATGAATGATGCAAGGTCACAATTCCTCATGTTCACCTTCATTTCTATCAAGACCATCTCATCTGTTATTCCTAGTGTTCATAAATCCCATTGCCTTATTTTATTTGTCAACACTTTGTCACAGCATCAAACTTGTAGGATTTATATGTATTGGCCTCACTTATAATGATAAGATGCTTGAATTTAGTGCAGTATAGCATTCTCAAGCACTTCAATGATAGAAGAGCCAAATAAATGAATAGAACTTTGACATGCATCATCTTTACACAAAAAGACTGTCTGTAAAAATTGATACCCGTATTTTTGTGAAATATTCAGTAAAAGCTACAGTACACTAATAGCAGTAAAAAGCTCTGGCTCAGTCCAGGCATAAATTGATTTTTACATGCAACTTCAAAAACTCAAACAACCCCAAAACTCAAATGAACAAAAACTCAAACAACCCCAAAAACTCAAACCAAACAAAAACCTCAAACAACACCAAAACTTAAAGAACCCCAAAACTCACACAACCCAACAAAATAAAACTCCAAAATTCAAATAACCCAAAAACTCTCAAACCCCAAAACTCAAATTACACAAAAACTTGAACAACCCCAAAACTCAAGCAGCCCAAAAACTCTAACTAAACAAAAAGATTGAGCCCACAGCACTTCAAGTTAACATTCTGCTGTATCTTTCAGTAGCATTGAACTTTTAATACTGGAATTTCTAGCATCCTCTTTTTTTATAAGCTGGCAATTCTAGAATTACATGCATTATCTGGATACAGCTAGGATTTAAACAGCAATGAGGGACTTAATGCAGGTGGATAATGCTGAAATGAGAAATTCTAGTGTTGACCATGTAGGATAAGATGACAGTTTGTCTATCCTTTTGGTTTTTTATTTAGTATTGTATTTTCAAGTTGTAGTGTCATCCAAGGATTTAGATTTTTATGTCGGGAGTCCTCAATCGTTAGAAATGAAACTCGACATATCCTTTTTCATATCCCCATTTCTCACTTCATACCAAATAATCAACCTGTTTTCAAGATTAAATACTAATACATCTGGTTAAAACTTTCCTCAAAATTATTTTCTTTAGGTTGGATATATATTTAATTTTGTGAAATAGGTATATGATATTTAAAAAAAAAACAAACTTGCATTCAAATCATGACAATCCTACAAGAGTTACTTTCCTTTACATTCATATAAATTTCATTGTCAATGGAAGTAAGTGTTTAACAAGAAATGAGTCCATATGACACAGATGTCCCTGCCAATATAATGGAATTAAAGGACAAAGTTCTAAGCAAAACAGGGGCCATAACCCCATACAATTTTGCCAATTTTAAAAACTTGACTTATCATAAGTACTCACTTATAAGTTGAGTCCAACTGCAAACAAGGTAGACATTGATATGCCATTGCATAATGTGCCGGCAGATCAAGGTCTATGTTGTTTGTTCTACTGATAACTCTTAACAAACTGCATAGACCCAGATCTGCCAGTGCATTATGTGATGGCAGACCAGGGTCTGTGCAGTTTGCAGTTGGACTTGACTAAAAAGTGAGTATAGATGGTAGGTCTTCTTAATATAAAGCCTCATACAAAATTTGGTTCCAATCATTGCAGCCTTTCAACAGTTATTTAACAAAACTTATATGGCAAAGTTTCAAATCAAACTGAGTCAAACTGAGGCCAAAATTCTCTAACATTTTTGCTGGAAAATGGTGAAAATCAAACCTGACCTAAGTCTGTTTTAGGTAAAGCCTCATTCCAAATTTGATTTCAAGCCATGAAGTCCTTCAAAACTTATTGAGCTGAAATGAAATTTATGATGGACAGAACAAAACAGGATGGGACTTGAGATGGATAGACATGGATAACACTATATACCCCTCGATATATATGGCATGGCATAAAAAAGCAGGTGGGAAAACCCTTTTTTAGTCAGTTAGTTAGGAAAAAATAGTGTTGCATCACTGGTAAAGCAAGTCAGTCTTTGCTCATAAGAGAAGGTCAAGGTTATCTTTCCTGAAAACTTATAGTCTACTATTAGTAAGGAAATGAAGATAAGTCTTAATTTCAAAGTTGTAAACTCTGTTTATGGTGGTGGGGGTGCAAAAGTACTCTAAAAAAGCAAAGAATCTGTCTTTTTAATTCATTTTTATTTTGACTTCAGTATTGTTACATTCCAAATTAATTTATTTATATTGTTAGATCTTGTAGCTTATGCAAGTGTGACTGATGGGTTCACTGTTAATAATTAGACATCATAAAACACAATTTTGAGCCTGGTAATTGAAGTACTTAGACATCATAAAACACAATTTTGAGTCTGGTAATTGAAGTAATTTGACATCATATAACACAATTTTGAGTCCGGTAATTGAAGTAATTAGACATCATAAAACACAATTTTGAGTCCGGTAATTGAAGTAATTAGACATCATAAAACACAATTTTGAGTCCGGTAATTGAAGTAATTAGACATCATAAAACACGATTTTGAGTCCAGTAATTGAAGTAATTAAACGTCATAAAACACAATTTTTAGTCTGGTAATTGAAGTAATTACACATCATAAATCACAATATTTAGTCCAGTAATTGAAGTAATTAGACATCATAAAACAAAATTTTTAGTCCGGTAATTGAAGTGAATCTGGGCAAGATGCAGCTCAAAAAGAAACAACTGATTATTTTTCAAACAAAAAGAAAATTTATGGTTACTTAATTTGTCAGCCCTATCACCCCAAGGCTAATTATGGATACAATCTCTTATAGCAGTCATTATATTGGAAAATACAAAAATGAAGGGTTATACAATTTGTTTCCAAACTCAATTTATGGTTTGTGATAAAAATAGAAAAAGCACCAGTATATGCTCACTTTGCATGTATAATGGATGATCTTTGTGACGTTGTGGAGGAAACCAAAGAATTCCCATGAAACCATAATTCTTGCTTAGGTGACCACATATGCTTGTACAAGATAGAACAAGGAATCAAACCCAGGAATTGAGCATTGCAAAGCAAGTGCAGTGCAACTGCAGTATATAATCGCATATTACAGGTAACCTTGATAGCATTTGCTTAAATGAACAGTGAGCTGTCAGTATGATGAGACACTGTACATCCCTCCATGTCAAACAAGGCTGTACTTTCAACATCAATGCTATAAGTTTACCTTTTGAGCTGTCAGTATGATGAGATACTGTACATCCCTCCATGTCAAACAAGGCTGTACTTCCAACATCAATGCTATAAGTTTACCTTTTGAGCTGTCAGTATGATGAGATACTGTACATCCCTCCATGTCAAACAAGGCTGTACTTCCAACATCAATGCTATAAGTTTACCTTTTGAGCTGTCAGTATGATGAGATACTGTACATCCCTCCATGTCAAACAAGGCTGTACTTCCAACATCAATGCTATTAGCCCAGCTGCTATTGGTGCTGCTGCACTGGTTCCTGTGTGGTCCTCCGTGCAACCATTCCTGTCGTCACGCAAACTTTTGGTCAAATCTGTAGTAACCTGAAAGGAGTATTTAAAACATGCCTTTTATCACACCAATTCAAATTTAAATAAATGTAACTTGTATCTGCCACAAATTACAGCACTGATCGATACAGATATAATATGTCCATCCATATTATCTCTACCACAAAAAAGGCCCGATGCCAGATTCATGAAACTGTTTGAACAGAACATTTTGAACCCATACTCAAGCCCTCCTAATTATAAACCCTACTTAGGGTCTTCTGACCTAGGTGAAAGTCTGCAAACATGTTGAGAAAGCAATAATAAGTTAATTCTGAAATTTTTATAACTCTGAATCTAAATGAATAGTTTATGAAAAACAAAATTTTGGAATTTTGAGACTTAGTTCAATTTTTGTGCAGTTTCGAGACAATGAGGCCTGGCCCCATATTCTTGAAACTTTTTGAGAATGGAACTCAAGCTCATGCTAAAAAATATAATTAGACATGATACTTAGAGTTTATCTATATCATATGGGAAGTCAACGATAAGAAGAACCGGAAAGTGAATATTCAGACTTTATTCCAATTAAATTTACAGAATCTCCAAACTTCCAAACTTTGTGCTTGAGCGTGAGTTTCTTACTAAGAAAATTTCAAGAATACAAGGGTCAGGCCACATATTCTTTAACTTTTTGAGCACGCAATTCAATTTAAAGGACCCAAAGCTCTGACACACTGTTAACGTTAATAAAAATAAAGTCAGAATGACAGGAATTTTCTAAACTTGAGTCCCTATAATACACTGCTAAATTTCTACGACCTACTTGAGTTCCAATCTGATTATATAGTCTTGAGTCTGAATTCAAGTTTTGTGCTCCAAAAGTTTTAAGAATACAAGGATGCATCTGCTACCATATAGATTCAGATTCATGTGTACAGATACTGGACTTCCTCATTTAGACTAATTTGAAGGTCAAACTGCATTATTTCCAAAGGAAATAAAATATTTTGTATATTCATTCATTTGAATGCATAATTTGTCTTTATGATTTATTTTTTAAAAAAGGATGCATTTCCACAATAATTCTCTTCTCTTCAAAGTGATAACATAGCTGTCATAAAAAATAATAATCATATTCCTTCATTATTTTTATAATTTGATTTAATCAGTCAATTTAGTTTTCCTATTTTATAAAAGGCCTTTGAAAATTAATGCACTGAAGCAAAAATAATTATTACTCACAATATCTCTTGTAAAGGGTCCCCCACTGCTGAAGGTGACAGCTAACATGGAGGCACACTCCTCAGAGTAGAAAGGCATGTGACCCGTCTCATCTACAGCACCTATATACATAAACCAATTTCAGTGACATGTATCATGAAACCTCTTAATGTGACCAAAAACTCTCAGAATAAAAAGATTTTCAGTTTATTGAGGTAATTTTATGAAAGGTTGAGACATCTGGGAGCAGAAAAATATTTCAGTTCAATGGGATTTCAGCTTCCTGATGTTTATGGTTGTTAGAACTTTCATTGTATTTTCATTTACAGGCATCTGATTATTGTTATACTATGAAATGTTTTCACGGTGGTTTGGCAATTAGTACTCAAATTAGTTGAGATGAGGAGTAAGGTTCTATTGTCTTTGTAGAAAAATCATTCTTCATTGGGTTGTTACATTCTTGGTTTATAGCAATTGCAACAATCATGCAAAACTAGCACTCCACCAATAAAATTTACAAAATAACGAGATGCTCACTTATTGTCTCTAAAAAAAAGGGAAGTAACTCTTACAGCATTTCATCAGGTTCCTTTAATCCTTTAACCAGACCCTCCAATTCTGGAATATCCAGAATATTATCATGCATGTTTTCTTAATATTTTCCTCCTCCTACCCATCCACTCATCCTCCTTCACCCCATTTCTTTTTCAAAAAACCACTATGACAATAATGCACAGCCACATGCCACTCATAATCATAACCAAATCTCAATCTCAATCAATTTGAAGGGATTACATCAAATCACATATAAATTGTTAGCAGGGTCATATTGTCCCCATGGTTTTTTTTTGTTGTTGTTGCATCTAGACAATTTAATAATTAACCAATTTAATAACAATTCTATTTCCACCAATAACTTTCATGGTATGAACATCAACTGCAGCAGTCACAAATATTGAAACATGAAGAATATATCTGTGTACACAAGGCAACATTTTTCATCTTCTGATGGATAAAAAAATTACTTGAGTAATGTAATTGACTGCAGTCTGTTAGTGAAATCTTAATAATGACTAATATTCAACAGAATGATATGTTTCACCAACCCCATTAAGGTATATTCCAAATACCCAGCAAAGTCACTGGACTGAGAGAAAAATAAGTCACAGTGATCTCTTTTTGCCTGTGATGAGCACTCTCCACAATATATACACTCATCAAGTTTCATGACTGTACATGCAATAGTGTCAGAAAAACTGAACTAAATACAGAAACTTAATGTTGATACCTACAACAACAACAATGCAGCCAGAAAAGTGATACCTATGTCTTGCCTGTGCTTCACTGTTGAGATAAAAATATTAGATGAAACTTTCACAAATATACTCAAACAACTAAACTCTCTCTCTCACCTATAGTTACTGTGTAGATTGAATTTGCATATCCATCATAGTTACAGTTGTCTCCTTGACGACCTCCATTGCCACTAGCAACTACATAGATACTTCCATAGCCATGGCGACCAAAGTCTATTCCATATTTCATTGCAGCCTGTAATTTCAAAATATCGAACAGAAATGAAATACATTGAAATAAAATTTAAATGTTTTTGTAAGCATGATTAATACACCCAATGATTTATATGTCTATTAATACAGTGGTCCCCCTCTTATTAAGACAACCCTTCTGCAGCAGAAAAGTGGCCTTATAAGAGGGGTGGCCTTTCTAGAGAGGGATCACACAGATGTGACTAATAACTACATTATCAAGTATGAAAGGCATAAGTAATTTTTTATGTATTTAATATTTTCATTAAAAAACCACAAGAATATTATCAGGTTCTGGACTTAATGTGATAAAACTAATACCAATGTTATTTAGAAAGAAAAAGAAAATTATGAATAATCATCAATTGTGGTGCAAAACCACCTTGTCAGTAAAATCTGGACACAAACATCTGGCTGTAACTATCCCTGTACATTCATCAATTCTGTTTTTCCACTCACTGCAGTTGAATGTATAATGACAATGTTTATTTGAATCTTTCTGAGCTCAAATTTCTCAGTAGTGATCAAAGGACTCTCTCCTTTCATTTAGTCAAATTGCTTTCACTTTTCATTAAAAACTAAGAATGTCTGACAATATTTTGCACTTTTTGCAACAAATTATTCCTTCATTGGCAATTTGTAGTTATCACACAAGCTGCTCAGTGTTTACAAAGGATGTGAGCTCGTCACATGATCAACTTACTTTTTTGCCCAGTCTGGTACACGGTTAAATACATTTCATAATCTATGCGAGAGAACACACAAAGGTTAGCATACCATTTTATTACCTGATGACCGGATGTCATGCTGACTTCAGCTGAACAATACTATGCTTCTCAGTGTTTAGGTTTTGTCATCTTGATAATTATCAATGGTAATAATAGCCAGTAATTATCAAAGTGACAAATCCTAACATCTATGGAACACACGGCAGTATGGATAATAAGATTACTTACCTCTTTGTATGGATTAAAGTTACTTTATCGGCATGTTGAAACAAATGTCAATGTGTTGAGTTGATAAATCAACAAATATTTGTGAGATTTCTGTCTGTAAACAACAATTATGTGGCTGCTCGTGAGAGGTAAATTTGTCAGTTTTTTTCATTAAAATGATCGCTGCTGGCCACGTTACAGGGGTGCCCATCCTTAAGGGGTACTTTTGAACACAAACACATTGGTACCATGGGATTCTCGCCGTATAAAGCAGGTATCTGCTGGTCGGGGGGGGGGGGGGGGCATTCAAGAAGGGAACCACTGTACACTGTAAATCTCACAATTTTAGTATCATTCAATTTTAGCTAATATTCTTTTATCGCATAGTAGCAAGATAAAATCTGAGTGAAATATCAATGGGCAAAAATATAAATTTTTAATGGTAATGCTTTTCATAACCACATGAAATAAGATGTGGTCACTTTATAACAGCACAAAGGCATTATGAAATTGAACACAACAGTAATTGCTGTGAAGAATATCCAACTACATTAAAAAACTAGTATATAACCCGTGTCCAAATGCAAACAACATAGACCCTGATCTGTCGTCACATAATGCGCAGGCAGATCAGGGTCTATGTTGTTTGTTCTACTGATTAGTCCTTACAAACTGCACAGACCCAGATCTGCCGGCACATTATGCAATGGCAGAGCTGGGTCTATGCAGTTTGCAGTTGGTATTAGCTTATATGCGAGTATATACAGTACCTATTTGCAGTAAGTCACTTTAAACAATACTCACAGATCCATTTTCTTACTTGTTAGTTTATATGATGCCATTCATGAAACAGTAGATACTAAAATCTAACTGTAGTTACAAAGATGCAGAAACATCCCTCTGGGTAGTCATCAATACATATTATAACCTTTTTATCACATAATTTTAGATTTAATAAAAATTTAGCAAAATTGGTTTACTCACTAAATTTGATACAATTTTATGAACACTAATATTTTCTAATTTACAGTATGTCTCCCACCTACACACCTACCAAAGTGGATCGACAGAATGACAATGGGACAGATAGGGGGTTTATTTACCTTTACGTAAAAACAAACATAGGAACAATAAATATTAAGAAAAAAAAGATAAAAAAGAGAGAAGTTCAATTTATCAGATTCAATCTGGCTGGAACTTACTGCTGCCATGTGATGAGGACCATCCACTGTCTTGCCATCATCATCAGGGCCCCAACTGAAAGAAAATACATAACCTGGTCAAGTAGAATACTAAACTGAAATCCACCTAAACAAACAAGAGGCCCAAGTGTATCTGAAATCACTCCCTGGCTGACATCAACCTCAAAGCCAAATGCAATGGCAGTTGGCCAAGAAATCTGGGTTATAACAATGCTTGTTGACATTTAAAAGTTTTTCTATTTTAAGGAACAAAGGCCATATTTGGCACCATTTTTATAAACTTTAAATGCCTTCATGAAATGATGATTTCTAAAACATTTGGCTGAATTCTGTTCAGGGGTTTTAGAGAAGAAGTTCTTTAATAGTTTTCTATTTTTAGTAACTGTAGCCATATTTGATGGCATATCAGCATCAAGTGTAAAAATATAAAACACCTTCATGCTTTCTGTCTAGTCACATCAAGTTCTGTTTTTAGATTCTGTCAAAATCGTGTTTTTTTTAAGAAAAAAGTTGTTTGATGGTTTTTCTATTTTTTCGAAATGGTAGTCGTATTTGATGGCAGATCAACATTATCTGCATAATTTCTTAAGACCTTTATGCCAGGAAGCTTTCTGTCAAATTTGGTCAGATTCTGTTGTGTTAGAAGCGTTTGAAACAGTATTAGAAAGGAAATAAAGGAAAGTTCAACAATTAATTAATTTCACTATTACCTGATAAATTGGATGAAAAGCTCAACTTCCTGATTAGTAGTGACTTGTATCTCCATTACATATGAAACACCTCCACCTTCATTGCTGTTTCCTAACTATATTGTATATATAATGTTGTAAATGACTCAGTTTTAGCATGCTCTTCTATATACTTCTTAACATATTGTGGTCATATACAATGTAATGAGTATGATTTTATTTTACTTAACACAGTGTACAAAAACTGCATGCCTTGTAATTTACTAGGAAATATGCTTCCACTTTAGTCAAAGAAAATGCATGAGAGAGGGGAAGAGAGAGAAAGATACATGTTTAATGACTCTGTGAGCATTCATGTAAATAACAGACAGCCACAAGGCAGATTAGTTTCACAAAACAAACTGTGTCACCCTCTATAAATAAAGTTGTTATTTGTGGTTCGAAGAAAAATGGGTTTTGCAGGATAGCTTTTGTTCTAGAGTAAGTTCCTTGACCAAACTTTGTAGACAGCCTGCACTTATGGTAATAAAGAAACCAAAAGATTCTGGGGTATAAAGGTCGGAGGGCACAGTCATGGTAAGTCTAATAAGAAAATTATGATTTCTGCACAGTAAGTTTAGTTCAAGACTGCATACCTTGACTAAAGGTCGAGGCCTTTGAGACCCATTGTTCAATAATCTCCAGAGTCAACCATATACACAGGGTGGGGTGGGTGTATAATGTGCTGTTGACATAACTCTTGTTGATTATGTTTTAAAAATTCTAAGTTCTAATCTATCAGCTGTTTCAGACATGTCTGCAAACAATATTCATGTGTGAATGAGATATTTTGATTGCCATTATAATATTTTATGCTCCCACTGCTTTGGTCTGTCCAGGGAACGTTGTGTTAGCACGATTACGCAAAAAACACTATATGTAGACACCACAGGTCCCTAAACAACAATATTTGCCAGACTTGTCTGACATGTAAGCTCAAAAGACTGATTGCTAATTTAGCCTGCAAGACATCTGAAATATGGTGCCAGTAATTATCCCATGCAGTTATTTGGTCATGAAGTTTTCCCCGTAGTTTAAACACTCTATACCCACAAAGCCTAAAATAACTGACATGTGAGAGCTTATCTCCTTATCAAAATGCTATAACTGATAAATTGCCTCAGGGTCCACATTATTTCATCAGTCACTCACACCATGTAATTTTAACTGTATTGCTTGTAGAGGTGTTAACAGTTCACTGATACATGTCATCATCGCTATATTTTCTGTGATGATATACTGTATGGTAGGAATAAACCAATGCATATTGCATCTCAAGTGTGACAATATATCAATTTAATAGGACTTGAAGGTGACGCATGAACTTATACATGAAATAAAGTTGAGAAAATATATTTTTAAAAAAATTGAAAGGCTTTATGTCTCCTCAATAAAGTATTAAAGATTTGGCTAATGTTGACGCATTGAATCAAACAACAAGATACCTGCAGCTATAGATGTCATTAATTTGCAAGAATTTGTTGAATGCTGTGGCCTCAAGGGAGTCTGTCATAAGACCATCGAGAACTCGTATTCCTGAAAGAGAATGCACTGTTTTGTTACATACCATATATACTCACTTGTAAGTCATATCAAACTGCAAACTGTATAGATACAGACTTAATGTTGCATAATGCAGCAGCAGATCTAGGTCTATGCAGTTTATTATGAATAATCAGTAGAACATATAACATAGATCTGCCAGTACATTATGTGATGGCAGATCAAGGTGTATGTTGTTTGCAGTTGGATTCAACTTATACTCAAGTATATACAGTATGTTAAATGATTTTTCACTTAAATATTGTGAAATACAAACTTATAGACTGTGACATAGAAAAATATATGTAAAATGAAACTGAAATTTTGCAATGTTCTAATGGTTACCTTTACAACTCATAACATGAATAGGGTTGCCTCAGTTCTTTCAGGTCCTCAGAGATGTACAAACTGTATAGCCTGATGTCCAGGACTAGTTGATGACTTTGTTGCACAAGTGTCTGGTGACGAGTTTAGTCCCAAACAAGTGCAATTTTTCAAAAACATAAAAGTCCCAATTTTATTTGCAGGATCAATTCATTGCATTTTTTAAATACTGTCCTCATCTGGATCAGCATTCAACTGTATACCATTTCTCTCTTAATCATGCAGTCCAAGTTTTGAGAAGCAAATTAAAAGCAGTTTATTTGTAGATTCTAAAATTGATAATTACTTTTAGCAAGACATGTATACTCTCATGAATACAGAGACAAAATTAAATGTCCTTTAGAAGTTCAAATGTCCTGTTCCAATTTTATTACTGTAACTACAATATATATATATATATATATATATATATATATATATATATATATATATATTATGTTGGACACCCCCTTTCCAGGGAACCCAGGGGTGAAGCCCCAAAATCATTCCCACTTGCAAATGTTTATCACATGGGCAACCAATGTACAAAATGAGGTGAATTTCTATCCTGTGGTTCAGAAGGAGATAAGAGTTACTGACATATGGACCAATGGACTGACAGACAGATGGTATCACAATATTCACCATTAAAGCATGGGGGTAATAAACAGAATGATTTTGCTGTGTACAGCTGAGGTGATCATGTCTTTCTATTATCAATCGATACTTTTTCCAAGTTTTCATCTCCAGCAATGTTACAGTAAGCAGGACATGAATTTAGAATTTTACATTTTTAAGACTGTCCAAGAGCACTTAAATTAAGCTGGGAGAATCTATAGTATAAATTAAACATCACACGTAATATAAATGTAGTTTTTATAGAAGCTCTTTCTTCTTTCCACTAGACCTGCTGCATTGTTAGACAAGATGCACCCAAGGAAGTGTCCGGATGAGCTAAGAATGAACTTCTGTCAGCAAGTAACAATGTGACCAATTTTTAATTTACAATACAATACTTGGACCAAGCTACTGAAAAATTGGGATAATAAATGCATGTGTTAAAATAAGTCTATACACATAAATTCAGCAAACTTTCATCGTTTAAGTATGGGCATGCAAGTGTCAAAGAAGAAAAACTAATTCAATGACATAAAATTTGCTTCTTTGATAATTCTCCTCTTCCTAATTGACTAGTGTAACTATTTATCTATTTACGCTGTTCTGATTCTACCTTTATTCTTTTTTCTATCTTTCCTTTCTTTATTCTGTGTGTAATACACTACAACATCCAGTTGATAAGTATAAATACATAAACTGCAAATAACTTTATACTGTGTGTAATACACTGCAACATCTGGTTAATAAGTGTAAATACATAAACTGCAAATAACTGTACTGTGTAATACACTGCAACATCTGGTTGATAAGTGTAAATACATAAACTGCAAATAACTACTGTGTAATACACTGCAACATCTGGTTGATAAGTGTAAATACATAAACTGCAAATAACTGTACTTTGTAATACACTGCAACATCTGGTTGATAAGTGTAAATACATTAACTGCAAATAACTGTACTGTGTAATACACTGCAACATCTGGCTGATAAGTGTAAATACATAAACTGCAAAAAACTGTACTGTGTAATACACTGCAACATCTGGTTGATAAGTGTAAATACATAAACTGCAAATAACTACTGTGTAATACACTGCAACATCTGGTTGATAAGTGTAAATACATAAACTGCAAATAACTGTACTGTGTAATACACTGCAACATCTGGTTGATAAGTGTAAATACATTAACTGCAAATAACTGTACTGTGTAATACACTGCAACATCTGGCTGATAAGTGTAAATACATAAACTGCAAAAAACTGTACTGTATAATACACTGCAACATCTGGTTGATAAGTGTAAATACATAAACTGCAAAAAACTGCTGTGATACTATGAACAGGTTGGAATCAGAACATATAACTCTTGGTTAAACATACAGTTTTAAGTTATAAAAGAATGGTTTTACAAAATTTTGTCATATAAATATTATCGTCAGTTAAACAGAGTTTGGATAAAGTCAAGTAGACTGTATATAGATAAGAGTATGCTTTAGACTGTGTGATCTAATGGACGACACTTGAAAGACACTGAAAATAACTGCAAATCATAATATTTTAGCATCATTAAATTTTAGTGAACATTTAATTTTAGCATTTTAGTGATGTACAAGTTATCACACCAAACAAAAAAACAAAATATAAATTTGTCATGGTAGTTTAAGGAAAGCAACAGCTGTTTGCATGCTACATAAGGTCAACATCGGCGAAATGAAGTATGGTCTTTTGATTCTAACATGAGGTACTATCAAACCACACCTAACATGAATCACTATCAATAATGAAGGATGTTAATATAAAATTATACACAAAGCATCAATCAGAACATTTTAAAGTTATTTCCACAAGACACTCTGTTCACTTGGTATGACATCCTCAATATAATATGGCACTATATGTACTGATGCAGGATAGGGAAATCCAACCTGAAGGGATCACAATCCGTGGGCAGGAACAAGCCTGATGGTGGAATTTTCCTATCCCACATCATACATATGGCTCATCATTGTTCTCACATTCCTGGTACAAAAAATGTGGATTTTACTAAAATAGTGCCCAACTGGTTCAGTTCAAGTATTTAAAGTGCAAGGTATCCTAGGGCTGACAAATCCCATAGCCCGACGTCCCGGATTATTCATTTTCGAAGTCGGGCAAGTAAATTTTCCAAGTCACTAGTACGGGACAGGTGCTTTTTTCCTATTTTAAAAAAGTCGGGGAAGTCCTTATTTTGGTGCTTTAATCACTATATCTACCTTTATTTGGCCATTCATGCCCTCTGGGCGTACTGAATACTTGAATCTACCACTCTCCATGTATACATTTACATCCTGTATAACACCTACAGGCGGTCAGTGATAACTATAACATATGTGCATGTTCTGTTACCGCTTGACTGCATATTGGGTTAAGCGACCAAATTATCGGCAAATCAAAACACCTCAAACAAAACAAAGCCAGTATGATTAATTAGCAGTGTTTTAAGCGGCTTTGTTGCACTGCGTTTACTCAAACCAGATCCTCTCGAGTGGCTCACTCTGATTTTAATCAAGCGAGTCAGTGTAATTAAATAAATGAAAGGTACTTTACTGACATCAGTGTTGGTTTCCTTTATGAACTGATTCAATGACAGTAATGATTCTTTCATTTCTAATTGATTATATAGACGATCAACTTTCATGTGCGATATTGCGTTTGAAGCAAAACAAATATGCTAATTAATGAACTGTCTCTGTTCGTATTTAAAAGAGAAAATGTTTGTTATGATCAAGGACGATTCGAAGTGGAGGGATAAAATGTAAGACTGCAACTGAGTGTGAGAATTCCTTAAACCAAGAGAGTTTAAAAATTCTAATGAACATTTCACCAAATGGGCCAGAGCTTGAGGACTTTAACCCTGACACAGCTATCAACTGCTGGCTTAGGTGGCAGACATGTAAATGGACATTTTTTTCAAAATCCAGCAGCTAAAACATATATACATGTACCTGAAGTAGCCAAATGTATATCAACAAATGTTTTAGAAAAATTAAATTCTTTTAAGAAATAATTATGTTGTATATTATTTCATTTGTTCTTTCTATTGATTAAATACATACATCTCATCAACTCTTGGCAAGTGATTACCATTTTGGGACAAGTGAAAAGTAAGGTAGGACAAGTGAAAAGTAAGGTGGGACAAGTGAATTTTCTGAAACCACTTGTCCTGGACAAGTGGATGAAAAAAAATTTGCTCAGCTCTGTATCCATTAAAAATTTTGGGATCTTAGAAAAAGCACATAAAATTTGGTTTCCACTAAAGACAGTGTAAATTCAGAAATGTGCTTAAAACAGATGAATAACTTAAGTTTGGAAATTAAACCAATAGAAAAAGAAAGAGCTGATAAAGTTTTGTAATGTGTGTGATGATATCATCAAATCAGCACAGAGCAATGATGCATTTATCAAAATGCTATCATGACATCATGTGAGGTAGGATAACAGTCAAGTGAGGTAGGATAAAAGTCATGTGAGGCAGGATAACAGTTAAGTGAGGTAGGATAACAGTCAAATAAGGTAGGATAACAGTCAAGTGAGGTAGGATAACAGTCATGTGAGGCAGGATAATGGTCAAGTGAGGTAGGATAACAGTCAAGTGAGGTAGGATAACAGTAATGTGAGGCAGGATAACTGTCAAGTGAGGTAGGATAACAGTCATATGTGGTAGGATAATAGTCGAGAAAGGTAGGATAAGTCATGTGAGGTAGGATAACAGTCAAGTGAGGCAGGATAGGGATTTTCCGCATGGGCATTCCACTTTAGAGATCTATATCCATATGATAGTGGTTGTAAGAAAATTATAGGCATTATGTACTTACCTGACACTTTGGACCCATATGCCACTCCCACTCCACAGACTCTATTTGGAACTGCAGCAATTTCTCCTGCACATCTGGTACCATGGTGGTTTGAATCTGTGGATTGAAATTTTAAAAAATTATATCATACCGACTCATTACTTGACACAGATCTTGCACAACAGTGATCATCCACATAAATAATAATGGTATATATTACACAACCATACACCACATGCCCAGGGTAGACACCATTACCCAAGCTGGGTGAAAAAGTATAAATACATCTATGTTATGCAATCAGGAAATCAAGGTATTCTCTACTTATTCAAGACTTGAAGTAAACAATAATGGGAAATGAGTCCAAGAAACAACAGTAAATTTAACCCATGTTTGAATTGTGACAAAACTTTAACATGATTTTTCTAACCTAAGCTAGAAAGGCTAGCATGTCCCACTGATGAATAGCTAGCTATACAATATATACATGCTTATCAGTCAAGTCCAACTGCAAACAACATTGACCCTGACCTGCAATCAGATAATGCAATGGCAAATCAGGGTCTGTGTTGTTTGTGCTACTGATTATTCCTAACAAACTGCATAGACCCAGATCTGCTGGCACAATATGTGATGGCAGATCTGCATCTGTGCAGTTGGACTTGACTTATAAGCAAGTATACAGTGTACACTGGGATCAAGACACGTATACATCTAAAAAGCTGTCCATAATATTCAAATGAAAATTACTCAGTTTTGTACATATGAGTTAGAAAGAACAATGTACAGTATATTACCTAGAGAAGACAACACTGTCTATTACAGGAAAAGCAGGTTATCATTTCCAATTTTTTTTTTACTTAATAAAATGTGCAATCTGATTAAAATCAAGATCTCTGACATAAAAGAAATCTGACAGATACCAATACAGATCATGTTCTGTTGACTTTTCAATTCACCAATCAAATTACAACTTTCATATTTATGAAAGTGAAAAATTTAATTCGGAAACATTGGCAGAACTTGAACCTTTATAAGTGCCTTTCAGATCTACTTCTTATAAGTAGATGTCAATATATATATATATATATACTTGATTATAAAACAGCACAGACCCAGATCAGCACATACCTAGATCTACCATCCCATAATGCACTGGCAGATCTGGATCTCTGCAGTTTGCTGGGAGTAATCAGCAGAACAAAAAACACAGACCCTGATCTGCTGGTACATTATGTGATGGAAGATCAAGGTCTACGTTGTTTGCAGTTGGATTCGACTTATAAACGAGTAAATAGGTAATCTACAAAAAAAAGAAGCACACATGTGCTCTTTTTTAAAAAATGAGAAAGTTGAAAGTTGCTTATGTAATCACTTTACCTTTTGAAGCATCTGGCATTGGATCACTGTCATCTGAATTTAGGTCCCAGCTTCCAGCTGCATTGTAGTTCTGCATTATGTCTGGATTGTTCCATTCCAAACCTTGAAAATATAAGAATGTACAAGGGATTAATACAAGAATGCATGATTTAAAATTTAGAAAAATTAGCAATGTGATTACTATACAAGAAGTTGAAGGTATACTTGTACATTTCTGCCTTTTTTGCCATATGGTAAGAGAACAAATTTATGATGCAAGAATCAAACTAATGTATGAACTGTCCCGAGCATAAAGGTCATATAAAACTGATGACATACATATGTAATCAATGTTGTGGTTCTGCATTTATTTTAATTATTTAACAATAATGAGAATAAAACCCAAGAGTAAAACAGAAAAAAGTAAAAATCATGTGTGGAAACTTTTTTTTATTAGTAAATGCATCACAAGATAAAAAGAAAATGAAATTTGATATTATCACCCATATTGATAACAACGTTTATGTTTGGGGTGGCATCGTGAGATTTCCTCCATTCGAAGGTCTGGTAAACAAAAGTTTTCCTTGTAATGCCATAACAAGTCTTTCCCATCATTTGAAAAAGTGATTTGATTGGCTGATGAGATGACATGATGCAATACATCATTGTGATCATGAGATTACATCATGTTTTGTTTACAAAGGATGAGTTTCAATTTTGACTGAGAGATGCCTTCTGCATTGAACGTCTGTTTACTGAGTCATGTTGAATGATATGACTTTAAATTTTCAATTTATTTTGGTTTCAACGACTGCCAACAAAAATCATGAGTATGTCTAGAACATATATGAGACAGGAATTTATGTCTTACTGAAGCAAAGTGTTAACAGAAACGGAATAAAATAATTACATGACGATCCCATTCCCTTCCAAAATGTATGTTAGGAAATTTGGATTTGTCAAGATTTTAGATGTAGGCATTCATAATTATAAAGTGTATAGGAAAGTGATAATCATCATGAGTTTGGCTCCAGAAACAGAAGTGTGAATTATAAATGGATGAAAACACAAATAGAAAAAACATTAAAAACATTGAAACTGAAGAATTGTGAATAGCAAAAGGCACATCTGTACCACGAGTCTGATATGTGTACCAAGTGTCACACAGATATCTTGAATGGTTTACAAATAATGCTCTGGAAATGAAAGTGTGAATGATCAATGGATGAATTACAAATGGATGAAAACATTAACAACAGTCCCTTGAAGGGATTGACACTCTACTGTCAGAAAAAAAATTCCAGGGATTCAAGAAAAAACCATTTCTTCTTCTTAACTGGTGAGTGTTGAAACCATCGCTGATATTCCTGATTTTCAAATTAGCTGCTGTGGCAGCCATACTGGACATAAGATCGGCACCAGTTTCATTTAGGACAAAGCAGACATCATTAGAAGACTTTTGGTGAAAGCCCCATGCCAATATGATCATCCATTCTGGAGGAGTAGCAATAACATGACTGACAAGATGGCCATCATGGCAGCCATATTTGCTATAAGATTGGCACCATTTGCATTTGGGACCAACTAGATATGATGTCTTTTGGTGAAAACCCTATGTAATATGGCCATCAATTCTGGAGTAGTAAGCAATAACAAGATTTTCAAGATGGCCACCATGGTGGCCATATTGATGTCAGATTGGCATCATTTTCATTCAGGACCAACTAGACACCATAAGAATCTTCTGGTGAAAACCCCATGTTGATATGACTTTCTGTTGAGGAGGAGTAGCGATAACAAGAGTCTCAAGATGGCTGCCATGGTGGCCATATTGGATGTGAGACTGGCACCATCTTCATTTACGACCAAGCAGGCATCATAAGAAGTCTTCTGGTGTAAACCCAATGTCAATATGACTTTCCATCTAGGAGTAGTAGTGATATCAAGATTTTCAAGATGGGTGTCAGATCCGCAAAATTTTAATTTAGGTCCAACTAGACAGCAAAAGAAGTCTTGGATGTCTGATCAGTAACATTTTCATTTAGGACCAACCAGACATGATAAGAAGTCTTCTGGCGAAAACCCCATGTTGATATGACATTTTGTTCAGAAGAGGTAGCAATAACAAGATTTTCAAGATAACTGAAATGGCGACCATAGTTCATTTAGGACCAACAAGACATCACAAGAAGTCTTTTAATGAAAACCCCATGTTGATATGACTTTCCATGCAGGAGGAGTAGTGATAACAAGATTTTCAAGATGGCTCCCTTGCTGGCCATACTGGACTTCAGATTGGCACCATCTTCATTTAGGACCAACTACAAAGTCTTTTAGTGGAAATCTCATGCTGATATGAGCATCCATTTAGGAGGAGTAGCAGTATCAAGAATTTGAAGATGGTTGCTGTTGCAACTATATTGGAATTCTGAGCAGGACATTTTCATTTAGGACCAATTAGACCTTGAGATGAATGTGTGAGTAAAGTTTCATGGCATTCATCCAAGTAGTTTAGGTGAGTAATGATAACAAACTTGTGCTAATGGATGGACGGACAAAGGCAGAAAACAGGCCATCCCATAAGCTCTTCTGTTCTCTGACCAGTATAGTTAAAAATACTGAAACTGAAGAATCGTGAATAGCAAAACCTACACTTGCATCACTCGTCAAATAAGTGTACCAAGTTTCACAGAGATACCGTAGTATCACTAATTTTAGTGGGGTACAACTTTTTGTGGATTTCATTTTTGCCCTGAGCCATGAATTTAAAGACCCAATGAAAAATTAACCACATATGATAAAAAAGCATACACACACCCATTTTCTTACTGTGTTTCATTCCTAGAGATCAACAAAGCTATTTGATAAATCAATATCATTACTGTAATCTGGTAATAAAATATTATCGTTTACATTGGTTTGTTTCATTTTAACTCTCTAAAAAATAATTATAATGCATTTTATACTGTTTAATGCACACATATCAATATGGCATCTGGTGGCTGTAATTTCCACTCACTGCCTTAAGAAAGAATAAATGATACTAGTGTATACAAATCTGATTTAATACTTATTCGAATCAATTTTTCATTCAAGCGAAACTCTCGTCAGAAAATTTAAATCCTTGTGAAAGGAAACCATGTCTCATTTTATCCATCATTGTCATCCCAATGAACAACATGACTGTAAAAAAAATACTAGAACTTGGAGCACAATTACCAATGACAAACTAGATATATAAACTAATTATTGCAGAGTACTGATGCTCACACTTCACTGATTTTTGGACAGAACCAATGAATCAACATCATGTTAATCAAGTCTGCTGGTGTACATAAATGTTTGTCAGGTAAATAATCATGAAATTATTGAATTAAACAAGAGCAGCATTCTCAAAACCATGGATAATTAGGTCCAATCTTTCCCACATTTTTGCATGAGCCACAATCATCCATTCAGCATGAATCGGCTTGATTGATGAAGATTAAAGTAAAGTCTAGTGGCTAAGTTGGTTCATACACAAGGCAGGCTCAAACAAAGGAGTGATTCCATTGTTTTTTAATTTAGTTAGCATCTTTGCACTTTGATGGGCTCTGAACGCATCAAATACTGACACTGCTTGCTAATTTCATTGACCGCTGGTAACATATTTGGTTCACATGTAGAATGATGACATTATCCGAACTGATAGATCTAAGTTGAAGTTTGCCACTCTTAAGCCAGTGTTAATGTTATGGTTGTCAGAAAGAAATTGATGGTGCAACTTTAAGGACATTGTTTTAATGAAGAGATAATACACATGCACTTTAATAACCAATTAGCTTAGTGTTGTTGGCTGTGTTGGTTTCCTTTGATATTGAGTGTAAGTGATTGATCTTGATAGGTTTATTTGTGCTCATACAGGTGGTAGTATTATTTTAACCACTGAAACGACCACTGTTTGTTGTCAGCATAGTTTTGTTCTTTCGCATTCTATTTTGGGGTGTGTTTGTATAGGTCAACCTATAACATTAAATACCTAAAAATATGCAAACTTTGACAACAAAACCACAAATTTAAATACCCATGAAAATGCATTTTCTTTTTTACAAAACCACGAAAATTTAGGCCAACAAAAATAAATTATATTACAGTATCCTGAATGGTGTTTGAGCCAAGCTCCAGCAACCAAAGTGTGAATGATGGATGGATGGAGACAAACACAAAAAGCATTAAAAATATTTACACAGATGGATTTAGAATATCAAAATCTACATCTAAACCACTAGTCAGATAAGTCTACCAAGTTTCATACTGATATCTTGAATGGTCTTGGAGCTATGCTCCAGAAACAAAAGTGGTAAATGATGGATGGATAAATGGACAAAAACATTAAAAATATTAAAACTGAAGAATTCTGAATAGCAAAAGGGCAATATAGTCTAATATAATTATCATGTACCAAGTTTCATAGGGACATCTTGAACAGTTTTGGAGCTATGTTCCTAAAATGAAAGTGTAAAGGACAAACAGACGGATGGAACCCATTTCAATATCCACCACCAACTTTGTTGAGCAGGAGATAAAAA
The DNA here is from genome assembly GCA_029931535.1 of Margaritifera margaritifera. NCBI lineage: Eukaryota > Metazoa > Mollusca > Bivalvia > Unionida > Margaritiferidae > Margaritifera > Margaritifera margaritifera. Next base: position 965,201 of record JAQPZY010001067.1, read on the forward strand.
TAATATAAATAAACAAATGTAGTAAATTATATTTCTCTGAGAAATACTTACCCAATCACATTAACATTAGGAAAATAAACTCTGCTACCACCTGTACTGAATCATACCGAAAAGACAAAAAAATGTGTCTTTTCCATCTATATACCAGATAGACAAAGGGAAGAAACTCTTACACATTACCTCCCCTTAATACTACTATGTGGCTACATATCAACCAGATGTTTACTAGTTTTAAGCCGAGTGATGCATAAACTAGGATGTCACATTTGCGAGGCGGTGTGGGAGGATTTTACAGTAATGTGATCAGGTAATTATTCTCAGAAAAACATAACTTACTAAACAAGTTTCTTTCTCCTTTGAATAGATTCCCACAATCACATTAATGTTAGGAGAATAAATAATAGGAGGAGGAAATACTGAGCATCCTAGATCGACCACAGGCACCCTTCGAGGGAAGAATGGGTGGATTCCCTATATTAAGGATAACCCACTCTCCTAACATGAAAGCAGCACAACCAAAGGTCATGTAACCTGTGACAACCATACACGGATAAGAAGAAAATTATGAATTCTTACTGATAAAAATTATAAGCGAATCCAGTGAAAGTGCTAAACCCACAACCACAAGGAGGTTGTGCTGACATCAACTGGGCCTGGTGGTCATCTGGGCCGCAGCCATTGAAACCTCCAGATTCAATTCTGGTCTGCTGAAGATGAGATAAAAGGTTGAGAAGGTCGACCGTGCATGCCAGCCAACAGCTTCTGTTATGTCTCAGATCGAAACATTACATTTAAACATGAAGCTTGCAAAGATTGTTCTAAACTCATTAGCTGATATATTCATGAGGCATATCTGATCTTTTTAGACTGCAGAGTATGCTGAGCATATTATCCACTTGGGCTTAAGGGGTTATATCCATTTCCTTCAACAGAAGAATGAGACATTGTCATGCCCCACAACTTTTCTTCATGAGCTTCAAGTAATGCTCGATGTATCGATCAAAGAGAGAGAACATGTAATCACTCTTTGACTGCCAGCTGACAGCAACCTATTCTTAGCTACAAAGCCTGGCTTTGTCATTGGGACCAATGAAGCATCTGCTCTGAACTGGAGACAGATCAGGTCCATTGAAAGTGCATGCAATTCACTCACTGCTTGCTGAAACTAAAGCTAACCAAAAGCATGTCTTGTATGATAACAGCTTCACAAGATTCTGACTAGAGGGTTGAGTTGAGCCACATCAAAACCCTTGAAAGGTTCCATTTTGGAAACAGGCTGAGAGATTTTGGTCTATTAAAGTCACAACTGGCTAGCTGGTCTGACAAATACCTCCTCTGCAATGATGCCTGAAAGTGTTAGATGTCATTTAGTATTAGCTGCCGACAGTAATCAGATATAACTTTCTGCTAAACAATACAGAGAAAAAGTCGTCCATCTACAGGATTGAGGCACTCAAAAGAGATGATGCTTTTGACCTTGCAGCAGTCCCTAAAAACACACAACTTTCCCTCATAAGCCTTAAAAGTGGTGGGCTTTCTCGCTTGTGAGATTCTCTCCACAACTGAATGTTGAACTTCTTTCTTTGTTCCGGGTCTAGAACCAGAGAGACAAAAGTGAGCAGTTTGTGATTCCACTGTTCACAAAAAGGTCTATAATGGGATGCCCACCCCCCAAGTCTGATGAAAGATTGACTTATGAATGGACCACCTACTGTAAAGAGTCTGGCCCCTTCTTGACACCAGTCTGATCTGGTTGGTTATCTTTCACTGGGAGCACCAGCACAGAAACTTTCAAAACAAAAAGCATAGGTAATTTCATTCACCTGTTTGAGGGGGCAAGTCCCCAACCTGAGTTGTCCAAGTCCCCACCCTGAGATGTCCAAGTCCCCACCCTGAGTTGTCCGACATGATAAGACTACTATCCCTTAGAGCTGATCCTTCCATAAATGAAAAGTGTTGACTATATCCTTCATTCCAGAAGACTGCTGTGAAGAGATAATTCCTCCAGACCCCACTTGCCACTTACTGTGGTGAAGCATGGTAACACATGGGCTCCCCAACAGTATGAAACTAGCATCAGTACATAGTCAGCCAAGGTGAATCAAATCTGCTGCCACATTGAGCAAACCAAGAAGTTGCAAAAACTCTCTTGCTGAAATCCGCTTCCTCTTGGAAATCGACTCCAGGAGTTCAATAATTCGCATCACGAGTGCATAAGGGAGGCAAACGAGATTGAGACTGGTCAGAAACTCCATGGCCAGGTGGACAAAATGCTGGGATTGGTTGAGATCCAACTTTTCCCAGTTCACTAAAATACCTACATGACGTTTCATCAAAACTGAACTTATTCTTCGTTTTTGGAGGATGTTGTCCAGATACACTGCAGTCTCTGTTGACAAAACTGACCAGAACAGAGCGATGACGCAGTTGATGATTTCTGACTGGGAGTGCACAAAATTGGTTTTTTTTTCCTTGGTAGGCAAACTGAAGGAACTTAAGTGAAGCCAAGTGCATAGGGATGTGAAAATATGCCTCAGTTAGGTCCAGACTGACTGTAAATTTGCCTCTTTGTATGGAAAGCCTGACTCACCATGCTATTTGTGGTGAGGCTTAAAAAGATACAAAATAGTCATCTTAAATACACTTTCAGTGTACTACAAGAACCATTAAAAGCTACAGAATACCTACCATCATCCACTACTGCTACTGTAACACCCTTTCCTGTCACACCAAGGTCCCAAACTCCAGTAACATTAATATCCATGTCATAGTTGAAGGCATTACGCTAGAAGAGAAGAAAGGAAAACCATAATGTAATCAATGATTATATAGGTCACCTCTATACAAAGTTTTTAGTAGTTTCCAGCAGCCATTGTAAACATTTACTATCAAGCAGAAAACACATTCTGACTAAAGTGACCTTGAGACAGGGCATCAAAGTCATAAAACAATAACATAGAAAAATATTTTCTAAATATCAAAGCAGAAGTACTATAATGAAATGATACAGGACATAAAATCAACACCATTTTCATTTAGGACCAACTAGACATCATAAGGAGTCTTTTAGTGAAAGCCCCATGTTGATATACTGTATGTGTGATTATCCACTCAGAAGGAGCAGCAATAACAAGATTTTCAAGATGGCCATTGTGGTGGCCATATTGGATGTCCAAGCAGAACCAATTTCATTTAGGATCAACCAGACATCATAAGAAGTCTTCTGGTGAAAACTAAATGTGTATATGACTTTCCATTCAGCAGTTATGTAGTGATAACAAGATTTTCAAGATGGATGCTGTGCTAGCCATATTGGATATCACATCAGCAACATTTTCATATAGGTCCAACTAGGCATCATATGAAGTCTTTTAGTGAAAACCCCATGTTGATATGACCATCCATTCAGGAGGAGTAGCAAAAACAAGATTTTCAAGATGGCTGCTGTGGGAGCCATCCTAGATGTGTAAGCAGCACCAATTTCTTTTAGGACCAATTAGACCTTGGGATGAATGTGCGTGTAAAGTTTCGTTGCAATCCTCCAATAAGTTCAAGAGGAATAATAACAAACTTGCACTAACAGACAGATGACTGGAAACATGCAATCCCATAAGCTCTCCCAGTCTATGACCACTTAAGCTAAAAACTGCAGGACTAATTGCACTACTGAGATTGTGTGCCAGAGAGAAGGATGGATTGATGGACACAATGATTACTACATACACCTACCATACAGTGGCAGAGATCAGGACTGAGCACATTTTTTTTAATCCACTTGTCCAGGACAAATGGTTTCAGAAAATTCACTTGTCCCACCTACCTTTTCACTTGTCTCAAAATTTAAATCAATTGTCAAGATTTGATTAGATGTATGCACTTTAATCCACAGAAAGAACAAACAAAATAATATACAACATATTTATTTCTTAAAAGAATTAAATTTTTGAAAAACATAGGTTGATATTATACATTTTGTAACATCAGGTTTTCAGTTTTCCATTGTCCAAGTATTTTATATGCACTATTTCTTGCTCCGATACAGAAGCATAAGCACTTCCATCAGCAAGAATGGAAAGGAATTTACTGAAATTCAGACTTTCCTCAACTTCTTCTCTCAAGACAAGATCGACTGGCAAAACAGAGTCTCTTGCTCTGAATCTGTTCTATAATTAGCACTAAGGCTGTAGGTTGTGTTAAAGACAGCACTCATTTTTTTCATTTCAGTCACATTTAGTTTTTAAATGGCCTTTCCTAATGGAGTGTCAGCAAATCTAACTTCAGGGATAGTGTCATGCATATGCATACTCCCTCGATAACTCACGCCTGGATAACTCACTAACCCGCTTATAATGCGAGGTCAGGCATGGATCTCATTTCTTTTACTAGAAAATACCAAACAAATTGGCCCCTATTTGTTGAATGTGAAAAATATCGCAATCAAAATTGGTAAATGCAACGTTGATATATATCGCTAGTTTAATCATTGAAAATGGTGGTTAGTACGCAGAAATTTGAATCAACAAAAAAAACTACTTTGTATTATCACATTAATTACGTCTTTTGTATCAAATCAAATAAAGGGGGTGGAATAAAAGAAAAGTTTAAAGGTGTGCAAATCCTACCTGTGTCAGAGCTAGTAGTCACGGCCGTGTGTAGGTCAACTCATTTGAATTGATCAATCGAACACTGTTGTAAATATTATTATGTAAGTAATATAATTAAACTACCTTAAATTAGCCTACTCATTCACAAATGTGATCAAAGATAGTAAGGCAACCAAGCCAAATGAATACTTGGTGAATAAAAAGCTTTGTTTCACAGATACAGTTCATTACGGAGAAGCAAGTTCCAGAATTTGCCACTCAGAGATTTCCTCAAGGATGAGAAGAAGTTTCACTATTACTTGCAATAAAATCACGGCATCCGTAGTTTATTAATAAAACAATAAATAAATTGAGTTTCGGCGTTGACGTTGTTTCGCAAAATTAATGTCCCTAGTTTTTGTAAAAAAAGGAATCTTGTTTTGTTGTGAATCAACAACAACAAAAAGCAGTGATGCAATACACACTCTTTTTGCGTACACATGTTGCTGAAACACGTCGGACTAATGTTGTTAACGATCTTTCAGCTGTTGGGTATCTTCAAAATAAAGGTAATTTATACAAAAAGGCGAACAACTACATTAGAAAAAAGCTCTTTATTGACAGTTATTTGCAATGCAATTATAAAATGATTATTCTGCCATTAAAAAGCTCTGTTATCCCCCCTTCCCCTGGGGTTTTCTCAATTTTCAGTGAGCCCCTGCTTCATTTTTTTTATGTCCCTCGGTAACTCGTGCCCTCGCTTTCAGTGTGGACTGTTTTTGGACCCTGTTGGGCACGAGTTATCGAGGGAGAGGTGTACTGTGCTGCACAGGCCTTGAGAAGTTCAGAACTGTCATGAGACTTGATTATTTCAATCCTGAATTTGTCAGTTCCATTGACAAATACACTGGTTGAATTTCCAACCTGTGCCAATTTGGGATATTGTTTGCATTTTTCCTTCTAATTCAATGAATTCAAGATAGGAATAACTATCATCCCAATGCAGCTAAAAATTTCTCAGTCTGTTAGAAGTGTCATATTTGACATTTTTTGTTGCTACCGTCTGACTTGTGTCTCTTCGGAGAAATAGCTACCTCACACTCAGTGGCTGTCGTACATTTTACCCCTCCACTTTCACATGAATTTTCCTTCTCCGAATCTTCCCTTTTAATTACCTTGTGAAAATAATTTTGTAAACTCGCTTTATCCACATAATAAATATCACCTTGCTTGACAACAACTTCTAAAGTGATCATAACATACATTTTGTCCTTTAAATATGAACACAGACAGTTCCTTAATTAACATAATTGTTTGCTTCAAAACACACAAATATTGGACACATGGAAGTTAATCCTCTGTATAATCAATTAAAATATAAAGAATCATCACTACCATTTAATCAGTTCAAAAAGGGCACCAACACTAATGTCGGTATTTCATTGAGTAAACACAATACAACAAAGCCATTTAAACACTGCTAATTAATCATACAGGCTTTGTTTTGTTTCATGTGTTTTGACCGGCCAATAATTAGGTTGCTTAGCCCAATATGCAGTGAAGCAGTCATAGAATGTGTGCACATGCAACAGTTATCAATGACCACCTGTAGGTGTAATACAGGATGTGAATAAATATATGGAGAGGGGTAGAATCAAGCATTCAGTATGCCCAGATAAAGGAAGATAAAGTGATTGTGGCATGAAAATAAGCACTTGTCCAACTTTTTTTAAAATAGGAAAAAAGCACTTGTTTCAAACTAGCAACTTGGAAAATTTTACTTGCCCAACTTCGAAAATGAATGGTCTAGGACATCGGCTATGGGATTTGCTCAGCCCTGGGGATGTAAAATAATGTAAAACAATAGAAACGTTACTATTATAGCTTGAAAATCTAATCAAGTCATCTGCAAGAAACAGAGGTATAATTGTGAAGAAAAAAAAGAAGTAAAAATTACTGATACTGGAGTCTTAACACAGCCAGTATTTTTGGGGGGTGGGGTTTATTCTATGCAAAATAAAAGGCAAAACAATAGTTGTTAAACAAGTCAAAATCTTACCAGGTGCCACTGTTTGGGATAGTATGGGTCACTGAAACTCATCCAGCGTTTCCTACGTAACAGAATCCTCTGATTGCTATGCCAGTCAACATCAACATGGCTGTCTAGTCCCTTCTCAATCTGTGATATTCTCTGCTCAAAATTATGGCTACCTACTTCCAATAAATGTGATTGATGTATTCTATCTAAGTCTACTCTTCTTTGCCTCATATATGAATTTTTGTCCTTAGTATACATCAGGTAATTTTCTCTGTCAGGGAATGTATACAATGTATCATTTGGTGTAGCGAAATCATTAGTATCGTTCCTCTTTGCATGAAATACATAACTGAAAAAATAGTGACCCTTGAACTCTCCAACCTGACCTAGGTTTGTAAGATCAAGGTCATTGGCAATTCTATCAGCCCTATCATGGATTTTCCTCAGATCTGTGAGATCTGTTTGATTAAAATGAATTTTTATGATCCAAAGTAATGTTTTATTGAAATGACCCACATGACTTGATTGTTTTAATTTCTTCGAGTTTTCTGACAACACAATGCTACCCTGTATCAAATAAAGATGAAGTAGGGCAAGATTTACAGCGAAAAACACAAAGTATGTTCTTGCTTGCTTCCATGGTAACATCTTCAAGTTTACATGACCTGAAATGAAAAGAATGTACTTTATGGATCAATTTTCATATGATGAATTTAAGCTGTCCGGTTCTTCATGGATCAATCAAGGTGTAAATTCATGCATTAGGACCATGGGACTGACAATATTGTCCTTTGTGGACAGGTATCCTCTATACAGAGGTACAATATGTAAGTACACTGGTCCCTTACTATAAAGTACCTCAGAATAACATGGGTATGGTCAAGGATCCCATTATACTGATTGGATTATATTTTTCCACATAACATAGGGTCCACACAAGCGGGCGATTCCGGAGAAAGAGTCACCCTTGAACCTGTCACTTCACGTAAACACAAATGGAAAGGTGAAGTTAACTTCACCTTGCCACAATTTCAGGGCATTCTCTGCAGCCCCTTTCATTTCAATACAATCCATTATAATAATCCAAGTAAAATGTCAACTTTGTGTCAATTTTCCTTTTCATGAGGTAAATAGAATGTTTGAAAAATAAGCTGTATGCTCTGCTGTCAATTTTGCTGCTAATCTGATGATCATTAACGCCAGAAATTTCATTGCTATCTATGAAATTTTTCTTGCGGAAAAATTGACTGATGATCACTAAAAAAAGACAAGCGATAAACTGAATTTTCGTAGCATTTGTCTGTACCCCCCTACAAATTTTAAAAATAAAAAGCATAAAGGATATGAAAAATGTACAAAACTTTGTCATTTCATTCATCAATTTATAATTTCTAACCAGATTGTCGCAAGGGAGTACCTAACACTGTCAATTTATTGGTGTTTCAAACCAAACAGAAGCTCTCTGTGAAAACAAGCAGACAGCCTGCTTACTGTCCTTTTCTGGTTTCTAGAACAGTCCATTTCAGTCAAACTGTGTCGTCTGCATTTAATATTTGCATACATGTGATTTTACCGGCAGTAGGCCAAAAATACCGTTTTAAAGGCCGTCTACCGCACATACCATTTAGTAGTCGAAATCTACCGCTTTTGAAAATGTCAAGGAAATTTTTTTTAAATAAAAAAACCCCAGTATTTTTAAGCATTCTATCAACACATTAGATAAACCAGCCAGAAACCAGTCTACTGGGAACCAGAAATGTTCCACATGTGCTACAACAGGTGCGATTACGCATGGTTGAGTAGTCGGATTACAATTGTTAAAGAACAGCTAGCATGTATACACAACAAGTGGCTAATTGATTACCTTATTGTTGTAATTTGGAGAGTTTAAGGCCAAATGCGGGATGTTGTTTGAGGTGTTATAAGTAATAAAAGGATCAAAGGTAATCCATGAGTCTTTGATTAAAACTCGTCTGACCTGTCGTGGAAGGAAGATAAAATAGAGAGACAGACCAAAAATGATCTCGGCAGAAACACTTGAGTAAGAATTTTGATTTGTTGTCTTTTAATTGTTCTTGTATTGTTCACGATGGTTTAAGATGAATAGTTAAGGGCAGCTTGTATATTTTTTTTTCAATTAATGTCAAAATGCCGAAACTTCCGCTTTCTCCCAATGCTAAGAAGCCACCAGCTAAGAAATACTACAATAAGTTTAACAATGCTTGGATACCAGAATTTAAGTGTGTGCAGGTGAGTAGCAAAGGTCCTGAGTTTGTATTGTGTGTTTCATGCAACATGGATTTTAAGATAGTATATGGAGGAAGAAATGATACAAATGTATTATTTAATAAAATATTTTCAAGTTGGGATAAATTATTAAAATCATGTGTTTTTTAACTGTTTATTTCAAGTCTAAATCTAATTTGTTTAAAATTAATTACAGTGGTGAAACTTGCCAACAGATTTTTGGACCTAAGCCTAGAAGAGAAACAAGCCTTGAGGATGAGGCTCAGGAATACATATTAAGTCCAAGCCAGGAACTTCCTCCTCTGGGTGAAATGAGCTTGGAGCAATATTGGAGATCAGTCAGCAGCCTCGGAAACCCAGCAACAGAAAAACTTAAGTTAGAACTTCTTTGCAGACTGAGTGTAGTTGTCCTGTCATTGCCACATTCCAATGCTGACACAGAGAGGACATTCTCCATTCTTTGGAAAATCCAGAGTGATTCAAGGGGAAATCTGGACCAGAAAACTATTGAGAGCCTGCTAAGTGTGAAGGTTGACAATCCCAGTAAATGTCACCAGTGGTCACCAGACAGTGATCTTGTGAAGGAAGCTAAAAATGCCTGTGGATTTTATACAAAATCTTTGCAGTGAACTGTGAGATGTACAACTCTTCCTTTTTCATTTAAGTGACAATATACTGGCTCATATTAACTAACTATTACTGTAACATTTTCCATCAGATTCTGAATTGGATTCATGTTAAAAATTTGTGTTTTATTATAATATGAAGAGAATACATATTATGTGAAAAAACGCACTTGTTTTGTTTTCAATCCCCTTAAAACACGTAAAATTTATGCTGATAAAAAATCTACCTTTTTAGAAGCCAATCTACTGATCAAAATTTGTAAATCTACTGGACCAGGTCTAAAATCCTGGTTCTGTCACATGTATGTATTTGCAATGTCTAGTTTTAATATTTCTATATAAAAAAAACTGAACAAATAAAAAGGAGGAACTCTTGCATACATGTGTTCAAAGAGATTAACTCCTAAATTGATGGAATTAATGAGATTATCAAAGACGCAGAACTGCATTACATCCGTTCCTTTAAAATATAGATATGCCCATATAAATATGGCAACCGTGTTAATAAAGAAACTTCCGTTTGATTGGAAACGCCAACAAGTTGACAGTGTTAGGGACAACCTGGCGACAATCAGCTTAGAAATTATAACTTGATGAATGAAATTACCAAATTTTGTGCATTTTTCATATCATTGATGCTTTTTGTTTCTAAAATCGGCAGGAGGGTACAAACACACGGGAGGGTGTGCGAATACTATAGTCCTACAATGCAAGACGTCCACCCTGACATTTATGATGTTTGGTAGCACCCAAACATCATAAATATCAGGGTAGACGTCTTACATTGTAGGACTATTCCCACACTGTTAAAAAAAATGGCACTAACTCGAAAATACATCACACCTACTTGAAGCCCCTAGAGTTCCAAATATTTAAATACAATATCAGATTAAATGATATTGGAGCAGACGTAACTCGCTAAATGTTCTAGCCTATTGATTTCATCAGTAAATTCTCTCAAGCATCGACAGATTTCTGTGTATTAATTACCGTTTATAACTCTTCGTAATTTATCATCTCCCAACCGGACACGTTTAGGCGATCGATGTCAATAACGTGTCTTCAAATTGGTCCATTGTCGATGTAACATGGAAATTTATTGGATCAACCTTTTAGCCTTCTTTCATTAAAGACTTACATACGGGGGACGACTCATTTTACACATTTCTACTTTCGTTTATATGTTCTCGGTCACTTGTGCTAGTTTCAACACGTTAGTCATGAATGCATGTATGTGTAAATGAGTATGCTTAAACAGTGCACATTGGACAATTTCAAATGTGTCCTTTCTGAAAAATTCAGTGGAAAACGAAACGTTTAACCTTTTAGGAATTTTGAAAACGGAGATAGAAGATACAATATGAAATCGTACATGACTTGCTTTAAAAGGCAAGAGAACTGTGAAATACAATCTGAAACTATTTATAATCCGTTAACTCATTAACTAATGGATTGATTTATTACAACAAATAGTCGACTTTCCAACTCGTGATAGAATCCTATTAGACCTCGTTCCGAGCTCATACCAGACAAATTCTCATACAAATAGTAATATGGGACCCCTGGCTCCCTGTGGGAATTAACATTACGCCGTAGGTTTACATGTGACGGCGGTCGGGATCCCTATGGGAGTGGTAATTTAAAAAATGTCCATAGGTGTACCATGTGGGGAGCAGTTTCGCCCCCAATGGGAATTGTAATATTAAACTTTTTAGATACTGTCCAATGCACCACTTTTTGATTAATATCCAACACACCACTTTTTGAGTACTATCCATCACCCGCCTTTTTTATTACTGTAAAAACACATACTTTTAGATTACTATCCGATATCGACTTTTTATTACTGTAAAAACACTTACTTTTTATTACTATCAGACACCGACTTTTGATTACTATCCATCGCCTACTTTCTGAGTACTATCCAACACACCACTTTTTGATTACTGTCTAATACACATTTTTTTATTATTATCCACCATCCACATTTCTGATTGCTACCCTATACTGTCCAACACGTCGTATGTAGTGACTAAAATCCCCACACCGGCTATTCAACGAAAAGGGTAGGAGTGCTTTACACACATTATGCTTACAAACACACAAGCATGAATCACACACAAGCAAGGCAAGGGTAGAAGTCTTAATAGACACTATATACCAACAAACATAAGAGAGGCAGTTTTTAAGTTTTAGTTGGGTAGTGAACATAGACATAAACATACACAAACATACACACAAAAATTGACAATGATTTTAAGTAGTATATCTCTTTTCTAGAGATCTGGGTGGTCCTGAAAAGGGACGTTTGGGTTGTTAACCAGAAAGGTTAACACATACCACACTTCTTCACATTTCGTCTCTGCAAACTTCTCCTCACAGCCGGTCCGTAGACTAAGACACGCTTCAGTCACCCTTGCCTCTCCGCATAGATTCGTCTGTTTCATAAGCTGTATCTGTGATCCTGGTAATGGCCTACAATGTCTTGATATATACCAGGACAGCAGGAGGTACACACATAGACAGACATACTTAGAAACTATCAAACATGAAGTGAAACGGGAGAAAAGATCAAGAGTGCTTACACACATACACAAGCATAGCCTTCTGTATAAATTAAACAGGATAGAGTGCAGAACAAACACACACTTAAGGGCAGGTATTGGCTTACTTTTACAATCCAAGAAGTGTGTTAAAACATATCCGACATTGACATTAATGCTGCATGAATAGAATTTTTGTGCCAAACTAAATATTGACAGAGAGAAAGTAAACTTTTCTGTTCCAATTGAAAAATAGAAAAACTAAAGTACATTGAAGCTGTGAATCTTACATGGAGTGTTTGTACCTGTTAGCTCTCTCTCTCTCTCACACACACACACACACACACACACACGGTGGGCAGCGGTGGCAACTGTGACATTGCACTGCAGCAACATGGACGTGGAAAAGGTGTAAGGCAGTTACAGCTGATGTTGTCAAGTCCATAATTTTTTAAAAACCCTTTTCTGAGCCCACCTAAATCTCTTATAAAAGAGATACCACTCAAATGATTGCCAAATTAAATAAAAACCAAATCCCTCCTTTATAATATATATATATGTGTGTGTATGTGTGTGTGTGTGTTTGTGTGTGTGTGTGTGTTATCTTATCCATACTTTAAAAAAATCAAGACATAGAGGTATTTTGGTATATTCTCGCGAATAAAAATCACAATGAAATTTCAAAACAAATCACAAAATTTCATTTTTCTTCTTTTTCACTTTTTTTTGGAATTTCTTCACTGATATGGGTTCTTCTGCTGTTTCCTCTGCTTGTCTTACCTTTTTGAATTTCTTCACTGGAATGGTTTCTTCTTCAGATTCTGCTTCTGAACGCTCCTTTTCCTTGTTCTCTTTCATCTTGGGAAACTCTGTAGACCAATGTCCTTTTTCTTGACAGTGAAAACAAGTATCTTTACCTTTTCCTCTCTTTCTACTGTCTTGTGGTTCCTTTTCTTTGACGCTGTGCACATTCTTGAGCGCAGTGTCCTTTCTCTTGACAGACATAGCATGTATCTTGACTTTTATCTCGAAAGGAGTAGTCAGAAGTCTTGTTGGTGGTGTGCTTTCGAATGACTCTAAAAGTGTTGTTGGATGTGTACTTTCGAATGACTCTCTTTGAGTCTCTGTCGAGAAGTGTGATCTGTTGTGGCTCTTCCATCTTTGTAGATTGAAACTGAATTAGTGTATTCTCTTAGGTAGAAAGGTGATATATATATATATATATATATATATATATATATATATATATATATATATATATATATATTTTATATATATATATATATATATATATATATATATATATATATATATATATATATATATATATATATATATATATATATATATATATACTCAAATTATATCAATTGTCGGGTCTGTGTTTTATAACCTGAATTAGTGGGACGTATCCTTTATACTTCGAATTTTATTAAAAATGCTATCTTTTCCTATGGTATTTACATATGCAAATGTATATATGGGTCCATATTGTATATATAGTATTTAATTCTTTCATATTTCAAAAAAATATTTGAACCTTAAACCTGTATTGTCAGGTCATAGACCCGACAATTTTATATATATATATATATATATATATATATATATATATATATATATATATATATATATATATATATATATATATATATATATATATATATATATATAGGTCAAATAATATGGATTGTCGGGTCTGTGTTATATAACCTGTATTAGTGGGATGTCTCCTTTATACTTCGAATTTTATTAAAAACGCTGTCTTGATTGTCGGGTCTGTGTTATATAACCTGAATTAGTGGGACGTCTCCTTTATACTTCGAATTTTATTAAAAACGCTGTCTTGATTGTCGGGTCTGTGTTATATAACCTGAATTACTGGGACCTCTCCTTTATACTTCGAACTCATATGACGCCATTCTATGTTTTATTTAAAAATGTTTTATTACTGGAATTATTAATATCTGTAAGGTATCGACAACTTTAATTATGGAGTGATCACAAATCTGACGTGTGGAATTTAGTCCTATCGACACTGTCATAAATACATCTCATAATACGCCACCGCAACATTGATTTATTTATTTTAAAATAGGTCATTGTCCGTGATGCGAGTAAATAATAGTTTATCAGAGTAAGTTACGGACTCAGTACCAATACATAGAGGATATTTGCTCTTTTTTATGCTAGCCAGTGAATTACTGGATTTTGCGAGTAAAACAATTGTGATATTTTGTCACTGGCCGTCAAGAGACATTGATAACATTATGAGTAAGAAATTTCGAACTTTCATATGAGGTTTGCGTGGTGTAATGGTATACAGGGCTCCCTTGCATATGGAAGACCAAGGTTCGAATCCTACTGTGGGCTTTTTTAAAAAAAAAATATTTTCTTTTTATCTGCTGTTTTACCTTGAATTGAGAAGGAGCATGATGTAACTACTGATATTTTATATCCAAATATACACAAAACAGAGGACATAAACGGTAAACTGCTGACGTTATTGCGCGGGATACAGTAAGAAATCAGCTACTTCAGTGTGTTATACAAATTGCTAGACAAATACGTTTGAGCATCAAATAAAAAGAATATTTGCATGCTCCGAGTGAATAACATATATATTTCATCTCCTGGGTGAAAAACTTATATATTTTTACTCGTGGCTTCACAATCTCGTGGGTACTGCTTTCCAGTTATGTTCTGTTGTGTGTTTTATATTCGCACAGATAATATCAGTAGTAACATAATTCTCTTTCCTAATTCAAGGGAAGAAAAGCACATAACAAAATTTAAAAAAAAAAATAAAAAAAAAATAAGGACCTTGTGGGATTTAAACGGGCTACTCTTATGTGACAAGTGGCCATGCTTACCACAAAACCAACTTAGTAATAAAACGGTGGATTACATTTCTTGGACATAATGTGTTAAAAGTCTATTGAACGCAGTGAAAATGTTCTTTTTAGAATTCACTCCAGTGAATTAATGAAATTAGATCTCTTTGGAAATCCACTAATCCACAGACTAGCATAAAATAAAATGAATTTATTTACAAACTAAATAAAATAAAGTGAAATAACGACATCCGTCGACCCATCTTCAGTAATGTTTATTAGTTACGGCTTCATAAAATGCGCAAAGTTGTAACTACATTTATCGGAAACTTATTTTATCTTTAAGGCGTATTTATTTTCTCGTTGAAACTCAAATCGAATCAAACTATATTCCAAACAACCACATGCATGATCTTGAGGTTGTCAAGATTCAAACTAAGATGCTGAACAAGTGAATAATGCACATTTCTCAACTAACTAGGCTATACCAAGTACGTTCTCTCAGAAAATCTCTCAAATACTCTCCTGGTAGAAGGCTATTAATAGCCTATTGTCGAAGCTCTAAGCTCTTAAGTTCTAAGTTTTGCTTAGTTGCGTCAGGTTGGAATGTTTCATTGATAAATGTAAAACAGCTTTTGACCAGTATTTATCAAGTTTTCTTTCAAGAAAGCGTCTATTCGTACGGCGGTCGTGTACTGAATTTTACAAAAACTATTCGCATCGTTGCCGTGTACCCACTGTAGCAAAGACTATCCACACAATACATTTCAGACCATTCCAATCTACCCTGAATGATCTTGCGTCAAATCAGCCAATGAAGATAAGATCTCGTAACAAATGAAATTAAGATTATTGGTTAATATATAATTGAATGTAGGTGAGGGTGTACAAATCTGTAATAACATTGTTACAGATTTCGACCACTCTCCCCTCCTTCCCTCCATCCATTAATCAATACTCTTAATTGTATTGGCAAGGAGTGTCTGTTTAATGAAGGAGTATATAGAGGATATTGCTTGAAGAGAGTGAATAACGGATATATTTCATCGAGTGGGTGAAACCTCGAGTATTTTCACTAGTGAAAAGTATTTGCGTTTTTCACCCACTCGTAGATATATATCCGTTATCCACTAGGAAAAAGCAGAATTTCTAGCAGATAGAGAATAAGAATTTCAGATTTTTGCTACTGATTAAAGTTAACCCCTTCTAGACCCTCTGACTTTACCACCGCTGCAAACGTCCATGAATATACGAGGAATTCCAGTGGTTCCGAAACAAAGGTCTGAGGCTGCGACGTCTTAAAGTTTCCATAACCGAGCACAGTTTTTTTGGTTACTATAGGATATCCCAGCGCGATCGAGCGGGTGAGGTTACTGATCAGGGTTAACCCAACAGACCACCATGACTTTACCCCAGCTGTAAAGGGTGCAAAACGAAGAATCTCCGTGGATGACAAACGCGAGCCTTGGACGGTGACGCGTGGTGGAAATTCAGCGCTTGACTGTATTAGCCAGTTTTGGTTGCAGCGCTGAGACAGGTCGATCACGCCGACAACGCGTAAGTGATTTACTATTAGAAAAATGCAGTGGAATATAATATATTGTGCTCGAAAGCACCACCGTTTGACACATCGAGTACCGTGCAGGAATTCGCGTCTGTAGCTAATGCGGAAATTAAATTTTCGACCAATGGTGCATTTGTCAAGTAACAGAAAAAATTAAATCGCAGTTTAGCCTGAATGCGTCATATCAATTCATCAAAGATGCTGTATGCTTTTTCAAATCCGTATCCGGAGCATGTTGATAAATGAATAGAGTTAGGGATCGCATTGGAGCAAGCACGAGGGAAACTCGGTAATGAATATACCACAAGGTGTGAACAGTCATTGTATAATGTTGTGCAAGGAAACTTCAAGTAGCTGACGTTAACTGAGTCATCGGTGAGGTTATAAACGTGATGCATTGAGAGGATAGATGAACAGTATTTCATATTATAGAATACATTCCACGTGTATATAGGAAGTCTGATGATATTGGGATGCAATAGATGCAAGGGCATTTGTCTTGGGAAACGTGCACTTTGCGGCAGAACATGCCATTATGAATATTGTAAATCCCACTTGTTTGCGTTATGTGTTGGCATCGTGTTCGACCATGCCTTAAATGTGGCATCGGGGTCAAGTCATGTAATCAGCTTTACTGACAATACGGATCCGTAGATGTGTAGCAAAGATTTGGCAACATGAATATGGAAAAAGCCAACGATGCCGTCGAGGAAACAGACCATGGAGTCAATACAAAAATTTCCAGGATCGAAGCGATTGCCGTGTCCGATCCTGGTAAAGTAAAAATTATACTACAAACATTTACTGTCGAATTAGCAATTAGATTATGGTTTTTATTATACGGGCATGCCTACCGTGAATCAGCTAAAGCAATTGGCAGTAGATATAGCACAGTCATCGCTGAGAACAGTTTTTGGTTGGCCCGAAGATATTAATAAGATTCCCAAAATCTAAAGATTTTTATGCTTGGGATATATTATCGCGATGGAAATTTTCAGGATCACCTCAATGATTCAGGTTAATCTAAGCAGTGACACCATCAGCGGCAGCTACTGAGCCTCAGCCTCGACGATGATCGACCTGACATTTAATGTGTACAGTGACGGTTGTACGCGTAGGTATGTCATCTATTCGTGTTAGCAACGCTAGAAAACTTGTTTAAGCGACTTATTAAGGAAATGGCCCTGGCGATGTCGTTCAGTGATTGCTAACAGGAACAACAACGGTTCTCGCGTGCTTGGTTTCGCGTGCTGCACCGATTGCCAAAGAAGTTGCAATGCAAGTCGCTAGATAGCATGGATCGGTTAAAAAATCTGGGATTGCAGGTCCAATCAGTCCGAGATCGACTATTACGATTGGTCACTTGGGTACCGCGGGAAGCAAAGGTTCCATTTACACTTCCACCGACAACACCAATGTCAGTTCCGGTTAGTAAAATTGTCAATGAAGTTGCGCAGTGATGTTTAGCAGAGTCTGCACAAGCCAATACTGTGTCTATGGTTGCAAATCGACCGCTGCAAAATGTCTTGGACAAGATCGATAATATATAAGTGGAAACTAGTTTCACATGACCTGATTCACATATGTATCCATTGCCGCGCTGGACATGGACGGGCTTATGTAGTGCGATCGAAGCATCCGAGATTATCAATATTATTCTTACCGATCTAGGGTCAATATTATTCTTACCGATCTAGGGTCAATATTATTCTTACCGATCTAGGGTCAATATTATTCTTACCGAGCTAGGGTCCTCAATGAATGTAGACGAATAGAATTACAAGTGCAGGACACGTCTAGATATTTTCTGCTGTGTGAGGCCTTCTTGGAGATCGAGGGAAAACTTGTACGTGCCGACAACGGTAACAATTACGACGCCAATGTCAACCTTGAATTTGTCAACAACGGCATCATGGTGTTGTTCAACAGCGCATGATATCATATTGAGGGAAAGAAAATCAAAGCATGTTTGGACAACGTCGATGTTGGCATAACAATTCTCGGACTCGCCAGATACAGAGATGATCATGCAAGATCCGCTGGCTCAACTATGATGTTTGTCAAGGATGTAGCGGATCATGTTGATCATACCCAGCATATCTTATATCAACTTACGCAAGCTGTTTTCGTGGACCTACAACCTGCTGGTATGACTGTCAGATCTGGTGTTTGCGGCACCGAATTGCTGTTTAGCGGCAACCCGAATTTCAACATTGGACTGGCGATGCGTCCAGGATAAATTCGCTGAAACGGATTAATGTTTTCGTATGCGATTCCTCTCGATCATATATTTGGGTCTTGCAGAGATGTCTGCAAGGTTGTTTATGGAGCCAAACACAGTCGTGGTAACCAGAAACGGCAATTACAACAATGCAATTTGTCATGCCGCTGGCGTGCCCGATAGTGAAGTATTGTCGTCAAAATTCATATTGTGGATACCTGCGATAACCCAAACATTGGCCATAGAAGCGCGTTTGATGTTGTTTATGGAGTCTGGAGCCAGGTCAACATTCTCGTTTCTCGCGCTCACCAACAGGACATGGAACTCACTGGGTGGCATACACGTTAACACCTTGACACCTATTTTATTTTGACTCGTACTGGCTTACACCTCCACGTGAAGTTGCTGATTATCTTCGTGGCGGCTTTACCACTGGACGAATACCGCTGATTTATTCAATGCTGCCGTTGTAAACGCAAACAGACAGCCCAATATGTGGTCGTCTCGTCATTGAAGCACTGCATACACTTGCAAAAAGCCCGACCCCATACGCACTTGTCGATTTGGTGTTGTCACTTAGAAGCTACGCTTGTAAGTATATACGAAATGCTTGATGACATTTACGGATGCATGAGCGCAGCGCCCTGACGGGGGGACACCAATGTGGATCTAACCAGGTTTGCAACCAAAGCAGATTTGGTTGAGTTAAGCAACCAGGTTGTTGTAGGCGTCAACCCAAACAAGCTTGTGATTTTTCAAGATGGACCTAGAAAACTACAAACGTTTAATGTGGACATCAACTACGTTGTTGTTTAAGCCGCGAGGAGCCATTGTCCGAAATCACCGAAAACGAGGGAATCTGATACTCTGGCGTGTCGGTTGCCTTTATTAAAAATTAAGTTGACGATGCTGAGGTTGAGATCAAACAATACGTGAATGTAAAGACCGACCAGGTGTTATCAGCTCTACCCTCACCAATAAACGTAGTAACTTCGTCGGGTTTTTATTCAGCGAAATATTAACCAGCGAAAGAGAGGGAAAAATATGGCATAACAAGTGGTCGACTTCTTGTCTTTCGTGTCGGTGATTAATTTGATAAACCTAAACATCACATCTTAAAGGTGCACGAGTCTATATCATATTTATTCATCTTAACCAGATTTAGTGACAAGTGGAGCGTAATGATGATGTTGGTAAATAATCACCAACGTTCTAGATCACCAGTGATGCATACAGTCGAACACTGCAATGTTCAATATTTCACATATGCAGTATCAATATTATTGGTCGCTGGAGATGAAATTGAGTTTGAAGGATTCAAGGTCTATCCGAATGTATTCTTAACCGTCTTTTGCATATGTGTTGAACTTTTATAATTACATACACGTGATGGATTCGAAACAGGCACGAGATGACAATGTTGCGGAATTTACTGAATCAGCTGGGAGAATGTGCCAACGTCGATGGCAATTTCGTGCCGCTTGTCAACGAATATCTACGCAAATACGGCGTTAATAAAAATCTCTCGTATATAAGCTCGCCAAGTATATTGTACTTTAGGATCAATGCATAGGTAGAATTCGGAGTGTGCATAATGTTTTAGATGACGAAGAGCACGTGATACCTCCGTATATTTACTTCCCTTTGTACAGTTACCTGTGGGAGACTTCAGACAGTCTTTGAAGAGAAATACCATATAATGGAATAAAATAGATGCTGATAACTTGAAAACTGAACTAGACCATTGCCTGAAACCTTTGCATATAGATACTATTTCGGGCAATATTGATAGATTGTATGGGTACATTATTACTGCCATATATCAGTAGCAACATCACGCTCACAAAGTCGAAATTCAACTATCACGCAAAACCATATTGGTCAGATGAAGCGCATAGGCATAAAAGACAATGCATTGAGATTTTCAATGGGTTATGATAGGCTCCATAGTGCGACAGGAATGTTTATAAACAACAATGTCAACACACTTTGCGTTTCGCTAAGAAAGAGAGTGTATCCATTTAGAAATAGAATAGCTAGTAGCAATAACAAAATCTTGAAAGTGTTTCACTTTGCATACTGTCATAATTCATCAATAAGTGATCGTTGGAGCAAATTGTTGTATTAACATTGTTTTGTGATATTTTTTGCATCATATCTTGTGTGAAATTGCTGGGGTTTTCTTGTCTATGGACTTAAGTCTGAAATAAAATTATTATTATTATTATTATTATTATTATTATTATTATTATTATTATTACACTTGCATATCATTATGATAAGACTTGAAAGGTATATTAAATTGTTTTAGAATATTACAATACAAACAAATATTTGTACAATTTGAGCTCCCTTAATCTGTGAGAATTTCATCTGATGGAATGAAAGCATGAAATGGTCTAAAAAATGTTGATATTTATCATCACACCATGAGATACTGTACACATTAAACTAACCTTATTGAAAAAATCTGCTAGTTACTGAACAAAAAACTGGTTGTTATATTTTTTTCAAAAACAGTAAACCCAAATACTGTAATGAGAAAATATAGAAGCTACAATAAAATAATTGATTAGTGAATCACAAAGGTTTTAGGAAGAAGAATAACACAAAATTATACTTTGAAGGGGCAGATGATTTTTCTGGCATATTAACCATAGATTGTGGTCAAGCATGCATTTTATGAACATTTTCTGCTCTGGGTACTATTTAATTTTGATTACAACCATTTATATTCCATTTTCTTAAAAACTAGAAATTTTTAAAATAACAAATTACAGTATCCACTCATTAGAACATTTTGCATATTACTGCCAACCTTGCTCATCACCAATAACTTGCCCAGAATAAATTTCCATAATATTCATTACTGACATCATACTATGACTAAAGGATTTTAGGGTGAGAACAAGTTAAAACTTAGTGTAAGGTTAGATATGGCATGACAAATCAAATACTAAACAGTTACCATTATCAGGCTTCACATTATCAACAAGTGTGGAGGAGGAATGAGAAAACATATCAAACATCATGAACAGTTGAAAGATAATTTGAGTCAGGAAATCAGTGAGAGTTGTGGGAAAGGGGTCATATTTTGCTAAAATGCTTGGTCAGCATTTAGTTACTGGGTTGTGTATAGGGCCTGCCTTTCATGTGTTAGTGGTTAACCAGTCATATTCTGTAAGTAAGGGATGTAGGTGTTGGTATTGGTTCTGGTATATTTTTAATACAGTAGTATATATAGATAGAGAGAGGGAGAATGGAGAGATAGAAAAGTTTATATAAGAAAAAGTTAGTGGAGTGGTGAGACAGGTCTCTGCAAATAATGTAGCTAGATTGTGGTGTAATAAATTTGGAGAGGTGGACAGGAACTTGTCCATAGGAAGTGTGTATATAAACAGTTATTATCTAAAATGACTGACATAATTTATTTTATACTACTGAGATCCCTTCACCTTAAAACCATAGGATCATATGGACAAGCAGGAATCACTGGTCAGAATGCCACCATACATCATTTCAGTCACTTTTTTCCATAGAATTTCATTCTCAACAGTTTTAGAAAGGGTTTTTCAGTTACACATATAATCAAATTGAAAAATTGTATGAAAGCAATGCAATGATTTATAGCATTGAATGTGTCAAAGCTGAAGGAAAATAAATTGGATTATCAGCAGTATGACAAATTACTAAACTGGACTGAATCAGAACCTAATTTCATGAAAGTTAATAGCTTGAGAAGTGTGTATGTATATATGAAAAAATGCACCAATGTCTGAATCACCAAAATGGAGTATGAAATCATTGAAACTGCTAAAACTGAATCCAAATCACCAAAACATAATTAAAAATTCAAATAGAATTTGAATCACTAAAACGAACTTTGAACTTTTAGAAATGGAGTTAGAAACTACTAAAACTTAATCCA
Source organism: Margaritifera margaritifera (assembly GCA_029931535.1). Lineage (NCBI taxonomy): Eukaryota > Metazoa > Mollusca > Bivalvia > Unionida > Margaritiferidae > Margaritifera > Margaritifera margaritifera. The sequence continues at coordinate 987,785 of JAQPZY010001067.1, forward strand.
GATGGATTTATAGAAACACATTAATGGCACCTGAATCACCAAAAACCAATCATGGCGTCAGAAATCATCAAAGCGTAATCTGAGATCAGCAAAACAAATTTTTAAATCACCAAAAGGTGTCTGGATGATCAAAATGGACTACAGAAAAAGCTATTTGCATTTGTCTATTACCAAACCTGAATCTTACATTAGGGAAACAGACTAGGACAATGTGTGGGGCCAGTTAGTCAATACTGGATGCTCTTTGAGAAATGACAGTCCAGTAAAGTCCAGCTCTTGCCAACGAGGAGGCCGCCCCACATGAAGAGCCACACATGATGAAGATTTTTTTAGCATCATTCTAACCATAAACAAATTAAAAATGAACATACAAAAGTAAAAATTATAGAACAATAATAAAAATACAGTGTACATACATGGTATGATGGTGAAAAGGAACATACATACATACATACATACATACATACATACATACATACATACATACATACATACATACATACATACATATACTTGCATTTACAAGCATACTTAAAAACTGTAGACCTCTGACAATCTAGTTTGATCTTACCTTTCATATGCAGTCACAAAATTTTGCATGTACATACAGTGGCATACTAAGGGTAAATGGCGCAGGGGCAACGATGATGGCCCAAAGGGCCAGAATATAAGGCTTGAATTTTTATCAGCTGTTTTTGGTGCCTCGTGACTTCTGGTGCCTGGGGCAACCTCCCCAGCTACCCCCCACGTCTGTTAGTATGCTACAGTATACATACTTTTAAATTTCATCCACCTACTGACTATATATTTATATCAAATATGCACAATATACAATCATCATTGTTAATATCTACAAAAATAGAATGTGGGAAAAGGAACATACATGCATACACAGACACTCACATTTACTCTTACATACATACTTATAAACTATAGATCTCTGATACTGTAGTTCAATTTTAATTTTTAATTTTAATGTGTTAAGCAATAGAATCCCATTTATATAAAAATAGGAAAACAAATCTAAAAAAATGGAAAGCAGGAATACCTTGAAGGGACCAATGTTCTATTGTCCAAAAAGAATTTCCAGGAATTCAAGACCATTTTTTTTAACAGCTGAGTGTTGAAACTATCTCTAGTATTCTTGAGAAATAATATTTTCAAATTAGCCCCTGTGGCTACCATATTGGATATAATATCAGTACTATTTTCATTTAGAACAAACTAGACAGCATTAGAAGACTTTTAATGAAAATTCCATGCAAATATCATCCGTTCAGGAGGATTAGTGACAAGATTTTCAATATATTTATTGTGGCAGCCATATTGGATGTATGTGGGGCACAATTTTCATTTAGGACGAACTAGATATCATAGGAGGTCTTTTAGTGACAACCATATGTCGATATGACTATCAATTCTAGAGGCAAAGTGATAACATGCTTTTCAAGATGGTCAGCATAGTGACCATACTGGATGTCAAATCAGCATAATTTTCATTTAGTACCAACTAGATGTCATATGATGTCTTCCGGTGACAACCTAATGTTGATATGATGTTTCATCTAGGAGACGTGGAAATAAGATTTTCAAGATGGCTGCTGTAGTGGCCACAATGGGTATCAGATGGGCATACTTTTTAATTGAGACCACCTAGACACCATAAGAGGTCTTCCAATGAAAATCTCATGATGATATTACTTTCTGTTATGGAAGAGTAGCAGTAAAAAGGTTTTCAAGATGGCTGCTGTGGTGGCCATATTGAATATCAAATTGGCATCATATATACAAAGGACCAAATTTAACATCATAAGAAGTCTATTAGTGAAAACTCCATGTTGGTTTGACCATCCATTCAGGTGGAGTACTGATAACAAGATTTTCAATATGGCCATTATCATAGCTATATTAGATGTCCAAACAGCACCATTTTCATTTAGGCCCAACTACACATCATAAGAAGTATTTTTTTAAAACTCCATGTTGATATGACCATCCACTCATGAAGAGTTGCAATAACAAGATTTTCAAGAGGGGCACTGTGGCAGCCATACAGGACATCTGACCAGTACCATTTTCATCTAAGACCAACAACACCTTGGGATGAATGTGTCTGTAAATTTTCATGGCAATTGACCTGGTAGTTTAGGAGAAGTAGCAATAACAAACTTATGCTATGGATGGATGGATGTTAAATGAACAACAGTGGAGCTACAAAAGTACATTTACCTTATAACACATATGTTACAATGTACAATGTATTGTAAACACAGAATATTTCATTGCATCATGCATTCACATATATACTTATAACACTGTAGATCTCTGAAAATGTAGTTTGATCTTACCTTTCATACACAGTCAAATCAATATGGCATGCAGTGAGTCAATATGACTTTCAATGTAGAGGTGTGGCAATAACAAAATTTTCAAGATGGCTGCCATGGTGGCAATATTGGATGTCAGATCAACAGTATTTCATTCAGTACCAATTAGACATCATAAGAAGTCTTCTGGTGAAAACCCAATGCCAATATGTCTTTATGTCCATTTAGGAATAATGCTAACAAGACTTTCATGATGGTTGATGTGGAGGCCATACTGGATGTCAAATTGGCACCATTTTCATATAGGACCAACTAAGCAAGATGAAGTCTTTTAGTGAAAACTCTAAGTTGATATATTTAGGTGGAGTAGTGATTACAAGGTTTTCAAGATGGTGACTGTAGTGGCCATATTGGATGCCCGAGCGGCACTGTTTACCTACCTACCTATATACATTAGCATTAATTAGACAAAAAAATGAGATGAAATTCTGAGTATGAAGTGGAGGATCCAAACATTATGCCAGATATGTTATGTTTTGCTTTATGCTTTTTTAAAACATAAAAGAGGTTGTTTAAACAATGAAGTTACCATTAGAATCACACTCAAACCAAGGACTAGTTTGTTAGATCTCGACATTTTTGCTTTCTTCTGCAGTCTCAGCCATGAAAATTTTGGTCTGACCGTTGATGTAAATGCCTTCAAGCTTGTATGGGTATTTCTGAATGTCTGAATGAAATTTTGTACTGTATTCTGATATAAGGAAATATGCCAGTGCATTATTATTTGGGTATAAGATCAGACAGTGTAAACAAAAAAAAAGTGTGAGATCTTATGAGTGGCAGTATTGGTTATGTATTGGAGGATCGGTTGTGGTTTGAGGGACTACAGTCTGGCATATAACTTCTATTGGCTATAATATAAATCTTTATTTGAAAACAAAGAAACCATTTACAACTCTTTTTTTAGTAAGTTAATCTATAGTGCTGTCACTGGTCACTTAGCTTCATGTTCTTGACAAATTCTATTTACGAATTCAAAAGGATTTCAACTCTTGTGACTGTCAAACAATACATGTCATGACCCTAACAGTCAATCTCATACCCATCTTCATCATGATGTGCACATTTCTTTCTTTGGATGACCATTACCAAAAAAAGTTAACAGAAAATTGACAAATTTGCAAAATAAAAATGACTACATAAAATCTGCAGTTATTAAACTGTATTGAAGGTATTCATACTTATTATATACAACTGAAGGTATATGCCATACTCCAATTCCTAACCACAACTGATTCCTCCCATTAATCCTGTTACTCCTAACATCTCACATTTTCTTCATTGCCTTCACTATCTGAACTTATACTGGATCATTAATCCACTGGCATATTTCCTTGTATCCATATACAGTACAAAATATATCTGGACATTCAGAAATCCCCATATGGCATCCAAATATAAGCCTGAGGGCTTTTATATGATTGGTCAGAGCAAAGTTTCCATGGCACAAACCACAGAAGAAAGCAAAAATATATGATGAACCAGACCTTGGTTTCAGTGTAATTTGATGGGAAACATATATTATGGGAAACTCAATTCCTCGATTTTGTAAACAAACTCTTTTATGCTTCAAAAATGTGTAAAATAAAATGCTACATCATATAAAATATTTCAGTGAATACCCCATTTTGAAATAACCATCCATTCAGGAGGTGTATTAATAAAAAGATTTTCAAGATGGCCACTGTAGCAGCAATATTTGATGTCTGAGTATCATAATTTTCAATTAGGACTAGACACAACTAGACACATGGAAAAATTTGTGTATAAAGTGTCATGGCTACCTCCAAGTAGTTGAGGAGGATTAGTGATGAGAAAATTGTGCTAATGGTGGAACAGACAATTGATGCTGGACAATAGGTGATCGCATAAGCTTTTCTTATCTATGACCACCAGAGCTAAAAAAAAAAACTATTTCCAAGACTGGAGAAACTTGGTCTAAGAGCATGCTAATGGACCCCCCACACACACACACACACACACTATTTATGAAGATTTTGCAGTGTATGAAATTGCTTATCTTTGTTAGTAATTATATTGTGCAGTTTTGTTCTTATTTGAGCAACGGTTCTATCACTGAAGCTACTATCTGCTGCTGCCAAAAGTTTCTCTGCTGGTGGTAGTTTGCAGCCTTTGATGTACTTTCCAAAGTGCGATAACAACAATTCATGCTCTTTTGGTGTCCATCGTCTCTTTGGTCCAGTTCTTACCCCTTCTGAAAAACGAAAATGTTGTCGAAGAAATTTAGTTTTCAATTTTCTTCATGACCTTGGTATATTCTGGTAAATATGAGGCTAAAGTCAATAAATACATGTTCAAGTTATTTCTTGTCATAAGCTTAAGCATGCTTCTTGCCAAACTTCAAGCACTCTCTAGTTTGATTGGTAGTGATGGCTTTCCTGACTTTAAGGTATTTTTAAAGATGCCAAAGAAAATTTAATGTGGCTATGTATGTTGGAAAATAAGCACAAACATACTGAACATTTACTTGCCCAAATGGAAAATATATTATAAATGTGCCACTTCACCAATGAATGCTGAAGTGATGACATTTATTTGATGTCAGTATAATCATAAATCAATCTGAAAACTGATCCTTTTTTATACCAAACAAGAACTTAGTTAGACCCTCATCAAAATTATTCTAACTCCCTTCTCATACAGTTTCTTGAATCATTATTAAGAACAAATGGTTCCTTTTGGACAGAAAACTCCTTATCTTTCCCATGTAATCTTTTTTTTAACACAAGCATATAAAAATGCCATTCAAAATTGACACATAATGACAATATGTTTGACACAGCATACTATTGCATTGGGTAAATAGGAGTAAATATTTATCCCCCTAATACAAGGAGAAAACTACTAGTCTGTTTTAAATTTTAAAAAATGATAAGTGAGTAAGTTACACCTTCATTGACTATTAATGTACTATAATAATGGACATTTATTTGTTGGTGTTTGCTATCTGTATTATGTCACAAAATAAGGCAAAACTTCTTATTCCAGTATATTAGATGAACTTTGTGTTTGTACTAAGTTATCAATTTGGTTAATATAATCCACAATAATGGTAATTTATACAAAACCAAATGCCATGCTATGATGTGGTTTTGCATATCGCATATCCATCTTAAACAACTTTTATTCCTTAAGTAAGGGGACAAGTCTCAACACGAGATCCAGTTGGATAATATTTGCTACATTGCACTGGTTGAATAAAATGTAAAATGTTTGCTACTTTGTACAAAATTTGATGTGCTATATCAATTGATTTCTGCTAAATTGCACAGATATCAATCTTTATTGGCAAAGTCACAATTTTCAAAATACTGAAGGTGGCTAGGCACCCCAAGTGATGTTTATCCATTATCCTTACGACAGAGCAAACATATAAGGAATATTACAATACAATCTTATTGAACTCAAAATCTTACTCCAAGATATTCTGACCAATAAAAAAGATAGATTTGTCAACTTCAAACCCTAGAGTTACTTACTTGAAATGCCAAGAAAAGTGTTATCAAAGAGAGGCTGGTCTCTAAATACTTCATATAGTTTGACTTTTACCAGATTTGCACAAGACAAGATGTACAACCAATTGTATGGGTCAGTGTTACACCTAGTTTCGAAACATGACTTCTGAACAATTTTAAAGATGAATATGTGTTAAAAATATGTTTCTCTTTATGTATGGTATAGAGAACATGACTTAATATTAAATTCACCATCTCTTCCAGACAAACTTACTAAACTCCACAGTCCTGCTGTGATGCTGAGGTTTTAAATCCTGCTGATCAACCTCATGATTTTACTCTTCTATTGTAGACTTCTCTCTTGGAATGTATAGAATCTTACTATAACTGGCATTTGAGTCATTCTCAAGTCCAGATTTATATAAGTTAATGTGTCTGCAATAACAATCAGGCATGAGTACCAAAAATCTTTTATGCACTTAGTTAATACTTATGTTTTGGAACTAGTTCTAAAGAACAAACTGGGAATATGGATGAATAATCAGACTTGCTCAAAATTAACCCTCAAGAAAAGCACATTTCCCTGTTACAAAAAAACATTATTTGCAAAGCATACTGTTGTAATGTATGAAAGATCACTTGGTACAATAAAATGTGTTGTTTTTTTTTTCTCTCTCTCTCTCTCTCTCTCTCTCTCTCTCTCTCTCTCTCTCTCTCTCTGTGGGAATAAATCATGCAAGAAGAAAATGAACAGTTTATTCCCAATAAAAGTTTTGCAGATAATATGCACTTTAATTAATGACGTTCTACTTGCTTGAGGAAAGGCTCATGACTGAAAGACACCATCTTTTAAAATCACTTTAATTTTTAAGGATAATTCAATCAGTGTGACAGAATGTAAGCAATAGTGATGGAAATAAGACAAGTGTATCTGTAGGAATTATATGGTATATTATTCCTCTAAACTGTCTATGTAATCAGTTGTCTCAAAATGAGCTAAATAAGGGAAATTTAATCTTTTTAGTATTAAGGAAATTTTATAGTCATAAAACAACACCTAGCAAAAATATAAACATTAGATTTATGATTAAAATTGAATGATATTATATCTTGTTATCACCAAGCAGAAGACAAAACCAATTCAATCCACAACTTGAAGAGAAAAGTCAATAATGAAAGTGTCATTTTACATGAATCCTGACACTTTAGAGATTTACATTCATTAGAATACCATGAGTATCATGCCTTACAATACACATAAACCAAGAATGGGTGGTACAGGAGGAAGCATGATTTTTCTACTATAAGTCTTTCCTCGTTTAATTACAATCATCACCTAACCTGTTCTGTTTGAATATCCTCATCTGCAGATTCATCAGGCTCTGGCTTTGGCAGCTCTACAATCATATAAAACAATAATGCTGGTTGGTTTATATGTTAAACACATTATTGACAATATCATGCCAAAGAAATGGGAGCTAAGTGCTTTCCCCAAGGACACACTCAGGTAGCTGACCAGTGTTGACCTTGGTGGGTATTTAACCTGCAACCTTTGTATTAAGAGCCACAGGCTCTACCAACTGAGCTGCTGCATCTACCCAAAGTAATAATGCAAGACATTCTTTAGGAACAAGTGTCTCATTGCTTTAGAGGATAAGGGGTATTAAAACACAAGACCTTTGATTTCTGTATATGTACACTCCCAAGACCCAAATATGACTGTATTATGGATAAATGAAAAACAAATTGTTGTTCTGATGCTACTTTGATGGAAAATGGAAAAAGGATTTAGAATTGTAAAAGTATTGAGGAGACAGCATTCTAAAATTTATTAAATAATGATTTGTAATTAGAGGTGAACTTGCAAATCACCTGACCATTGCCTGCGTGTGAAATTACATTTCAATGACAGTGGTCAAGCAACCTGTATGAAACTGGATTATTCTGCTTAACAAGGACATTCATTTAGACCAATGGTAAAAAGGAGCATAACTGTAAATTAAATGTGACTTAGTGTTTCAGTGAAAATAGAGCTTGAGCTATTTAAACATAAAATTAAGTGGTTGGTAATAAAGCATGATAAAATCAAATCAATCTTGCTTGAAATTTCACACTTTGGCACAATTTTATTAAGTCATGCTTTAAGCAAAGAATATTATGATCTTACTATATATTTTCGACTGTTTTTATTTCTGAAACACTTAGGTTTATTTGATTGTGTTCCAAGTTCTGATATAATATTGGATGTTTGTCAAAATAAGATACTATACAAAATATATACTTTCTCCTGATGATAAACTTTAATATTATAAGAATAATCATTGTTTGGATATTAATAGAAAACATCTACTTGGCAAGCAATGAAAAAGTCTTTAAATTTGCACAGGTATTGCTAGTAAATATTATTTATTCAATTATGGCGTGCACAAATTACATTCTAAATCAATATCACTTAGCTGTTTGCCTGTCCATCTATTGACCAAACCGTTTTCTACAGCACAGAGCAGACGAGAAACCTACAAATTTAGAGGAAAAATAAAAGATGCTCCTTAAAGATAAATAAATATAAGTAAAATTCTAGATTGGTTTACATCAATCTGTGGTGAAGTTGCTGGTAAGATATTTGTCAGACTGTTGAATATGAACTAGTATTGACTGAAGCACTTTTATTGTCTCATCTAAGACAAATGTTGCTAAAGTTTCATTTATATACATGTATCATAATGTAAAATGCAGTCAATCAAATTCAAGCTAATATGAGACAGAGACCTCTGAAAGTAACCCATGAGACTTTTTTGTTTGAGGCTTAACCTCTTCATCATCAAGATGTTACATGTCTACTAATTAAGATCTTCACACAATCTTATGATGACCCATTAATGGATATATTATATCTAGCACTGTCAAGAACTTTGTATCAATAAACATCAGAAAAATTAAACAATTAATATTGTCACTTGAACCTTTAAAATTTTGTTAACAAATAATTGGTATCTGCTGTGTGCCCTGGTTAACGTTTGGTTTAAATATAATGTCACAATAAAAACTATTAGAATTCACAAGAAACTGAAACAAATGTACTAGTATAACATTGATGTTTGGCATCTTATTTATCATATAATTTACACAAACTTTTCTGGAAAATATCTGAAATAGTGTGCATACTTTCATAATGATCCACCAATACAAAAATGTGATGAAACCCTCTGATAATATTCTAATTAAATGTTCTTACTGGAAACAATGATAATTTACATCTATATCTTGCTGTTTGTTTCTTGTAGTTGGAATATATTTTTATCAACAGTCATCATTACCTACAATATTTAAGCATACAGTCTTTTCCAGAATATATTGGAACATTGAAATGTTGAAAACATTTTTAAGAAAGGCAAGCAAAAATACTTTCACTCACTACAAAACCAAAATTACTCCTACCTTTGATAGTTCAAGTGTCTGACTGGACAGCCTATAATATTCCTTATGTGTTTTCACGTCATGACCAAGGTGGGTTGCCAACATTTGGAGTTCTTGCCCTTTCATGTCCATCACCTACAATAATAAAACCTTGAATCTTAATTTTCTAAGTAAAAATTTTCTTTTGTGCTTTTAAAATCTGAGTATATATGTGTTAGATATCCTAAATGAAATACCCCATTATGAAGATTAGGATAACGTGTACTTGATTTATCCAAATTTCAATCTTCTGGTTGCCTCTTCCTACATACATGGTTCGAATGAATTCAAAACATGAAAGTCAGTCACCTTATTTTATGGTTATTTTTTTAAAGGGAGTGGATGTTGTCAGTAATTTTTCCCTTTTACTGACAGAAATGAGTGCCTGCACTTGCTAAGGCTGTCTCTGGTTAATTCTCAATTTAAAGAATAAAAAGGCAAATTACTAGTAACTATTGATGACTGCTGAAGATTAAAGTTACGTGTATTGGGTATGTATAATTGTGTATTGATTCTTCACCTCTTATATCAATATGTTGATAAATATGGCAAAATTATCAATACACCAATATATTGATGAATCACTTGACCTCTGGTAAAAAGTAATGAATTTATTAGATGTGACATATTTGACAGAGAAAGGACTAGGGACTATCACTGTCATTGCCTCAGAAAATGTCACCAAAAAAATTTCTTTATTTTAAAAACTTTTTTATTTATTTTGTATAGACATACCTTTGTCTTTAATAATACGTCATAATTTTCATATTTATCGCGTGCGATGACGTCATCGGCAGCCGCGCGTGAGGTGTAAAATGCGAAAAATGTGAAAAATTCGTCTGATTATAATGTATTTATACAAATTTTACTATTCCCGCAGTCATGAAACAACGGAAAACTTTCAATACATTTCCCTTATTAGATAAATTGTAATCTCAGCAAATTGTATGTTGTTTCACTCATGTGGGATACGGTAATTTTAATGAAAATGGTTAGATTACATGGGAGGCAACAGTGACGCTTTTATCGCAGTAGCAGTTTACAAGGTATGTAAATTTCATTTTACAAATATTATGCCACAATAAATGAGTAAAGTTTGAAATTAAATGCAGTTATACTTTATCAGACACACATATTCTTTAGAAATAAAGGAAAATCTTCACAGTTTAAATATTTCCAGGCGGTGTTGATTTGCAGACGACGTGTTTTATGACGATGTTGACAATCCAGCTTGGTTTATAACATATTTGTATCAGACTGGTATTTTGGACAAATATTTCTCTATAACAGCATTATATATAGTGCTATGAAATATTGTGAAACTGTTGTTAATTCGTTTTGAAATTTTTGGTAAATAAAATTACAATCTTAGAAAGCGATTGACATACATATGCATAGAGGGTCTGAAGCAGTTTCCGTATGGAACCAGTCAGGCCTACCTCACGTTCATCACTTATTGAACACTCAATGTAGTACAATTTGAATTGGCAGAATAAATAATTAACATTCAATATAAGGTACATTTTGTCTCAGCAATTAAAAAAAATAATCCATGAGAATTAACGATCGTGCGGTAACTGGTGCCAGATTCTCTAGGGGACTCTAGTTCCAAACTCACTACGTTTATAACTGGAAGGGTTAGTGAGGAAAAGCGCTATGAATATATGATTTATATTGATTTGCAAACAAGTACAAAACCATATCTTATATAAACAGTGTGCTAAAGACCAGAAGCATTTAGTAGAAAGAAAATACTTGTGGCTGCAACAGAGTACAAGAAGATTTATATAGCTATTATAAATACATTTTATTCACACATAGTTTCGTGGTCCACTGGTTCGATTTCCAACCTGGGTTCGATTCCCAGTAAAATAGGATATTTTTTTTCTTCTGATTTCAGCTTAGTAAAGATAGTAATCAGTAATAAATTTATTTTCCAGAATGATATGAAAAAATCTTAATGGTCACCAATTATTTGGTTTTTAAAAAAATTGTAATACTAAGTTAAGATATTAACATGTAATAATTGTATTTTCCTGATGATTATAAAACAATCTCAATAGTCACCACTGATTTTTTTATTTTTGTAAAAAAAAAAAAAAAGACTAATTGTACATAGTATCATACATATTGTCGTTATATGTTTTATTCTTCAGCATTTAATTTGAAGATGTAGTGACAAAGATTACTAGTAAGGAGATTATGTGATGCACGAAAAGATGGCTGACTCTAAAAGCAGGTACTTGAAGAAGAAAGTTCATTATTTGTTATGTCAAAAATTAATTGCCTCATGGGTAAAATATTTTTAAAAATTACATCTTGTTGCAAGGACATGTGCTAGAAAAAAGTATATAGACTGAAATGCAGTCTCGAAATGTATTTCATATCACTAACTAATTATTTAACTGAATATTTAAATGAATAAATAACATCTAGGACTCAAATATGAATTGAATAAGAAAAAAATCACTAATTACAAAAAACTACATGTTCCGTCCTTTAGCTTTAAATACAGCATGTTCACAATCAGACTACAGGTCATGAACAGCATAATTATATTACATTTTGAGGCTGATATTTGCTGATTAGTTGTCTATAGATTCCTAAAACTTTTAATCATGGACATTACAGCACTTTATAGCATAAGTTTACTTCATAACATTGATTTTTGTACAGTGCTTTATACAGCACTAATTTCTAACCTAACATATATTTCATATCAAGAATTCTGTACATTGAATAGTATCTTTTGTATGTATAGTTACCGTCATCGAGACCGGATTAAGGCGGGACCTGTATAAATTTCAAAAAGCCCCCCCCCTCCCCCCTCCTCCACCCTTCCCTGAAAAAAATATTCAAAAATAAGATAAAAGATTTATTTTAAAATGCCATTTCACTGCATTGCGAGGTACTCGCTAGGCAGGGGCCCAGGGTCAACTGCTCAATTTCCTCCGCCTTTTGTCCGGCCTTGACCATCATATCGTGCACCACCAGTAGTACTAACATTTGGTCATTTTTCTTCAGATTATATGAGCCCAGAAATTACCCATGTAGTGTCTGCTCAAAACGAAATATGTTGGCTTTGAACACATAGACAGAGGATCTGTAATCTCTCAACATACTAGAAGCCTGGCGCAGACCGTTTTTGGTGGAAATAACATTCCAGCAATTTTACTCATAGATGGTACCTACATATACATACAGAAAAGTTCACAGTTTCATTTCCAACGTCGATCATTTAGTCTTCACAAACGACGTCCACTTGTGAACCAATGATGGTCGTTAGTACAACCGGCTGCGTTGTCAGTGTTATTGGTCCATACTTATGTGATGGTAAAAATAACGATGCCAGCATATTAAAACATGCCCTCATCAGCAATATTGAAAAAATGAGAGAATGGCTGCAAGAAGATGATGTTTTTATTGTGAATCGAGGATTAAGAGACTCAATCGACCTACTTGAACATAGCAGCCGTCATCTGGTACCTTGGATATGCACGTCATCAAAATACACCTTTTAATTCGATGTCTGACTGGAGTTCTAATTTGAATGATGCGCAAGACCTTCCTGAACTTAGAATAATAACTATATGGATAATTTAATAGTATAGTATTGCGTTGTACATTCCAGTCAAGTTATATACTGTATGTATTCTAGTTATATATGTGTACATAATTAGTTCTCTTAAACATACAGTGACGATGTACAACATTTAGATTTTTTGTGACGATAATCGTATGGATAAATACTCACATATGTGCTATGATATTAGCTCATTTGTATTGAAATTGTTATCAACAAAGGGCCTGATGTCAATATTCTTCTTACCATACATTACGCATGTAAAAGTCACACCATATGTTTGCTTTAAGGGGAAATGGTAGATAATGTTTGAAAATCTGCTGAAGCGACATTCCCCAAACCCGAAACCAATTTGAAACTAATAATATTGCGAGCGTGTCCTTTGTTGATCATTACTTCGTAAAATGATTTTCTTTCTCTCTAATTCATCCAAATTGTCCATTGTGGATAGTTAAGTTTTCGTTTAAGTACTGGCATTCTGGAATAAAAGTGTTATTGAATACACTTAGTGATGTGGAAACTAGCTTTGCAAAGATTGTTAACATGCAATGTGTTTAAGTAGCTGGTTTTTTTAATCGTAATTTTGTTTTCTCAAATACATACTCTACACTTTACTGTGCCAACTCTCAAAGTCAATTGTGAATTGGTTCTGTATAAAGTCGCATGTGCTAGCTAACATCGTGATACGATTGCATGATGAACAACATCTTAGGTGAATCATTATTCGGATAACCGATTTCTCTGTTTGCAATTAACAAATGACAATTTCTATTCTTCTGCTTCTCCTTCTTAACACAGTGTATGTCTTTATCAAAGTGTATGTCTTATCACAGTGTATGTATATATCACTGTGTATGTCAATATATCACAGTGTATGTCTTTATCACAGTGTATGTCTTTATCACAGTGTATGTCTTTATTACAGTGTATGTCTATATATCAGTGTATGTATTTATCACAGTGTATGTCTATATCACAGTGTATGACTTAATCACAGTGTGTGTCTTTATCACAGTGTATGTCTATATTACAGCGTATCTTTCACTTCAATGATTTTCTATAGGGTTAATGTCAATTAAAAAAATTAAGTTTTGGAGCATATTAAAATGATTTTTCCTCCAGTGATGATAATGTTATATACACGTAGTACTTTACAGCATCTTAAAGTAAGTGTGTTTTGTAAAGATACACAGAAAACATATAGCGATCAATTTGGGGTACAAAAAATAAGTAAAAATAAAATAATAAAGCAGTTAAGTTGAATATATATTTTTTCTCATGAATGTTTTGTTGATATTTGAAGAAGTCTTTTGTCAAAGTTCTTTAGTACCCTTTGATTTGCACACACACACACACACACACACACACACACACACATATATATATATATATATATATATATATATATATATATATATATATATATATATATATATAATCAGCAAGTCTTGAAAAATTAAAATGTGCATGCAACGTCATTATAAAAACGATAACGTCATGGAACCAGAAGTAACGTCATTTTATGTAGGTAAACTTTTGGTGCCTCCAGCATACATAATTTGATTAAATTCAACAACATTTTTATTATTCTGAACAAAATGCATCCTAAACAGTCTTTATACAAAACTTACAGCCTTTTGGTGGTTGGGCCAAATTTGACCCTTGTAGTACCTAGTCGATCAGCCTTTCTAATTTTTTGAAATTTATTTAAATGTATTCGGTTCACTAACTTACACGATTTATGACAGACCATGAATTATAGCAACAGTTAAAGAATGAAACTAACGATATATTTTTTATAAGATTGAAGGGAATAGACATGCATAACAGAAAGAAACGTTATCATCGTTATCGGTGAGAGAGAGAGAGAGAGAGAGAGAGAGAGAGAGAGAGAGAGAGAGAGAGAGTATTTTGCTCAATTCTGGATTTGTTTTTCAATAACAAAATATATACACGGTGTCCGGCGTAGCAGATTTGATCAAATGATAATTTTGTGGTCAGGCAATTGAGATTATATCATCTGAGCATGGTTATTTTGTCTTAATTCAATCTTTAAAGTTGTAGAAATCGCCTGATATAATTTTTTTTTTGAAATTCGAAATTAACCGCCGCTAACAAATAAAAAAATAAAAAAATCAGTTTCTTATACAGGTCTATATTTCCTCAAAGTATTATTACTCCATATTTTGGCGATTTTGTAAAACTTTTAAGTAATTTTTAAAACCGTATTTTAGAGATTCTTCACTTTTACTTTTCAAAAAACATTATTTCGTATTTGAACAGGGAATCATTTAAGCAATAAAAAACAGGACGCCCAGTTGTTTATATGATTATAAGAATTCAATTGAGAAAGTTTAATAGTATGGGAATGGCCCATTCTCAGAAATCAAAATAAAAAAATAACTACAGGTCTTTGAGCTTTTCTGGACCATAGTGAAATTTAAAAACAAACCAATGCGGTAAAAGCAAATTGATTCATAATTTATGTTTACAACCGAATTTTCATAAGAAAAATGTACTCAGTGGATAACAATCGCACTGACTTAGATGAACTTCTCTATACCACAACCAGTTAAAATCTGAATAGCCCAGAATCAATTTTATAGACCTCTTTCATAGAAAAAAATATGAATGTTCTATTTATTGTTTTTCAAAATCATCTGTAACATTTGTAGAGTGGAGAAAAGACTAAAACTTGGTATACAAAGTATAAAAAGATGTTACGCAATTGTGTTAAAAAGCAAATTCATCTTAACTATATTACTTACGGTTGCATTGACTAATTTTATTGAAAGAAATAAATTTGCACGAAATGAAGAGGATAAAATTTCGATCGGAAAGTTTAACATTTGCCTTATCGTTATCCAATAAAATCTATTTGATGAAAATTAATTTAAACAATGGTCTTTCTGAATCAAAGTGAAATAAAGAAATTTTAATTACTCTTGCATGCTTTTCAAAAAGTGTGAGAATGACAATTCAGTATTTATTTTCGTATTTTTTTGAAAAGGCTAAAGGGGACAAAAGCCTACAAGGATTGTACAAAAAATAACGAATGAGTAATCAATATTTTTTATTACTTTGAATGGTTTGTTCTGAGATCATTTTTGCTCAAGAGTCAATGAGAGTTATCATCGAATTTTACAACATTTGCATTGAGAAAGAAAAAATAAGTAACTAATTTTGTAAATTCTTTGTTTGACTTTAGGTATTTTAATATTTTTTCAACGTTTTTATATCTCATTCAGGGATATGACCTTTTTTCGTTCACCTTTAGCAATGTTATCTCTTGTCAATTACTGTTAGAAATATTTAACAATTCACTAAGTAAGATTTCAAATCCATTATTTAGAACAAACAGTTATATGTTACGGAATGTATATGTTCAATTTGTGTTCTGGGATAATTGCTTATAAATCGATTTGACTCAGTTTTAGTCTTTTCTTTGATGATTTCCAAAAGTTTTGGTTAAACGAAGTTTTGCTGATTGTTATCAGCTCTGCTGATAGCTGAGCCAGCCGGTGCTGTTAAATTCTTCTTCTCTGTTACTCATTCGATTTCTTCAACTTTTTTGTATTGACCTGTAATTTTTGATCCATAGATTCTTAACTCCTATTCATGTTGTGGACAAAATGTTTATTACTGTAAAAAAAACCCCAAAAAAACACGTGGATAACCTGTGTTCTGTTTCATCGTGCACCTAAGATGCAACGTACCGATTTTGACACCATGGCTCTGCAGCAGTGCTTGTCCCTTTAGAACAAGGCCATTTTCTGTCATAGTTATGTTCTTCATAGTTTACATTTTGGATTGAAACTCATTCTTTACAGCTTCTGCTTCATCGAATAATTAAATGCCCTCACCCCCTCCTTTCAAATATTGATAATTGGTATTCTGGTTTTCCGTGAGCACGTCTTCACCCTTAAAATTTTTTTGTTTGCTACTTTTCTCTCTTTTTTCTCAACCGGTCGGATTTTTATATTTTTGTCATTGTCAATTCTTTTTGTGCCAGTGTTAGTTAACACTTTCCGTCGATTTAATTATATTGTTACACATATCCCGCGCTACCATGTTGATCAATATTTACTTGCCTAATGTTTTTGCAAACATAATATTTTACTACTGATTAACTTATTCGTACCAATATTTTTCAAATTTCCTTCTATCAGTTATTTCTCTGTTTTATTTGTAATATTTTACAACTAACTGCAAATTTGGTGCAAGTTGTCTCTGACACATTGTTGCAGTCTGTTGTGACACCACCTCAAATAGAGATGATACCATTTATTTCTGTAGAATAATTTCAGTTACTATTAGATGTTAGATGAAATTTCACGAAAATAATTGTGTTTTACAAAATTGTAGATCTACACAGAGCTGAGCGTGTATTTTATTTTTTATTTCATCCACGTTTTGAAAAAAGACCTCCTATATCAATTGATTCTGCTTAATTTTGTGATAATTCTTTGTGATTGAAGGTTTTATTTAGATCAAATACATATTTTATTATTTCCACGTACCGCACAGTTTTATGGACGTCTTTACATTGTTCATGGTAAGAAGTTTGTCAAGGAAATATGTGTAATTGAATGTGTATTTGGCACGACTGCTATACCTTCTCTAAGTGAAATTTGAAAGGAGTTTTAAAGCTGTCATGATTTCATCAACATTAATGTGACTTTCATAACCCTTTATTTTGTTCAAATTATCATAGACTAACTTGTAGTCTTTATTATTTTATTTTTTAGCATATTTGAGATGTAGTTTGAATCAGCCTTATATTTTTTTAAATGTTATCTTGCTTTATTTCTTCCGTATTGTCATTAGTTATATGTGACGCTCTGGGTACCAAAATGACCCTCTGGGTACAAGGGGAATTTAACATTAGTCCATTGATGTAACATTAGTATGACCCTCTGGGTACAAGAGAAATTTAACATTAGTTCATATGCCTATGATGGTTATGAGAATGGTTTTTAAAATGATTTCTGGATACAAGGGGAATTGTAATGTTAAAAATGTTTATAGGAATAACATGATGGGACTGTATGGGTACAAGGGGGAATATAATGTTAAAACTCCACCTAATATTAATACGCCGTTTCGACTGACCAACACCCAGTCATCTACTGACCAACACCCATACTTACTAACCAACACGCCTTTTGAATGACCGACATCCACACTTTCTGACCAACGAATAGGGTCGGAATATACACACACTATACACACAAACACACATATATACTATCACACAAATGTTATGATGTGAAAGAAGGGAAATAAAATATAAGTGACACCCCTTATAAACAAAACTAAAACTTCCCTTTCGACCCTTATCACCCTATAACTTCCCTACCATCCCCTTACAAACAAAACTAAAATACCTCTACCATCCTTATAATCCCTATAACCCTATTTGTGATGTGAAAGGTGAAAAAGGATGTACACACACTATGCACAAACATATTTTTATGCTGTCACACACAAGTGTGTAAGAGTGCTCATGCTTTCTCTCTCTCTCTCTCTCTCTCTCACACACGCACACACACACACATGGTAGGAGTGCTCGCATTGTTATGTACATTGAATTTATTATATGTATCCATGAGGTAAGTTGTACTTTAGTCATTTTGTAAATAACATATTTACTGCATTTGAGTTCAAGGTCAGTTTTGTTTACATAGCATTTAACAATTAGATTGGAATTTTCCATATCTTGTTTTGAGAAAAGTCACGTACGCACCGGAAATTTCCATTTGAGTTACTCATATTCTAGAATATTCTCTCAGGTGTTTTATCCTTATATTTATACAGGTTTGGTATACAAGATTTCATTCCTATACTAAACTTTATATTATTAAGATCAGTCTATTAAGGAATTTATTTTAGCAATCAGATGTTACAGCTGTGAAAACCGGAGCAAATTCAGAGAGAGGAATTATTTATTTGAAATATTCATTGGAATTACTAAAAGTGCTCATTCTCATATTGGACTAATACTTGACTTTGCGATTTATGTGAATTTATTCAAAGATATTATGGATTACATCATTCAGGCATATCAGAACATTCAAGACTACTGACATATCAGGACATTCAAGGCTACTGGAATTCATTCGGAGCATTCTATATTTAGGACTTGTGATTAGGACACTTAGGATTATTGGATTATTTGGATTTTAATTCACGTTACTGTAAGTGTCTTTTGAATTTTCATCTTAATTGTCTACAAATAAATTGCTTCTTGATTTTACTCACATTGTAGGTTTCACTTTCTTTCTGTTACATTATTTTAAGACCTAGAGTCGTAACAATGCTCACACACACAAACACATACACTATGCACAGAAATATCCATGGGGGATTTAAGTTTTAGTTTTGCAAGATATACACGGATATGAAACACACAATATTTTGGAAATGAGTGAGTCGAGTAGTATCTCTTTTCCGTTAGTTTTGGCCACACTCATCTTAGTGTCCACACTTCCCGGGCCGTGCTCCAAAAGCACCACCTCTACTTCTCCGTTCGTTTTCTCCACAAGAATTGACGGAGACAGAGGGATTAAAACTATGCTTGTCTGCCTCCATCTCCCAGTCCTCAGCTTGAGGGATCATGAGTTGTTCTGGTTGTTGTTCCTGCTGCTCTTAGTGTCATTCTTGTTATTATTATTCCCTTTGCCTCCTCCTCTCCTGTACCCTCATCCATCTTTCATTGAGGCGCGGAAATTTTCTCTCCCTCCTCTCTTGCGTCCGCGCCTGCTTCTCTTCCGCCCATACCCTATTTATCTTCTCTGTGTCTTCCTCCAACACTTCTCGGATCAATTGTTTTGCCTTTCTAAAGGCTACCATCACCCTCTTCAGTTGCCTTCGATACGGATAGCATTCCATTATTCCACCGGCATAAGAAGAGCTCCACTCTGTTTAGCAAGCACATGGCTTCAATCAACTTCCCGACTTGCACTGGCTGTGTCATTCTTGATATCTTTCTCGAGACGACGATGGATGGCACGACCGACTTTATATGCTAGAGACGATGACGACAAGGAAAACATTTCCCATATTCGGTACGCGGACGTGAAAGAAAACAGGTACGTAGAAAAATTCAAAGATCGACAGGGAGAAAGGAGAAGACTATGTCAAAAGACACGACAACAACATCAACCCCCTCCCCCAACCAACCAAACAAACAGCATCATTTTTTTCAACATCAACAAAATTTAATAAGCCCTGCTCACTCAAAAGTCAACAAAGAATGAAGAGGAAGGATTAGGACTAGTCCGATTATCTTCATGTACAACTGCCAAATACCCAAACAAAACACTGTTAAAAAGAACGTATTTATAATGTTGACAAAGTTGAGAAGTAAGACTTGACTTTCAATGATCTATTACATCGTCATTTTACCATCGATGGACACTACGTTTTTGAACTAAAGAAAACAGATATCCATAATGATCACTAAATCACATTTCTATTTTTGGCATCGTTTCTAGAGAAATCACGTCCAAAACAAGTCAGTAAATGTTCTATTGGGAACCCAAGACTGCAATAATGAAGAAAATACACACAGTATTGTCCACACACTCTCGAATCTGATCCTTGTAATTTCACATTATTGAATTGAGTGGATACAGCATTTCTTCTCATAAAGTCTATGATCTCGTCTTTGAGAGGAGGTAATCCATAGGAATAAAATATTCCACGATGTGGTAGTTAGGAAAGTAAACGCCTACTGAATGGGTTTCTGGGTGATGACTGTCGCCCGAGTTAATGACATAAACTCAAACGTATTTAAGTATTTAATGAGGAAGGTTATCTTTAGCACACACCACTGGATTCCAAGGAGCTATGTACGAGATTATAAAGATTTTTCAAGTAAGTCCATGAACGGGAAGTCTTCTTTTCTCTGTTGCAAGAGAGCTTTGATGCGTTTCTTCTCCAAGGAAGTCAATGGATGTAGGGGATGGTTACTCAAATTTGTATACCACTCTCTCAAGATATTCTCATCCGGGATGAGTGTCCATGCTTCTTGCAGATAGTCTTCCAACTTTCGTTCTTGACGCATCGTCAAACATTTGTCGTGTCGCATATGACGAGGATGATCGATTTGACAACCATAGGAATGTTCTCTGGTCAGGAGTGTGGTTCTTCCAGCCAAGTGGAGAGCAAATCAGGAGATTATGTGTTGTTCTTGTTTTGGCCATCATGACGTCATGGGTCTGTGGCTCCTGTTATGGATGGAAACCATCATCGTTTTCGCCTATGTCTATGGCGTCGTGTTCAAGTTTGTTTTAAACGTCTAGGATCACTTCTCTCAGACTGTTGATTTCCAGAGTATTATTAAATTCTGCATACAACATCACGTTCACTGTGTTCACGAGGGCAGTGTAAACTGAAGTTCCACACGGAGTTGACCTGATTTTATAGGGTGGAAATGTCCCTCGTCGCTGCCTTGATCAGGAGTTAAATCAAATACCCACAAAGCACATCCTCCTGCATAATCGTCGTACGAAATGCCGTGGCTACTGTTGGTTCCTAATTGTCCTGTGGCTTCAGATTCAAGTAAGATCTCGAGTAATTTTCTGGGCAACGTTATGTTCAAACGGCATGGTACACCACATCTGACCGTCTCTGGTGACTTCTATCTAGGACGCCTTTAAGTGTTGGAACTGGAAAGGAGTTTGATCAATAGTTCCCTTGAGGGCAGAATTGTGGACGATGCCAATGAACAAACGTTTAGGCAGTTGACTTTGGAAGACATGATCTTCGACCTTGGATAGGAGTCCAGAGGCAATGATGAAAATTATGAGTTTCATTCGTCACAGCGGATACTTGGCTGTAGTTCTGGTCAGAGTTTGACCGATATCGTTTCCCTCTTGAGGTAGGACTTCCACACAACGAACATATAGTCTGGCTTCTTCGATGATAGTTTTGTACTCGTTAGTATCAGCCATCAAATGGAACACGGTACTACTTCGATTCAGTCTCAGTCGCACATTCACGCCATTCACCAAATTCTTGTCTTGGAACCACATGTCCAATTGTAAACGATCAATCACTTCTAAACTAAAGCCTTGTTTGATTTTCTTTGGCGGTCGTTAAATCCAACATTGTGAGGATCGTCAGCTTCTGTGAAGGTATCCAAGATGTCAGGTTTGCACATCACACAAGCATCGAGGTGTGTGTTCTTGGCTTCTTTTCCGTACATCAAGAGATTTTCGAGGTTAGCTCGGTAAGGGTAAGTGTCCATGCTGCTGCTAACCACTTTGTTGTTCAAGTACAAATCCGCTTTGCTGAACAACGAATGCATGATATTGTTGGCAGTAGCCACTCTGACATCGGCGCCTGGATTGTTGTTGTCCGTTTTGAGAACTTTGACTTTCAGGTTGATTCAATACGAGATGAGGTGGTAAATGAAGACAACGGATGAAATTCTATCCGCTGTGATTCTTGTATCGTCATCATTGTCGCTGGTATTGCAAACAGATCGAGTTCTGTTTTGGAACATTCGCAAGAATCTCAGTGCATCTTTTTTTAATTTTTTTTATATAGTTTTTATAGTTTTTAGTAAACAAAGAGGTCAAAATCTCTGACTGTTATTCTTTTCTCATTCTTTTTCTGGTCATGTCTATGAGGTCTGAAAGGTTTTCGACGTCTCTTTCTGCCTTGTCTTTTGCTGTGGCGTAGAAGAGGAATCAATGCCATCGTCTGGAGTGTGAAGCGAATTTATAGGGGTGTCTCGGCGCGTCATGAGTTATTTTTCTTTCTGAATCAGCACATTTTTTCTGCTTTCATTAAGGCTTGTTTGGGATTTTGCTGGTCGTTGAACACGTTGCGTCAAGGCAGCATCTTTTAAAGCATATAATCAACGAATCACCATAAGTTTCAAGACGGCTATTACCAAGGATTTTGAAGAAGATAGCCAATACAGTTGCTGAGTCAAATAGTCCACAGTTGTTTATCTCATTGTTGCAAAAATCAAATTCCAATCGCTGCTCCAATGACACAATACACCACAAATATATGACAGAAAAAGACCATTTTACCTTAGTAACACGTTCTCCACACCACAAACACTGTGGTTGTTGTTTTTGTAGTTCTTGGAGCGATGAACTCTGAGAAGGGGCTGAATCGGTGTTTAACAGCAAGTTTGTGACGTCTACTTCTTTTTATAGTCCATGACTTGTGAAGCTGCAATCCAAAAATCGAAAGTGGGTGGATATCCTTTCCAACGGACTTTTAACTTCTTGGATACGATGTATAACACTTCTCTCTTTTTTTCTGGTCTTCGATGTTCCAAACAATCGATCAAAAACGGTCACTTCGTTTTGAAATGTCACTTCTTCTGGAGCACATCCGATGCTACGATGTTACGATTGATTTTAAACTTTGATCAAACGTGGTAACACGTCGATGTATTTGAGAGTATGCTGATGTGTAAATCATTTCCAGACACCTTCTTTCAAGGTTCTTTGAAAACATTCCATGACACTGGCTTTAGTTTCAGGATTTTCAGTGGTAAAAAAATGAATGTGTCTTTTTGTCAATTCTTTTTTAAAAGCTTGCTTAAGAAATTCGGTGCTTTTGTCTGTTTGCAATCGCAGCGGATATCGACCACTTTGGTTCAAGACGATTTTTAAAGATCGCATTAACTCTGAGCCTGTTTTAGAGGTCAAATGAACTACCCAAGCCGATTTTGAAAATATATCAATGGCACAAAACAAATATGTGTGACCTCGATTGTACGAAGCTAAACGACAGACATTGGCTAAATCGGCTTGGCTCTGTTGATCGATTCCTGCTACTGTAATATAACTTCTTTGAAATTTTCGTCGCATGGATTTGTGTTACGTGTGCGTCGATTGTTCTTGTAACCATTATCGTACATCTTGCAAACGTAGACTTTTTAGTTTGGGGTTTTGCTGCACGATACAAGTTTTGAATTCCTTTGTAGCCAGCTGCACAAGCAGGATTGTAGTAAATGCTGGCTAAAAGTGCATCCATGTTGCTGCTCAATAAGTCACTTACTGTTCGGTACTCCTCTTAGGTTCTTGTAGTAATTTGGATTGTGATCCTTGACGTACCAAGGAGCAATAGGAGTAGGAAAGAAAGTTTCGGTTTTCACACAAATCATCAGTTCTTTTATCACCTTTTTCTTGATTTGTTTTACTTCTGTCTTCCCCCTTTTATTTTCTTCTGCTAAAGAGGGTGTCTACGTCATCTTTTTGATCCAAGCTTTCATTTCTTCTCGCTTTGGAATAGGGGAAGGTGTCAACAAGGCTGCCACACTGGGAGAAAAAGTGTTTGAGCAGAGTTTTTTAAAAAAAATACTTCTCTTGTTTCTATCTCTTCTTATATGGCCGTGTCTGTCATCGTCTTGGGAACTTCTTCTGCTGCTGCAGCTTTTTGTTTTTCTTCGTTTTTCCTGGCATTCTTGAAATCTCTCAGAGTAGGTTTAGGCGTCTCGTCTAAAGCTTTCTGGTGAAACAGTTGAAGACTTTGCAATAATTATCCGTACTACTGTGGTTTTTTCTTCTTCTGTTTCTGACAAATATGTTTGATCCGTCAACGATTGTAACTCTTGTTGTAAGTTTGACATCTCTGTGAGATTAGGATTAGGAGGTAAGTTTTCTTCTTGTTGGGAGAAGTTGATGTTGAGGGTGAACTTACTATACCTCTATTCAATTTTTGTCAGTCTTTTGGATTTTTGTAGTCGGTTTTGTTTTGTTTGCTACGGTATTATGATCCCATCGTAGAAGCGAACGAATAATGACACCTTCATGATCCACCTCCAAGCGGTTTCAAGATGATTTGTTTCTTGGTTTGAATATCAATTCTTGGATGAACCAGTTGTTTCGAAGCTACTTTACGTTTTTTTTTTTTTTTTAAACATTTTGTTTGATGAGGAATATGAATAATTTCTTGTAGTAACTGACGTGCTGTCAAGCCAAACCATCGTAATACTTCTTTGATACTTTCTTTTAACAACTGTAAAGGAAACGGTGCATTTCTTTCGCGACTGATGGCATACAGTGCACAAATCAATTTGGCAGGAGGATGAGACTGCAAGGAAGTCATGTTGAATACTGTTACAAACTAAAGAAGTGATTAATGTTTTTATGTATTGTTTTAAACAGACAAAAACGAGGGAGGTGACGTGTAAATGACTGGACCGTCTTCTTGATACCAGTTGTAAAACAAATCCTTACAAAATCACAAATAATCTGGAATACTAGGTTTTAAATCGATAGTAAATACGTATGTGGCAACTGAATGGCATCGGCAAGTGCTAGGACATTGTGTACGATGTACTTTCATTTTCCCCCTGGTGTTTGATATATCAGGCATGTTTTAATTTCTTGATTTTCAACTGCACCGTTGTCTCCACATCCGTCACATTGTAAAAGCTCATTATCTCGCAAAAGCTTAGAGTTTTCATGTTCCTTGATACACATAGCTCTCTATTGTGCTTTCTCCGTCTACGGAGGACAGGTGTGTCTTTAATACATCATTTATTTTAATGGCAAAATGTTTTTAGCTGGTTCCAAACTGTTAAATGATTCATATTATCATTTCTATTCCATGATTATATGCTTTTTACCATTCATCCGTTTTGCTTTTAACATCTTTTCAACTTTGTATATGTCATCTTGTTTGTCGTATGGAGATAACCATTGCTCACAAAACATGACTTCTATATCCGCTCCCTTCAGGTCTTCCAGTTTGCAAACAACTGGATCACCTAAAATTACTTGCCTGATTTTAAATATTTCCTTAGTAAAATTATGAATGTAGCCCTTTGCAAAGATTGTTTTATATTTTGAACTTCAATTAACTTGGGTAAAATGTCAAGCGATTTTCTTGTTTCATTTTGAGTGGAAGACTACCACATTCTGGTCTTTAGGAATCCGTTAAACCGTACCAATGCAGATGGTTTTTGTCTGAGTATGTTGAATAGTATTCTATGCTTTCCATTCTAACAAGCCCTCAACGTTTTTGCTGTAAAAAATCTTTTATTTCATAAACTATACTTTTTCATCTCTATTTACAGATTTTCCCAAAGCGTCGTGCATGTCATTTTTTTTTCGTTGTCACTTTTTCAGCCCAATAGTATTTCGAAAATAAACAATACTTCTCACTGTCAAAATGTATTTTTATCCATCATTGTATTTTTCATTAGCTTGCATATCAAATATGTATGCCTGACACTGATCATCCCGGTAAGTGATTAAAGTAACCTCTTTTGTAGGAAACGTTTTTGCTTACTTGTGTAATGTGTATATAGATTGTTAAGTTAACTGTTATTTCAATTGAGCGTATTTTATTTTCTTTTGTAACGTTTAATTTGTCCCCACAATGTATTGCTTTTTTTGTTTGTAAGCAACTGGATTTTCAGGATGACAGTAAAGATTCTTAAATAATGTTCTTTATATTTTGTCTCCAATCGATAGGTGTACATTTGGTACGCCATTTGAAACGGTTTAAAAATTCAAAGAATACTTATGATTGATAATTTGTTTTTATGTGTTATCAACAAGCTAACAGAAAATCTATCCACAGCAGGTACTTTCATTTTCAACAATTTGTAACGTTTCTACAATCTGTTGAAACGGATGAATGATTTAAGATTTAAGTGAAAGTTTACCATTCCTACGATTGATTCTAAAAGAGCTACTTCATACGTTGCGTCACCATATGTTGTTTAAAATCTTTGTTCTGCATACATTCTGTATCTATTTTTGTTGAATTGTAATTGATTGACCATGTAAAATGTATGAGATGTTTAAAGTGTACTGTAAATTTAGCCGAATATAGATATGTGTCTCTGCTCAAATCAAAGACGTTATTTGTTCCTTCCTTATACCGCGCTACCATTTTGATATGAGTTTAGGATGTTATTGTTATAATCATTAAATGTAATTTGTAAATCAGTATATTTTATGAAGCTTTGTAGTATACATTTTTTTATGTCTTAAATATAAAAATCAACAATGTTATTCTTCTCTATGTTATTTTGTAGCAAAAATAGCTTTGAGAGCATTGTTATCCCATCTGAACTTGCAAACATATACACATTATATGTTGATATCGATATTGTTGTTTTCATTTTAAGCTAATGAAATATTTCTATCGGCTCTCTGAAAATTGTTGATTTCAATATAATGTAGCTTTGTACCATTATTTATGATGTGATAAAACAAAAATCAAATTACTGTTGTGTATAGCTAATTGTCTTCATAGTCTGAGTTGTCAGGTATTTTTAATGAGTTTGAACAATTAATTGGTCAATAAATGTTGTCATATCCTACACGAGATGGTAATATACAAAAAATATCAGTGGACCAGAAATGTTGTTACAAGATGGCAACATACAAAATGTCAGTGGTCTAGTGATTTTTAAAAAATTATTTTGATTTTTAATTTTCTCGTATTCTTATAAGGCAATATAATAATATTTTTAATAATGACTGGTCGAAAAGCATCCATTTTCACATTACTAACAACATTTGCCGACAGGAAAAAGTACCCCAAAATGCAACAGATTCTTAAAGGCTGCAATGAAGTTTAATTCATATTAGGACATACTACTCAAAATTGTACATCAGTAACGTTATATAGCCACTTAATTTTTAGATCTGCTGAGTAATTCTTCTGATTCAGCGATATTTTGTTTTCAAAATGTTTGACTTTTGCACATTGGAAATATTTATAGAGTGTGATGCCATTTAGTTGTATATTTTAGTCAAATTTAGTGAATACAGCACATATGATTAAGTTAAATTATAAAGGATGTATATCTCTATTGCTCAAAAATGTGGGTGCCTGAATGGTCTAAAGCGCTCGCATTTTAGGATCACTCACACATCTCATATCTGTCTTCGAGTCTCGACTTGACCAACGTGTATATGTGAGAAAGCTTCCCAGTTTTAAAACTTGAAACTCAGTCACTGACTGGTCCTATAAACAAACTCATAAACTAGAGCCTTGACCAAAACATTTTCCCTACTACAACTCAAGGAAGCCCAGGTTCTCCCGATATACAAGAAAAACTATCCACTTGATAAACAAAACTATCGTCCTGTCAGTATTCTCCCAACTGTATCGAAGCTCTTTGAACAAGCAATCTGGAACCAGATCACTAATTACTTTGACAATATCTTACACCCGTATATCTCTGCTTTCAGAAAGGGTTTCAACTGTCATACAACACTAATTCGACTACTAGAAGACTTGAGCTTAGCCCTAGACAAAAACAAATATGCTGCAGCGAATTTTGATGGATTTATCAAAATCATTTGACTGTTTCCCCAACAAACTCCTCCTCCAGAAACTGGCAGCATATGGGCTTTCAGATTCGGTCGTAAACACTATGGCAGATTACCTCTCAAACTGAAGACAATGTGTCAAAATAGGAAACTCAACTAGTTCATGGGCAAATATCTATAAAGGGGTACATCAGGGATCAATTCTTGGACCCATACTTTTTAATATCTTTATTAATGATATCTTCTTTTTCATAAATGATTCTGATCTATACAACTGTGATAATGACAACGCACTTGCCTACGCTCACCACGACTTTAATATTATGAAATCTACTTTGGGAACAGAGTGCAGTACTTTGATTAGGTGGTTTACCAATAATAAAATGAAAGAGAACCCTATTAAGTTCCAGGCTATTACACTTGGGAAGAAAACCAACGAACAACTTCAGACCTTTTTGCGCCTGTTTTTTTTTTTATAGCAAATTTTAAAAAATCGAAGCCCCCTCACGCACTATTGCCCTTATTCAAAATGGCCTGGATGTTCGCAGTAGAAGATCGTGAACTATCAATATTGCTGTCAAAATTTTCGTTTTGACGAGCCGGCTTTTGATGCGTATACACCCAGTTCAACCACAACCATGGCTGCTACAACCAAAGTTGTCGGTGCACATTTTAGCTAATGAACCTAATAGAACATCTCTAAATAAACGCCGGTAAAAAAGATTACAACTATAGTGGACAAAAGGACATCTGCTATCCCTAATCTGTAAATTCGATACAGTCCTCCTCTGGTTTATGCACTTAGACCGTCCTGGACAGAATTAATTCCGTCTTCTTACGGCCAATTGCGCCGGTTGTTGCTTCCACTGATGACATATCTGTTTGTGTTCAGCATTAGGTCGAAACGAAACGCTAGAGATTCCGAAGATATTTCAAACTATATACACAATCACGTATTTGAATTCCACCCCCATTGGAGTTCCTAGGGAGAAGAGAAACGAAACGCTAGAGATTCCGAAGATATTTCAAACTATATACACAATCACGTATTTGAATTCCACCCCCATTGGAGTTCCTAGGGAGAAGAGAAACGAAACGCTAGAGATTCCGAAGATATTTCAAACTATATACACAATCACATATTTGAATTCCACCCCCACTGGAATTCCTAGGGAGAAGAGAAACGAAACTCTAGAGATTCCGAAGATATTTCAAACTATATACACAATCACGTATTTGAATTCCACCCCCATCGGAGTTCCTAGGGAGAAGAGAAACGAAACTCTAGAGATTCCGAAGATATTTCAAACTATATACACAATCACGTATTTGAATTCCACCCCCATCGGAGTTCCTAGGGAGAAGAGAAACGAAACGCTAGAGATTCCGAAGATATTTCAAACTATATACACAATCACGTATTTGAATTCCACCCCCATCGGAGTTCCTAGGGAGAAGAGAAACGAAACTCTAGAGATTCCGAAGATATTTCAAACTATATACACAATCACGTATTTGAATTCCACCCCCATCGGAGTTCCTAGGGAGAAGAGAAACGAAACGCTAAGAATTCCAGAGATAATTCAAACCTATATATAGCAGTTAACCCCAGAGGATGAAGTGCAGATTACTGCTTGTGTGTATGTAATCATTTTTCACTTAAGACTGCACCACAATTGACGTTCATACTAGAGAACAAATTAATAATGGCTAACAGTTGTCTCCAACTAATTAAGAAAAGACTTCAGTCCGCGTGCGAGCTTGACCACACAGTAGGTTGTAAACCTCTGATCCAGTTTCCAACTCATATAGCACCACGGCTAATAACTCGCGTACGATGCACCTGTTTAATTTTTAACAAAAGCTGTCTCGACTAACCCCAAAATGCCTGTGCAAAAATAAAATATTAATTTTTTTAAAAACCTGTCAGTTTGTATCAACATCTGACCCATTGTAGAAAATATAAAGTAATTTCAACCCATATATTCTCCACAGTGACAGAATGTCTGATTTCTTTGTAATTCATATAGGGAACTCCTCTGGTTTGTGTACAATAATTCCCTACATGTACTGAAATTCAACTGTGTATATATCGAGCAGATAACACAGACAGCGCTGAATTTACTAGGGCCGTACATCCTTTATAAATTGATTATAATGCACAAGTAGCGTAAATGGTGTTGGCCGATTTGAATATGCCCTGTGTTTTCGTCAAAAATCTTTAATATGCTTGCATAATGATTTTAAAATTTAGCGCATGAAAGGCTTAAATATTTACAAAAGTTTTATTACTTAGTAGACAGCCTAAATTATACAGTGTTTAAACCTTATGCACCTAGTCAAGCAAGTCGTTATTTGTAGAATTTAACCAAATCTGACTGAAAGCATCATGGCATATTGGTGTTTTAATTTGATGCAAATGATGCCGATCCGCCGTCAAATATGGTCGCTCTTACTAATTAAAAAAAAAAAAAAAAAAAAAAAAAAAATTTAAATACCTTCTTCTCACAAACTGCTCTACAGAATTCAACACAATTTACAGAACGTGTCCTGGCATATATGGTTTATGCCTATGATGCACTTTCGCCGTCGGATAAGGCCAGACGACCATTACTAAAATAGTGAACGTCTGAGTGATTATTCACTGTTACTTTAGAATTCTTTATACGACGTCTTCTAACAACTGCTGAACAGATTTTCAGCAAATCTGATAAAAAGTATCATGGAATAGTGGGCCTTCAAGTTTATATAAATGATGTCAGTCTGCCATCAAATATGGCCAACATTACTAAAAATATAAAAACCTTTCAACGACTTCTTAAATACCACTCAGCAGAATGTGACTAAATTTGACAGCATTCTGACACTAAGCCTTTCAAGTTTCTACAAATGATGCCGATCCGGAATCATATATGGTGGACCGTTAATAAAAATCGAAATTCATTTAGATTACTTCCTCTAAAAACAATTCAACGCAGTGAGACCAAATGTGACATAAAGCATCCTGGCATAAAGGGCTTTAAATTGTGTCCAATTGATGCCGATCTCCCCTCAAATATGGCTGCTATTTCTAAAAAGTAGAAAGAAAAACACTGTAATAATATGTTTAAATAATCCACTTAACCGAATGTGACCAAATTGGATAGAAAGCATTTAAGATTGAATGTCTTGCAAATTTATACAAATGATGCTAATCCGCTGTCAAATACAGCTGATGTTACTTAAACTAGAAAGATATTAAGTAAACTTTTGTAAAACTGGTCAACAGAAGTTGACAAACTTTCACAGAAAGCATCCTGGTATTTTAATATTGGACAATTTGAAACGCTGTTGTATCAAGCTTGAAACAGTTGTCTGACAAAATATGCAGTCAGCAGCATTGGAAGGAATTGCTACAGAAAACATCTTAGTGGCCCAGATTTCTTAGCCAGCTGCTCTTGAATATGACTATTAGGCAGTTGTAATCCAGGCGAGCGATGTCAGGCCCACTTAGGCCCCTTGTTTGAGATTTAGGGTTGAAACTGAGGCAATGTTAAACCGTTAGTTGTGTAGTTAATAGTCAATGATAATAATGTAAAGACATAAAGTTGGTCAATACAACAATGAATCATTTGAAGAAAGTGTATATCAAGTAAAAGTTTGATTGGCATAGAAGCGACAATATGAAGGGAGAATAAGGGGCTCTGCATTTCTAATATGAAGCACAAAATAAACCAGATGAACAATTGCTGATGCTCTTTAAGTTATTTCAGGGTTCCCGTAGATCATGGAATTGCTAACAAATTAGTTTGATTAATTTGTATATACCTCAGCTGGCAGTAAGGACCAGTGAGATTTTGTTATGGTCGTTCGTCACTCGTCTGTTCACTATTGTTATTTACAACTTCTTCTCACAAATCGCTCGGTGAACATTCTGGCATCAAGGCCTTTCAAATTTGTTGAGAGGATGACGATCTGTCAGTCAATATGGCCGCCGTTATTAAAAGTATAAAAACTTGTAAAGATCTTCTCAAAAACAACTCAACATAATTATCCAAAAGTTGACACAAACAGTTTCACAGAAATGTCTTTCATATTCATACAAATGATGCTGATCAGCCATCAAATATGGCCACCGCTATTAAAACTAGAGAACCTTTAAACCACTTCTCATAAACTGCTAAATAGAATTTAACCAAATTTGACAACAACAACAACAACAACAACAACAACAACAAATTCTTGACATAGACAGCTTTCAAGTTTGAACAAATAATGCTGATGCGCCATCAAGTATGGCTGCAGTTGCTAATAGTATATAAACCGACTTCTTTTCAAAAACCGCTGAACAAAATTGGACTAAATTTGACAGTATCCTGGCATACAGAGTTTTGGGGTTTCTTCAAATGATGCCAATCCGCTATCAAATATAACCATCGTTGCTAAAATAAAAATAAATATATGTCGCTTCTACTAAAAAAATAGCCAAAAGACTTTTACCAAATTTGACAGAAAGCATCCTCTTGGCACACAGGGCATTCAAGTTTGCAGAATTAGAGCCAATCTGTCATTAACTATGATCACTGTTACTAAAAATATAAAATATTGTAATGACTTTCTCTCAAAAACCACTGAACAGAATTTGAACACATTTGACAGAAATCTATCTGGCATAAAGGTCTTTCAGTTTAGTACAAATGATACCAATCTGAGATCAAATGTGGCATCTTTTAATAAAAATAGAAATTTCATCATGTGATTTATTCTCACAAACCACTGTACAAAATTTGACCAAATCTGCGACAAAATATCCTGGTATAAAGGCTTTCACATTTATATAAACGATGGCGATTAACCATCAACAGAAGCGGCGCGAGGGTTTGAGGCTCTCGGGCGCAATGATCTTTAATGGCGCCCCCCCCTACCGAGGCGTCCGGGGGCAATGTTCTTTAATGGCGCCTCCCTACCGAGGCGCCCGGGGGTTACGTTTTTTAGTGGCGCCCCTTCTTTGCCACAGAGAACAGTTTTTATGTCAGTTGCCAACCTCCACCCCCTCCCATCTAAGCCCTGAAACCGGGTGCTTAGATGCTCAGATGTGTGTGTGGTGGCAAGAAAGCTACCCACGGTGATCCCGCCCTAGCACGGCGCCTGGGGGCAATTCTTCCCCCTCGACCCCCCCCCCTCGCGCCGCCAATGGCCATCAAATATGGTCACTCTTACTAAAAATTGAACAAACTTCAAATGATTTCTTCTCAAACACTGCTGAACAGAATTTGACCAAATTTGACAGAATGCACATCTGGCATAGATGGCTTTCAGATTTGTACACATGATATCAATCGGTCGTCAAATATAGCCACCATTCCCAAGACAGAAGAACGTTTTCACAACTTTATAAAATAAAAAAATAAAAATAAATAAAAAAACAAACAAACAAAACGAAACAAACCCACTCAATAGAATTGGACCGACTTGGATACGAAGCATCCTGGCCTAGAGGCTTTTCAATATGATACAAATTATGTTGATTTAACAGCAAATAAAAATGAAGATACAAAAACCAGAGAAACCTTCCAAAAATTGTTTTCATAACGAATGCATTGGAATACATTTATACAGTAAGCACCCTACTGATGCAGATCCCTTGATCAACTGTTCTTGTATTTGGTTATTAGGCAGATGTCAGCCAGATCAGCGATCTTAGACCCACTTGGACCTCTTGTATTGATTTCCGTGGTTGCTGTCAATCCCGAAATTAAAGAACCAGTAATTATTGACCCGTTCATAGAAATAATAAGACCCTTTCCCTGTCTACGAATGTAAGTATCATCAGAAACGTGTTTCCAAATCAAAAATATTGATATTAAAAATAAAAAAATAAAAAATCACAAATTAATCCATAGCAAATTATTATTAACAATAACATGCCCCATCGTACTTGCCCTTTGAAGTGTGGGAGTTTTACACTGAACTGACTTTGGTACCTGAACTTTCATCTTTCTTGTGTGCGTGTTTTCTGGGAAAGGAGAGGGGGGGGGGACTGCTTTTCTAATGGCATTTTTCCAGTGGGAAACTCAACCCTGGAGGAAAGGTGGCTCAGTACCACCGGTTCCGTGAATTTAAACCAGGACTGATGCATAGGTGCAAAATGAGCTTCGTACTTCTTGTATACCAAATATGGTATTAAACCACAGCTGGAATTTACTCATTAAGGACAGCGTCGTCGAATGCGACAGGCAACAGTCCGCTCTGCTCTTTTATCACCCGTGGCTGCCTGCGATACGATTTCCTCGTTAGATATGAATATGCATAAATCTGCTTAATCAATCACTGCGAAAGCGAGTAACATTTACTCGCATTGTTTACCCACTTGACCTTTCAAACTGTTTGGATGAGCCAATCGAAGTTTCTCTTCCAAACACAGTCACTTATCGGTCGATACAAAGGACACTTTCATTAATGTGTCGGAGATTGTTACAGTGTGTTGTTGATGACGTATATTTGTTTATGTATAGTCATGAAAAACGAGGAAATCTAGTCGCAGGCAGCCAGGGGTGAAAAAGGAGCAAGACGGATTGTCGCCCGTGGCTTGCGACGATGTAAGGACAGGTCTACTACTACTTTCAACTATTTTTCATGCGGTAGCAATTTTCATACTTTCTTTGTTGCTACAGCACAGGAATTAAAAGACCCAGCAAACAATTATCATTATGCGAAATCAATAGGACCCCTTCCCAGATCCACAAATTTAGGTACTTATGAAAAGTTAATTTTCCTCAAAAACATTAACTTTCATACCGACGAAAATATATGAATTCGTAGCAGATTTGTCTTATTCTGTTCATCACCATTTGGTGTCATGCTCTAAAAATGTAAAGACTTCTAGATATACTAGCCTCAACTGAAAATAAAATGAATTCCAGCAACATCAGTACTCTCTAAATGTTTTCTATACAGATGACATACATACTGTAGTATCCGTGGAATTTTACATGTTATAAAAGCCCTTTTCTATGATTTTAAAGTATCAAACTTAGGATAGGAGATGAATGCAAGCTAATACCAATAGTCCCTAACTACAAATATGATAGGCATGGTGTTACTGGTTAAAGATTTGGTGAAAGAAGACAAAGAAATACAAAAGGTAAAACCTTAAGAAAGATTCAGCTCATCATTGATATATCCTGTTGATAACTTTATAACTGTCATACCTGGGATAAATATTAGCATCAATCGGATTGTGCTTCGCCACCTTATATAGCTGACTTGCATACAGGCCTTCCTAGTTTGAACAATAATATGTCTTGTTACAAGAGAAAGTAGTCATGGATTAAAATAATTTGCCATATTGGTCCCAATTGACAGAAAGCTTACTAGTATTACAAATTCCTTGATATAAGGAACAATTACATTGGACGAATGACATATCATGATAAATATATACTAATTCGTTATAATGAACTCTTCCCTTCAAAACGGGAAAAGTATTGTTATTATTATTGCTAGTATTATTATTATTATTATTATTAGCAGTAGTAGTGTTAGTAGTTGTGGTGGTAGTAGTAGTACTCGTAGCATTAGTAATACCAGACATATCAAGATCTACACTGTCTTTATTTTTCATAACTGTTGAACACAGTTCATTATTCACTACAATTCGCAAATATTTTTCCCCAAATTAAATTTTGTAAAGGATCTTAAGCCATTATCTTTGATAATGAAATTTGCCCCGAACATCGAGCAGACAGCATGATTGAACTCAATTACTTATAACTTGAATTCTTCAAACACTTTCTTGTATGGCGGCATGATCTTTTCGTGTAAAACATGCGCAACACATGCACACTGATATACATATTTCTCAGATAGTTTGGTTTGGTGTGGTATTCGGTGTCTTATAGTTTGGTTTGGTTTGGTATTCGGTGTCTTTCGGTGTCTTACGGTATAGCAACACTTGACGATTACATTGTGCCTCAGCATGTTGTGTAAAGTGCCCTGCCTAAGGGCACACAATGGTGGCCAATCCGGGAATAAAATCCGCACCCTTCTGGTCATGAGTTCAATGCCTTAACCACCGAGCTGCCTCGGCCATTCAGATGAATTAGACCCTAATAGATATTCTAATAAAAGTTCAAACCGAGATGATGTGGGTCAAGCTATACTCCCCCCTATAAAAAGTGGAACAGTTTCCTCAATGAGAGATTAGTTATATTTTAGATAATATCCTAATGACATAAGATCTTATTTTGTAATTATTTTCCTGTTTTTCATCATCATAAGACTGTAAAATAAATGTTAAGTAATTCTCACTCTATAATACGGGTGATCGCAAAGATAAAGCTCTGATAGTAATTGTACCTGAAGAACGAGATAAGATCTAGTCTGGAAAAAATATAATGGAGCAATATAAATTAATTTTCATTATATCATGTGTCCATTCCATTTATATTTCTATATGTGTATTGCATTCCAGGACTGAACCACCAATGAACTGTTACAGTGCCAAGCCTGTCTTATAACAGGAAATCTCTGTAATCTGACATGTAGTTGTATTGGTCTCTTCCTTGCAATCCCGGTAGCTCTGTAACGAGCAACAATCACAGTAATGTCTACCCTTCCATATATACGCTGAGTTTGAGTTACATCCCCTGGATCAGGTACCAGATTGGAGGTGCGGTGGGGGGGGGGGGATTTGCATGGTGTAAGTAGCCCTGGCTGCATCTCATCCGCATAGTTAACTCTTCCTCAACAGCTACCTCCCTTAACCAACAAAATTGTGTCCAATATTTGGCTGTTCAAGAGAGGCTTTACTGGAATAACAGGTTTTCCTCGCTTTCTTGTTTACCACCTTTCTATTAATAATTTTATTAGCTTGTATTGTAGAAATATAAGATTTCATGTCCCTCTTTTGCGACATTCATACTTCTTAAAGTTTGCAGGTAACTGGAAATTGAATATTTGCTAAAAGTCTTGAACATAACTTCATATTTGATCGGTATGATCGGTATGCTTAAAAATGATCAGATTGATCTGCAGCAAAGAAATCTGTTTTTATCGGTTACTAGTCCTCCTAACCATCCTCCCCCGACCCTAGATCCTGCTGCTTTTCGTAGAAAGCAGAGGATATTAAATTGGACGTGTCTTTCCTTAAGTCCGTCCATCCAACTTTCGTTTCCATGTAATAATGTTCTTAATTATTATTGAATTTCAACCAAATTTGGCATGCAGCTTGATATTGATGAGACCGTGACTACGTTATATTATCAACTTTCTTCATAATCGTCTAGCGGAGTTGTACCTCACATTGTCAGACCCACCCACTTCCGTTTCCGTACAAAAGCTCCCTTAATTATTAGTAGATTTCAAGCAAATTTGGCATGCAGCTTGATTTTTAAGCCTTTGGCTGAGTTCGATTGTCAGCGTTCTGTGTAGTCGTTTACTTGAGTTATTGTCCCTGACTATCAGACCTTGGAACTTTCTTGTCCACTTAAAAACTCCCTTAAATATTATTGGATTTCAAACAAATTTGTTTTGTCGATTGATATTGATGATTCCTTGGCCGTGATCGATTGTCAGACTTCTAAATGATCGTTTAGCAGTGTTGTAGACCCTGTAGACCCTAATTGTGACCCCCCACTCCCACATTTTTCCGCCCAATAAATCTCTTGATTATTATTTGATTTCAAGCAAATTTGGTATGCTGATTGCTTGTGATAAGTCCTTGGCCGAATTTGATTGTGAGCTTGATGCATCATCGTTTAGCAGAGGTATAGCCCCTGCTTATCTGATCCCTGACTGCCAGACCCATCCACTTTAATTTCTGCATAATGACTCCCTTTGTTGGATTTTAATCAAATTTAGAAGACAGTTTCATATTTATAAGACCTCTGCTGAGTTTGATTGTCAATGTTGCTTACGTACATGTTCTGCTTTCAACGTCATCTAAAAGCGGAGTCATGGGCCTTGATTGTCAGACTCACTCGCTTTCCTTTTTGTGCAAGGACTCCCTTTATTCCTTTTGAATTTAAATCGAATTTGGAAGGCAATTTAATGTTGATAACACCTTGTCTTACTCTGGTCTTTCAGCGTGCGATGCGCATCATCATATAACGATGTTCTTATCCCTGATTGATGTACCCACCCACATTTGTTTGCACACAGTAATTCCCTTAGTTATTATTGGATCTCATATGGTACTTTGTCTGTCGTGCGTCGATCGTTCACAATTGTTATTTACAGTGAATGCTGTCCCGCTATCCAATGTGGCAAACGTTATTAAAAATATTTTTTTAAAAACAATTTCTTCTCCGAGTTTGACCACATTTGACACAAACCAGCCTGGCATGAAGGTCTTTCATATTTGTTCAGCTGATGCCTATCCGCCATCAAATATGGCAAGCTGTAACTTAAAGTAGATAAACATTTAAATTACCTTGTCTCAAAAACTGCTGAATATAATTTAACTGAATGTCACAGAAACCATCATGGCATAGAGGATTTCGATATTTGACAAATGATGCTGATTCACCATCAAACATAAAATCAAAAATATAAAAACCTTATAAACCACTTCTTCTCCAATACAGACAAACAGAACATAAACAAGTTTGAAAGAATGCACCCTGGACTAGATCGCTTTCAAATGTTTAGAAATGATGCAAAACAGCAATCAAATATGGCAACCAGTACTGAAAATAGACAAACCTTTAAGCGAGGTTTTCTCTAAAACCGCTTAACAGAATTTAACCAATTTCACTGAAAGCATCCTGGCTGAGGGCTTTCAATTTAATGCCGATCCGCCATCAAATATGGCCGGCCTTACTAAGAAAAATCGTTAAATGGCTTCTTCTCAACAACTACTAACAAAACCGAGTTGACTTGTCGCTATAATTTAACCCCCCCCCCCCAAAAAAAAGCCACTGGTAGCCAAAATTTTGCTACACAAAACCGAGGCCAATGGTCGCCAAAATATACTAAAAAAGAAACCAAGGCCACTGGTCGCCAAATTGTTACTAAAAGGCTGAGGCTACTGGTCGTCACAATTTTACTAAAAAACCCTAAGGCCACTGGTCGGCAAATTTTACCCCCAAAAAACCCCAAGGCCACTGGTCGCCTGGCCACTAAATATCCTGGGCCACCAAACCTCTGACCTTCATGTGAGGTCACTGGACTATTAAATATTACGACTGATATTGCTCCAGACCACCGACCTTTTTTATGACAGGGCCGGTCCTCATGACTGTGAGAGGGGCCCACCCCGAGATGAAGTCCCGTCATGTCCCACACCGAACAATATAGGATAAAGAGCCAGCGCCCATCAATAGTAATATATGACAGAGTAGACTTAGATAGATAGGTAATACTTTCAATAATAATTATCATCATCATCGTCACCATCTTTTTCATCCTCATTAGAATCGTTGTCGTCGGCATTAGGATTACGTATCTAATACACCAGAAGGTATATACATGTACACTTAGTACTTCTATTTAAGTATGAATAAATTATGTATTTGATGTTCGTTAATACACATATTTATATTCGACTACATTTTCAGTACAACTTGATGATCTCGCTCATTTTACAAGGTCAATCTACAAGGATTCGACAAAAAAGAGATAGAATTTATGGTAAACAAAGGTCGATTTAAACAACACATGCTGACTCAGTATACAAAGTAGATGTAGTAGAGTCAGCCATACGAATGGCAACATTTCACATAAATCTGAAATCATTCATACTTTTGACAGAATTGAAGAAACATTGCAAATTGTTGAAAATAAAAGTACATATTTTAAACTGTCATCCTGTTGGCTTTTTTATAATACCTAAAAGCAATATAACAAGTATGTTCTCTGCATGTCTCTATTTCATTTTAAATGAATGACAAAGTACAGTATTTAAGACATATTTACTAAGATCCTGGAGGTCTATGTCTTTACGCAAATACCAATGAATTGTAGCAACAAATTAAACACAACGAAAAATAAAATAACACACGCTGAATTGAAAGAATGGTTAACTGAACAATCTGCTTATAAATTACACAAGCAAGCGAAAAATATAAAACTTACACAAGAGTGTACGTAAGTCGTTTGGATGAACAGTAGCAGGCCAAACTATGTTCACATGCAAACATAGGAAAAAAAGAACAATGGATACAAATACGTTTTGACAGTGATATATATTCTTTTAAATATGTTGGGCTGAAAAGTTAAAACAAAAAAGGGAGATGACATACACGATGGTTTTAGAGAAATCTGTGTAGAGCCAATATCTGGAAAGACACAGTTTGATGAAGGAAAAATTTACAATAAAAAATGTAGGATTTGTTGGAAACAAAAGCAATTTCAACTTACATTGATAAAACCAAAAACACACACACACAAAAAAAAAGAAAACAGCAAAAACAATTAATTAAAGAAACAAACAACACCTCTCCCCAACATATGTAGTAAGAAGTTTAAACAGAACTCTAAAGATAATAATGTGAAATATTTATAAAAAAAAAATGAAACCAGACATCGTTGACGTTTTACAAATTTTAATTGAGGGATACAATAACAGTTAGTAGGAATCAATAGAGTTGACTGGTATTTAGTTGCTTTACAACAAATACATTGGGAATTCCTAAATTTAAAATCAATGAAACAGTCAGAATTTCAATATACTAAACAATGCTTGAAAACTGATGCCTTAGGCAGGCATGACATGACCCCAAAAATATATAAAATCAGGCAAGCAAATTTAAGCGATCCAGATATTTACAAATTGGAAGACTTGAAGGGACTGGATGTAGAGAGCATGTTTTATGAACAAAAGTTTTCACAGTATGACGAGCAAGATAACAAATACAAAGCTGAACAAGTTTGAATACTAGAAGAATGAACGGCAAAAAGTATTTACTGGCTAAATGAAAAGGGCAGAATTAACCTTTTAACAGTTAGGAGCCAGCTGAAAATAAACCATGTGCCAAAGATACACCAATCGATCTTAAACGAATGAA
Organism: Margaritifera margaritifera; assembly: GCA_029931535.1. Lineage (NCBI taxonomy): Eukaryota > Metazoa > Mollusca > Bivalvia > Unionida > Margaritiferidae > Margaritifera > Margaritifera margaritifera. Next base: position 1,028,942 of record JAQPZY010001067.1, read on the forward strand.
GTTTTTGAAAAATGAAGAGTTTGTAGGATGTGACAGATGTAAAACATAACCCACAGAAAAGAAACAAAACAAAATAACAACAGCGCATTAGATAATGAAGAAGTTAAAACTTGTATGATTTATGACTTTGTCTGATTACAAAAGCTGACGAATCCGGTCCTAAAGTAACAGGATCTATACCAAAATTAACATAATATAGTTCTAAGGTGTTACTACTCCAGGTCTTAAAATAATGTAACAGAAAGAAAGTGAAACCAGCAATGGAAGTAAATTCAACAAACAATTTATTTCAAGACAATCAAAGTGAAAATTCAAAAAAGACACTTACAATAACGTGAATTAAAGTTCAAATAATACAACAATCCTAAGTGTCCTAATCACAAGTCCTAAATATAGAATATTCTGAATGAATTCAAGTAGCTTTGAATGTCCTGATGTGCTAGTAGTCTTGAATGTTATGATGTGTCAGTAGTCTTGAATGTCCTGATATGTCTGAATAAATGTAATCCAGAATATCTTTGAATGAATTCACATAAATTCCAAAGTCAAGTATTAATCCAAAATGAAAATGAGCACTTTTAGTAATTCCAATGAATATTTCAAATAAATAACATCCTCTCTCTGAATTTGCTCTGATTTTCACAACTGTAACACCTGATTATTAAAATAAATTCCTTAATAGACTGATCTTAATAATATGAAGTTGAGTATGAGAATGAAATCTTTTTTACCAAATCTGAATAAATACAAAGATATGTCACCTGACAGAATATTCTAGAATATGAGTAACTCTAATGGAAAATTACGATGCGCACGTGACTTTTCTCACATCAAGATATGGAAAATTCCAATCTAAGTACTAAATTCTATGTAAACAAGATTGACCTTGAACTCAAATGCAGTAAATATGTTATTTACAAAATGACCACTAAAGAGCAATTTACCTCATTGACACATATTATAAATTCAATATACATAGAAAAGTAATGTAATGAATTGTATATTTTAAAAAAGGCATTTTATTATTGTCTTGCGATTCAGTTTAATGCAATAAAACGGTTAAGCGAAAACCATTAAACATAGTTTTATAACCGCACTTTAAAATTTGACAACGATTACCCTGTGAACAGATGCAGAGTTCTGTGTGAAATCAGACTTTGGCAGACTCAAATAAAGTGAGCCGCGTTGATGGCAACGTATGGTTACATGATGTCCTACTGGAATATAACAGATCCAAATGTTCCAAAGTTAGTTTATCTGTTTACAGATTTCACATTTATTTCCAGATACAAAAAGTACTGAGTGTGCAATATCTCTATCTTTTGATGATATATTCAATCTGACCAACAAAATCAAAAATTTGAATCAATTTAACATAATGTGCAAGAATTGTTAACATTACAGAAAATCAAGACTGGAAATACTAAAAGGGAAAAAAAAAAACAAATACTTGCTTGGTAATAGGCCAGAAGAAAATAAAACTATACACACAAGTTTTGTGGAGCCTACATCTGCTGTAATGCTAGCTCGTTATTAGAGGCATTATAACTATGGAGCATATACTGTTGAACTCGGGATAACATTGTCAGCTGATTAAATGAATAATATGGCTGTTACAATGATGAACCTACTGTCAGGACCAACTTCTTTTCTGCAATAGAGCAATGGATTAACAGACCAAGGTATTAAAAGAGCAAACCAAAGCATTAAGATTTGTGTAATCGGCAAACATTTCCTGATCCAGCATCATCTCAGTTTTTTTTTACAATAATCAAGATAAACATTAATTGCAACGTATTTACATCCTACAATGTGCAGCATTTCAAGCCAGTGTCCCACAAACAAGACATTTCTCACTGATCGACCTAGCTATAGGTACATATTCTGAAGTCTGGTTTGAAGTCGAAAAAAAATATTGTAATTATTTTTTAAATTAGTTATTAAAAAGGAAAATCAATACTAGATCATAGTTGAATCAAGGACTATATCAAATATTTTTCTCTGTGTCGTTTAAGGGATAAGAGTGGACTTTATTGTTTTAACTGTTAACACTTCTACCATTTTTGTGCTCTATTTTAAGTTGAGGAAACGTTAAAGACATGCTTTGCTGTTGTAAAGTTGCATCAATATTCATAATAAGCCTAATCACCTGCATGACTGGGGATGCAGAATAGGCCCGATGCACTCTCCTACATGTCATAAGAGGCGATTAATGGAGAGGATCCACGGTGGCTCAGAGGTTAGTGTGCTGGACTCGCGACTGAAAGGGGTCGGGTTGCAACCCTACCATCGGCTGGCTATGGTCCTCGGACAAGGCACTTTACTACAACTGCCTCAGCACTAAATAACCTACTTGTGTTGCTGTGCCATAAAACACCAAACTAAACCACCAGAATAAGTCATATAGACTTCGACCAACTTTTTTTTGTTCAGCACCGTGAGACAAATAATCCTTCGTCATGCATTGGTATTCGGTATTAAAATTCCATCCTCGGTAACAGAATTTTCTATCAACAACTCTGCAAAGCTTTATTTCGGATGCAAAATGTTGACCCTCAGATGGAATTTTCGTATACCAATGCATATGAACAATTATATTAGGCTTGCCATCACAGGTAAGACAAACATTAGTGGGACAATGCTGTGTTACAGCAAAATGTCTCATTTATAGCAAACCTCAAATATGAGAGTGGGTCTAACCACCACCCTGAGCGAAAGATATTAGGGGCAAATACTTGTAGGGGAAGATGCACTGGGAGGTAAATTTTAATGCTGAACTTAAATTTGATCAAAACACTATGACTATGTAAGAGAGGATCAGTTATGGAAAATACGTTTGTTGTTATGTTCTAACTTTTGACTTTGGTTAAATGTGATAAATTGGTCCCTGTTTGTATATCTGCTACATCAGTGAAGAAAATCAATTGTGGAAATGTTTGAAATTATTTACTGCTCAGTTTCATCGAATAGAGGAAATTACACTTATTATCAGTTCAGGAAACCTAACCTTTCGTTTATACATTTTCTTTCAATGGGACCATTGCTCATGTATATGCAACACTTTTCCAACAAACTGGAAGAAATCCATCCACTACAACTTCATTTATTCGTTCTAAATGATCAATTCTTGACATTCAAAAATATTTGGGTTTTGTCCTAATTATTTTATTGAAACTTGAATGCAGGAGTTTACACATCCCCTTCAACAGTATCTGACACAGTGTTTTGTGAGTTATGCATAATTACTGAGAAGTCCTGATTCCTATTATCAAGATGAAATATTCATGGATGAAACAAAAATCTTAGTTTTAAACAAAAGCACACATTTGTCGCCCTAATACTGCGTCGCCATAATGCCTACACACAACTGTGATAGTCAAAACATCCTTATGGCAACAGAATCTTCACACACATATTCTATCTAACCCAGCATTAAGGCGATACTCTTTCTAAGGCCCCTTTTGTCATACCAAACAAAACAGGAAATTAAAGTGTATTTACCATGATCAGAATCATAAATATATGTCTTTTAAAACTGTATTACCACGCCTGCAGATCCATTTGCAAACCCTTTCATGTTAAACTTTTTTCTTAGAAGTGTGATCGGGGAGAAGGTGTAGATGGACTTCAGAAGCTGAAATATTATTTTCATGCAAAAATAATTCTTTAAAGCCTTATGAAGAGGTGTGGTCAAAATAATTTTGGAGCCAAGAATAGAGAGATGATATTTGCTTGAAACGAGCGAATAACGGATATATTTCATCTAGTGGGTCAAAATACTTAAGTTTGTCATCCACGAGATCAAATATATCTGTTATTCATTTGGAGCAAGCAAATTTTTTTAAAAAAGTTATGCTCAAACATATTGGTTAGCAATATGTATAACAGATTGAAGTAACAGTATCACTGTATCCCACGCGATAATATCAGCAGTTATCAGTTTACTTTTTGCTGTGTTTCGTGTATATTCGCACAGAAAATATCAGCAGCAACATAATTTTACTTTGCAATTCAAAGTAAAACAACACATAAAAAATATGAATGATTGAAGAAAAAAAATTATATGCACATCGTTGGGTTTGAAGTTGGTTCGTCTACATGCCAGGCGGCCATACTTACCACTGGACCATGTCATCTTCTAAAAATAGCTCAAAATTTCTTCCTCATAATGTTACCGACGTGGCAGTGAAATATTATATCTATTATCAACATTAGTTCTCTTGGAAAATCCAGTATTTCACGGTCTAGCATAAAATAGATTAAATTAATGTTTTCCTGAACCAATGTCCCCCTATCATTATTATTTCTGTTTGCCCACGTGTAACACAAACTGAACATATATGAAAGTTGAAGTTTGGTACATTTACTGGTATTTCCATGCTGATATGACCTAAATATAGGATATTTGGTTGAAACGAGTGAATAACGGATACGTTTCACCGAGTGTGTGATAAACTCTGTATTTTCGAGACTGGTGAAGCCACGAGTGAAACTACTTAAGTCTTTCACCCACGAGATGAAATCTATCCCTTATTCACTCAGAGCAAACACAAGTTCTTTTTATTTATGATTGAAAAGCAGATTTCTTACTGTATCCCGGCGATAATGTCGGCAGTTTATCGTTCATGTTCTGCTGTGTTTTGTATACATGTTCGCCCACTACTCAAATTTCTTGGTCATAATGTTGTCGATGTCTACTGAGGGCAGTGAAAATTTATTTCTGGTATTCCACTCCAGTGCATTATCAAAATTATTTCTCTTAGAACATCCAGTAATTCATGGTTTAGCAGAAACTGGAAGTTTAAACTTTTATGTTCCAAATCTGACGGAGTTATAACCCTTAATTTATTTAGACTTCCACTGACATGGTATGTATGCTTTATAAAAAAAAAGATATTTAATAGAATATTTTCCTGATTTGCCGTTTTGATGAAATTAAAGAAAGGGAAAATTATGAAAGCAAGAAAAGTTAAGGTTATGTTTTATATGATTTTTAGGAAGAAACAAAATTACTGCTAAACAGAAAATCATATCGACATATTTTGTTTTACCATAAGACTTATGATGGTGTCTAGTTGGTCCTAAATGAAAATCATGTTGATGTGGCAGCCATTATGTCCACCATGGCCGCCATCTTGAAAATAGTATCACTACTCCTCCTGAATAGATAGTTATATAAACATGGGATTTTCACCAAAAGACTTATAATGATATCTTGTTGGTCCTAAATGAAAAAGGTATCAATCTTACATCCAATATGGTGCCACGGTAGCCATTTTGAAAATATTGTTATCGCTGAAGAATATCAGAGATGGTTGCAACACTAAGCAGTTACGATAAAGAAACGTTCTTATCTTTGATTAACTGGAGAAATTAATAGGCCAGTAAAGCGCAATTTCTGTTAGAGTAACTATTGTTTTTGTTATACTCACAGAAACCAATATCAGTTGCAAGTTTAGGAAGTACTGACATTATTGCTTTTCAAATATCAATAAGAACTGTATAAATATCAAACAATTTACTAAACAAAGTTTATCAAAGGTTGCTAACTACTGGTAAATCTGTATTAAAGATTATTTTCAATATGAATTTCTCATATACGTTTCTGTTGAAGATCGAAACCAGATCGGCGTTTGTAAAATATGTATGTTCACTATGTCAACTGTATAATTTTCGAAATCTCCAAAATTGTTAAAACTGTTTAAAATTGCTGGTAAGGTCTGAAAATCTAATCAAGTCATCTACACATCCCTATAAACATGCCTACTGAATCCCTGTTGTCTGCCTTGAGTGGTTTTTGTTCAGTCGTGCTCAGAATGTTAGGAAGAAAAAAGTCACAGTTCAAGAGATATAAAAAAAATGTAATAAACAAATTGAACAATTACTATAATGGTCTTATAATCTAATCATATCATCTACCAAATTTCATTTGTAAATATGGAATGGTTTTTACACAATGATGCTCAAAAGTTGTTTTTAAATTTTTGTGCAATCATGTTTACAGCAAAATGGACACGACCAAATCTAGATGTCACCGCTGTAATAAGTTTGAGGGTCTTAAAAGTCCCAAAAGTTAAAAAATGTGAATAAAATGGAATATTGCTATAATGGCATGAAAGTCTAATCAGACCATCTATATACACAAAATAATATGCTAAAAAATTTCATGGCTATATGTTTATTTTTGTAGTTGTTGCTATTGTGCTCGAACAGATTTGTTATGAGTGTACAGATGGACATCATTACAGTATTATACTCATTGCTACTTCTCTGAGGACATACAAAAAATCCTTGAACATACCTTTAGTTGATGAAGTACAAGCAAGGGAACGATTATGATTTGGAAAACAAAACTGTAATTCTCTGTTCATTGTCAATTTCCATACTCAGATGCATACATTTTTGTTATGACTGACAAACACACAAACATACTATGATGGACAGGCAAATCATTTTCACCAACTACTAGTAACTGAATTTTTGATGTGATTGCAAATAAAAGGAAGTAGAAAGTTTGTTAGAAATATGTTCTTTATTCTTTAGTACAGATATACCATCTGATTATTTGGTACAAAAATTCATATTACCTATGGCTTTTTTAATAAAATATTCAATTTATGAATGAATTTTAACTTACATGAGATAAATCTGCTTTAAGAAACATAACCAATCGAGTCCATATTTTTGTGTTAATATTAGACACTACATAAATGCAGATAAAATGCAATTAGCAGCTTTAATTATTGATTTTGTTTGAAGTGGTGGGCATAAAGTATATATTTTATTGGAGGCAATTCCTTTAAGTAAAATTTTATGGCAGTTGGCAACATCTGCATTTGTGAAAATATAATATAAAATGCCTGGACTCACATTTAAACATAGCTGTCGATCCCCATCTAAATTGTAGAGTGTGTTATTGGTGTATGCATAAATTCCCTTTGGTCTCATTTACATATAATTTGTCGCATTTGAAATAGTCATTAGAAGAGATGTCACTAACAAAGAAAAAAAAAAAACAAAACAATGGATGACCCATTTAATGAATGCCAAAAAGCTAAGTGTCTACTAATCCCTAACCACTTACTCCTCTTTTTACAAAGATAATAACATCCAAGTATGTCAAGTTACAAAAGATAGCTGACTACCTAAAAAACAAACAAAAAAAAACAACAACAAAAAACACGTGGCAAATAATAGTTTGGTGAGGCAAAAAGGGAATTTCAAGTGACAATAAAAGAACCCCTCATAGACATCCGCATAAAGGATATCCTATTATCTAACCAAACGGTGTTTAATATCAGATACTATAAATTATTTTGTTTGAACCAGAACTTTTAGTAGCAATATATGCTCCATAAAGTAACTACACTGAGAACATATTCAATCCAACAAAGGATTGAACAATAGAACCAAAATAAAATTTAGGTGAATTCATCCAATTCAACCTGCTCCACCCTTACGTTTAGTTTCACCATTGACAACTGGAACTGGGAAACAGATACTTCATGTGCCAACCAATTGCATAGTCTAACGACCACATAAGGAATCAGGTTACATCAGCAACGTGGTACCCCAGCAAATTTTGAAACAAAAAGGAACCTATACAACACCATTGCGGTCTGACGCTATTGTATTCTAACTTGAACAATAATTGCTTTCATATACCTCCATCCCCCCAAACATATTTTTTTATCACTAATGACATTATAACCCCCGTCTGAATTAAATGATAATATCATTTGAACCAAGTGCACCGGGTGTAAACCTTTGCTTTGTGATATCTTTCTCTACTACCAACTGCTTGTGTGTATGTCAAGTGGCCTAAAAGGCAGTTGCACCAGCTGCACCGACTCCTTGGTGATATATAAACCTCACACTGATGAGACATGGTGATCAGCTGAACCAATGCATCAGCCAGAACTTTTCCCTCTGATAAGTTACACGGGGAACTTAACCGGTCATGGACCAGGGGTGACTAGACAACCTGAGCAGATGGGAGGAAATGCCTCGACTTTCCATCAGACAGCTTTTTCCTCCATAACCACAAATATACCTTAGCACAAAAAATTATTTTTATCTTATCAATCTGTTCAATTTAATCAAAAACCACCAAATTTACATCATATTAATATGTAACTTCTATTCATGATGATACATTTCTATCAAATATTCCAACTGATTTTTTAGCTATCATAAATATATACCATAAACATAGAATAAACTGTCCAGGTAACTACAGTGTAATAACACTGGTATTTAATGATGCAAATTTCTGTTATTATGAGGACTATCATTAAACTTGTTCCACAATACCTATTTACAATGACAGAAAATTATCCTTATTCAAGTTGAAAGAAACAATTGACAAAGTCTACTTGCCCAAGCTTTGAATTCATTGGACATGCACATTTCTTCAGCAATTCACCTGTCTGAAACAGCTTTTTAATATTTCTGTGTACCATTTTTTGTTCATTACATACCCATTTAATCTTATATGGTTGATCTGGCTTTAAATACGAATGTTTATTCCTTATTTCGATCTCATACACACAGAATGGAACTTTTTTAACTTATGTCTACACTTTAATATATTTCTATATGCTGAATCAAACTTTTAGCAATCTTACTGATTTAAAAATTTGATTTATTGTCTCTCTCACCCAGAATTTGGATCCAAATCACATTCTTAGAATAGTGATGTTTAGGCTTTAGTTAACGCTTTCCATTTGCTTACATTTACTATCTCCCTGTATTGATTGTATTCATAATCTGGATATATCATTATAGTGCAGAAAAAATACAAATAAACAGTTTCATTTAGTGACCCTTACTATTTGACCAATGGGGGTCAAGGTCGCAGTCTCTGAATATAAGTTTTAATATTTTGGTGAAAGTTTTAATTTATTATTTAATAGTTTAATATATTTATATTTTCTTAAAACCTCAGTGTGTTCTGTTTGCACTGTGGCTGTTGAAGACAATTCATTATTTGACACACCCATGACTATAACCTTGGCATCTTGGTCACAGTCTCAGAAAATCTTGAGTAAGTATTTGGTGAGGTTATCATTTGCATCTATGTCCTAAACGTTTTGATTATTTCTATTTATTCTTTGTATTGTTCATTACTGAGTAAAGATAAATCATTATGCAATGTACTCAACTACCCCTGTTACCCTGGTGTAAAAGTTAGGTATACAAATATTTGTGTTATGGTTTTGGTGAAATTTATTCTTTCGCTTACATAATTTTAACTATGTGATGGATTATTTTCATACTTGGGTATTTTGTTTTATAGCGAGGACAATTTATTTTTTGCATCACTTTTTTTCTCACCATTTGATCCTGCATTTAAGTTCAGAGGCATAGTACTTATGTACATATGTATACATATGCTTGACCTTAGTGTTATTACACATGTATGTAGATGTGCAAGTATATATCTCCAGATGGGCTGTTAAACTTATGAAAAAGCAAGGATGACAATCCATTACCATATCATCTTGTTTGTATGCTCAAATGTTGATTGTGATAACATTTCTCAAAGATACTAATATTACAGTCATAGATACTAAGTTTGATCAAATTTGCTTCTCAAATGGTCAGATTCCAAATCATATGCAGATTTGTTGCTCACAGGTCAGTCTTACTTGTTTTAAATTGAAACCTGTATATAAAAGACAATCAAAGGACCACAAAGATGTGTCCCTTATCGTCAATTAAAAAGATAAATGGTCACAAATTGCTTTCACTAAAGTTATGAACATGCATTACTGAAAAGCCTTAATTGTATTGCATTATTTTAAAGTATGTTGCAAATTAAAATATTATTATGTACTCTGATTTTGTCACACAGACTTAAGATAGGAGACAATTGAACAGGACTTCCCTGTATACGTCGTCGATATGGACGGGAATGATGACATTATGACATCATAGAATGTTCTACATTATGACATCATTCTACTCACCTGATATATTCATGCGCGTCAGGATTGAAATTATGAATGAAATTCAGTAAAGAAGCACCAGATCATACTTATTTCAATATTTGTAATTCCCGCCATTGAGTAAAGTTAAAAGATCTGGTAACTTATGCTAATTATAAATGAAAGTCTGCAATAAATATGTTATTGTAGGTGTACTCTCATATCCCTGGTGGACGATTTTTTTTCTCTTTGGTGTAGCTGACTTGCAAGCTCGTCGGTCACACTGCTGGAACAACTTGTTCACTCAAGTAATTAGACAATACACAAACAGTAACTTTCAAATATTTCATAGGAACAATCAAGCTCAAACATTTGATAGGAACATAGAATTGTACTATTTTTATCACGTAATTCTTACTTTTATCGGGAGTTATAAACCAGTGAAACCCAGATTATCAACTACATCTGTTTGTATTGAATTGTACTCCCAGTATCTGACTACACAAATGTTAACATAAAACTTTAGCATTGTTGAAAATCTCAACACCCAAAAAGTGATCCTGTATCTCTCAATGCTTAGAAAGGAGAGACAGACATGTTTTCAATACTGTTAACTTGGCAATGACATTAAGTAATACAGTATCCCTTATATAAGAATCTGAAACTAAGTATTAACCAATACATCTTTGCTGCTAATGCTGGCATTTTGTCATATATGAAATTATTTAACTTGTTTCATACATTTCATATTAATGATCACTGGTGCACAGCTGCATGACTACAAAGAAACGCTTCATGACACATATGATAATTTGTGATATTGCACATAATATGAATTATTGCAAATAACATCACGTCATCCAAGAAACAATCTCTGTCACAGAGATCAATTAATAATTGTCATTGATGACTGATGGATTCCCGGCTCAACTAAAAATGTATTGCTGACCACTGGTATTGCTGGCTAGTTGCGAGTGTTATATAATTATGATCAGGTTAGCACACTGCAACTAACAATGGATTGCTGACCACGGGTATTGCTGGTTAATAGTGAGTGTAACATAATTGGAGCCCCGACTCAACTAAAAATGGATTGCTGACCACTGGTATTGCTGGCAGGCTGTGAGTATTACATAATTATGGTCAGGTTAGCACACTGCAACAAACAATGTATTCCTGACCACTGGTATTGCTGGTTAGTTGTGCGTGTTATTTAATTAGGGTCATGTTAGCACACTGCAACTAACAATGTATTGCTGACCACTGGTACTGCTGGCTAGTTGGGAGTGTTATATAATTAATTATGGTCAGGCTAAAAACTTGACTTCTAGCTTATCTCATCAAATCTGACAGATTCATGATCACCACTGTATAACATTTACTAATGTAAATGGTAATAACTTCAAAATATGACCATACTGGCCAAATTTAAATTTGTTTTGGATTAAACTATTGATTACATTTCAGCTTGTATTCTTTGTTTGCTGATGATTACTCAAATAAATGACCTAGCATGAAGTAGCAAAACTATTCAAGTGATCTCTTTTTCCCAACAGTATATTGGAAAGCAATGTATAGTGTGTGCACTGTGCGGCCAAGTAATGATTAACTCTATAACTGTTCATGGAGATGAAGGATTATTTTATATGATATTAATTTAATTCGACATCCATTTGATTGGCCATATTAAACACAAGTCTTTCTACTACCAAACCCTGATATATGTCAGCAGAAATACCAACAATTACTGTATCACATGATACATTCTCGTGATCTGATTGGCTGACTACCGGGATCTATTTTAGGACATTATGCATTTCTACATGACTATTATGGGCAGCCGTCACCGCCAAAATTACATTAATTTTTTTCATCTACCGCTCTTGCTGCTTTAGCCAAAAAGTTGCATCTTCTACAACACATATATAAGACAGAACAAGCGTGCTACAAAGTGTACTGGATTTGTCCAAACACGACCTGGCACGATTTAGTATGTTGAGAACACCAATAGTACCTAAATGTAAGTTAACACACGTCCCCTCAATCAGTGGAGACGAATTCCAGTATAAAAAGAAGATGTGTTGGATAAGATTCACTTCAGTTTTCCTGCTGAACAAAGATGTCACAAAGTTCACATCATCATCAACGTCCAAAAAGACCTTCATCGTTTAGCTCAACATTGTGATGTTTTGTCAGTACTTATTAAATCCAATGCCTCTATGCAAAAACAAATCATTCAAAAAGAACATAAAGAAATCATCGATACCGTATGTGAATGTTGTTTGAATGCTTTGAAAGGAACTGTTCCTTTAACCAAGATATAGAAACAGCAATTAGGACTACATCGTTACGTTACCGACTAATGGTGAAAAAGAAAATGCCAATCAGTCAAAAGAAAAATGCCCGTTCGACAGGACCATTGTTACAAGTGGATCCTCCTTTGTTAGGATCGATTACTGGACCTCTTTTAGGAGAAGTGTTAAGGTGAAGAAGATAAAAAAGGACACACTTTTCCGGAAGGACATCACACTCGTACCCTTGGATTTCATTGAAGGACGAAAACTAACTTTAGTTACTTACAAACGGAGAACGGAACTCCACAGTTGGTACGACCAACGGATACAATATTTACCTCCTAATCTTAATCTCACCAAGATGTCACATTTACAACAAGAGCTACAATCGTTGATGGATTGAACAGATTTTCCAGACACGAAAAAAGCGCAACTCTAAGGATAGTTATTGTGATGTCTTGAACTGTTTCATCAGAAAGCTTTAGACGAGACGACTAAACATACGCTGAGAGATTTAAAGAATGTCATGAAAACAGAAGAAAAACAGAAAGCAACAAAGATGATGACAGTTACCTCCAGTGTGATAACCTTGTTGACACCTTACCCTACTACAAAACTAGAAGAAATGAAAGCCTTTTGGTCAAAAAGATGATGTCGACACCCAATTCAGCAGATGAATAAAAGGAAAGAAGGGAAGACAGAAGTGAAAAAAGAAATCAAGAAAAAGTGACAAAAGAACCTATTACATCTGTCGAAACTTCCTTTTCTACTTCTATTGCTCGTCAGACACTTCAAGCATCGCAAACCCAAATTCTACAAGAGTAACCACAGAAGAGTATAGAATAATGGTTACCTTATTGAGCAGCAGCAGCAGCAACATGGATACACTTTTGGCCAGCATTTACTACAATCTTACTCATGCCGCTAGCTATGAGGCAATTCAGAAATTGTACCATGCAACTAAAACTGAACTAAAAGAACTACTGCAAGAAGTACAACAATGGTTACAAGAACAATCGACGCACACGTTACACAAACCCATTTCAGGAATATTTTCCAGAAGTCATACTAAAGCAGCTGGAATTGATCATCAATGGCAAGCTGATTTAGCTGATGTCTTTCATTTAGCGTCGTATAATCGAGGTTACAAATGTTTGTTTTATATCACTGAAGTGTTTTCAAAAGTAGCTTGGGTACTTCCTTTGGCTTTTAAAACGAGTTCAGAGTTTGAGCGAGCTTTAAACATTATCTTGAAACAAAGTGGTCGACACCGTTTCAAATGCCAAACAAACAAAGGTTCCGATTTTCTTAACTAAGCTTTTTAGAAAAAATTGAAATAAATACACATTAATTTTGTCACCACTGAAAATGCTAAAACGAAGCCTGCGTCGTGGAAGGTTTCAAAGAACTTTGAAAGAACGTATGTGGAAATAGTTTACACATGAACATACCCTCAAATACATTGACGTGTTACCACGCCTAGTCAAAGTTTACATTCTATTGTACCATCGTCGCATCGGATGTGCTCCAGAAAAAGTGACACCTGAAACGAAGTGATTGTGTTGGATCGATTGTTTCGAACGTCAAAAATCAGAAAAAGAGAATGAAGTGTTAATCACCCGAGATTGGGTTCGCACTGGAAAAACAAAAGGCACTTTTGACAAATGATATTTACCTAACTGGACGAGAGAATAGTTTTGTGCCAAATGACAAGTGTGTGGACGTGATCCCCCTGTATAATATAAATTGAAAGATATGAACAGAAAAGTGTTTGAAAAGAACTTTTTATTTGCCTGAGTTACAACGAGTGACAAAGAAAGAAGACGATGTGTACGATATCGAAAGCTTTCACAAAAGAAGAACACGTAAAGTGGGAATACATCATATCCAAGAAGTCAAAGTTCGTTGGAAAGGATATTCACAGTTTCGATTCTTTAATTGCTGTTTCATAAGTCATCAACTATGTAAGGAAGTAGAAGTTACAAACATGCCGTCAAACACCACTACATCCCATTATCATGGTTCCTCTCTTCCAGAACTACAAAAGCAACCACTTTGGGTGTGGGTTGGAGAACGTGTTCCAAAAAATCAAATCGTCTTTTTCTACCAAATCTTTGTAGTGTATTGTGTTGTTCAAGCAGCCTTTGGAAATTTGAGTTTGCAACAAGGAGATAAACAGTTGTGGACTATTTTACTCAGTACTTGTATTGGCTATTTTTTTTCTAATCCTTCGTTAAAATATATCGACAATAACAACAATGATAGCCATGTTAACGGCAGTCACAACTCTTCTAATCACACAAGCCATCATCTATAACTCTTGGAAAATCATCCTTTGACATCGATTGACTCCTCGGAGACTCAAACCATCGAACTATGAATAATTAATTTTATTTAACATTACCTGACAGTTATATGGATATGTTTCCCAACAACACATAATGCTGTTTCACCGCCCATTTATCTCTATCCTAACAATTGGATCAAAAAAGCTCATTGGGGAGCGGCTTTGGTCGAAATCATTTATCCTACTATAGTCTGAAATGTGGTCGAAGATCAAACCACTTTCGTCCTAGAAATACTAAACGAACAAGTTCAATCACACTTTGACAAAAATGATCATCTCGTCGAAACAATTTCAACTATGTTTAATGATCAGTTTCTCAAAGCACTGGATACACTTCACGGATGTGTGCTGATCGACTACCATCCAACTTCTCATCGTCCCAAATTAGATTGTTCCTACGGCAAAACGCTGTCCATCGCTTTTTCTCCCAGTTTGTTTGACATTCTGGGTGGAAACACATCTCTCGTTCCTTCGAAAGACATAATCAACAACAATCGATTCTACAAGAACTTAGGCTAGCCTATAAAATTGAACGAAGGACTGAATTTGATGTTTGTGTACTCTAATGGCGTCGAGTACAACTTGGTGGGAAATACAACTGCTCAGTTGCTCAGTATGATTCCTTTCAAAGTGAATTCTGCCATAGTTGTTTACGATAATGGAGGAACAACGTATCACGTTAACCGAGACTTTGTACATCCTCATTACCTTTCTGTCAGTAAATCATATTTTGACAGTGCCAATATTAGTATCAAAGGAGATCTTGGACAAACTATTATATTCACTAAAGAAAAAGTCCCTGTGAAACTGTATATTCAAAACGATTATCCAGTAAATTGTAACAGATGTATCCTGTGTACTAAGGAGTGGTTCGACAACGAGGACATGGTTTAGGAGATATGTTAATATCTGCTTTTCGTACGGTATGACTCATCTTGAAACCTATGGTGACTCGATGATTGCATACTTTAAATGATGCAGACTTGGCGCAAGGAAAATAATTTTTCCAAAACGTACTCATCTACCATGAAAGTCCTAAACAAGCGTTTAAGAAAGCAGGAAAAAATATGTTGATTTAAACATGAAGAGAATTCCAGGGCTCGCCGAGACACCCCTATAAATTCACATCTCACTTCTGGCGAAGACATTGATTTGACTTCTACGCCACATCAAGGACAAGGCAGAAAGAAACGTGGAAAGGTCTTCAAACCTCACAAACACGCACAGGAAAAGACTAAGAAAGCATAAAGAAAAGAACAGCAGTCAGAGATTTTGACGTTTGTGTTCACAAAAAAAAAAAAAAACAATGATGCACAGAGATTCTTGCAAATGTTTCCATTTCAGAACTCGATCTGTTTGTCATGCGACCGACGATGATGTCGATGTAATAATCCCAATGGGTAGAATTTCTTCCTTGGTCGTCTTTGACCAAATCAGTACCTATCGAGTTTCAAATCAAAGGACAATAAAGGCGGCATGGACACGTACCCTTACCGAACTTACCTGGAGAATCTCATGGCGTACGGAAAAGAAACCAAGAATACACATCTAGATGCCTCATTGGTGTGGAAACCTGACACTGTGAATGCTTTTAATGACACAGTTTTTGCTGTGTATGATGATGATGCTCACAATGTCGGATTTAACGACTGCCGAAACAAAATCAAACAAGAACGTAGTTTAGAAATGACAGATCGTTTGCACTTGGATGTGTGCTTGCAAGACAAGTATTTGTTGAATCTTGTGGATGTACGTTTGATATTGAATCGAAGTAGTACCGTGTTCCATTTGATGGTTAATACCAACGATTACAAAACAAGCATCGAAAAAGCCAGATTCTACGTACGATGTGTGGAAGTCTTGTTTAAAGTGGGAAACGATATCATTCAAACTCTTAGCAGAATGACACCCACGTATCCTCTACAATAAGTGGAAGTTTAAACCTTTATCATTGCCTCTGTGCTCCGACCAAGATCGAAGATAATGTTTTCCAAGGTCAGCTGCGAAAACATTTGCTCATTGGTATAGTCAGGAATGCAACACTCAATGGACCTATCGATCAAAATCCTTTCGAGTTCCAACACTTCTACGCGTCCAAGATAGAAGTTTCGCGAGATGGCCAGACGTTGTGTACAAGACCCTTTGAACCTAGCTTTGCCCATAATAATTACTTGATATCTTACTTGGCTCTGTTTGAAGCCACACAAGTTAGGAACTATCAGTAGCCACGGCATTTCGTACGATTAGGCAGTTGGATATGCTTTGTGGGGATTTGATTTCACCCCAGACCAAGACAGCGACGAAGGACATTTCCACCCAAGAAAAACAGGCCAAATCTGTGTGGGACTTCAGTTTGCACTAGCTCTGGTGAATACAATGAACATCATTTCGTATGCAGAATTCGATAATACTCTGGACATCAACAGTTTGAGAGAAATGATCCTAGACTATTAAAAACATGGAACACGAAGCTTTGGAGATAGGTGAAGATAACGTTTTCTATCCAGAACAGCAGTCACAGACCACAAGTGAACAAGAGAAAGATACAGTCATGGCGTCACGATGGCCAGAGCAAGAAGAACATTTAGTCTTCCTGATTTGCTCGCCACTCACCTGAGAGAATCACACTCCTGAGCAGAGAACATTGTTATGGTTCTCAAATCGATCATTCTAGTCAATTGGAAAACGACAAATGATGATGAGTCAATAGAATCTGGACAAAGCATGGACCCTTATCTCACAAGAAAAGATTTTCAAAGAGTGGAATAAAGATCTAAGTGACCATTCCCTACCTCCATTGACTTCATTGAAAACGACACGCATTGAAGCTCGCTTGCAACAGAGTACAGAGACTTCCCGTTCATCGACTTATGTGACAGATCTTTTCAAGGAAAAAGTCAAGTATGAACTCATCACTTATCATTACCTCTCAAAATGAATACCTGGGAACGTCATTACCTTCTGACCAACAGCTCGTACTCAGCTTCTTGCAATCCATTGGTGTGGTCTAACGACGAACTTCCTCATCGAAAACCTAAAGACGTTCGAGTTTATGTCGTCACCACAGACAGCAGTCATCGCCCAGGGACGAAGTGGTTAGCCGTCAACTTTCCCAACGATAATAGAGTTGAATATTTTAATTCTTATGGATTACCTCCTATGGAAGACGATATCATCGACGTTATGAGAAGAAACACTTTATCATCTCAATTCAGCAATAGTGTGTAGAAAATAGTGTGTGCATATTCTTCATCAACGCAGTCTTGGATTCCCATTAGAACATCACCTGACTTGTTTTCAACGTGATTTCTCTAGCAACGATGACAAAAAAGAAAAGTTGTTTTGTGAACATTATGGATATCTAGTTTCTTTAGAACAGAAACGTAGTGTGTATCGATTGCAAAATGACACTGTACTAGATCACTGGAAGCCTAGTCTTACTCCGCAACGTTGTTAACCTTGTAAATACGTTAATGTTTAACATCTGTTTTGTTTGTCAGTTGTACATGAAGAAGAAGGGACTAGCTTAATTCCCCTTCTTCATTGGTTTGTTGATTTTTGAGTTAGCAAGGCTTATTTAAACAATGATGATTTTTAAAAAAAGTGGTGTGTAATTTTTTGCCAAAAACAAAACAAAAACCTTGTACGTTCTCTCTCTCTCTCTCTCTCTCTCTCTCTCTCTCTCTCTCTCTCTCTCTCTCTCTCTCTCTCTCTCTCTCTGGTTTGGCACAAAACATTCTAACGTGTAATGTAATGGTAAAAAAAGTCACAACTATTGTTATACAAAATCTTACTATCTTTTCTTTCCATAGCACTAGAGTCACTCTGCATTTTCACAGACAAACAGAAGCAATTCTTTTCTAAACAAGTACAGTAACCACCAAAGTGAATATTGATTTTTGTTACCTAGTGCTATTGCGCCAGTGAATATTTATTTTTTATTTTAGTGATGTCGTATCTCACTTTGAAAGTGTTTGTCTGTTTCACTACAGCTTTAGAAATATTGGCATCTTTTTCTTTTATTGATCTCTATTTATCTCTATTCGATTTGGTTGGTGTAAAAAAAATTACCCTGCGCAATATATGCATGTATTCACTACTTAGAATCATCGCTGTCAAATTTTTAGAAAGAAGTCAGCAAATATGTTTAACGGTTTGAAAGTAATGAAGTTAATGTATAATAGATTTTCATCTCTTTAAATATTTGTATGATGTCTCTGTTAACTGAAGAGTTAAACTGAGTTAAAGAACAAGAATAATTCATAAATCGGAAATCTATTAATTAATTAATTGTCACAAATTGTCATTCCTCAATTAGTCATTAATTATAACACATTTACTAACACCTTTCTGCTCTAGTTTTCAATTCTTTCACCGGCTTTTTTAAGCACATTTTTGTTTTCTCTGTTCTCCGCTATCATTCTTTTGATACGAATTTAATGTCTTTTCGTATTTTTTCTCTCATAGCCCTTGTGTATGTTAGTTTTATCATGGTTGTAAAAGGATATGAATTTTATTGTTCTGCCACAAAAAACATTTTAAGGAGTTATATGATAGATGACGAACTCCAACATCCTCAGCTTATAATGGATTGTTTTTTTTTGGTGGTTTATATATATATATATATATATATATATATATATATATATATATATATATATATATATATATATATATATATATATATATATATTAGATGATGAAGTCATCCACATAAATTAGTACACTTGAATAAAACTAGGGTGCCTAGGAATCATTGTCAATCTTGCTCCTAATAATTATGAGAAGAAAGAAAAAAGTCTATTTCTATTATACACGCGCACACAAAATCGGAAGTTTCTACTTTTCGGGATAAATCCCAACTTGGATTGTAAAAATCAACCAATGCCTGTCCTTACGTGTGTGTGAGTTATGCTCTCCATCCTGTTTAATATATACGATGCATAACTTAGATGTCACAACCTTAGAAGGAACCTTAGCTTTACGCCAAATTCTGACTTAGTTTGTCAATGTGGCAAATTTAACTCTTGTTTATTTTCATAGGTCACCTTTCACTCATCGTATTAAATCTAAAGCGACAAACACATCTGTAACGAAATGAACTGACATTGGGTAAGGCCAGTCAGTGTACTAAATCTAGGGTGGCAAAAACCAAAACCATAAATATGTAACAAACTGAAGAACCATATTTGCCTTTTAAAGCATTTGCATCGCAACAAACTTTTCTGCCAATATGTTTATCAATCAACAATGCGTAGCCGTTTAGTGAAAAAATTAAGCTTAGGCCAGTAAAAAACAAGTTCAGTATTACAACTTCTAAACCTTACTTACAGTGGCGTGACTACCGCCCCCGCAGCCCCCGCAATGCGGGGTGGGGGGGGGGGGGAGAGGGACTCAAGGAGAGTGCCCAAAATCCCGCTTTACATTAATTATTTGACGGGGGTCCACTCTTAATGTTGGTGGGGGATGGGGGGTGACACAGTTTGAAGTTATGCCAATGCCCACTTAGCTAAACGTGGGGGTAATGAATAGTAAATGTGTGGGTAATTAATAGTACATGACTGGGTATTGATAGTAGATAACTGAGTACAGATCACTACAGCGGCGAGTTGGATAGTAAATCAAGGTGTGTTGGATAGTAAATGTGCGGCGTTGGATAATAAGTGTGGGAGTAATGGATAGTACATGTCCGTGTGTTGGTTACTCAAAACGGCCTGTTGGATAGCAAATGTCACAATCTGTGGGTTGTCTATATCACAACCATCCACAGAATAAGACCCAATCTTCTTTTCTGCGCTGCCGTTTCTAGCATGTTGAATCCTCATAGCCAGCGCAAAGCTTTTGCTAACTATTGACGGCTGTCAGATCAATAGGATTGTGGTGGTATGATGGCTAATGTGTTCTCGGGCATGAACTTCTTTCGGTACACTAATTCACACACTTTAACAATGGTAGAAGCTTCCTTCAAAGGATCGATACTTTCGTGATCCATAAATAATTGTGGACATTTTCCACAACAACGTCGTACAATGTCCACATCGGATCGACAATATTTCAACATTTCTTCTTCTTGAGAATTAAGTGTCTGAAGAGTAGGTTTGGTACCAGGCGTAGAATGATTCTCGTTGCTTAATTTTCATTTTCAATTTTAGGGTGGTGATGTTGCTTTGGATATAAATTTTTTGGTTGTGCCAAACCAAAGACTGACAGAGAGAAAGTAAAATTTTCTATTCAAGATTGAAAACGGTAAAACTTTAGTGTCTATAATCTTCTATAGACCTAAAACAGGATGGAGAGAAAGGAAGCTATGCATCGTACATGTAGTGTTTGTACTTATTAAGAAAATAATTTTCTGTCTATTGGTAAAAATGCGAAGGATAGTCGTGCTTACCCACACTATACTTTCAAGCATACATATGATTTAAGGTTAAGTATTTTGTAAAAGACATTTACATATATAATCCTTTCTACAGCCGCTTAGATCACTTGGAAAAGATGTACTACTCAAATGATTGCTAAATGAAACAGCAACAAAATCCCTCCATTATAATTGGCCATATTGTGTGATAGTATGTTTGTGGGTATATCGTGTGTAAGTAATGCGATTGTTTGAATGTTTGATGCATTACTGAGGGAGAAAAGAAATAAAAAGGAAAAATAAAACAAAAACAAAAACAAAAACAAAAGAACAAACAAACAAAAAAAAAACAAAAAAAACAACAGGAGATTTGGTTCGCATTCGTAAAACAAAACTATGAATTGGAAGATTTGAACGGAGAAGTACTAAAAGGAATATTTTACTTGCCCGAGTTACAACGGGTGTCCAAAAAAGAAGACGGTGTGTACGATATCGAAATCATTCTCTATCGAAGAACACGTAATGTGGGTAAACGTCGACTTCAAGAAGTGAAAATGAGTTGGAAAGGATATCCACCTAGTTTTGATTCTTGGATTGCAGCTACACAAGTCATCTTATGCTGGCACCGCCTAGCCCCATCCCAGCATATATAGCTGGTTAGGGCCTGGAGTCAAATTCAGCATTGGTTTTGAGCTATCTAAAACCTAAAGTAAAAGAATAAATAATATAATTATAAATTAAAAAAAAGTGTCTAAATGCTTGTGTTTTTGGATTTGGTGTGTGTGTGTGTGTCTGCTATATTCTCTCTCTCTCTCTCTCTCTCTCTCTCTCTCTCTCTCTCTCTCTCTCTCTCTCTCTCTCTCTCTCTTGGGTTATGTTTATTTCTAATAAGGTTGAGAATAAATTTTGGAATGGATTAAAAATTGTGATTACACGGACGTAATTGAAAACTGTATCGATACTCGGGTTCTGTGTTGTATGTATAACTGGTTGCTTGGAAAGGGCTTGAAATTAATTTTTTGCGAGAACTTTACATCTTCGTTTTCGAAAGAAGGCTTTTAGTAGACATTTTGTGATATTTTACCCCCCCCCCCCAAAAAAAGGTGAGTTTTTCCTATTGATGCGATTTGTTAAACAGAATGTGTGTTTTTCAAATTTCTTAAGGAAAATATACCATAAAAAAGTGCCTTGATATTTTTAAAAGTAGAAATACAATATTCTCTCTCTCTCGTAATGTCAGTTCTCTCTCTGTTTCACACACAGACACACACACACACACACACACACACTTAAGTTTCTTATAAAATGATTTAGATTGAAATCATAATGGTATCTGTTCCCGTTTTTAAGATACCTTTCCAAAAATGTTGGCAGTAGTCGCAATGATAACGTGAAATGTTACTTTTGTAATTTTTTCAAAAGCTTGCACCCCTAAAAATTGTAGAACGATTTTTCTTCAGTAGGTAAATTTCATGGATTATATAAAATCTTGAGTTTAGTTGTGCTTGTGCATGTCAGATATCTTGGCTTTGTCTTATTTTGGCACTGCAATGTGTAACGAGAAACATTTCTAACATTAGATCTACCGTTTTCCAAAGAAAAAAAACAAAACAATTTCACAGTGTAAGAATGACTTGAGTATGACCCGTCTTATTCTGCACTCTCATTCTAGAGCCAAAACATGAGTTAATTAAAAATGTAACAATGTATGCTCTATTTTATTCAGTGAGTCGATTTCAGACGGTCGAGAGAATAAGGCGTGTTTTTCTTACTGTTCTCCCCTTCTATAGTTTAGGGAAATGTTGTAACACTGTTTTTATCCGTTTGTAACCGCAAGGAGTGTGCAGCAAAACATGACATATTTTAGTCATTCGACAAGAAATATAACACTACTTTTTTGAAACTGATGAATGAAAAAAAAAACAATGAACATTTCTATCATAGAATTTACCCTTGTCTTCAGAAACTCATAAAAAGGGTAACCTTCTCTCTGTTTGAAGCAAACCATAGTTTTGGAAAATATTACAGCGTTCATTTGACAATATTTCATTGTGTGCACTATGCACACAGTAGCTAAATATGCTATTCGCGTGGCTAGGTGAATCAGTACGAAACGGCGTGTATGCAGGGCAGCAAACGTTAGCCACTACTAGCTTTTAGTACGTAACTGTGTTGAAATTACTGTTTATCTTTATTATTGTGAAAGAATATTCAAGTTATGCAACTTTCGGTGCGCAATGCTAGCAGTAGAAGGTCAAAATAGTACGGTAGACAGGATAAATGTCAATAGAAATGTGGTTTTGTGATTAAATATGTCATATCATGAAATTAATGTTGGACTTAGCCTAAAATAGCTTGCGAAAATAAAGAGCGCAGTAAGAAACGATTGCGGGGTCATACAGAAACCTTATCAGGAAAAGTTAACTGGAATTATTCCCGTGTGGCTAACCCAGACACAATTTGGTCAGCTTATTGTGGCCAAAAAAAAAGAACACATCAGTGACATTAAATTTATCCAAGTCAGAGGTGACACAAATGCAAAAGATCGGTGGAATATTTCCATTCCTCGCGGTCATCCAGCGTTGTTAGCGGCTGCGGCTTACGCGGTTGCAAAAGCGACTGCGTCAGGGGCCGTCGGAACTGCATCCGGGATGGTTCTAAAAAGGGCGGTTGGAGGCCGCATAGTGTCTCGTAAACAAATATATATATATATATATATATATATATATATATATATATATATATATATATATAAAAGCCTTTGACTACCCGGGACGACTCGCATAATTTACTCAGGCAGAGGTCTTCGACAACCTAGTACGACTCGCAAAAGGCGTCGCCGTTAACCAATCTTGACGCAATGACAAAGTCAGTCAAGCATTTCCGACGTGTCTTTGTGAGGAATGAACTTGCATGAACGATCCCCCGCATGCGGGATACTGGCATCATCAACCTGGATTGGACAACAGGAATTGAGACTCATTGGGTCGCTATCGTTGTAACACTTCGACATCTTTTGTATTTTGACTCGTACGGGCTTGAACCGCCACTTGAAGTTGTTCATTATTTACACAGACTACAGAGTCGTCTACCGCTGTTTTATTCAACGCTGCTTTTGATTTTACATTGTTACTTAGAAAGTACGCTGAATAGTACACAAAATGCATATTAACATTTACTGGCGTTACTCAACCAGACGCGGCGCTGATGTGGATCTGAGCAGGTTTGCCACCAAAGCCGGATTGTTGTTGACGTCGACCCGGGCGAGCTTGTGTTTTTCCAAGATCAAACTGGAAAATTTAAAACGTTTAACGTGGACATTCAGGATGTTGTTATAAAGCTGCGAGAGCGCCGTCGCAAAGAAATTGGCTGAAATCACCGAGAACCAGGGAACTGTCATTGGCCTTTATCAAAGGCTACATTGATGTTTCTGAGGTTGCGGCGAAACAACATGTAATTGCAAAGATTGCGGAGATGCCCTCACTATCCCGCGTTGTAAATTCATTGGGTAGATTCAGTGGCATATTAACCAAAGAAGGATCTGAAAAATATGATGGTATGGCAAATGGTCGATTTCTTTTCGTTACTTTTGGGGATGCTTTTGATACCCCTAATCCTAATATCTTAGAGGTGCGTGAGTCTGGATCGTATTTATTTATTATAAACGGATATAGAGGTCTGTTGGGTGTAATGATAATAGTTCTAAATAATTTCCTGCATCGTAAATTAATGACACGTATTACAGAAGACAATTTTGAAGAAAGTTTCATATATGTGGTATCATTATCATTATTCGCCGGAGATGAAATTCAGTTCCAAGAACTCAACATCTATCCGGAAGGGCGCTTAATCGTCTTTGGCGTTTGTGTTTAAGATTTGTTATTACATGTACGCAATGGATTTTGAACGCGATGACGATGTTGCGGAATTTGCAGATGGGGTGTTGGACCAGCTGACAGAGGATGCTAAGATTGACAGTAATTTTGGTCTACTTGTTGATGAATATCTGCTTCAGAATGGTGTTACCAGATCCTCGTATGCACTGTACTATAATCTACGCAAAGGCAAAATAGAAATTGATAGCTACTACCAACTCGAGGCCAGCTTGTAGTCATAGCATCAGCACGCGAAAACACCAGACAAAAAGAGACATCACCATCAGGCGTGAAAACAGCCAAAGACTGTTTCTACAACGATTAAGTGAAATTCACCGCTGAATGCACCACGGTTACATTCCCCATCGATTATGTTAAACCAACATTAACTCAACTAAGAAGAAAAAGATCTCGACTGTTATTTAACAAGGATGCACTTGTCTGCATAAAAGTCCTTGGACGAAAACGATCATTAGAAGCATAACACAGAGGCATAATTAGTGTGTTTCTAAATGAACGTGGTGCCAAACCCAGGAACGCACAATCGCCAGAGACTTAAAAGATTACATCGGAAGATATTTTCTACGATTGCATGACGGTTGTACAAGTGAAAAAAAGTGATTGGTTGGAAGCGCGTGCACGTATTGCAGCTGAACAAAGCCATCATGGCGAGCTATTAGTCTCCACGATGACGATATAAATAGAAAAGCTGTGATAGCCCCTCAAAGCTACAGACGCGAACAATTAATTGAAGCGGAACAACAGCTGCGAGATGAAATAATCAAGAGAACCGCGCTACTCATGAAATACAAACGCGTGTGTATGATTGTAGTTGCTATTTGTGGACACGCCGCGGAAACAAAAGTTGGCCTTGGTGTTGCTGCGATTGTGACCACGGCACCCTTCATAGGTACACCAATCGGAATTGTTGTCGGAGCTATATAAATAGCAACCGGTGTCTCTGGTGGTGCTGGCAAAATAATTTCGATACGATTACATTCACGAATACGTGTTTATTCAGAACTTCTCGCGGCAGCACAAAGTAGTCTCAATACAATCAGTGAACTGTACTCGGTGGCCATAGCGTGGATGATTTTGAGACCGTATTGGTGGAAATGGAAACCACCGATACCGACGACGTCGTGCACAGATCCGAAACGGGCGCTAGCGACCCAAAACAAGTAATTGATTTACATGCAGTAAAAATCGAGGAAATGTTTGGCAGTGTAAATCAGTCTGCCAGCTAGCAGATTTTACTTCGCAAAATCGTTGACGTTTCCGAAAGATAAAATCATTTACGCTAGCAGATTTTCTTACGCAAAATCATTCACGTTTGCGAAGGATATCCACAATGACACTTCTATTGGCAGCATATACAAAGACAAACTTGTCTGGACCTGCGGTTGTAGCGTTGTTGTCGCTGTAGCAGCGGTGTCGCCGCACACAGTCCCACCCCACCCATAAATAATACACTCGCGTGTGATGTGAAGGGTAAAATTAGTAAAGTCATGGGGTATAAAAGTCTGTGACCTATATCAGAAACCTAAATTTAAAAGCCCCATTGTAATACTACGGATTCACAACACATACACACACACGCACACACACTTGAACTTCCTATAGAATTATTTATATTTAAATCATAATTGTATATGTTCCCATTTTAACATACCACTCTAAAATTTGCAGTACCGAAATGTGTACTTGAAATAGAAATCTTGGCGATACATAGGTATTATTTTTTTATGCATAGCTTGAGCCAAACGATATGTTTTGGATTTTTTTTTTTTTTTTTTTTTTTACTGCATTAATTTGAAAATATTTCATTGTGCAATATGCTCACAGTAGCTAAAGATGCTATTCATGTGGCTATGTCAAACGGCGTGGTTTCGGGGTAGTAAACTACAACAACTGCTCACTTTTAGTACATGATGTAGCTAGGTCAATCAGTGCAAAACAGCCTGTTTGCTTGTAATAAAACACTTAGAGAGAACGGAAATCTGAATGGTATATATAGAGACAAACTGGATAAAACAATAAAAAAAAAACAAACCAGTATACTTTTTCTGAAGAAAACTCATTTAAATGTTAAGCTTTTGATAGAATGTTTATACGGGCCAATGATTTGAAGCAACACATTTGCTCCCTTTAGAACGTAATGTAGTAAGGTCAGTCAGTGCGAAACGACATGTGCAAGGGACAGCATACTTTAGGCACTACTCGCTTTAGTACGTAATGTAGCTAGGTCAATCAGTGCAGAACAGTTTGTTTAAAGAACCGTTAAAGCTATCCTGTACTTGTGTTATACAGGGGAAAACACGATCATACACATATACGGGAATTTAAGAGAAGATATTCAAATTTTGTGAACATTATGATTATCTCTTTTCTTTACTTCAGAAACGTAGTGTACATCCATGGCAAAATGATACTGTCTTAGATCATTGGAAATATAGTTTGACTCTACATCGTTGTGTTACGACCATATGGCTCAAACAAACGTAAGAAAAAGAAAGTGAAACCAACAATGTTAATGTTTGTAAAAATCAACAAACAATTTATTTTAAATAATTAATGTGAAAATCAAAATACACTTACAGTTTCGTGTATTAAAATCCAAATAATCCAAAAATTATTAATGTCGTAATCACAAGTCCTGTATATATATATATATATATATATATATATATATATATATATATATATATATATATATATATATATATATATATATAAACTATAAAATGTTCCAAGTGAATGAATGTTCCAAGTTAATGAATGTTCCAAATTAATCTTCTTAATGAACGAATGTTCCGAAAGAATGAGTCTTCGTAATGAACGAATGTTCCGAATAGATGATGGTTCCGAATGAATGAGTCTGGACTGTGAGTTTGTTCCAACGATAATATAATCCAGATCATCTTTAAGAAATTCAGAGGCATCCGAGAAAGTCCTAAATAACTCCAGGTAGCTCTGATGAATGGTCCAATCAATAATTCCTTTTGAATTATTCATACAGCATGGCATTACATAAACATTACAGGATTCCAGCTCGGCTATTATTTCAAACGATCTGATGATTCAAAAGCTGATCATAAAAAACAGTTCTTTTCTACTCAAGATCTAAAATGGAATGGAAATAATTCGTATTTCTATGTCTTTTATACAACTTGCAAATGGCACATTTCACAACAGGAAACATGTCATATTATGACCCAGAATGCAATACTAAATGCGTCTATTTCATCAGATACAGTAAACAACTCTGACCTTGAACAAAAGGTCAGTAAACATGTTGTTAGATTAATAGTACAATTAAACCCAACTTAAATATGACTCACTATTTGACACAACTTTAAAGTAGAATCATGGGCCCAAAAAGTTTAAGCACATTATAGATTCCATATACATAATTCCGTAACAGTTGTCATACTTGTAAATATGCTCCTGTTTAATCTTTTGTACACGAAAAAGGAAGGGACAAGCCCTAATTCTTCCTCTTCATTTTAAGTGAGCAGGACTTAATAGGATAAATGTTGAATTTGAAACCTATTGTTGACTTGTTTGTTTCGTTTGTCTCTTTCAAAAATTATTTAAAAATCTCTCTCTCTTTGTCTCTCTCTCTCTCTCTCTCACACACCTCACCCACACGTTGACAGAAAGACATGAAACCAATGACGTCATACGACATTTTTGTTCAAGTGCAGACCGTCGCCTATTGTTACACTGTTACAGACACTCACCCCACATGATAAACCTATGACGTCATATGGTATTTTCGTTCGAGTGCAGATCGTCGCCTATTGCTATAATGTTACAATGTATCTATGAACTAGGATGGCGCCTATGTTAAATTCCAGTTTGTCCCCATAAACTTTGTCGCTCACAATTTATAGGGACACATTTTCCCATGTTAAATTTCCGTAGACTCCTATAAATGTTCGACCTATTTTAATATGGGACTCCCGTAGACCCCTCAATCGCCATCCTCCACTACTTATGGACAGTTTTGTCCATGTTAAATTCCCATAGACCCCATAAATTTTTTACCCCTTTTAACACAGGTTTCCCTTAGACCCTCAAGTGGCACACTATACTACTGTTGTTCTTAGCTAAAAGGTGTTCAAGTTGAACACAGACTGCTCTTTCTAAAATCTTGGACACAATACTGAGTATACTAACAGGACTGTAATTGTTGGCAGTAGCCCTACTATCCTTTTTGTAAAGAGGACTAACTCTAGCTAATTTCAGTTCATCTGGCACTAGACCAACAAGCTGATCTGCAACATTTTGTTTCTAACATGACTGGTGACTGGTCCGCTACTAGTCATATCAGGAAAAAAAAAAAAAAAAAAAAGGCGGAGAACAACTTGTTGGTCCAATCAGGCACAATACCTCTTGATATATACAAGTAACAATGTATGTAACTGGAATCGTCAAAACACTAGCGGGGGTGGAGTGGGGTGAGGAAGCCAAAATAAAAATCAACGGAACGATCCTTCAAAGCGACGCCAATAGGGTAAAGGAGATAGGCAAGCTCCCACAGTCGGATTTGGGAGATTTAATATTTTGGAGGTCTGTTTAAATCTCATTGCAGCCTTGCAGCTATATATATACTGCACCATGAATTTTGTTTTAAAATCGGGGTAGGGGTTTGGAGTGAGACCCCCCCCCCCCCTCCAGCTGACGCACTAGCGGATATCGTCAAGGCCTGTACTTTTACATGGATTAAGGTTACTTAATTCTTTGTAAACAAAATCCTCACTTAGCGGTTGAAGTTGGAGTGTGTAATTATGAACATTTCTTACCCTGTAAAACTCTTGCTAAATTGTTGAAACTGTTATAAATGTTTTTGAAGGTTGTGGCAGTTTTTCCAAGAGAGTAGATGCTACATTAATGAAGAAGGTATTAAAACGATTAGCAATATCACAGGTATATGGCAGTTGCAATCCTCAATAGTCTGTACAATATTAGCATTATCGTACGGAAGCCCGTTAGCGCCAGGAGAAAAAAAATAAAATTAGCGTTATTACGAGATAACATTGCGTTATAACGAGATAACATTGCGTTATTACGAGATAGTATTGCGTTATTACGAGATAGTATTGCGTTATTACGAGACAATATTGCGTTATTACGAGATAATATTGCGTTATTACGAGATAATATTGCGTTATCACGAGATAATATTGCGTTATTACGAGATAACATTGCGTTATTACGAGATAGTATTGCGTTATTACGAGATAATATTGCGTTATCACGAGATAATATTGCGTTATCACGAGATAATATTGCGTTATTACGAGATAACATTGCTTTATTACGAGATAGTATTTCGTTATTACGAGATAATATTGCGTTATTACTAGATAGTATTGCGTTATTACGATATAACATTGCGTTATTACGAGATAGTATTGAGTTATTACGATATAGAATGGAGACTCATTTCTTATATATATATATATATATATATATATATATATATATATATATATATATATATATATATATGATTTATGTCTAGACTGATTTATAGAACATGGGGGATATATTGGACATGAACACTTTGATAAGATTCTATTTTAGATTAAATGTTTCACAAAAATATATATTAGAACTTTTAGCATATAATCATCAAATCGTAATAAGCAGACGCACATTGCAAAAAAAAAAAACTGAAGAATATTCAACTCTACAGGAAGAAAAATAAGACAGATCTCATTCAGGTGGCCACATTTCTTCAGAAAGAGATTGAGAAGTCTGGTTGTTTGTATGGATACAGGTGGATGTACACAAAATGTTTTGGTGAGGTTCTTGTTGTCGATCGTGAAAGTGTCAGAGTTCTGTTAACAATTATTGATCCTCAAGGGGTCGAAATGCGGAGAAGCCGCCGCTTGAGACGCCGCACGTACTTTAGTCATGGGCCCAACTACACGTGGCATATAGATTCTAATGATAAACTAAAACCCTATGGAATATTCATTAATGGATGCGTTGAGGTGCCGTTATTTACTGTGTGATTCGGCAACTGACAGTTTATACCACGATAAACTCAGAAAAAACAACATTAAACTATTATAACTGCTATTGCTACTAATTGTATTCATTTTTGTTGTTGTTGTCATTTTGCTTATATTTTATTACTTAGCATCCTTTACTACGCTTCATTCAGCGTATGAATACAAGTTTTGGGTTCCTCGTACGTAGCTATTTATAGAACAGGGATTCTCCTGCAGGGCATAATAAATACGTCATCATCAAACAAATAATTCAACCAATGGTATCCTATTTAAGGTTTTGAACATTCCCAGCATTGTCTACATATTTTACCAAAATGGACATATGTATTCTGAGTGGAAGGTCAATATTCAAAGTAAAGCGATGAAGTTGTTTTAGACATAAAAATGACAGATTTTAATGCATTCATGGACTGACTGAAAGTGATTGGCAGAGTCATCACTGTCCAGACTTGTGAGTAACTTATTTTCGTTTCTCTTGAACCTATTTTCGTGATTATAACAGGCTAGGCTAATACATGTAGGCGCATTAGGTTATAGAAGCCATGTCATCCGTTTTGTTTGTCCACACACATACACACACACGTTTGTAAAATAATGATCAGCTATTTTGTATCCATGTAAGTATTCCAGGATCTCTTATCAGTTAAAAAAAATTGCTTACAACCTGATCCCAACCCCACCCCCAGTCAAATATGTGACATCAGTGTAAAAAATAAATACACAGACACACAGAAGAATAGATATAAATTGAGACTAATGGTTGATGTAAAATGCTGTTGGTGTAAAAAGTTAAGTATTTCACTCAGGAAATAATAACAGCAAGCCTATTATTTTGTTTATTATTAACACACATTTCTAGCAACTTTTTAGTAATTAGAATTACAACAAAACATTGAAATATACCTGTAAAAATAAAACAATTGTATGACAAATTCATGTATTTACTGTTATAATTTGTACTTGTATAGAACTATTTGTTCGGCATTTTCTGAATCCCAGCAATAATTATTAATTGGAAATTGCCATTAAATTTATAATAAAAACCTGAAGTGATAGATGTTTTATATTATCATACATTTGGCATGGATAGTTGACATGGGGTACTCAACTTGAAAACCAAATATTTCCTTAACTGATTGGGGAAATTGAATTTTATTAGCTGGGATTAAAATGGAAGGTGCAGTTATTGAAATGGCAGGTGGAGTGTGTGATGAAACCTGTCATAGAGTTCATTGTGTGTTGCGAGAGTGCTTGTAGAGAATTTTGTGCAGTTGCATGACAAATTACTTGAGAGGTACTGGTTGGGTTTGCAGGGGTCATTTGAATATTTACTGAGGTCTGTGAAGGTACTGCCGAAGAATCTGGGGGAGAGAGTGCCACATTTGAACTTTCATTGGACAGAATGTTACTCATTTGTTGCTTATGTTGAGTACTGGGCCTTGTGTAGGGTTTTAATGAAAGCTCACTGGAGTGGTCAGACAGAGACATAATGTGGCTAGCAGGAAGGTTGGCATCTGTCACTGCATTCAAAGCTGTGGCACGAAGAGAGTGGGCAGTAGATCTATGCAGAAATGTTGGCATATGTCAGACATAAAATTACTAAATTGCCTCTGCCCAATACTTACCCCAATATAAATGTCCAAATATCAAAAATGGGGTGTGAAGGGTCAGAGGAAACTCGGACTAGGCTTCTGATAGTTCTTCCACTTCATAAGTGTCGTCAAATATTGATGGGTCATTGTTTTCAATGTCTTCTTCCAGGAAATCTATCTGATATGGTAAACTTAACGAAAATTCTCCATATTTTGCCATTTGGGATACAGCAGTTCGATGGTGAATAAATTCCATACCATTTTGTCTACAGACTTATCACTGACCTTGACCTAGCGAGTTTGCAACGTTTGCATCCTGTTTTTTCACCATTTTAGTATTACAAATAATTATTTTTTGATACAAAAATTACAGAAGTCTTTCGAATTCAGTTCTTTCAAATGTTTTGCAAAATTTTTAACATATTTGTTTTCTTTTGAAGGCATATATACTATACGTTGTTTATGCCTTCATTTGCAGTGTTTACCTTTTGTTTTGCATGTGACTTTATTTATCGAAGCAGGTATTTTTAGAAAAGTAGTTCTTCTCACAGTTTATACAGAAAAATAAACGCAGCTCAAGCTGATCACGTGGTGACATTCTGACCAATGGAAATCCTAGTTACTTTTACCCGCTAATGCTATTGCAATTATTAAAACATTTCGCGCGCAAATTTTAGCCTTAATCTCGCAGGCGCCATATTTGGAAAAGGTCACTCTTAGTAGTTAATGCGTTGGGAGGAGTTAGCCACAAGTGAGTATTTTTAATGATTTATACATTGATTTAGAACTGTATGCTGCCATTAGAACGTATTGTCATGTCAATGCAAAGTTTTGGTAATGAGAATCTTAAATTTCGGATAGTCAAATTGCATCTTCAAGGTCTGGCCGATGTTGCACATGCATTTACAATTTGAATATGGAAATCACATTTGCTCGTCTTCGAACTGTAGACTTTCTTGATGTAATACAGGGAGTATTAAACAAAGTCTGCAATATAAAGACGAACATTGTGCATGTATATAATATAGACAGGGCCGGCGCAAGGGTATTTGGAGCCCTTGGTGAACCTTCATCCTTCCGCCATCAACCCCCCCCCCCCCACACACACACAATTAACTTTAGAAAATGAATATTGTACATTTATTCTTTTCTTGTGTTTCTTCTGTCTATTTTTAGACGCCTATTATCTTCTTATTTACGCTATTTCTCTTTCTTTTTTAATTAATCTTTTTGCCGCCTCCACCCCTCCCCCCTCCAATTTTGCCGCAATAGGCGACCGTCTAGTTTGCCTGGCTGTTAAACCGGCCCCGAATAAAGATTTTTAAAAAGTTATTTAGTTACATTTCCCATGTATGCAACACCAGATTACTCTGGTAGAATTCCCAGGAACAATTTCAAAAAGCACCCCCTCTCCCAAAATAAATGAACACCATAAATTTAAAAATACTTGCATTGCGGGGGCTTTGGAGCAACTGTTGCATTTGCACCACCTTTAATCTGTTCTTGCATTCATGGAAGTATGTATAATGCAAGGGCGGATTTGAGGAAAAGTCGGGGCCCCTTCCAATTTCTCGAACAAAACTAGTGCCAGACAAACACAATGATTCTTTGAGCAAGTTTTCTTTACAGTTAAATAGTTAAAATTATGCTTTGGAAATGCTTAAGGGCTATTTGTAATGTGCAGTTAATTACTGGTGGGTGGAAGATGGTGCGCTGAAGAAATGGCAATATATTTTGGTAATAGTGATATCCTGTTTCCTTCAGTAAAGTACTTGGCAGTGAGTTTGTGAAAGAATAAATTCCATACCATTTTGTCTACAGACTGAAGCAGTGTGCTAAAACAAAAATGTCACTGAGGCTTGTAAATAATCCATTGAGTGGCAGGGAGAAGTAGATTTTGTTTAAAACTTGGAGCAATTGAACATAAGCTGTTTGTCTGTAAAGACTGTTTGTAAATCAAAGACATTTTAGTTCTTAGAGAAAACCTGGAAAGTAGAACCTAATAAAAGGGATGGAGGTCTGTACTAGATGTAAGTGTCATTTTATGAGAAGCACAATGACAGAAATGTCTGTTGTTAATATTAATAATGAGAATAATCTCAGTTATGATGATCCCCAAGCTGAAAAGTTTGGAATATTTTTATAATTTCTGGTCATATGTCTTTCTGTATATCTGTCTGTATCTATGCCTGCCTGGCTGTATTCAATCAAGGTTGAAATTTTGTATCGCAACCATGGCAAATGCACCATAAAATGCTTGCTAGTCCCCTTTTATGACTTTCAGAAAGCAAAGTTACAGGACTGCCACCATTCTCTATCATTGGGGCTCCCTGACATAAAGCAGAGTGAGTTGAGATGTCACTGACATGCTTTTTCAGACACTCTAGGTTTATCATTCTGTAACCATCCAGAATGTCTACCGACCGTTTTATTTGAAACAAAGCATTTTTACTGTTTTGAAAATGGCAGTCGAAAACATTTTGAAACTAGTTTAAAACAAACTCCCAAGGTCCTCAATAGACACAAATCCTTGGCTTTGACGCTTGGAATTTAAATTTGACCCATTTTTGACACAACCTGTGTGTTTTTATGATGCATGTTGATTTAGCTGGATCATCAGTCTTAATTATCCTTGATTTGCCTGCCATCATAATTTCCTACTGAGCACGCGCTGTCCATGACAAATTGACTATGCACCAGAAATTGACATTTGCTAGACTACTGTCTACACCTTATCTGCCAATAATATCGCACATACAGTACACGCATCATGTTTAATGGAAAATTCACATTCCCACAGTGGACTTGAATCTTTCATGGACCGGATATTAGGGGTGAAACGATATACCTCTGCCACGTATCGATACGATTCTTGATACACAGCCTACGATACACCATTCGATCAGATGCATGGCTTATCTTGGTCACCATGTCCTTTGTTTTGCATTGAATGAATGTGTTTAAAACATGTTATTACCAATTTCATATCGTCACTTAAATTTTGAAGGCATTACGGTGTTATCTTAAAAACAGAAGAAGCAGTGCAATTTCCTTGTGCAAGGAAAATCTTATCATCTAGAACAAGTCCGAGTGGGGGAGCGGAGATGATGAACAACCAAATCTGTCACATCTGCATATTCGGTCGCTGATTACATATATCAGCGTAAAAGGAGACATTCCAAACTTATTCCTCATATACGATTTAAGTACTTTACAGATCATTTACAGTATATGTTGGGACACCATAAATTAATTTTTAAAGTAATTTTTTGTGCACTGTAAGTTCTGGGACAGATCGTTTTTTTTCGAGTCATAAGTTGTGGGACACCTTTTGAATCATAATATTGATGCTTGGCTGGTAAAAAAAAATGCACTAAAACATATTTTGTTAAATAAATAAAATAAAAACTGCTGTCAGTGTTGTTTGTTTACACTTATCTTCTTAACTGCAAACTTTTGAAGAACAAAATTTGATAAATCTATGGGCAATATAGGAGACTAGATGCTTGCACTACATACAAAATACGTGCAAGTCGGAGAAACCAGTACTTGTATTATATTTTGTTTTGCTGTATAAACACTGTTTGATGCAATAAAAGTTTTGAGTTGATTTATATTTGCCATTTTCATAAGCCAGATCTAATTCCCAAGTAATATTTCCTCAGTTATCTGCCAGTGCAAATCCTTTAGCTTGTAAAGGCAGCCTTGCTTTTTTTTCCCAACCATTGATCGAGCCGCAGAGTTGATACTTGTTCAGTACCAAGTAGAGTCCTATATTCAGCTGACCGAATTTATTTGAACTTCCCGTCATCATGCAGCACAATTGACTCCTGTTCAGTTGTGGCAAATCCTTTAATACCGGTACATTTCACAATGTATGCTCAAAGTGTCACTTACAGACCCTGACTGTTCCACTGTTTCAATTTAGTCTCAAAATTCTAGTGAATACTGCTAAAAAGAAACCAAAGCCGGCTTCCAGGGTCTGCTTGCTTTGTAATAAAATAATAGTCCATGTGACTTCCAATGAGGACAGGAGAAATTATAACTTAAGTAAAATATGTGGAGAGAGAGAGAGCGAGATTTATGGATGAAAGCTACTGAGCTAGACAGTGAAGGTACAAAGTGATAGATAAACATGCTAATTCCGAAACCCGAAACCTTTTTATTTATACGACAATGATCAGTGAACATAGTCCAAATACAGCTGAAGAGACATGCATATCGGTACTATATTTAATCGAAATCCTTTAAGCTGTCCAAATTCTTAATTGCCCACTCGACCTCCTCAGGTTCAAACCCATCAAATTCGTCATTTTCACTGTCACTGACAGTTTCAACACATTTAGTATTTCTTATCACATTGTCCTCACAACTGTTCAAGTTATTGTTAATACCGCATGCTTTAAATTATTTTCTTATCAGATATGGCTTGTCCTGAAGCGATTCAACTGCTTTCACAATCCAATCCACAACTGTTTGTTTGTTTGCACTCTTAACATGAAAAGTGTTGTCATTTTGCTTGGAAAGACCCTCTGCTGCATTACGAATAAAGTTTGACCAGATTTTCCTCATGTCGGACTTGACTGGTTTGTTAATACTGACGTCTAGTGGCCGCAGCTTGGACGTGCATCCACCCAGAATAACTGCAGGCACAGTGTTACCCCTTCTCAAAGCCTTCTTTGCAGCATCCATAATATGCGCCTGCAATGAATCCATCACCAAAAGAGATCGTTCCTTTCTGGTGTACTTAAGATAGATCTCTTTAATCCACTGCAGCATCACTTCATCATCAACCCAACCCTTCTCCTGCACGATCCATCCTTTCGGTGCCTTAATATCCTTTAGCTCCCTCACGCCACAAAAATTTTTCATTGGAGGCAACACATCCCCTGCTGCAGAAACTACAAGGACTAAAGTTATGGTCTCCCACTCCTTGGTATATGTCCCCATTCATTCAGCTGTTGAGAGAAATCTATTTTTGACTAATTGGCGATCGTTGATTTAGGGATTTTAAAATGTCTTGCTGTTACTCGAATCTTGTGTGAAGTTGAGAAATTAACTACTTCCTGCTTTTGCTTTAGGGTGAAACGCTTGTAATGCCCTCGCCTGACAGCATCATTTTCACAAGCATCATCTCTCTCTTCTGGGGTCGGCTTGCTTTGTAATAAAATAATCTTTGTATTTGAAAGCCGAAGTCTCTACCAGGCGTGTTTATTCACCACCCAAGCATCTATTGTTTGCCACCTGTCATTATTATTGATGTCTGCAGGGTAAATACATGGGTACAACATCATACACAGCATTAATTGTCTTTAAGAATATTTTTTTTGGTACCAGGGTAACCCATGCTAGCAAAAATGTTGCCATTTGTACTCACAGGTGATGTATTTACTAATAATGATTTTTATTTTGTGAAATATTCTATTCTTAACCTGGATATAATACACTCTTGGTTACTTTGCACCATACACCGGGTCATGCGTGAATTGCTGGTGCCTTCAAGCAATCGGTTGTTATTTCTCTGTCTTGTGCTCTTTCTAATGTTTGTGATTTTGCTGGATCCAATTTTCAGTTTGATAATTTACGGGTATTCAAACTTTTGAGGACAACCAAACATGATTCGTTTATCTATATTCACGTAAAAAAAAACAATGTGTCAATGTTGTTACCTGACATAAGTAATGCACACGACCGGTATTCTACATTACCGGACCATGTGGTGTTAGTGGATACGTTAGTGATAGTGGATATGTTTGTGTCTTTTATACATAAATTGCTTATGAAGAACAAAAAGAGAACGTTTAATTTACCTACCTTATTGTAACATGAAGTGCGGGGGGGGGGGCAAATTCAGCACAAATTGTTTCGGTTCTTGAGTTTTGGGACATATGATCTATTTGAAAAAAATTTTTAACCATAAGTTATGGGACAGGAAGAAAATCATTAATTTTATCTTGTCCTAAGATATAAGGTAAATACGGTAATAGTTGGTTTTGTGTGAAGTTTCTATGTTTTGTGTCTATTTGGATAGAGTTTGGATGCCGATATTTCCGGTATGTCACGCAACAGTTAGTTATGATTGGTGGTTATTGTTTGAACTTGAACAAACATTAACCACAAATCAGAATTGCATGTAACATATTTCACTGCGTGACACACTGGAAGTGTAGCCTTCAATTCGAGCCAAGTAGACCAGATGCAATACAACAGATATATTTCCAGTAAAAGTGGTTATTAAATGATCAGTAAGTACTTAAATCATACATGGGGAATAATTCTGCAATATCTTCTTTCCATTGAGATATGTTATCAGTAGCTGAAGATGCAGACGGGATCAACTAATTCGCACGGAATTGGGGCTGGGGAAGGGGGCAGTTTTCGAACCATGCGAGTTGGTCACCTTGTTTTAATTTGTAGAAGGTGAGTGGGTCTTGTCAATAGTTTTTATTTTTTACTGACAGAAATGTGCATGTACTTGCTACAGTCATCTCATATGAATTCTCAATTTAAAGAGTGAAAAGGCAAATGACTAATAATTATTCACGACTGCTGAAGATTAAATTAACTTGGAGTTAGTATCATTTTGTATCAATTTTTCCGCTCTTGTTTCGATATGGGTATCAATATATTGGTTAATTTTAAGTTGTACACAATGCCATTTAATATTGAAAGAATCCCCCACCAAAACACATTCACATACATGTATTTTGAGAGATAAATGATAAATTTCCAAGGAAAGAATCCTGCGACTATTCAGTTGCTTCACAAAATATAGTTTAATTGTAGCAATTTTAATGAGAGAGAGATAAAGAGAGATTCTGCTTTTAAACAAAGGAAAAAGAAATCATACGTAAGTATTAGCGGGTTTCATTCCATTATTAAAATAAATAAATGTGACAAACGCAGTGATTTATTTGTTTCATTCCCCCAGTCACTTTTAAATTGTTTGCTTAACATGTTCCCACACAATGAAATATTCACAGCATTATTTGTATAGAACTTTTACTAGTCCTGCCTGTTTAGCACTTTTGACCCAAATATTCATATCCAAGCGACACATTTTCTCAGGAACTAGACATGTGTTTGCTTTTACCATAGACCTACTGTTTTTATGCAGACTCTATGAAGCACGTGAAGCTGCTTTCTATAACCAACAGCTTAACAAATATACTTACGATTGCTGGTTTGGTCATCTAAGTTTAATATTACCAAATGGATGGGTAAAAGTGATGAAGTATACTTAAATATTTTCGGTAGGAAATAAACTTGTATGTATTATTTTCATCTAATGCAGATGCAATTTATTTGCTACTGTACATACTATCAATCCACATAACAAACACTGCAAACTGTACCCGAATGTCAAGCAAATAACGTAATTACCAGAAAGTTCATCACTGTTCTTCTGGAGTGCACAGAGCATTTTCATATCAGACAGTGGTTTTCCAAAATGGGGTAGGGTGTAGGCTGCATTAAAGAGAACCATCATTTTGTTTTTCAATTCATTCACATTTAGTTTTAAAATGTACATTCCCTGTGGATTTTCTGCATATGCTGGATAGTGGCGGGCATATACTGTGCCGACAGGCCTTGTGAGGTCCAGAGCTGTAATGAAACTTGATTAGTTCAGTCCTGAATTTGTCAGTATCATTTACAAAAACTGGTTGAATTTCAAACCTGTACCAGTTTGGGATATTGTTTTTGGTGACTGCTTATGTCTCTTTGGAGAAATAGTTACCTCTGATTCGGTGGCAGCCTTTAATTTTATCCCTCCACTTTCATGCGGATGTTCCTTCTCTGAATTTCCCCTAAAACCTTCCTTGCAAAAATAATTAAGTAAACTCCTTTTATCCACATAATAAAGATGATCTCACTTGGCAATTACTTATAAAGTTATTAATACATTTGCGGTTTAAATATAAACAAGACAGCTATTTAATTAGCATAATTGATTTGCTTCAAAAGGAATATCTTGCATGTAAGCTAATCCTCTGTATAATCAATTAAAAATTAAAGAATCGTCACTGTTATTTAATCAGTTAAAAAAGGAAATCAACACTAATGTTGGTAATGCGCCTTTCATTAATTTGATTGCATCGAATCATTGGATTGAAATCAAAGGGTGATCCACTTGTGAGTATCTGGGTTGAGTAAACAAAATAAAAGCCATTTAAACCGCTGCTAATTAATCATGTCGGATTTGTCTTTAAGTAGTTGATTGGCCGATAATTTGGACTCTTAGCGCAATATGCATTCAAGTGGTAATAGAACGTGCACACATGCAACAGTAATCAACGATCACTAGCTGTAGTATCGAAGGATATGAATGAATAAATCGAGAGACGTTGATTCAAGCATTCACTATGCCTGGGGTGGGTGGGGGTGGTGGGTATGAATGGCCAGATAAAGGTAGATAAAGTGATTAAAGCATTAAAATTAACACTTGCCTGACTGGTTTTAAAGTAGGAAATAAGCACTTGTCCTGGAAGAGCATCTTGCAAAATTTTACTTGTATGATTTTGAAAATGAATACTTTGGCGATGTAGGCCTATGGGATTTGATCAGCCCTGAGTAAGTTTTGAGATTTTGTTTAGATGGGTTACTTCTAATTTCTGTTGGTAATGTCTTCCACTGTTGAATTGTGAAAGGCAGGAATTTATTTTGATATAAGGTGGTCATATAGAAATGGAGCTGAATGATTGAGTGCTGTAGGTCTCATTGTTAATAACAAAAGGTCGAATTACATCTTTGTAAGTAGTTTGAAGCAAAACCATTGTCCATTTTAAACCTCTAATCTTTATTTGAGTTCTCTCAGTGACAAATAATCTTTAGATAGATGATCTCGGACTGACACAAGGAATGGAAGACAATAAACATATAATGCACAAATTTGATACTAGCTGTTTGGGTTAGTTTACAAGTTCTCTCTATCACTGATTTTTCTTTTATAAGAATCAAACAATGGAATAGCTTGTGGGTTATACAATACGATTCAACAAAAGTTCTTATTCAATAAAATAAAAACTATTCACTTAACCCCGAGTACACTGTTTATTGTCAACATAATGGCAAAGAAAATAAACCTGCAGAACAGCTACTGTTCTTTTAGGTTATCAGTTCACGCATGAAATTAACACGTCAGTGGCAAAGAAACAAACCGTGTTAATGGCTTCTGTTGTGTTGTTAGTTTGCACATGAGCATCTGTCTTCAAAAAGGGTACAAGTGAACCTACATGTATCTAGGATGATTTTTGCAACCATTTGTGATTTAAAAAAGAAAAACGTTACTTTGATAATTAATACAAAATAGTACGGTTTAAAGTAAAGTATGGATAAAAAATCTTAATAATGCTCTCTCTCTGACACATATATCTGAGACTAACATACGTCTATGTAGTGCCCCTTCCCATGCACACAGATCTGTTATTAAGTGTGTATTGAATGCATCTTTTTTTTCACAATATATAGAAATTCAGTATGAGAATAAACTTGACTTCGTCATCGTCCTTATATTTCTGGAACAGTATATGGTTAGTTGGCTTTTAGCAATTATATTTGTTTTTATATGTTCATGCAGCAACTGCCAGAAGAAAGCTTTCTCAAGTTTTAATTACCCCTCTATAATGCTGTAATTGGATGTCAGAAGAAATCATAACATTATGTTAAAGAGCACTCATGCATGGGGTAACTATTGAAACTTTTGCGATTTTGTTTCACTTCAGTCCGGTATGAATGTGATTTTGTTATTAATATTTTTTTATGTTTATCGTTCTTTTCACTGCAGCGAGTACAATATCACTGACTTTAATGTGATTGTTAAAAAATAGTGTGTTGTGCGAACTGCAACAGAAATAAGGACGTGAATGAATCTGTAGATTCTGGTAGCGTAGTATTAAAGAATTTTTTTTATAGATTTATTGCGCAAAATGTGGTATCAATATAGTTTGTCGAGGCATTGTCAATATGCTAATATTGTCTCAAATATGATCATACATTATCTTCGTTAGAACTAGCAAATGTTTATCATTAAATAAATGATCACGTTTTTTCAGTATAAAAAAGTAAGCAAACTGCACCTGAAAGAAATAACGATTTACATAAAACTGCCATGTCAACTCTGCAATGGTTATCAGATGCAAGAAAATGTGGTGTGCAGAGCTATTCTCCACTATACACCGAGGCAACTCCATCAGGGTGTGCGATGTTTTTTTTCTTTCTTTTCTTAATCCTCTCTACTCTCTCTACACCACCAATTGTGTAAGTTGTACTGTATTTCACAAATGTTCTGGAATTTTCTTCTCTATGAACAGTATCGTCTACAGCTGTACTTTCTACATGGAAAACTTTGATAGCAACGGGGTTACAAATGACTCACTCAGGGGACTGTTGATAGGAAGAACAATATGGCGGCCTTCATTACATTATTGTATCGGGTTATTTGCCACATGCAGTGTACTTGAGGCCCCATGTGTATGCAAAATGTAACACTCATTGCATCTTGTTTGTTCTTTTTGCAATATGATAATTACAATATAATAGCTCAATTATAACTGTGCTTATCTGTTGCGTATGCTATACAATATATTGCTTATTTTAGCTCTTATAAATACCTTTTCCACAAAACAGCTTGTACTTGCACATTCCATTGACAGTTTTGTAAGTGAATAATGTAGGATTTTCCACTTGCTTTATTCTGTACATGATATTTGGCTACAACACACCTACTCATTCTATGAGCCTGTTCACATTACCAATAGCCCTTAAAATGAAGGAGCTTCCGGTGCCGTTGACTCGTCAG
This sequence comes from Margaritifera margaritifera, assembly GCA_029931535.1. Lineage (NCBI taxonomy): Eukaryota > Metazoa > Mollusca > Bivalvia > Unionida > Margaritiferidae > Margaritifera > Margaritifera margaritifera. Next base: position 1,072,161 of record JAQPZY010001067.1, read on the forward strand.
CCACCACCAAGGGTTCTGTCCCTCAGACCTCTCTCCTACTTGTTTGCTACCCCCCCCCCCCCATGCACACGCACAATATTTGTGGATCCATCCCTGTGCTGGGTGGGGGTGGAGTACTATTGTTATGTTTGATAGGCACCACTAAAAATGGGAGTGGTACCTGAATATACTAGTAATTTGCTGTTTACAGGGTTAGAAACGTTTTTGAAAATCCATGGTTGTCACTGTAAGATACCATAGGGCTTTTAAAAATTTCAGGATAGAGTCAGAACTAATAGAATATGGACAAGTAAATAAATTACTTAAAAAAGCTTGACAAACTTGGGAATAAAGTTGCAGCAAATTCCCAAGTCCATATGCATGTAAAGTATTAACAGGCATATATATATATATATATATATATATATATATATATATATATCAGAGCTGAGCAAATTTTTTTTTTGACCACTAGTCCAGGACAAGTGGTTTCAGAAAATTCACTAGTCCCACCTTACTCTTCACTAGTCCCACCTTACTTTTCACTGGTCCCAAAATGGTAATCACTTGCTGAGATTTGATGAGATGTATGTACTTAATACATAGAAAAAACAAATGAAATAATATACAACATTTCATATGTTGGTGTCCACATATTGGCTTATATGGCTAAATACCATTTAACCCATGCAATTATTCCCACAAAAGGGTTTGGGGAGAGATTTTAAGCATAAGCCACATGTCACAATAGCTTATGTATCAATACTGATCATTTACATTTAGAAACACATTCAATACATCAAAGCAGGGAGCATTGTAAAAATCAAGGACTGTGCACAAAACTGCACGTGCCACATTGCATCGGCCTGTAAAAATGTGCTATAATGAAGGTTGATTATGGTAATAGTGTTGATATTTTTCTTTTATTTTTGTAGCCATAGCACACAGCAATTTGCCTTTATCATAATTAGTTTGCTCTTGATATTTCTCATACAGTTTGTAAAGAAATGCCCTTTTCTCAGATCTTTTCTTTTCTTATATACTTTACTTGATTTGTACATTTTATCTCTGAGATATACATCTTGTTTGGTTTTCAGATGTTGTGCCATAGAACTACAGCTGAAACTGGGCAACTGATAGATTTACATAGCTTCACCAGAGATTCTCCAGGTCCATGATTACAGTTATGAACAGCACTATGAGCCCTACCATGGAAGTTTCTCTTGAAGGTTATATTTTTAGGTAAGCTATGTTTTTTAATCCTTTGATTGACCGATTCCACTTTCTGGGTGTTCTTGTTCAGTTTTGTTTTCAGCTCTGTAGATTAACCTAACCGATACTCCATACGCATGCATAATGTAGACCCTTCACTCTCACTGGATATTTTCAGCTTTAAATGACTTGGCAAGAATGTGCTTCTATACACCCAGTTGGAACCATCTACCCAGCACACATTAGACTGCTTAAGACTTAAGACTGACTATAGATAAAAGTATAGGCCTTAAACTTTCATTTCCAACAGAAGTCTGTGAAAATCCTATCTGTATGGAGCAAATTACGCAGACTGTCTTTCTTCCTTTCTTGCTGGTCTTCTGTACCTCATCATAGAGATTAAACATTTTTAATGCGTAACTGCATGTCGAACATATTGCTCTCTCCTGCCACACTAGATCTCTTTTCTCTTCATGACCCAGATCCTAGGAGACAAAACCATTACACTGTGGGTGTTTGAACTGGTTTTCATGGATCACAGTATTCCACATCTGTGCATTTTTTCCTGTGTGCACTAAGTGATATGTGTTTTCTTCTCCAGATTGGTTAATGTAAATAGAAGAAGACATGTTTATTGTCAGAAATGTGTGCCCAGATTTTGAAAGAAGAGCTATTTAGAAAAGGAAATTTGCTCTACACTTAGTATCAATGGTAGTATAGACTCATTTAACTGTAAATTCAAGTTTGCTGCTTGGTATGCCAAATTAAGCTATATTACCTCCCCTTTGACTAACTGAGTAATTGCAGGATTTTCTTTATTTCCCTGTTTCTCTATAATTGATGCATTTTAATCAGCTTTATCTTGGTAGATAAGAAATTTAACACTACTTGTAGTAGAAAGTTGGCACAATATTGATTTACAGGCTTTTTCTTAACTTTTTATGTTTTGTGGCTAAAAGTAGGTATAGATTTATGTATTGGAGAACTTTAACATGTAATTGAATCCTATTGCTTAAATTTAATGAGTATCTTATGCAGTAATAAATTATATCATTGTATGTATATTGTATTGAAACATGTATTTGCCTTGGCATCACAAAGTTTTCCATATATTTCTCCACCTCCAGCTTACTTCTTGGCTTGGGCTGCATCTATTTACACACTGGCCTGCTGTCTCCAACATCAGTTTTAGCATCCAATTTTTCCAATTATTCTCTTGTTGCCGTTATGTAACAGACCTTGAGTGGCTTTGTTTTTCTGGTTGATGTACATTTCTTTCCCTTGTTGTGGGGAACATTGACAGGTTTGAAGAAATTACTTTGTCTATTCTGTGTTTCCTTACTCTTTCCCATAGTGTTATAATAAAAAGTAGCACTAAACTATTTAATTTTTCAATAGAATAAAACTTAAGGTACTTGTTTGTCTTTTTATACATTACCGTGCAGATTTGGGGGTGATAAATCACTGGCGTTGATAGTTTAGATAATTTTAGAATGTCAGCATCACTGTTGTTTCATGGGTGTGTTTGCTTCCCTTAGTGCCAGAAAGACAATGACCCTTTATCTTTATCCTCTGTCATCTGGCACACTTATTAGTTTGATTTTGAAAGATGGGAATAGGGATACATTGTACTTTTTTTTATGTGTGAGTCAGAAAAAAAAATGGTCATTTTGAATTGTATAAGCTATTAAAAGTTGTCTTATAGCCAGTGAGAGATGAAAATACAAGGTGTCATGTAATTTGATACCCAGTTATGTAATACTTGCTGATGTCTGCATGTTTGAGTTTCTTTTGTGTAGCATGCATGCAATAGAAATATAACATGAAGATACATATGCAGAAAACAATAAATTTAATAACAAGAATAAATCACTAATATGTACAATACAATACAGCAAAATGTTATGCGGATACAATTTTGCTATAGTCAGTGATATCACATCAAATGCTGTTACACTAATATCTTTGCACGAGAGTGGCCAATTCTTTATTACAACCATGTTCCAAAATCAATGAGTAAAATACATATCTTTGTAAAAAATTCAGATCTAATTATAGGACTCACGGTACTAATTATAGGGAACAACTGTGAACCAGTCTAGAAATGGGTGAAGATTTAATAGAGTATATACGGGTTTGGTGGTCCATAATTAGTTAATAATGAAAATTAAAAAAATTATTTTGAGAGCTTATCCTATCTGTACCTAAAAAAAAATAGAGATTAGATTCTATTGATGCAATTTTAGTATTTTTATAGACTTGACTTAGGAACAGTCAATAACAACAGTAGCACCTGATTCATTAGGTGCAGAATGGATAACACATGTTTCATGTACATGTAGATCTAAAATATGGTGTGGCTCATTTGGTTTTCTTAACACAGAAGCTTGCAGCAAGGATGGGTCTATACTGATTAATATAAGTTTGATCATGAGCATTTAGAAATTTAAAGTTGTTGAATTTTTAATATCATGATGTTTCCATAGGTTTACTATGGGAGTTGAATTAGTACTGTGAGTCCTTCAATGCCTTCCTTTACTCCCAAGGCATCAGCTGATTTCAACTCTTGAATGCTGAAAAATGAGGTTTTCAGTTTTCCATTGTCCAGGTATCTTACATGCACAATTTCTTGCGCTGATACGGTAGCATCAGTACTTCCATCAGCAAGAATGGAAAGGAATTTACTGGAATTCAGACTTTCCCTAACTTCTTCTCTCAAGACTTGACTGATTGATAGAACAAAGTCTCTTGCCCTGAATCTGTTCTTATAATTCATGCCAAGTTCAACACCGTTCTTCTCCTGGGTGAATTTCCAACCTGTGCCAGTTTTGGATATTGTTTGCAATAACTGCAAAACCTCTTTCCTTCCGAGTCAATACATTCAAGCCAGGGATAACAATCAACCCAATGCGGCTGAAAATTTCTCTGTCTCTTAGTAATGTGATATTTGACATATTTTGCCATCACAGATTGTTCCTTATGTCTCTTCGGAGAAATAGCTACCACACACTCAGTATCAGTCTTACGTTTTATCCCTCCACTTTCAAACAGATTTTCCTTCTCCGAATCGCCGTTATTACCTTCCTTGTGAAAATAATTTAGCAAACTCATTTTATCCACAGAGTAACTATCAGCTTGCTTGACAAATACTTCTAAAGTGATCATAACATAAATTTTCTCTTTTAAATACGAAGAGAGACAGCTCATTAATTAGCGTAATTGTTGCGCTTCAAACGCAATATTGCACGTGGAAGTTAATCATCTGTATAATCAATTAAAAATTAAAGAATCATTACTGTCATTTAATCAGTTCATAAAAGAAACCACCACTCATGTCGGTAAAGTACCTTTCATTAATTTAATTACACTGACTCACTTGATTAAAATCATAGTGAGCCGCTCGTGATAATCTGGCTTGAGTAAATTCAATGCAACAAAGCCGCTTAAAACACTACAAATTGATAATACTGGCTTTCTTTTGTTTGATGTGTTTTGATTTGCCGATAATTTGGTCGCTTAGTCCAAAATGAATTCAAGTGGTAACAGGATGTAAATGTTTACACGAAGAGGGGTAGAATCAAGTATTCAGTACGCCCGGAGGGCATGATTGGCCAAATAAAGGTAGATATAGTGATTAAAGCACGAAAATAAGGACTAGCCCGACTTTTTTAAAAATCACTTGTCCCGGACTAGCGACTTGGAAAATTTTACTTGTCCGACTTCAAAAATGACTAGTCCGGGACGTCGGGCTATGGGATTTGCTCAGCCCTGTATATGCATGTATGTATTCTCTGATATTCATAAATACCATTGAAAATACTACTGCTGCAACTACTGTACTTTTCTAATTACTATTGTGTAGCATTATTTCTATCCTTTTTAACTTGTTACAGCTCTGTGCAATTTCTGGGATTATATTATTTATTAATTCTCTCTCTCCAATTTCTGACAGCACGACATTCCTGTAGCTCCAGCATAGGTGTTAGTCGGTTACTGCTGTCAGTGTGTTACTCTTGCCATGGGGTGATGCTGCTCTCCACACATGTGACCAGTTCAAATCCATGGTCAACAGAAACTGAATACACAAGTTCTGACGGGTATTAATACTAAAAAGTGAGTGTTCTAAAGTATTTAATGCCATGAATCAATAGAAGAGATTATACTTGCTATCTGGATACAAAGGTAAGTTGAAATTAATTTATTAGTAGTGAGCAGCCTGACGATCCGTAGTTATAACAGATCTGACTGTCCGTGAATTCTGCCTAATACGGTTGCTGTACACCACCAGTCATATCAGGAAAAAAAAAGGCAGAAGAACTTTTTGGTTTATCAGGTTACCTGATAAATTACTTCAACCTTGTTGCCCCCAAGATATCAATATATAGTCCTAATTGCACATATTGCCTGTAAATATCATCATCAGTCCAAGTGATGGAAAGTGTCAGACTTTCCAATTTAAAGGATTTCAGAACAATATCCATTGCAGAGAAGGTGTGCCCACTACTGAACAGGCTCTATATATGTGAAGATGCATTCCTGTCCATGGAACGGAATAAACACGAAACAACACAAGTGGTCTAATCAGAGGCATTCCATGGTAATGTCCATTGCGGAAAAGATGTGTGCACTACATAATAAACCCAACCTACATGAATATGGCATCATGACCATGGAATGGAAGAAACACGAATGAGATGACAGTGTTAGGGATCCTCTGCCAATAATAGGGTTAGAAATGATAAAGTAAAGAATGAATTGACTAGTTTTGTGCATTTTATTACATCCTACAGGCTTTTTGTATTTGAAATTGGAAGGGGGTACAAACTGCTGGGGGGGGGAATTAAAAACAATCTATAAAAAATCAGATGCAGCCACTAGTGCTGTGGGTTTTAGAACCTTAACAGTTAAGTAGTCTGAAAACATTTGCTAGTTCCAGGTGCACTTTGAGAGTGGCCAACTAACCACAGAATGTAGGTCTCAACAACCTAGTTTTTATATGTGACACAACTGATTTCCCATATACACTTGACATGTATTTTTGGTAGTAAACAGGTTAAAAGGTGTTATAATTTGAGCACAGACACCATACATACATGCCAACCATTGCACTTTTGGTGTAATAGTTACACTTTTTTTCACCAAATTATGTCTTACACTTGCCTGTATGTTGAATATGACTTTTTGGTACATTAAAAGATAAAAATAAAACAATAATAAGTTGCATTTTTAATTTTATCACCTCTTGAATCAAATATATAAATTCGAGAATATTCTAAAAGAAGACTGCTACTTAAGAATAGCGCAGGAGTACATTTGTCCATTGTAGACCTATGTGTACTTATTTTCTATTTATAGCAGCTGTATATGATACATTTCCAAGAAAACAGACAAGTTTCTTCAAATCAATAGTGCTTTACAAATTTAAAAAGAATACGAGTGATGTAATACAGCACTCAGGTTGAGCACATTGTCATGCTTATTGCAGAATTTGTGGACTTTACTTTACAATTCATTCAGCGAAAGTTCAACTTTTAGACTAGTTAAAGTGTTGTATATAAATAATTTGTCAATATGTTTTGCGTTTGTATTCTGGTACTAATCCACACAGATTTTGACATTTGCGATAAGAATTTTAATCACCCGCAGATCCAGGTTAGTAGGAAAACTAAATGTACATTTTTCATACAGTTTACTGTAATAATGGCATGTATTATATAGATTACACTTTTTATGCTCAGATTATGCTTTTTTGCCACTTAGGTTACGCTTTTACCTCTCTAGGGGTTGGCAGGTATGATTCTGGCTGGAGAGGTAAATTAATCCAGATATTAGGGTCCAGCTTGGACCCTGATCTACTGTGATTAAATGCACTTAAAAGCAATGCCAAGCGTTTGTATGATTAACATGACTTCTGGTAAGGAAAAAAGTAAAAGTATGGTTGTGATCTAGCAACACATGTAACAGATATGAATGGAATAATTAAGGGAAAAGTTCTGGCAAGCAAGATTTACTAACTTTCTAAAAGTGAAAATGTTGATCTATGATCTTAACCATGGTGAAATACTATGAAAAATAATGACACATTCAGGAGTTGTACCTTCAATGGCTTTAGTGTTGCAGTCCTAATACAACAAGTAATTAAGCTTTGCATGTGACTTGGATCTTGCTGATTGTACCATGCTGTTGATACACATGATTGGTACAAGATGCACTGGGTGAAACATTTCTTTCCATTATCTGTAATAATTTGATTGCTTCTGGGTGACAGTTTGGACACACAAAAAATGATGATGATTTGAGAGCTGGCCATAAAGATGCCATAAAAGTGCAAAGCGACGACATCAAGTCCTGAGATGTAGCTATACCAAGCTTTAGGTTTATTACTTTATTTAAAAGTTTGTGAGTTACATCTCCAAACAAATATAGTAATGTCCACCTTTCATTGAAACAAAAACCATGAAAGTGGTAGATTTGACACTCTTTGTCTTACATATATGTAAAAGTTTACTAATTGTCCTCCCATTAATTCTATCCTTTTCAGATTTGAAAACCGTACACCCACTAATTCTATCCTTTTCAGATTTTCGAAACCATACACTAAAAGTAAATGTGAACTTTACCTTCAAGAAAGGTGGCAACACGCGTACTAGTTCCGCTGTGTAAATTTGCAAATATCACCCAAATTGGCTGGTTTCATGAAACCCTTCCAAGCAGAATAATATTGGAAGATTTTGTACAAAATTACACAAGTATCTACCGGTATACAGACTGATTCCACGTTTTCTTCAAGAGCATATGGGCAAAGTTATTTGTATAGTTTTCACACTGGATGATGTTATGTATGATGTTTATATAAAAATTGTAAATGTTTCTTGACTTTAATATTTGCTTAAACCATAATGTTAAGTATAATGTTGATATGTTAGCTATTGTCCTTGAACTAGGTTGTTCACTTAGTATTTGAGTTCAAGGACAGTTTTGGTAAACAAGTTGTTGATGCAGTTTGAGGTCAGGGTTGATTTTGTTTACAGATAAAACAAGAATTTCCCTTAGAGTTGTGTGTTAAGAGTCACATACACCATAATATTCTAGAACATTTTGTCATGTGACCTTTCTTTATATATACTATGTTTAGTGGACAGTTTTTCAATTTTCGACCTTAACATCAGTCTTTAAACAGCCATTACAGTTGTGAACAATCATTCCAAATTCAGAGAGAGGAATTATTTAAAATATTCATTAGATTATAAAAGACTTTTGGATTTTGGATTTTGGATTGATGATTTTGGGATTTATGTAAACTTATTCAAAGATATTCTACAGTACTTCATTTTGGCACATCAGAATATTAAAGACTATTGGCACATCAAGACATTCAAGGATATTCATTCATTCGGAACATTATATATTAAAACTTGCAATTAGGACACATAGGATTATTGGATTTTTTGGATTTTAATTCACGTTACTCTAAGTGTCTTTTGAATTTTCACTTTAATTGTCTAGAAATAAATTGCTTGTTCATTTTTACTTGAATTGTTGGTTTCACTTTCTTTATGTTACATTTTTCTAAGACCATAGAGTCGTAACAATGATTTCTTGGGTAAACATAAAATTCTGTGTAATCCAAAATGAGATATAGAAAGAAAAAAAACTAGAATTAGGTAAATAACATGGCATTGCATATCACCATGCTTAGAATCTATGCCACCAGGGATAGGGCCTGATCCAGGCGCAAATTAATCCTAACATCACCCTTGTAATAACTGATTAAAAGGAATAATAATAATAGTAATCATAATACTTTCTTTATTTAAAGAAGCTCATAACAGACCAATCTTCCATGAGGCCTTATACAATTGCGTGTACATGTTGGGGTAAATACATTGAGATAGAGAGAGAGAGTAGCAGATGCATTAAATAACCAAAGACTGGTGAGGAAATCGGATGAACTTGGTATCTTTTCATGATAACTTTGTATTCAAAAACTTTTATCATTGATTTAAAAATCACAATCTATGAATTAAAAAATGAATTACCAAACATGCATTCAGATCTCCTAAAATGAATACATGAGACTCCATTTACATAAATTGTTTCATTTGTGAACAAAATGAAGCAACATTTCAGTTGCATTTATAATATGTTTAAATTAAGAACTAAAGATTAGGATGAAAACTACAAGAAGTGTGAATAACTGAAAAAAAATCAGTGGTACTTGTGCATGCAACGAGTGAGAAATATCTGATAAAGAAATGCTTAAAATTGTCAACAAATGAAATAAACCTTCTAAATTCTTGGAAACAAACATAAATTCCAGATCTTTTACACTTTTGATCAATAAAAGTTAAAATCTTTGTTTCAACAAATCCAAGACAGAAATCGGTTAAAACAATATACAGTTGTGGAAAGTTGAAACCAAACTGCTCTGATCCTTGAAGGCTTCACACATGTAATCATTGTTGCACAAATTCACTCCAGTTTCCTTCAATTTAATGAATTCGTAGGAAAGGGTTGTGGTGGTGGTGGTGGTCCAAAACAGTGGATGTGCATTGCATTACAGTTGGCGATGCACATTTATAGGCTCGAACAGCTTTATTAGAGTGAAGGCCAGTCCTCCTTTACTGATGAAGAGGCCAGGTTTTCAAAACATCAAGTCGAAGATTGAAATCTAATTCAGCCAGTGGGAAATCTTAAGAGACAAAGTTGTTCCCAGCTTGTGACAAGTCAATGTTAGTCTAAAAATTACAAAGTAAAGTTTTTTCTTGCTCAGCTGCCTGGAATAGCATATTATGCTCTTCAATATAAGCTAAGTAAGAATTTTTCAGTATTTCTGCTATTTGTGATAGCTGACATCTTCATTGCATGCACTTTCAGTTGTCAAAGACATGATGCCAACTGACAATGTTTGAAAAAGTCCTTCAGTACTTGGTACAACTTTTGATTTGGTCTGACCGTTTGCGCTTAGGTTTCTGAATAGTGGCGACTACTTAGCTATCTTAGTTAGGGCTTTACAGTAGGTCTTTTAGATTAGATAAAGTTTCTGGTAAATAATAATAATCATCATCATCATCATCAAAATGACGATTTAAAGAAGAAGCTCATTTGGTCAACTGACCAATCTTCGATGAGGCCTTCTACAATGAAATGTATATGTTGTACAATTTACACAAGTTTTGGTGTCTTTAGACAACAATGCTATTAAAAACTAGATAATTGATCTACTGCTACTATAAAATATGTACAAGGCATTAAAGATGGCATATTTTGTTTGTCATATTCAATGTGATGGCCATTCCAGATTGGTTAGGGCTATATATTTTTCCACATTTAATATGGTACATACCTGTGATTCTACTGGCGGTTGGAAATAAATACCATTTTAAAGGTTGCCTTAACTCTCATACATTTTATAGTTAAAATCTACCACTTTTAAAAAAAAAGATAATAAGCCTGGTATTTTTATGCATTCTATCCACTGCTTACAGAAACCAGTGGGCACAGTGTATTGGGGGACTGTAAATGTTACAGCACAATGACTGGTGCAATTATGTGTGGCTGAGTGAACAGATTGAGAAGGCCAACATGAGTACCCAACAGTATGTTAATTGATTTCATTATTGTTGTAATCTGGACAGTTTAAAGCCAGATGGGGGATGTTTTATGAGGTGTTGTAAGTAAGGGATGAAAAGTGGTACAGGATGGCTTTAGAGTCTTAAAATAAAAATCAACTGACCTTTGGCGGAAGTGAGATAAAAAGGAGAGACCAAGCAAAAAATGATTTCAGCAGAAACATTTAAGTATTTTGATTGTTTTATTGTTTAATTATTGCGTTCAAGATGTTTTTAGAAGAATATTTAAGAGAAGTTCATGTATTTTTTAGTTCACTTTGTCAATATGGTGAAATGTGCACTTTCTTCCAAAGCAATAAAAACACCAGCTAAGAAATATGAAGCTGAGGAATACATATTAAGTCGAACTGGGAAGCTTCCTGCTTGGGGTGAATTTAGCTTGGAGGAGTATTGGAGAGCAATCGGCAGGATTAAAAACCCAGTCAGAGAAAAACTGAAGTTTGAACTTCTTTGCAGACTGAGCATGGTTTGTTTTATTATTGTCACTTTCGAATGCTGATACTAGAGGACATTCTCCATTCTTCACAAAGTGCAAAGTGATTCAAGGGGAATTGTGGACCAGAAAACTATTGATAGCCTGTTAAGTGTGAAACTTGATTATCACAGTGTCATCAGTGGTCATCAGTCAATGATCTTGTGCGGGAAATAAAAAATGCTTGCGGATTTTATAAAAAAAATCTTTGCAGTTAACTGTGAGATATACAATTCTTGCTTTTTCATTTCATTGACGATATACTGTCTTGTATTAATTATTTTTCTAACATTTTCCATCAGAATCAGATTCATGTTAAAAACTTGCTGTTTTATTATAGTATGATGAGAATACATATTATGGCAAACCATACACTTGTTTACTTTGTTTACCTTACAATCCCCATAAAACATGTAAAATTTATGTAGATAAAAAAATCTACTGGTTTAGAAGCCAATCTGCTAATCAAAATTGATAAATCTATTGGTTTGATGTCCAGGTTCTGTCACATTATGTTGGTTTGAGATATCCAGTTTCAGGTTTGGTCACATATGTCAGGATCATCCAAGAGGTCAACTGAAATGCCAGGAGACATGCCATAATTTTGGTCTATTTTCAACATTTAACTTTGGTCAGATATTCCCAAATTTTCTGAAAATTAGTGAAAATGCCATTAAAAAGTCCACAAAGAAATTCATGAATGAGACTATGCCTTGCCAGCACATGAACATGGATTTTCAAAATTGTAATACAGAATTTGGTCATATTGTCACTGTTACTGGTATGGACCAGTCTATAACAAATTCATCGATTTTACAAATACTGTGTTTGGTTATGGTGTCTACAGATAGACCATTATGTTTGTTTAAAAAAATTTAGAATATTTTGACAACTATCCTCTTTTCCCAGTCTATATTTCATCGTAATTTTGTAATGCATGATAGGTACAGAAACATAGTACAATCAACTCTACAATACATTTTAAATATTGATGTTTTATTTGAAATTGGTTGAAATGGACTTGTAATGTATTTCTTGAGCATAAGATTCAAGTTGTGATTGATATCCTGTCTGGATTGATTCTTAATAGCAAGAATGGAAAAAATTACTTCAATGTTGTATTTGTTTACTATATGTATTTTCACTTGGGTCAGACCAATATCTAAATATGTCAAATTTGGTATTTTTTTTCTACATTGATTCATTTTATTGGCTTGCATTATATTTAAAAAGTGAACATTTTCAGTTTGTTGTCAAAAATCTAAGGAATGTGAATCTATGATCAGATTAAAGAAAGATGCATTCATGGAAACTTGTCCAAAGCCTTACACTCTTGGAACAATATGAAATCAGATTTGTGATTAAATTGGACAAGGATAAAGTTCACAATAAAGTGAAAAACTCTATACATTTTTACATTGTGTTGATTTTGTTCTGATTTGTGACATTTGCTTAATTACACTATTAATTCAAAATTCATAATGATTGGGTAACAATATTTGGTCATTGAATTTTGTGGTCAAATTTTGCAAAAAATCAATATTCTTTAACTCGGAGCTACTACAGGTTTACAGTTCATGTGCATATGAAGTTTGACATATTGGAGCTTGAGCATCAGGCTGGCACTGTGATTTAAAAACAAAATCAAACTGTTGGGGGGTCATTGCAGCTTCCTTTTAGGAGTATGAAGAAGATTTTGACGACCTTTTCATTCCATTTTGTTTTTTAAAATAGACTGTTTAATAGTTTTATATAGTAAAAGTTTGACAACTACAACATCAATCACTCTAATACACTGCATGACTAATAAGTAGCTCAGTCCTGATGTAATATACTCTAATGTCAGCGACATTGTAAAAGCAGAAACTACAGTAAACTCCATCCAATAATTTGGTCCTGGTGCAGATTCAGTTTTGAAGTTTATATATTATTATATTAAAAATAATTATTATAATATAAATGCCTTATTGAAGGATACTGTATGCACATTAGTTTTGGCACAGTTATAAAATAGTAATACATGGCATATGTTTGGGCTATTTTCCACATTTAACTTTGGGTCAGATATTTCCAAATTTTCTGACAATTGTTGAAAAGCTGTAAACAATAGTCGCAAAAGCAACTGAAGTTTGGCATTAGTAGGAGAAAAATGTTGACTATCCTACAATAAATTCACCAATGAGACTATGCCAGCCTGCCTCTAGTCCTTTCTTTGCAAATGGTTTTTTTAACTCTCTTAACTTAAAGGTTCGAGTATAGAATAGACATGCTTTAAAATCTCTTAGAAGGGCAAAAAGATTGGTTGAAAATGTCTGGATGGAGGTATTTTTTCTCTTGTGTTTTCTCTATTAAAAATCCATGTCTTGCTTGTGGTACACTGCAGACAAGACAAAAAAATTCAGATAGGATTCAATACATACTTTGACTCTCAAGCTCAAGGAATTATCTTCAAAGCCTCTACACATATCTGTTCAGAAAACATTTTTCTTTTGGAGAAAATATAGCCCTCTTAGATGAGCTCTAGATTTATCAAGATGTCTTTCAGTACAATAAAGTTTTGATCTTGCAAACAGATGAAGATGGATTTTCGAAATTGTAATACAGAATTTGGTCACATTTTCACTGTTGCTGGTGTGGACCAGTCTCTAAATTGTTTGATTTGACAAATATTTGGTAATTGTGTTTACTGAAAGAGCACACACAAAGTCAGTATGCATTACATTTGCTTCATGGAGAATTTTACAATATTTTGACAACTATTCTCTTTTCCGAGTCCATATTTCATTGTAATTTTGTAATGCATGATAGGACAGACACATAGTACAATCAACTCTATAATACACTTTAAATATTGATGTTTGATTTGAAATGGGCTTGTAATGTATTTCTTGAGCATAAGATTCAAGTTGTGATTGATATCCTGTCTGGATTGATTTTTAATAGCAAGAATGGAAAAAATTACTTCAATGTTGTATTTGTTTACTATATATATTTCACTTGGGTCAGACCAATATCTAAATATATAAAATTTGGCATTTTTGTTTCTACATTGATTCATTTTATTGGCTTGCATTATATTTAAAAAGTGAACATTTTCAGTTTGTTGTCAAAAATCTAAGGAATGTGAATCTATGGTCGGATCAAAGAAAGATGCATTCATGGAAACTTGTCCAAAGCCTTACACTCTTGGAACAATATGAAATCAGATTTGTGATTAAATTGGACAAGGATAAAGTTCACAATAAAGTTAAAAACTTGATACATTTTTACATTGTGTTGATTTTGTTCTGATTTGAGAGAAATTTGTTTAATTACACTATTAATTCAAAATTCATAATGATTGGGTAACAATATTTGGTCATTGAATTTTGTGGTCAAATTTTGCAAATGTCAATATTCTTGAACTCGGAGGTACTACAGGTTTAGATTTCATGTGCATATGATGTTTGACATTTTGGAGCTTGAGCATCAGGCTGGCACTGTGATTTAAAAACAAAATCAAACTGTTGGGGGTCATTGCAGCTTCCTTTTAAGGGTATGAAGAAGATTTTGATGACCTTTTCAATCCAATATTTTGTTGAAAATACTGTTTAATAGTTGTTTTATATGGTAAAAGTTTGACAAGTACAACATCACTAATACACTGCACGACCCAAATAAGTAGCTCAGTCCTAATGTAATATACTCTAATGTCAGCGACATTGTAAAAGCAGAAACTACAGTAAACTCCATCCCAAAATTTGTTCCTGGTGCAGATTCGGTTTTGAATTTAGTATATTATTATATTAAAAATAAATAATTATTATAATATAAAAATGCATTATTGAAGGATACTGTATGCACATTAGTTTTGGGACAGTATTTAAATAGTAATACATGGCATATGTTTGGGCTATTTTCCACATTTAACTTTGGGTCAGATATTTCCAAATTTTCTGAAAATTGTTGAAAATGCTGTAAACAATGGCTGCAAAAGCAACTGAAGTTCTGCATAAGTAGGAGAAAAATGTTGACTATCCTACAATAAATTCACCAATGAGACTATGCCAGCCTGCCTCTAGTCCTTTCTTTGCAAATGGTTTTCAAACTCTCTTTAAGTCAAAAAGTTTGAGTATAGAATGGACAAATGAAATTAATGCCTTAAAATCTCTCTGAAGGGCAAGCAGATTGGTTGAACATGTCTGGATGGAGGTATTTTTTTCTCTTGTGTTTTCTCTATTAAAAATCCATGTCTTGTTTGTGGTACACTGCAGACAAGACAAAAAAATTCAGATAGGATTCAATACATACTTTGACTTTCAAGCTCAAGGAATTGTCTTCAAAGCCTCTACACATATCTGTTCAGAAAACATTTTTCTTTTGGAGAAAATATAGCCCTCTTAGATGAGCTCTAGATTTATCAAGATGTCTTTCAGTACAATAAAGTTTTGATCTTGCAAACAGATGAACATGGATTTTCGAAATTGTAATACAGAATTTGGTCACATTTTCACTGTTGCTGGTGTGGACCAGTCTCTAAATTGTTTGATTTGACAAATATTTGGTTATTGTGTTTACTGAAAGAGCACAAAGTCAGTATGCATTACATTTGCTTCATGGAGAATTTTACAATATTTTGACAACTATTCTCTTTTCCGAGTCCATATTTCATTGTAATTTTGTAATGCATGATAGGACAGACACATAGTACAATCAACTCTATAATACATTTTAAATATTGATGTTTGATTTGAAATGGGCTTGTAATGTATTTCTTGAGCATAAGATTCAAGTTGTGATTGATATCCTGTCTGGATTGATTTTTAATAGCAAGAATGGAAAAAATTACTTCAATGTTGTATTTGTTTACTATATATATTTCACTTGGGTCAGACCAATATCTAAATATATAAAATTTGGCATTTTTGTTTCTACATTGATTCATTTTATTGGCTTGCATTATATTTAAAAAGTGAACATTTTCAGTTTGTTGTCAAAAATCTAAGGAATGTGAATCTATGGTCGGATCAAAGAAAGATGCATTCATGGAAACTTGTCCAAAGCCTTACACTCATGGAACAATATGAAATCAGATTTGTGATTAAATTGGACAAGGATAAAGTTCACAATAAAGTTAAAAACTTGATACATTTTTACATTGTGTTGATTTTGTTCTGATTTGAGAGAAATTTGTTTAATTACACTGTTAATTCAAAATTCATAATGATTGGGTAACAATATTTGGTCATTGAATTTTGTGGTCAAATTTTGCAAATGTCAATATTCTTGAACTCGGAGGTACTACAGGTTTAGATTTCATGTGCATATGATGTTTGACATTTTGGAGCTTGAGCATCAGGCTGGCACTGTGATTTAAAAACAAAATCAAACTGTTGGGGGTCATTGCAGCTTCCTTTTAAGGGTATGAAGAAGATTTTGATGACCTTTTCAATCCAATATTTTGTTGAAAATACTGTTTAATAGTTGTTTTATATGGTAAAAGTTTGACAAGTACAACATCACTAATACACTGCACGACCCAAATAAGTAGCTCAGTCCTAATGTAATATACTCTAATGTCAGCGACATTGTAAAAGCAGAAACTACAGTAAACTCCATCCCAAAATTTGTTCCTGGTGCAGATTCGGTTTTGAATTTAGTATATTATTATATTAAAAATAAATAATTATTATAATATAAAAATGCATTATTGAAGGATACTGTATGCACATTAGTTTTGGAACAGTTATTAAATAGTAATACATGGCATATGTTTGGGCTATTTTCCACATTTAACTTTGGGTCAGATATTTCCAAATTTTCTGAAAATTGTTGAAAATGCTGTAAACAATGGCTGCAAAAGCAACTGAAGATCTGCATAAGTAGGAGAAAAATGTTGACTATCCTACAATAAATTCACCAATGAGACTATGCCAGCCTGCCTCTAGTCCTTTCTTTGCAAATGGTTTTCAAACTCTCTTTAAGTCAAAAAGTTTGAGTATAGAATGGACAAATGAAATTAATGCCTTAAAATCTCTCTGAAGGGCAAGCAGATTGGTTGAACATGTCTGGATGGAGGTATTTTTTTCTCTTGTGTTTTCTCTATTAAAAATCCATGTCTTGTTTGTGGTACACTGCAGACAAGACAAAAAAATTCAGATAGGATT
The DNA here is from genome assembly GCA_029931535.1 of Margaritifera margaritifera. Taxonomy (NCBI): domain Eukaryota; kingdom Metazoa; phylum Mollusca; class Bivalvia; order Unionida; family Margaritiferidae; genus Margaritifera; species Margaritifera margaritifera. The sequence continues at coordinate 1,089,602 of JAQPZY010001067.1, forward strand.
CAATACATACTTTGACTCTCAAGCTCAAGGAATTGTCTTCAAAGCCTCTACACATATCTGTTCAGAAAACATTTTTCTTTTGGAGAAAATATAGCCCTCTTAGATGAGCTCTAGATTTATCAAGATGTCTTTCAGTACAATAAAGTTTTGATCTTGCAAACAGATGAACATGGATTTTCGAAATTGTAATACAGAATTTGGTCACATTTTCACTGTTGCTGGTGTGGACCAGTCTCTAAATTGTTTGATTTGACAAATATTTGGTTATTGTGTTTACTGAAAGAGCACACACAAAGTCAGTATGCATTACATTTGCTTCATGGAGAATTTTACAATATTTTGACAACTATTCTCTTTTCCGAGTCCATATTTCATTGTAATTTTGTAATGCATGATAGGACAGACACATAGTACAATCAACTCTATAATACATTTTAAATATTGATGTTTGATTTGAAATGGGCTTGTAATGTATTTCTTGAGCATAAGATTCAAGTTGTGATTGATATCCTGTCTGGATTGATTTTTAATAGCAAGAATGGAAAAAATTACTTCAATGTTGTATTTGTTTACTATATATATTTCACTTGGGTCAGACCAATATCTAAATATATAAAATTTGGCATTTTTGTTTCTACATTGATTCATTTTATTGGCTTGCATTATATTTAAAAAGTGAACATTTTCAGTTTGTTGTCAAAAATCTAAGGAATGTGAATCTATGGTCGGATCAAAGAAAGATGCATTCATGGAAACTTGTCCAAAGCCTTACACTCTTGGAACAATATGAAATCAGATTTGTGATTAAATTGGACAAGGATAAAGTTCACAATAAAGTTAAAAACTTGATACATTTTTACATTGTGTTGATTTTGTTCTGATTTGAGAGAAATTTGTTTAATTACACTATTAATTCAAAATTCATAATGATTGGGTAACAATATTTGGTCATTGAATTTTGTGGTCAAATTTTGCAAATGTCAATATTCTTGAACTCGGAGGTACTACAGGTTTAGATTTCATGTGCATATGATGTTTGACATTTTGGAGCTTGAGCATCAGGCTGGCACTGTGATTTAAAAACAAAATCAAACTGTTGGGGGTCATTGCAGCTTCCTTTTAAGGGTATGAAGAAGATTTTGATGACCTTTTCAATCCAATATTTTGTTGAAAATACTGTTTAATAGTTGTTTTATATGGTAAAAGTTTGACAAGTACAACATCACTAATACACTGCACGACCCAAATAAGTAGCTCAGTCCTAATGTAATATACTCTAATGTCAGCGACATTGTAAAAGCAGAAACTACAGTAAACTCCATCCCAAAATTTGTTCCTGGTGCAGATTCGGTTTTGAATTTAGTATATTATTATATTAAAAATAAATAATTATTATAATATAAAAATGCATTATTGAAGGATACTGTATGCACATTAGTTTTGGAACAGTTATTAAATAGTAATACATGGCATATGTTTGGGCTATTTTCCACATTTAACTTTGGGTCAGATATTTCCAAATTTTCTGAAAATTGTTGAAAATGCTGTAAACAATGGCTGCAAAAGCAACTGAAGATCTGCATAAGTAGGAGAAAAATGTTGACTATCCTACAATAAATTCACCAATGAGACTATGCCAGCCTGCCTCTAGTCCTTTCTTTGCAAATGGTTTTCAAACTCTCTTTAAGTCAAAAAGTTTGAGTATAGAATGGACAAATGAAATTAATGCCTTAAAATCTCTCTGAAGGGCAAGCAGATTGGTTGAACATGTCTGGATGGAGGTATTTTTTTCTCTTGTGTTTTCTCTATTAAAAATCCATGTCTTGTTTGTGGTACACTGCAGACAAGACAAAAAAATTCAGATAGGATTCAATACATACTTTGACTCTCAAGCTCAAGGAATTGTCTTCAAAGCCTCTACACATATCTGTTCAGAAAACATTTTTCTTTTGGAGAAAATATAGCCCTCTTAGATGAGCTCTAGATTTATCAAGATGTCTTTCAGTACAATAAAGTTTTGATCTTGCAAACAGATGAACATGGATTTTCGAAATTGTAATACAGAATTTGGTCACATTTTCACTGTTGCTGGTGTGGACCAGTCTCTAAATTGTTTGATTTGACAAATATTTGGTTATTGTGTTTACTGAAAGAGCACACACAAAGTCAGTATGCATTACATTTGCTTCATGGAGAATTTTACAATATTTTGACAACTATTCTCTTTTCCGAGTCCATATTTCATTGTAATTTTGTAATGCATGATAGGACAGACACATAGTACAATCAACTCTATAATACATTTTAAATATTGATGTTTGATTTGAAATGGGCTTGTAATGTATTTCTTGAGCATAAGATTCAAGTTGTGATTGATATCCTGTCTGGATTGATTTTTAATAGCAAGAATGGAAAAAATTACTTCAATGTTGTATTTGTTTACTATATATATTTCACTTGGGTCAGACCAATATCTAAATATATAAAATTTGGCATTTTTGTTTCTACATTGATTCATTTTATTGGCTTGCATTATATTTAAAAAGTGAACATTTTCAGTTTGTTGTCAAAAATCTAAGGAATGTGAATCTATGGTCGGATCAAAGAAAGATGCATTCATGGAAACTTGTCCAAAGCCTTACACTCTTGGAACAATATGAAATCAGATTTGTGATTAAATTGGACAAGGATAAAGTTCACAATAAAGTTAAAAACTTGATACATTTTTACATTGTGTTGATTTTGTTCTGATTTGAGAGAAATTTGTTTAATTACACTATTAATTCAAAATTCATAATGATTGGGTAACAATATTTGATCATTGAATTTTGTGGTCAAATTTTGCAAATGTCAATATTCTTTAACTTGGAGGTACTACAGGTTTAGATTTCATGTGCATATGATGTTTGACATTTTGGAGCTTGAGCATCAGGCTGGCACTGTGATTTAAAAACAAAATCAAACTGTTGGGGGTCATTGCAGCTTCCTTTTAAGGGTATGAAGAAGATTTTGATGACCTTTTCAATCCAATATTTTGTTGAAAATACTGTTTAATAGTTGTTTTATATGGTAAAAGTTTGACAAGTACAACATCACTAATACACTGCACGACCCAAATAAGTAGCTCAGTCCTAATGTAATATACTCTAATGTCAGCGACATTGTAAAAGCAGAAACTACAGTAAACTCCATCCCAAAATTTGTTCCTGGTGCAGATTCGGTTTTGAATTTAGTATATTATTATATTAAAAATAAATAATTATTATAATATAAAAATGCATTATTGAAGGATACTGTATGCACATTAGTTTTGGGACAGTATTTAAATAGTAATACATGGCATATGTTTGGGCTATTTTCCACATTTAACTTTGGGTCAGATATTTCCAAATTTTCTGAAAATTGTTGAAAATGCTGTAAACAATGGCTGCAAAAGCAACTGAAGTTCTGCATAAGTAGGAGAAAAATGTTGACTATCCTACAATAAATTCACCAATGAGACTATGCCAGCCTGCCTCTAGTCCTTTCTTTGCAAATGGTTTTCAAACTCTCTTTAAGTCAAAAAGTTTGAGTATAGAATGGACAAATGAAATTAATGCCTTAAAATCTCTCTGAAGGGCAAGCAGATTGGTTGAACATGTCTGGATGGAGGTATTTTTTTCTCTTGTGTTTTCTCTATTAAAAATCCATGTCTTGTTTGTGGTACACTGCAGACAAGACAAAAAAATTCAGATAGGATTCAATACATACTTTGACTTTCAAGCTCAAGGAATTGTCTTCAAAGCCTCTACACATATCTGTTCAGAAAACATTTTTCTTTTGGAGAAAATATAGCCCTCTTAGATGAGCTCTAGATTTATCAAGATGTCTTTCAGTACAATAAAGTTTTGATCTTGCAAACAGATGAACATGGATTTTCGAAATTGTAATACAGAATTTGGTCACATTTTCACTGTTGCTGGTGTGGACCAGTCTCTAAATTGTTTGATTTGACAAATATTTGGTTATTGTGTTTACTGAAAGAGCACAAAGTCAGTATGCATTACATTTGCTTCATGGAGAATTTTACAATATTTTGACAACTATTCTCTTTTCCGAGTCCATATTTCATTGTAATTTTGTAATGCATGATAGGACAGACACATAGTACAATCAACTCTATAATACATTTTAAATATTGATGTTTGATTTGAAATGGGCTTGTAATGTATTTCTTGAGCATAAGATTCAAGTTGTGATTGATATCCTGTCTGGATTGATTTTTAATAGCAAGAATGGAAAAAATTACTTCAATGTTGTATTTGTTTACTATATATATTTCACTTGGGTCAGACCAATATCTAAATATATAAAATTTGGCATTTTTGTTTCTACATTGATTCATTTTATTGGCTTGCATTATATTTAAAAAGTGAACATTTTCAGTTTGTTGTAAAAAATCTAAGGAATGTGAATCTATGGTCGGATCAAAGAAAGATGCATTCATGGAAACTTGTCCAAAGCCTTACACTCTTGGAACAATATGAAATCAGATTTGTGATTAAATTGGACAAGGATAAAGTTCACAATAAAGTTAAAAACTTGATACATTTTTACATTGTGTTGATTTTGTTCTGATTTGAGAGAAATTTGTTTAATTACACTATTAATTCAAAATTCATAATGATTGGGTAACAATATTTGGTCATTGAATTTTGTGGTCAAATTTTGCAAATGTCAATATTCTTGAACTCGGAGGTACTACAGGTTTAGATTTCATGTGCATATGATGTTTGACATTTTGGAGCTTGAGCATCAGGCTGGCACTGTGATTTAAAAACAAAATCAAACTGTTGGGGGTCATTGCAGCTTCCTTTTAAGGGTATGAAGAAGATTTTGATGACCTTTTCAATCCAATATTTTGTTGAAAATACTGTTTAATAGTTGTTTTATATGGTAAAAGTTTGACAAGTACAACATCACTAATACACTGCACGACCCAAATAAGTAGCTCAGTCCTAATGTAATATACTCTAATGTCAGCGACATTGTAAAAGCAGAAACTACAGTAAACTCCATCCCAAAATTTGTTCCTGGTGCAGATTCGGTTTTGAATTTAGTATATTATTATATTAAAAATAAATAATTATTATAATATAAAAATGCATTATTGAAGGATACTGTATGCACATTAGTTTTGGAACAGTTATTAAATAGTAATACATGGCATATGTTTGGGCTATTTTCCACATTTAACTTTGGGTCAGATATTTCCAAATTTTCTGAAAATTGTTGAAAATGCTGTAAACAATGGCTGCAAAAGCAACTGAAGATCTGCATAAGTAGGAGAAAAATGTTGACTATCCTACAATAAATTCACCAATGAGACTATGCCAGCCTGCCTCTAGTCCTTTCTTTGCAAATGGTTTTCAAACTCTCTTTAAGTCAAAAAGTTTGAGTATAGAATGGACAAATGAAATTAATGCCTTAAAATCTCTCTGAAGGGCAAGCAGATTGGTTGAACATGTCTGGATGGAGGTATTTTTTTCTCTTGTGTTTTCTCTATTAAAAATCCATGTCTTGCTTGTGGTACACTGCAGACAAGACAAAAAAATTCAGATAGGATTCAATACATACTTTGACTCTCAAGCTCAAGGAATTGTCTTCAAAGCCTCTACACATATCTGTTCAGAAAACATTTTTCTTTTGGAGAAAATATAGCCCTCTTAGATGAGCTCTAGATTTATCAAGATGTCTTTCAGTACAATAAAGTTTTGATCTTGCAAACAGATGAACATGGATTTTCGAAATTGTAATACAGAATTTGGTCACATTTTCACTGTTGCTGGTGTGGACCAGTCTCTAAATTGTTTGATTTGACAAATATTTGGTTATTGTGTTTACTGAAAGAGCACACACAAAGTCAGTATGCATTACATTTGCTTCATGGAGAATTTTACAATATTTTGACAACTATTCTCTTTTCCGAGTCCATATTTCATTGTAATTTTGTAATGCATGATAGGACAGACACATAGTACAATCAACTCTATAATACATTTTAAATATTGATGTTTGATTTGAAATGGGCTTGTAATGTATTTCTTGAGCATAAGATTCAAGTTGTGATTGATATCCTGTCTGGATTGATTTTTAATAGCAAGAATGGAAAAAATTACTTCAATGTTGTATTTGTTTACTATATATATTTCACTTGGGTCAGACCAATATCTAAATATATAAAATTTGGCATTTTTGTTTCTACATTGATTCATTTTATTGGCTTGCATTATATTTAAAAAGTGAACATTTTCAGTTTGTTGTCAAAAATCTAAGGAATGTGAATCTATGGTCGGATCAAAGAAAGATGCATTCATGGAAACTTGTCCAAAGCCTTACACTCTTGGAACAATATGAAATCAGATTTGTGATTAAATTGGACAAGGATAAAGTTCACAATAAAGTTAAAAACTTGATACATTTTTACATTGTGTTGATTTTGTTCTGATTTGAGAGAAATTTGTTTAATTACACTATTAATTCAAAATTCATAATGATTGGGTAACAATATTTGGTCATTGAATTTTGTGGTCAAATTTTGCAAATGTCAATATTCTTGAACTCGGAGGTACTACAGGTTTAGATTTCATGTGCATATGATGTTTGACATTTTGGAGCTTGAGCATCAGGCTGGCACTGTGATTTAAAAACAAAATCAAACTGTTGGGGGTCATTGCAGCTTCCTTTTAAGGGTATGAAGAAGATTTTGATGACCTTTTCAATCCAATATTTTGTTGAAAATACTGTTTAATAGTTGTTTTATATGGTAAAAGTTTGACAAGTACAACATCACTAATACACTGCACGACCCAAATAAGTAGCTCAGTCCTAATGTAATATACTCTAATGTCAGCGACATTGTAAAAGCAGAAACTACAGTAAACTCCATCCCAAAATTTGTTCCTGGTGCAGATTCGGTTTTGAATTTAGTATATTATTATATTAAAAATAAATAATTATTATAATATAAAAATGCATTATTGAAGGATACTGTATGCACATTAGTTTTGGAACAGTTATTAAATAGTAATACATGGCATATGTTTGGGCTATTTTCCACATTTAACTTTGGGTCAGATATTTCCAAATTTTCTGAAAATTGTTGAAAATGCTGTAAACAATGGCTGCAAAAGCAACTGAAGATCTGCATAAGTAGGAGAAAAATGTTGACTATCCTACAATAAATTCACCAATGAGACTATGCCAGCCTGCCTCTAGTCCTTTCTTTGCAAATGGTTTTCAAACTCTCTTTAAGTCAAAAAGTTTGAGTATAGAATGGACAAATGAAATTAATGCCTTAAAATCTCTCTGAAGGGCAAGCAGATTGGTTGAACATGTCTGGATGGAGGTATTTTTTTCTCTTGTGTTTTCTCTATTAAAAATCCATGTCTTGCTTGTGGTACACTGCAGACAAGACAAAAAAATTCAGATAGGATTCAATACATACTTTGACTCTCAAGCTCAAGGAATTGTCTTCAAAGCCTCTACACATATCTGTTCAGAAAACATTTTTCTTTTGGAGAAAATATAGCCCTCTTAGATGAGCTCTAGATTTATCAAGATGTCTTTCAGTACAATAAAGTTTTGATCTTGCAAACAGATGAACATGGATTTTCGAAATTGTAATACAGAATTTGGTCACATTTTCACTGTTGCTGGTGTGGACCAGTCTCTAAATTGTTTGATTTGACAAATATTTGGTTATTGTGTTTACTGAAAGAGCACACAAAGTCAGTATGCATTACATTTGCTTCATGGAGAATTTTACAATATTTTGACAACTATTCTCTTTTCCGAGTCCATATTTCATTGTAATTTTGTAATGCATGATAGGACAGACACATAGTACAATCAACTCTATAATACATTTTAAATATTGATGTTTGATTTGAAATGGGCTTGTAATGTATTTCTTGAGCATAAGATTCAAGTTGTGATTGATATCCTGTCTGGATTGATTTTTAATAGCAAGAATGGAAAAAATTACTTCAATGTTGTATTTGTTTACTATATATATTTCACTTGGGTCAGACCAATATCTAAATATATAAAATTTGGCATTTTTGTTTCTACATTGATTCATTTTATTGGCTTGCATTATATTTAAAAAGTGAACATTTTCAGTTTGTTGTCAAAAATCTAAGGAATGTGAATCTATGGTCGGATCAAAGAAAGATGCATTCATGGAAACTTGTCCAAAGCCTTACACTCTTGGAACAATATGAAATCAGATTTGTGATTAAATTGGACAAGGATAAAGTTCACAATAAAGTTAAAAACTTGATACATTTTTACATTGTGTTGATTTTGTTCTGATTTGAGAGAAATTTGTTTAATTACACTATTAATTCAAAATTCATAATGATTGGGTAACAATATTTGGTCATTGAATTTTGTGGTCAAATTTTGCAAATGTCAATATTCTTGAACTCGGAGGTACTACAGGTTTAGATTTCATGTGCATATGATGTTTGACATTTTGGAGCTTGAGCATCAGGCTGGCACTGTGATTTAAAAACAAAATCAAACTGTTGGGGGTCATTGCAGCTTCCTTTTAAGGGTATGAAGAAGATTTTGATGACCTTTTCAATCCAATATTTTGTTGAAAATACTGTTTAATAGTTGTTTTATATGGTAAAAGTTTGACAAGTACAACATCACTAATACACTGCACGACCCAAATAAGTAGCTCAGTCCTAATGTAATATACTCTAATGTCAGCGACATTGTAAAAGCAGAAACTACAGTAAACTCCATCCCAAAATTTGTTCCTGGTGCAGATTCGGTTTTGAATTTAGTATATTATTATATTAAAAATAAATAATTATTATAATATAAAAATGCATTATTGAAGGATACTGTATGCACATTAGTTTTGGAACAGTTATTAAATAGTAATACATGGCATATGTTTGGGCTATTTTCCACATTTAACTTTGGGTCAGATATTTCCAAATTTTCTGAAAATTGTTGAAAATGCTGTAAACAATGGCTGCAAAAGCAACTGAAGATCTGCATAAGTAGGAGAAAAATGTTGACTATCCTACAATAAATTCACCAATGAGACTATGCCAGCCTGCCTCTAGTCCTTTCTTTGCAAATGGTTTTCAAACTCTCTTTAAGTCAAAAAGTTTGAGTATAGAATGGACAAATGAAATTAATGCCTTAAAATCTCTCTGAAGGGCAAGCAGATTGGTTGAACATGTCTGGATGGAGGTATTTTTTTCTCTTGTGTTTTCTCTATTAAAAATCCATGTCTTGCTTGTGGTACACTGCAGACAAGACAAAAAAATTCAGATAGGATTCAATACATACTTTGACTCTCAAGCTCAAGGAATTGTCTTCAAAGCCTCTACACATATCTGTTCAGAAAACATTTTTCTTTTGGAGAAAATATAGCCCTCTTAGATGAGCTCTAGATTTATCAAGATGTCTTTCAGTACAATAAAGTTTTGATCTTGCAAACAGATGAACATGGATTTTCGAAATTGTAATACAGAATTTGGTCACATTTTCACTGTTGCTGGTGTGGACCAGTCTCTAAATTGTTTGATTTGACAAATATTTGGTTATTGTGTTTACTGAAAGAGCACACACAAAGTCAGTATGCATTACATTTGCTTCATGGAGAATTTTACAATATTTTGACAACTATTCTCTTTTCCGAGTCCATATTTCATTGTAATTTTGTAATGCATGATAGGACAGACACATAGTACAATCAACTCTATAATACATTTTAAATATTGATGTTTGATTTGAAATGGGCTTGTAATGTATTTCTTGAGCATAAGATTCAAGTTGTGATTGATATCCTGTCTGGATTGATTTTTAATAGCAAGAATGGAAAAAATTACTTCAATGTTGTATTTGTTTACTATATATATTTCACTTGGGTCAGACCAATATCTAAATATATAAAATTTGGCATTTTTGTTTCTACATTGATTCATTTTATTGGCTTGCATTATATTTAAAAAGTGAACATTTTCAGTTTGTTGTCAAAAATCTAAGGAATGTGAATCTATGGTCGGATCAAAGAAAGATGCATTCATGGAAACTTGTCCAAAGCCTTACACTCTTGGAACAATATGAAATCAGATTTGTGATTAAATTGGACAAGGATAAAGTTCACAATAAAGTTAAAAACTTGATACATTTTTACATTGTGTTGATTTTGTTCTGATTTGAGAGAAATTTGTTTAATTACACTATTAATTCAAAATTCATAATGATTGGGTAACAATATTTGGTCATTGAATTTTGTGGTCAAATTTTGCAAATGTCAATATTCTTGAACTCGGAGGTACTACAGGTTTAGATTTCATGTGCATATGATGTTTGACATTTTGGAGCTTGAGCATCAGGCTGGCACTGTGATTTAAAAACAAAATCAAACTGTTGGGGGGGTCATTGCAGCTTCCTTTTAAGGGTATGAAGAAGATTTTGATGACCTTTTCAATCCAATATTTTGTTGAAAATACTGTTTAATAGTTGTTTTATATGGTAAAAGTTTGACAAGTACAACATCACTAATACACTGCACGACCCAAATAAGTAGCTCAGTCCTAATGTAATATACTCTAATGTCAGCGACATTGTAAAAGCAGAAACTACAGTAAACTCCATCCCAAAATTTGTTCCTGGTGCAGATTCGGTTTTGAATTTAGTATATTATTATATTAAAAATAAATAATTATTATAATATAAAAATGCATTATTGAAGGATACTGTATGCACATTAGTTTTGGAACAGTTATTAAATAGTAATACATGGCATATGTTTGGGCTATTTTCCACATTTAACTTTGGGTCAGATATTTCCAAATTTTCTGAAAATTGTTGAAAATGCTGTAAACAATGGCTGCAAAAGCAACTGAAGATCTGCATAAGTAGGAGAAAAATGTTGACTATCCTACAATAAATTCACCAATGAGACTATGCCAGCCTGCCTCTAGTCCTTTCTTTGCAAATGGTTTTCAAACTCTCTTTAAGTCAAAAAGTTTGAGTATAGAATGGACAAATGAAATTAATGCCTTAAAATCTCTCTGAAGGGCAAGCAGATTGGTTGAACATGTCTGGATGGAGGTATTTTTTTCTCTTGTGTTTTCTCTATTAAAAATCCATGTCTTGCTTGTGGTACACTGCAGACAAGACAAAAAAATTCAGATAGGATTCAATACATACTTTGACTCTCAAGCTCAAGGAATTGTCTTCAAAGCCTCTACACATATCTGTTCAGAAAACATTTTTCTTTTGGAGAAAATATAGCCCTCTTAGATGAGCTCTAGATTTATCAAGATGTCTTTCAGTACAATAAAGTTTTGATCTTGCAAACAGATGAACATGGATTTTCGAAATTGTAATACAGAATTTGGTCACATTTTCACTGTTGCTGGTGTGGACCAGTCTCTAAATTGTTTGATTTGACAAATATTTGGTTATTGTGTTTACTGAAAGAGCACACAAAGTCAGTATGCATTACATTTGCTTCATGGAGAATTTTACAATATTTTGACAACTATTCTCTTTTCCGAGTCCATATTTCATTGTAATTTTGTAATGCATGATAGGACAGACACATAGTACAATCAACTCTATAATACATTTTAAATATTGATGTTTGATTTGAAATGGGCTTGTAATGTATTTCTTGAGCATAAGATTCAAGTTGTGATTGATATCCTGTCTGGATTGATTTTTAATAGCAAGAATGGAAAAAATTACTTCAATGTTGTATTTGTTTACTATATATATTTCACTTGGGTCAGACCAATATCTAAATATATAAAATTTGGCATTTTTGTTTCTACATTGATTCATTTTATTGGCTTGCATTATATTTAAAAAGTGAACATTTTCAGTTTGTTGTCAAAAATCTAAGGAATGTGAATCTATGGTCGGATCAAAGAAAGATGCATTCATGGAAACTTGTCCAAAGCCTTACACTCTTGGAACAATATGAAATCAGATTTGTGATTAAATTGGACAAGGATAAAGTTCACAATAAAGTTAAAAACTTGATACATTTTTACATTGTGTTGATTTTGTTCTGATTTGAGAGAAATTTGTTTAATTACACTATTAATTCAAAATTCATAATGATTGGGTAACAATATTTGGTCATTGAATTTTGTGGTCAAATTTTGCAAATGTCAATATTCTTGAACTCGGAGGTACTACAGGTTTAGATTTCATGTGCATATGATGTTTGACATTTTGGAGCTTGAGCATCAGGCTGGCACTGTGATTTAAAAACAAAATCAAACTGTTGGGGGTCATTGCAGCTTCCTTTTAAGGGTATGAAGAAGATTTTGATGACCTTTTCAATCCAATATTTTGTTGAAAATACTGTTTAATAGTTGTTTTATATGGTAAAAGTTTGACAAGTACAACATCACTAATACACTGCACGACCCAAATAAGTAGCTCAGTCCTAATGTAATATACTCTAATGTCAGCGACATTGTAAAAGCAGAAACTACAGTAAACTCCATCCCAAAATTTGTTCCTGGTGCAGATTCGGTTTTGAATTTAGTATATTATTATATTAAAAATAAATAATTATTATAATATAAAAATGCATTATTGAAGGATACTGTATGCACATTAGTTTTGGAACAGTTATTAAATAGTAATACATGGCATATGTTTGGGCTATTTTCCACATTTAACTTTGGGTCAGATATTTCCAAATTTTCTGAAAATTGTTGAAAATGCTGTAAACAATGGCTGCAAAAGCAACTGAAGATCTGCATAAGTAGGAGAAAAATGTTGACTATCCTACAATAAATTCACCAATGAGACTATGCCAGCCTGCCTCTAGTCCTTTCTTTGCAAATGGTTTTCAAACTCTCTTTAAGTCAAAAAGTTTGAGTATAGAATGGACAAATGAAATTAATGCCTTAAAATCTCTCTGAAGGGCAAGCAGATTGGTTGAACATGTCTGGATGGAGGTATTTTTTTCTCTTGTGTTTTCTCTATTAAAAATCCATGTCTTGCTTGTGGTACACTGCAGACAAGACAAAAAAATTCAGATAGGATTCAATACATACTTTGACTCTCAAGCTCAAGGAATTGTCTTCAAAGCCTCTACACATATCTGTTCAGAAAACATTTTTCTTTTGGAGAAAATATAGCCCTCTTAGATGAGCTCTAGATTTATCAAGATGTCTTTCAGTACAATAAAGTTTTGATCTTGCAAACAGATGAACATGGATTTTCGAAATTGTAATACAGAATTTGGTCACATTTTCACTGTTGCTGGTGTGGACCAGTCTCTAAATTGTTTGATTTGACAAATATTTGGTTATTGTGTTTACTGAAAGAGCACACACAAAGTCAGTATGCATTACATTTGCTTCATGGAGAATTTTACAATATTTTGACAACTATTCTCTTTTCCGAGTCCATATTTCATTGTAATTTTGTAATGCATGATAGGACAGACACATAGTACAATCAACTCTATAATACATTTTAAATATTGATGTTTGATTTGAAATGGGCTTGTAATGTATTTCTTGAGCATAAGATTCAAGTTGTGATTGATATCCTGTCTGGATTGATTTTTAATAGCAAGAATGGAAAAAATTACTTCAATGTTGTATTTGTTTACTATATATATTTCACTTGGGTCAGACCAATATCTAAATATATAAAATTTGGCATTTTTGTTTCTACATTGATTCATTTTATTGGCTTGCATTATATTTAAAAAGTGAACATTTTCAGTTTGTTGTCAAAAATCTAAGGAATGTGAATCTATGGTCGGATCAAAGAAAGATGCATTCATGGAAACTTGTCCAAAGCCTTACACTCTTGGAACAATATGAAATCAGATTTGTGATTAAATTGGACAAGGATAAAGTTCACAATAAAGTTAAAAACTTGATACATTTTTACATTGTGTTGATTTTGTTCTGATTTGAGAGAAATTTGTTTAATTACACTATTAATTCAAAATTCATAATGATTGGGTAACAATATTTGGTCATTGAATTTTGTGGTCAAATTTTGCAAATGTCAATATTCTTGAACTCGGAGGTACTACAGGTTTAGATTTCATGTGCATATGATGTTTGACATTTTGGAGCTTGAGCATCAGGCTGGCACTGTGATTTAAAAACAAAATCAAACTGTTGGGGGGGTCATTGCAGCTTCCTTTTAAGGGTATGAAGAAGATTTTGATGACCTTTTCAATCCAATATTTTGTTGAAAATACTGTTTAATAGTTGTTTTATATGGTAAAAGTTTGACAAGTACAACATCACTAATACACTGCACGACCCAAATAAGTAGCTCAGTCCTAATGTAATATACTCTAATGTCAGCGACATTGTAAAAGCAGAAACTACAGTAAACTCCATCCCAAAATTTGTTCCTGGTGCAGATTCGGTTTTGAATTTAGTATATTATTATATTAAAAATAAATAATTATTATAATATAAAAATGCATTATTGAAGGATACTGTATGCACATTAGTTTTGGAACAGTTATTAAATAGTAATACATGGCATATGTTTGGGCTATTTTCCACATTTAACTTTGGGTCAGATATTTCCAAATTTTCTGAAAATTGTTGAAAATGCTGTAAACAATGGCTGCAAAAGCAACTGAAGTTCTGCATAAGTAGGAGAAAAATGTTGACTATCCTACAATAAATTCACCAATGAGACTATGCCAGCCTGCCTCTAGTCCTTTCTTTGCAAATGGTTTTCAAACTCTCTTAAGTCAAAAAGTTTGAGTATAGAATGGACAAATGAAATTAATGCCTTAAAATCTCTCTGAAGGGCAAGCAGATTGGTTGAACATGTCTGGATGGAGGTATTTTTTTCTCTTGTGTTTTCTCTATTAAAAATCCATGTCTTGCTTGTGGTACACTGCAGACAAGACAAAAAAATTCAGATAGGATTCAATACATACTTTGACTCTCAAGCTCAAGGAATTGTCTTCAAAGCCTCTACACATATCTGTTCAGAAAACATTTTTCTTTTGGAGAAAATATAGCCCTCTTAGATGAGCTCTAGATTTATCAAGATGTCTTTCAGTACAATAAAGTTTTGATCTTGCAAACAGATGAACATGGATTTTCGAAATTGTAATACAGAATTTGGTCACATTTTCACTGTTGCTGGTGTGGACCAGTCTCTAAATTGTTTGATTTGACAAATATTTGGTTATTGTGTTTACTGAAAGAGCACACACAAAGTCAGTATGCATTACATTTGCTTCATGGAGAATTTTACAATATTTTGACAACTATTCTCTTTTCCGAGTCCATATTTCATTGTAATTTTGTAATGCATGATAGGACAGACACATAGTACAATCAACTCTATAATACATTTTAAATATTGATGTTTGATTTGAAATGGGCTTGTAATGTATTTCTTGAGCATAAGATTCAAGTTGTGATTGATATCCTGTCTGGATTGATTTTTAATAGCAAGAATGGAAAAAATTACTTCAATGTTGTATTTGTTTACTATATATATTTCACTTGGGTCAGACCAATATCTAAATATATAAAATTTGGCATTTTTGTTTCTACATTGATTCATTTTATTGGCTTGCATTATATTTAAAAAGTGAACATTTTCAGTTTGTTGTCAAAAATCTAAGGAATGTGAATCTATGGTCGGATCAAAGAAAGATGCATTCATGGAAACTTGTCCAAAGCCTTACACTCTTGGAACAATATGAAATCAGATTTGTGATTAAATTGGACAAGGATAAAGTTCACAATAAAGTTAAAAACTTGATACATTTTTACATTGTGTTGATTTTGTTCTGATTTGAGAGAAATTTGTTTAATTACACTATTAATTCAAAATTCATAATGATTGGGTAACAATATTTGGTCATTGAATTTTGTGGTCAAATTTTGCAAATGTCAATATTCTTGAACTCGGAGGTACTACAGGTTTAGATTTCATGTGCATATGATGTTTGACATTTTGGAGCTTGAGCATCAGGCTGGCACTGTGATTTAAAAACAAAATCAAACTGTTGGGGGGGTCATTGCAGCTTCCTTTTAAGGGTATGAAGAAGATTTTGATGACCTTTTCAATCCAATATTTTGTTGAAAATACTGTTTAATAGTTGTTTTATATGGTAAAAGTTTGACAAGTACAACATCACTAATACACTGCACGACCCAAATAAGTAGCTCAGTCCTAATGTAATATACTCTAATGTCAGCGACATTGTAAAAGCAGAAACTACAGTAAACTCCATCCCAAAATTTGTTCCTGGTGCAGATTCGGTTTTGAATTTAGTATATTATTATATTAAAAATAAATAATTATTATAATATAAAAATGCATTATTGAAGGATACTGTATGCACATTAGTTTTGGAACAGTTATTAAATAGTAATACATGGCATATGTTTGGGCTATTTTCCACATTTAACTTTGGGTCAGATATTTCCAAATTTTCTGAAAATTGTTGAAAATGCTGTAAACAATGGCTGCAAAAGCAACTGAAGATCTGCATAAGTAGGAGAAAAATGTTGACTATCCTACAATAAATTCACCAATGAGACTATGCCAGCCTGCCTCTAGTCCTTTCTTTGCAAATGGTTTTCAAACTCTCTTTAAGTCAAAAAGTTTGAGTATAGAATGGACAAATGAAATTAATGCCTTAAAATCTCTCTGAAGGGCAAGCAGATTGGTTGAACATGTCTGGATGGAGGTATTTTTTTCTCTTGTGTTTTCTCTATTAAAAATCCATGTCTTGCTTGTGGTACACTGCAGACAAGACAAAAAAATTCAGATAGGATTCAATACATACTTTGACTCTCAAGCTCAAGGAATTGTCTTCAAAGCCTCTACACATATCTGTTCAGAAAACATTTTTCTTTTGGAGAAAATATAGCCCTCTTAGATGAGCTCTAGATTTATCAAGATGTCTTTCAGTACAATAAAGTTTTGATCTTGCAAACAGATGAACATGGATTTTCGAAATTGTAATACAGAATTTGGTCACATTTTCACTGTTGCTGGTGTGGACCAGTCTCTAAATTGTTTGATTTGACAAATATTTGGTTATTGTGTTTACTGAAAGAGCACAAAGTCAGTATGCATTACATTTGCTTCATGGAGAATTTTACAATATTTTGACAACTATTCTCTTTTCCGAGTCCATATTTCATTGTAATTTTGTAATGCATGATAGGACAGACACATAGTACAATCAACTCTATAATACATTTTAAATATTGATGTTTGATTTGAAATGGGCTTGTAATGTATTTCTTGAGCATAAGATTCAAGTTGTGATTGATATCCTGTCTGGATTGATTTTTAATAGCAAGAATGGAAAAAATTACTTCAATGTTGTATTTGTTTACTATATATATTTCACTTGGGTCAGACCAATATCTAAATATATAAAATTTGGCATTTTTGTTTCTACATTGATTCATTTTATTGGCTTGCATTATATTTAAAAAGTGAACATTTTCAGTTTGTTGTCAAAAATCTAAGGAATGTGAATCTATGGTCAGATCAAAGAAAGATGCATTCATGGAAACTTGTCCAAAGCCTTACACTCTTGGAACAATATGAAATCAGATTTGTGATTAAATTGGACAAGGATAAAGTTCACAATAAAGTGAAAAACTTGATACATTTTTACTTTGTGTTGATTTTGTTCTGATTTGAGACATTTGTTTAATTACACTATTAATTCAAAATTCATAATGATTGGGTAACAATATTTGGTCATTGAATTTTGTGGTCAAATTTTGCAAATGTCAATATTCTTTAACTCGGAGGTACTACAGGTTTAGATTTCATGTGCATATGATGTTTGACATTTTGGAGCTTGAGCATCAGGCTGGCACTGTGATTTAAAAACAAAATCAAACTGTTGGGGGGGTCATTGCAGCTTCCTTTTAAGGGTATGAAGAAGATTTTGATGACCTTTTCAATCCAATATTTTGTTGAAAATACTGTTTAATAGTTGTTTTATATGGTAAAAGTTTGACAAGTACAACATCACTAATACACTGCACGACCCAAATAAGTAGCTCAGTCCTAATGTAATATACTCTAATGTCAGCGACATTGTAAAAGCAGAAACTACAGTAAACTCCATCCAAAAATTTGTTCCTGGTGCAGATTCGGTTTTGAATTTAGTATATTATTATATTAAAAATAAATAATTATTATAATATAAAAATGCATTATTGAAGGATACTGTATGCACATTAGTTTTGGAACAGTTATTAAATAGTAATACATGGCATATGTTTGGGCTATTTTCCACATTTAACTTTGGGTCAGATATTTCCAAATTTTCTGAAAATTGTTGAAAATGCTGTAAACAATGGCTGCAAAAGCAACTGAAGTTCTGCATTAGTAGGAGAAAAATGTTGACTATCCTACAATAAATTCACCAATGAGACTATGCCAGCCTGCCTCTAGTCCTTTCTTTGCAAATGGTTTTCAAACTCTCTTAAGTCAAAAAGTTTGAGTATAGAATGGACAAATGAAATTAATGCCTTAAAATCTCTCTGAAGGGCAAGCAGATTGGTTGAACATGTCTGGATGGAGGTATTTTTTCTCTTGTGTTTTCTCTATTAAAAATCCATGTCTTGCTTGTGGTACACTGCAGACAAGACAAAAAAATTCAGATAGGATTCAATACATACTTTGACTCTCAAGCTCAAGGAATTATCTTCAAAGCCTCTAAACATATCTGTTCAGAAAACATTTTTCTTTTGGAGAAAATATAGCCCTCTTAGATGAGCTCTAGATTTATCAAGATGTCTTTCAGTACAATAAAGTTTTGATCTTGCAAACAGATGAACATGGATTTTCGAAATTGTAATACAGAATTTGGTCACATTTTCACTGTTGCTGGTGTGGACCAGTCTCTAAATTGTTTGATTTGACAAATATTTGGTTATTGTGTTTACTGAAAGAGCACACAAAGTCAGTATGCATTACATTTGCTTCATGGAGAATTTTACAATATTTTGACAACTATTCTCTTTTCCGAGTCCATATTTCATTGTAATTTTGTAATGCATGATAGGACAGACACATAGTACAATCAACTCTATAATACATTTTAAATATTGATGTTTGATTTGAAATGGGCTTGTAATGTATTTCTTGAGCATAAGATTCAAGTTGTGATTGATATCCTGTCTGGATTGATTTTTAATAGCAAGAATGGAAAAAATTACTTCAATGTTGTATTTGTTTACTATATATATTTCACTTGGGTCAGACCAATATCTAAATATATAAAATTTGGCATTTTTGTTTCTACATTGATTCATTTTATTGGCTTGCATTATATTTAAAAAGTGAACATTTTCAGTTTGTTGTCAAAAATCTAAGGAATGTGAATCTATGGTCGGATCAAAGAAAGATGCATTCATGGAAACTTGTCCAAAGCCTTACACTCTTGGAACAATATGAAATCAGATTTGTGATTAAATTGGACAAGGATAAAGTTCACAATAAAGTTAAAAACTTGATACATTTTTACATTGTGTTGATTTTGTTCTGATTTGAGAGAAATTTGTTTAATTACACTATTAATTCAAAATTCATAATGATTGGGTAACAATATTTGGTCATTGAATTTTGTGGTCAAATTTTGCACAAAATCAATATTCTTTAACTCGGAGGTACTACTGGTTTAGAGTTCATATGCATATGAAGTTTGACATTTTGTATCTTGAGCATCAGGCTGACATTGTGATTTAAAAACAAAATCAAACTGTTGGGGGGTCATTGCAGCTTCCTTTTAGGAGTATGAAGAAGATTTTGATGACCTTTTCAATCCATTTTGTTTTTCAAAATAGACTGTTTAATAGTTTTATATAGTAAAAGTTTGACAACTACAACATCAATCACTCTAATACACTGCATGACTCAAATAAGTAGCTCAGTCCTGATGTAATATACTCTAATGTCAGCGACATTGTAAAAGCAGCAACTACAGTAAACTCTATTAAAAAATTTGGTCCTGGTGCAGATTCAGTTTTGAAGTTTGTATATTATTATATTAAAAATAATTATTATAATATAAATGCATTATTGAAGGATACTGTATGCACATTAGTTTTGGCACAGTTATTAAATAGTAATACATGGCATATGTTTGGGCTATTTTCCACATTTAACTTTGGGTCAGATATTTCCAAATTTTCTGAAAATTGTTGAAAATGCTGTAAACAATGGCTGCAAAAGCAACTGAAGATCTGCATAAGTAGGAGAAAAATGTTGACTATCCTACAATAAATTCACCAATGAGACTATGCCAGCCTGCCTCTAGTCCTTTCTTTGCAAATGGTTTTCAAACTCTCTTTAAGTCAAAAAGTTTGAGTATAGAATGGACAAATGAAATTAATGCCTTAAAATCTCTCTGAAGGGCAAGCAGATTGGTTGAACATGTCTGGATGGAGGTATTTTTTTCTCTTGTGTTTTCTCTATTAAAAATCCATGTCTTGCTTGTGGTACACTGCAGACAAGACAAAAAAATTCAGATAGGATTCAATACATACTTTGACTCTCAAGCTCAAGGAATTGTCTTCAAAGCCTCTACACATATCTGTTCAGAAAACATTTTTCTTTTGGAGAAAATATAGCCCTCTTAGATGAGCTCTAGATTTATCAAGATGTCTTTCAGTACAATAAAGTTTTGATCTTGCAAACAGATGAACATGGATTTTCGAAATTGTAATACAGAATTTGGTCACATTTTCACTGTTGCTGGTGTGGACCAGTCTCTAAATTGTTTGATTTGACAAATATTTGGTTATTGTGTTTACTGAAAGAGCACAAAGTCAGTATGCATTTAAAAAATGGAGCATTTTTTATTTTTTCGACAACTATTATCTTTTTCGAGTCCACATTTCGTCGTAATTTTGTAATGCATGATAGGACAGACACATAGTACAATCAACTCTATAATACATTTTAAATATTGATGTTTGATTTGAAATTGGTTGAAATGGGCTTGTAATGTATTTCTTGAGCATAAGATTCAAGTTGTGATTGATATCCTGTCTGGATTGATTTTTAATAGCAAGAATGGAAAAAATTACTTCAATGTTGTATTTGTTTACTATATGTATTTTCACTTGGGTCAGACCAATATCTAAATATATAAAATTTGGCATTTTTTTCTACATTGATTCATTTTATTGGCTTGCATTATATTTAAAAAGTGAACATTTTCAGTTTGTTGTCAAAAATCTAAGGAATGTGAATCTATGGTCAGATCAAAGAAAGATGCATTCATGGAAACTTGTCCAAAGCCTTACACTCTTGGAACAATATGAAATCAGATTTGTGATTAAATTGGACAAGGATAAAGTTCACAATAAAGTGAAAAACTCTATACATTTTTACATTGTGTTGATTTTGTTCTGATTTGTGACATTTGTTTAATTACACTATTAATTCAGAATTCATAATGATTGGGTAACAATATTTGGTCATTGAATTTTGTGGTCAAATTGTGCACAAAATCAATATTCTTTAACTCGGAGGTACTACAGGTTTAGAGTTCATGTGCATATGAAGTTTGGCATTTTGTAGCTTGAGCATCAGGCTGGCACTGTGATTTAAAAACAAGATCAAACTGTTGGGGGTCATTGCAACTTCCTTTTAAGGGTATGAAGAAGATTTTGATGACCTTTTCAATCCAATATGTTTTTGAAAATACTGTTTAATAGTTGTTTTATATAGTAAAAGTTTGACAACTACAACATCACTAATAGACTGCACGACTCAAATAAGTAGCTCAGTCCTAATGTAATATACTCTAGTGTCAGCTACATTGTAAAAGTAGAAACTGCAGTAAACTCCATTAAAAAATTTGGTCCTAGTGCAGATTCAGTTTTGAAGTTTGTATATTATTATATTAAAAATAATTATTATACTGTAATATAAATGCATTATTGAAGGATACTGTATGCACATTAGTTTTGGCACAGTTATTAAGTAGTAATACATGGCATTTTTTTTGGCTATTTTCCACATTTAACTCTGGGTCAGATATTTCCAAAATTTCAGGAAATTGTTGAAAATGCTGTAAACAATGGCCGCAAAATCAACTGAAGTTTGGCATTAGTAGGAGAAAAATTGTGACTATTCTACAATAAATTCACCAATGAGACTATGCCAGCCTGTCTCTAATCATTTCTTTGCAAATGTTTTTTTAACTCTCTTAAACGTTCGAGTATAGAATAGACATGCTTTAAAATCTCTCGGAAGGGCAAGCAGATTGGTTGAACATGTCTGGATGAAGTTATTTTTTCTCTTGTGTTTTCTCTATTAAAAATCCATGTCTTGCTTGTGGTACACTGCAGACAAGACAAAAAAATTCATATAGGATTCAATACATACTTTGACTCTCAAGCTCAAGGAGTTCACTCCAAAACCTCCAAACCAATCTGTTCAGAAAACCAGTTTTGTTTGAGAAAATAAAGCCGTTTTATATGAGCTCTAGATTGATCAAGATGTCTTGCAATATTTTTCATCTTGCAAACACGTGCACATTGATTTTGAAAATTGTAATACAGAATTTGGTCAGATTTTTACTGTTACTGGTATGGACCAGTCTCTAAATTGTTTTATTTTAGAAAGGATTGGTTATTGTGTTTACAGATAGAGCACAAAGTATGTATGCATTTGCTTCTTGGAAATTTTTTATTTTGACAACTACCCTCTTTTCCAAGTCCATATTTCATCTTAATTTTATAATGCCATATAGATACAGAAACATTGTACAATTGACTGTATAATACATGAAAAATATTGATGCTTGATTTGAAATCTGTTGAAATGGGTTTGTAATGTACTCCTTGAGCATAAGAATCAAGTTGTGATTGATATTCTGTCTGGGTTGATTTTTAATAGCAAGAATGGAAAAAATTACTTCAATGTTGTATTTGTTTACTATATGTATTTTCACTGGGTCTGTCCAATATCTAAATATATAAAATGTCTTTTTTTCTACATTGATTCATATTACTGGCTTCCATTATATACTAAAAGTGAACATTTTCAGTTGTCAAAAATCTAAGGAATGTGAATCTATGGTCAGATCAAAGAAAGATTCATTCATGTAAACTTGTCCAAAGCACTACACTCTGGGCACAATGTAAAATCAGATATAAAGTTCACATTAAAGTGATAAACTCCTACCTTTTTACATCATATTAATTTGGTTCTGATAAGATGCATTTGCTTAATTACAGTATTGATTCAAAATTCATAATGATTCGGTAACAATATTTGGTCATTGAATTTTGTGTTCAGATTGCTCAAATGACAATTTTCTTTAACTTTGAGGTTCTACAGGTTTTAAGTTCATGTATACATGAGGGTTTGTGAGCTCGAGTATCAGGCTGGCACTGATTTTTAAACAAATGTGACAAAATCAAACTGTTGGGGGTGATAGCAGCTTCCTATTAGGGGTGTGAGGAAGATTTTGATGACCTTTTCAGTCGAACATTTTGTGAAAATAGGCAATTTTTGATAGTTTTATATAGTAAAAGTTTGACAACTGCAACAACAATAACTTAGATACACGGCATGAATTGGAAAACTAGCTCAGTCCTGATGTAATACTCTAACTCAGTTGTTACCAAACTTTTTTGATCGCAACCCAAAATACCATCTTTTGCGACCCAAAATGCAGTACCAGTGTAGGGTTGGGACCTGGAGTTTGGGAACCACTGCTCCAATGTCTGTGACATTGTAAAAGCAGAAACTACAAATTAGACTTCAACCAAAATTTTGTCCTGGTGCAGATTCAGTTTTGAAGTTTGATTTATTATTACATTAAAAATAATTTATGACTAATATAAATGACTTATTTAAGGATACTGTATAGACATTAGTTCTGGAAATCAATATCAGGCTTCCTTAAATCACTGTATTTGCCAGATATGAAAACCAGTTCAGAGGTTTTTACTGGCACATACTCGGCAACCAGGCATTGGTTATAGGATATCCCAAATATCGTGATTTAAAATTGCTTTTGATTTGTTGATCTATTTAAATGTAAAATAAGCACCTTAATGAAGTTGGTTATATGGGGGTAAAGAAGGGCAACTTGATTCTTTCATGAACAATATTGTGCTAAATTTCCAAGACTGGCTTCTCAGTACAGATGCATGTTTGTAATTCTAAACAATTTTTTTTTTTGTAATTGGAAGGCTTATATATGCCTAGATGAGACAATAATAAGTATCAGTTTTACTGCTTGGGAGAGCACTGCTCGCCATGTCAAAGCATAAGCATAATAAGGATGAAAATTGTAACCCTTGGCCAGTGTTTGCAGACAAGAGATTTGCCATATATTACCATGAAGCAACGTGTTAATGGATTTTTGACATCATTGAAAATAGTGCATCTTGGAGGGAGGTACACCTGATTTTGGGCTCATCTGCAGTGAGTTTCTTACAGCCATGTGTGACAGCAATCATGTCAAAAGGATAGAACTGAAGTGTTTGTCACAGGAAAGTGACTTTCCAGCCAAAGCAGTACAGTGTATATGGATTATTCATGCAAAATGTACATGATAAATTCCTGGACCATGCCATTTCCAATGCATTCACTGTGTTTGAGCCTAACACTATTACTGCAAATGCTAGTGACATGCCACAGCTGGGTAATGATCACGTGGACACTTGGATTGCTCATTATGGTCAACAAAGAGTGAGAAGTGACTTAGTCATCAGTGCCGATGAAGTAACGAGTGGGGGATTTTCAAGTAGATTGTTTAAAACAATTATAGAGGACTGCAAGCAAATGAATTGCTGACAAAAGTTGTTCCAACGAAAGGACGGTACCTGAATGTGATTTTTTTTTATAGAGATTTCACAGGTACTTCCAGTGTCCAGTGAGGAGTGTGGATGCAGATTTTCACACCCAAATTTATCAGAACAAAAATGCAGTGCAGGCTCAGTGTTGATACTCTTGGTGAACTTGTGAGAATAAATCTTGTTGCTATTGATATAAAAGACCTTGATCTGATGCCAGAAGTCAGGAAGTGGAAGGGAAATCAAAACAGACATCTTTATCAAGAAAACCAAGAGAATGATTTTGTCAAACTGACAAAATTTATATGTGGATTTACAATGGTGCAAATGTGGGAACATTATGATCACTGACAGGAACACAAACTACATTTTCCTTAAAAAAAAAAACAAAAAAACCCAACTGACAACCTTGTGTGGAAATCCATAGCAAATGATAGGGATACAGTTGTGGTTTGCTGCTACCACCTGATGAGACCTATGTAGGGGTTGAAACATTGTATTTTTAATGAATATATATTACAAACAGCAGATTCATCTGTGTCTATGAAGTCTGTCAAAAAAGTCAAAATGTTCAGTTGAACTTGGGCGTGGGGTGGGTGGGGTGGATTTAAGTATCCCTGATAAACTTTTCCACATGTAATCTGATCAGATATGTCCAGTTTTCATTTTTGTCACAGTGTAGAGATTATCTGACATGCCAGGAGACGTACCATATTTTTTGCATAGTTTGTACATTTAACTTTGGTCACAGATTTCCACATTTTCTGAGAATTTACAAAAATGTCATAAAAAAAGGCCACAGAAGCATCTGAAGTACTGTATTAGGATGAGAAACATTTTGGTCATTGTACAATAAATTCACCAATGAGACTATGCCAGCCTGTCTCTAGTCATTTCTTTGCAAATGGTTTTCAAACTCTCTTAACTGAAAAGTTAGAGTATAGAATAGAGAAATTAAATGCTTTAAAATCGATGTGTAGGGCAAGCAGATTAGTTGAACATGTCTGGATGGAGGTATTTTTTCTCTTATGTTTTCTCTATTAAAAATCCATGTCTTGTCTGTGGTGTACTGCAGACAAGAGAAAAATAACTTGGATAGGATTCAGTACATACTTTGACTCTCAGGCTCAAGAAATTCACTTCAAAGTCTCCAACCCAACCTGCTTAGAAAGAAAACGTTTTAGAGAGGAGAAGACAAAAAACACTTTTAGATAAGTGCTAGATATATCAAGTTGTCTTTGAAGAGGATATATTTATGATCTTACAAACATGCAAATGAGTGGATTTTCAAGATTGTGTTCAAAATTTTGGTCAGATTTTCAGAGTTACAAGT
This sequence comes from Margaritifera margaritifera, assembly GCA_029931535.1. NCBI lineage: Eukaryota > Metazoa > Mollusca > Bivalvia > Unionida > Margaritiferidae > Margaritifera > Margaritifera margaritifera. Next base: position 1,115,777 of record JAQPZY010001067.1, read on the forward strand.
TTGGACCAGTCCCTAAATTGATTGATTTTACAAATGTGTGGTTATTAAAATTTCCATTAAGAGCACAAAGTAGGTATACATTATATGTGCTGCTTACAATGTTTGACAGCATGTTGACAAATATTCTCTCTGCCCACTTTGTATTTTAGCCTAATTTTGTAATGTGAGAAAGGTATATAAACATACATGTGACAGAACCTGACACCAAACCAGTAGGTTTACAAATTTTGATCAGTAGATTGGTATCTAAACCAGCATATTTGTATCAAAATAAATTGTATGGGGTTTTAAGGGAATTGAAAAGAAAAAAAAGAAGTGCATGGTTTGCCATAATATGTACTCTTCATACTAAAACAAAACGGCAAGTTTTGAACATCAAACAGATTCTAATGGAAAATGTTATAATACTATTTATTACGAGTCAGTGTATTGTCAATTACATGAAAAAGGATGAGTTATATATCTCATAGTTCACTGCAAAGATTTTTTTAAATATCAAATCCACATGTATGAGTTGGACTTGAGATGTATTCCTGAGCCTCATTTCTTGGTGGTTTTTTAGCATTGTGAGAAAGTGCACGTTTTTGACATTTTTCAGGAATTGAACTAAAAAATAGATGAGCTGCCCTTAAATATTCTTCTAAAAACATCTTAAACAACATAATAACAATTAAACAATAGACAAATAAAAATAGTTTTTTCACCTGAAATGATTTTTTATCTCGCCTTTATTCAGAGACTTGAAAGCCATCATATATTGCCTTTGATCCCTTTCTTACTTGTAAGACTTGATAGAACATCCTGCATTTAGCCTTAAACTCTCCAAATTACAATAATAATGTAATCAATTGACAGCTTGTCGAGTACATTAGATAAAACATCACCCATTTGGTCTTAGACTTGTCAGATTGCAACAATAATGTAAACAAATAAGAGTTTGTTGAGTAAACTTTTAACCTTAGTTCAATTGCTCAGCCACACATCATTGCACTAGTTATTGTGCTACAGCATTTCAAGTCCCCAGTAGACTGCTTCCCACTTGTTTCTGTAATGTGGGGATAGAATGAGTAAAAAATACTGTTTCTGTTGTCTTAAAAAAAATGGATATTTTTTAACCTTCAATTTTTCAAAAGTGGTAGATTTTAACTATAAAATGGTATGTGCAGTAGACCGCTTTTAAAACAGTATTTTTGTCCTACTGCTGGTAGAATCAGATGTATGATGGAAACAGGAAAATTATAGTTTCATCAGGAAACATTTTGAACTTTGGCAATTCAGCATGTTTTCTCAAAGACGAAAGGGTAACAGTAACCGTGCATACATGTACAGTATATGTCAGTCAGTCATGAAGTTTCTTTGTTTTGTGCAATGTGCTGTCTTGGGAGAATTCTACTGTACTTAGTTGGGCATGGGGAGATAATCCATAATTTATCTGGGAAGTATGCAGCAAACAACTTGTTTTTCTGGGCACTCTTTTAGTTGAGACAAAAGTGGCTGGATGCAGGAGTACAAAGGATTATAGTGGTTATTATGTTTTTCACCATCAGTAAAATGTTTGTTTTTCACCATCAGTGAAAGGTGTGGCTTTTGCAAGTTGCATGTACAGCAACATTATCAAGGAGTTTGATTGACAAAAATAGCTTCCCATTTTAAGATGATTCACTAGTTATCAATAGTATATCTGCACTCCAAGCTTAATAATCAACTTGGAAATAGAAGAATAAAAAACAAAAATCTGGGTATGATTGAAGATTTCTTAACTTTTGTATTGATATAATGGGTCTACTATAATTTTAAACAAAAATATATTTATAATTTTGACAATCCTTGGTAGTATTGTATTGATACAATGGGTCTACTATAATTTTAAACTTTTGTATATATATAATGGGTCTGCTATAATTTTAAACAAAAATATGTTTATTATTTTGACAATCCTTGGTAGTATTGATATAATGGGTCTACTATAATTTAGACAAAAATATGTTTATAATTTTGACAATCCTTGGTAGTATTGTATTGATATAATGGGTCTACTATCATTTTTAAAAAAAATATATATGTTGATAATTTTGACAGTCCTTGGTAGTATTGTATTGATATAATGGGTCTAATATAATTTTAAACAAAAATATGTTTATAATTTTGACATCTTTTTAATACAGTATTGATATGATGGGTCTACTATAATTTTTAAAAAAAATATGTTTATAATTTTGAATTTTTTTTAATACAGTATGACATTTTATTTATTTTATATGTTCACTGATGCTTGTGTATTATGAACTTGAAACTTAGATATTCAGAATAACTCAATTCTTTACTGTTAAGCCAAATTGTTGTCACATTGTGCTGTATATACTGTATATATTGTACATAACATCAGGTGTCAAGGTAGATTAGTTCCTGTAACTAATTGAGTTACCTTTTCTAAATAGTCCTTATCCTTATTATTAGTATTATTATTATTATTATTATTATTATTATTATTATTATTATTATATCAAAGCTAGCACATCTTCATAAAAGAGCATTCGGGCTAATATCAATCCAAACAGAACTATAGAAAACTTGGCTGGCAAGTTAAAAATATTACCTGTTAAAGATTGAATCCATATGAGAAAAGCCAAGTGAATGTTCAAGATATCCAATAAATGTGTTCCTGTCTATTTACAGTCACTATTCCAGTATAGGCTACCTAGTAACACTTCCCACCAGAGATCCATGTCCACCAAACAATTTAAAATTACCAAAACAAATAAGGAATTATTCCAAAGAAGTTTCCAATACTCATGAATAGTATTCCAGTTGAAATTGGAAATGTCCACTTTATTTCCTTCTTCCAAACTCGATATATCTAGTGGCTTCAGAGATGTAGTTAAAATGAGAATGAAAACAACTGTATTTGTAGTGATGAATGCCTCTGGGCATCATTAAATATACTACCCATCTATTTGGCACTAACTGCATATTGCATGTATATTGACCATGTGGTTTCATATGTATGAATGAGTGTCTGTATGTATGGAGGAAAGAAAGGAAAGGATGAATATATTGTTGTATATGCATGCTGTGTATATGTATGCATATGTGTGTGTATATGTGTGAGTCTGTATATAAATATGTTCCTTTGTATGAGGGCCTCAAGGTAGATTAGTTCTTCAGCTAATTGTGTTACCCTCTTTAAATAAGTCATTATTGTTGTCATTGTTATTATGAAATAGCAAAATTTGGCACTATACTACTATCGTGTACTTGTACTGCTAAGGTTAGACCTAGTTTTTGTAACAGTTTGGTATTTATCTGGTACTAGTTTTTGTAACAGTTTGGTATTTATCTGGTACTAGTTTTTGTAACAGTTTGGTATTTATCTGGTAAAACAATGAAAATATTTTGTTAAAAAACCTACAAGAGCATTGAATCCTTTTCAAGAGAAAGTGACCACAAGACCATAACTTCATATGGGCACCTAGTTAGGTCCAGGTAGTGGCATATCCTGGTTAGTTCAGAAACTTTTTCGAGGGGGAAAAAAAACAAAAACACAAAAAAAACTAATATTGGCCATTGTTTTGAATCCATGGAGCTAAAGATTCAGGTGAAACAATACCATGCATTCATTTTTATAAGCAATATTGGAAAAATCTGTTGGAGTTCTGACACCTTTCCTCAACTTTCTCTTCTTTGTTCGGTCATGCCAATGTCATCAGCTGAATGAAATCAGTGTATGGAAAAGAAAATTCAGTTCAAGAGGAATCTTAGAAAGTTAACGGATAATTTTGATGTTACAAAATCAGACCCAGTGACCCTGGGGATATAGAATAGGCATTATGCGCCCTTCTACATGTTGTAAGAGGCAACTATAAAGAAATGCGGTTTGTCCTTCTACATGTTGTAAGAGGCAACTATAAAGAAATGCAGTTTGCCCTTCTACGTGTTGTAAGAGGCCACTATAAAGAAATGCGGTTTGCCCAGGGATGCATCCAGTGATGAGGTAACTTTCCAGCTGAGAAGGCCTTGGGTGTTATTTTTAAGAGTGCAGGATATTGAAAAAATTGGACTTTGTTTTTTTAAGATTTTAATGATTCTGAGCTTTTTGTTTTTTGTGTCTTACATGGGGAGACCTAAACTTACTCGGCAGTGTATAGCCAAGATTGTGCTGATCTGCCATTAAACCTTATTCATACACATTGTGAAACTAGAAAAGACTGCACAGAAAAAGTGGCTGTCCATACTTTGAATTATTTTTGTGAACATTCCTTTTTGTGAAGAAGAGAAACAAAAGTTTAAAAGGAGTGCAATTTCAATTAAAGTTGTCCCTCACTATAAAACCCCTCAGTATACTGCAGCCACTATTATAATGTATGGCAGGGATCTGACTAAAATCCCTCAGTATACTGCTGTCTATTATAATGTGTATGGCAGGGATCTCGCTATAAAATCCCTCAGTATACTGCTGTCTCTTATAATGTGTATGGCAGGGATCTGACTATAAAATCCCTCAGTATACTGCTGTCTCTTATAATGTGTATGGCAGGGATCTGACTATAAAATCCCTCAGTATACTGCTGTCTTTTATAATGTGTATATGGCAGGGATCTGACTATAAAACCCCTCAGTATACTGCTGTCTATAATGTGTATAGCAGGGATCTCACTATAAAATCCCTCAGTATACTGCTGTCTATTATAATGTGTATATGGCAGAGATCTGACTATAAAACCCCTCAGTATACTGCTGTCTGTTATAATGTGTGTATGGCAGGGATCTGACTATCAAACCCCTCAGTATACTGCTGTCTATTACAATGTGTGTATGGCAGAGATCTATCAAACCCCTCAGTATACTGCTGTCTATTATAATGTGTATATGGCAGAGGTTTTACTAATAAATATAGTAGATGCCTCTGTTATAATTTGTGTATGGCAGGGATTTTAATAATAAATAAAAGGAAAAGGTTACGAGATTGGCATACAATGTGCCATGTGGTTATCTTGTTACTTGAAGCCTCAAGGTTGTGTCACATCATTGTTTTGGTGCCACCTTCAAGATCAAAGTTGTAAACTTTGAGGGGTATTGTATATGCTTTTACCATTAACTAATGTGATGTTGATGTGAAATTTGTGGGTGTTTTGAGTATGTGCATCATAGCTGCCTCTGTTTTGAAATTTTCATAAACTTTCTGTGCATGCAACTATAGAGGTATGGGTTAATAATGCATAAAAAGAAAGGACATGCAGACATGCTGCTTTTCTAAATATTTCTATTTTAAACTAAGTTTCCATTAAGTTCCATATGACACAAACTTTTGTACCAAAGAACTCCTCACATGAACATATTTGTGAAATAGGCTTAGAATATGAGGAATGTTCCAACTGCTGGGAACTTCATAAAAGTGAGACATGACACGAAAAATATCAAACATTATTCATTTATCATCTGTCCTGCATGAACATGGGGAGCGACAGAATATTAGCTCCATAGCAACCAGATTACAAATATATTTTGACATGTAAGTAATTGGCCATATTTGGTCAAGCTTTCCAGGAATATTTATAGGCAAGTTTAGTTCTTAATGATTTCCATAGCAACCTGGTTGAAAAATATTTTTCACATCTCAAAATCAAAGAATTGGAGGAAATATCATGACATGATCTACAAACAAATGTGTGTCTCTTGGTCTCAATCATGGCTAGGTGAGAAACATGATTTTGACATCTTCTAAAAAATCACTTCATTGAATGTTATCAGACTGTAGGAAAATGTTCCATCTGACATGTTTTACTTGATGTTGTGTTTTGTAGCCTCCATAACAGCCACTTATCTTTTAGATCAGCCATGTGGAAACTACATTTTCAGTATTTTTAAAACTACTATGGCAATTTAAGTCAAATCTTTCATATTGTATTGAAGATATTTTTCAAAATATATTTGCTACAATAGTTGTAATCGGGGCAGGGTGGGTTCTTTCAAACCAGAATTTTTCCTTTTTTTTTTTACCTCTAGATATTTTTTGCACCTATTATAATGGATATAACAAGTTCTTTTTGTCAACAAATCAGAGCAAGATATTTTTTTTCAAGCTATTTATGGGGCCTGGAAATTTAAGAAAAAATAAAAGGGCCCTTACCACAAAAAGATTAAGTGACCAGTCTTTAAGTATAAAGCAGCATGGAGACAAACCTCTTAATCTAGTTTTACCTGAAAATTACTAATATCTTTTGCTTTTAGTTCACTGTGTGACTGTGAGCCATCTCATTACACTTCCTTGATTTTTTAAAGTACGTTTCATTAACCCTTACACAAATCAGTTTATTTTTTGAAAAGGAGATGAGTTTTGAATAACAGCCTGTTCAAAATATTTCCTTTTTATACTTTCATGTCAACAAGTGGGCCGTATACGGGATTTACTTTGTCCATCTGTGTGAACTTAGTATGAGCATGTGTTGTGCACCAAAACTGGGACAATATGACCTACTTTCCAGGATCTATTGAGAACCAATGGTTAAAAATTGTTTGGGCACTAATTGAACTACATTTAAACCTATTGCCATCAAACTGGGATTAAAGGATTGATGTGTGTTTCTTACTGTGGCTAGATTGCTGTGACCTAATTTAAGAAGGTATTAAAATTGCTTAAACATTTTGTTCATCCTTCCTGTCTGGGCTGTTAACTCCTTTTTATATCTGAACATAATTACAGAAAACTTGCACTATGTGTGCATATTGAGATCAACATATTACACACAAAAACTGGATCACTGTACTCACCTTTGCAGAATTTATCAACAATTGCTTTAAATTTTTTATCGATGCTGATAGTAACTGTCACAGGATGAAGCCGGGTGAGGACTGGATTAGTGAAGACACCGAAAGCAACTGCGTTAATAAGATGTTTATTTATAAACGCAATTTAAAGATGAACAAATCTGACACCATTATAACAAAAAGATAAGGAAAATTATAAAGTTCCTAACATGGAACTATCAACAACAAGTAACTCAACGAGGAAAAATCAAACATGAATTTAACGAATGGAATTTTAAACAAACGTGAATAGCATCCTATCACCAATCAACAAATAAGAGTATATGATTTACACCCCAATATAAACAAGGTCTTATTAAGTACCAAGGGTGACCAAAGCATGTGATTTATGCGCTTATCAATATGATACTCGTCAATTTATCAATTCATCAAGCGATATTGGAATACGTATGAATTTATGAATATATCGTTCATATAACGAAAATGAAATGGGAATGCATGAAATTGTGAATCTATCACACATATAGCGACATTGAAATGGGAATGAATGTAATCTTGCACAGATAGCAATATTGAGATAACAATAAAATGGAACACACAATAAATATTACTATCGTGGCGCCCGTTTGACGACCAAGATGTATCTCCGGTTCCACCCGCTCTAGTCCATGGTCAAGGAGCCACCACGCATGGTCCACCCCTCCCAGCCTGTTGAAGGATCCCTCGAGAGCCTTCACATTAACACAGACCCATTGGTCGAGAAGCCTTGGTCCCTCGCATCGAGAAAACCAGTACACTCTTCCGAAACAACGTCACCAGACACAGCGTACACGTCACACGAAACCACACAGAGTTCTGTGACTTCACACCACCAAACCATACATATGGACAGCTAAAAGTATAACAACTAAACCGTGTAGTACATATGACACGGTTAGTACTTTTGTATTGATAGATGTTGCGCATGCGTGCACATGAATTACATCTCGTTACACATTACATTAATCATTCAATGCATGCTGCGTATAATTAAATAATACCCGTCTGTTCAGTTACAACAAATAGCTAACTTGAACCAGCCTATAGTAATTCTAATATCATGGTGTTGTATGACCTAGGTATTGACTCTCTGTAGAATTTAGAATAAATTCTAAAACATCTAATATATGAAACAATTATGTCATATAAAACGAATAATGATAAAGAATACAATCTTAAATTTCACATACCTCTACAGCTGAAGTTTTGCTCCCGTAAAGAGGTAAGCTTTCTGACAAGACTCGTCATAGTGTAATTTGTTTATAGAGAATTCATTCTATATGTACTCTAGCTGTGACAGATATGCGCAGCAGCTAGGTACGTGAGTTTTCACTGCAGGCAATTTGCACATGCAGCATGGGGTGAATCGCGCTCAGTATTTCAAAATAACTAGAGCCGAAAAAATAAACAACCCTCGAGTAACGCTCTAGTCGGAAACGAAACCCGAATACATTTTTGACCACATATACATATTGATATAAACCATACAATTCCGTGACAATACCTCCCCCCTTAAAAAAAAGTGGAAGCACTTTTAGAAAATCATGGAATTTTGCAAAAATACAAACTGAAACGTATTATTTATATTACCAGAATATCATCTAAGGAAAAAAAAACTGCAAATCACACTCTGCTTAAATAATCGGCCCCTACATTTTCCGACCCTCTGATTGCTTCGATCCGGAAACGATATGGCTGCAGATTCAATGCCCAACGCATCAATCTTGCGTTGGCAACTTTTGCCTTGTTCAAATATATGAGAGGCTGATGGTCCGTTTCAAGGACAAATTCCCTTCCGAAAAGGTACGTGTGGAATTTACCTATACCCCACACCAGTGCCAAGCACTCCTTTTCGATCACGGAGTAGTTTTGCTCCCTAGGCAGCAATTTCCTACTAGCATAAGCTATGGGTAACTTTACCCCATCTTGCTCCTGTAGCAAACCTGCTCCTAAGCCTGTGTCGGATGCATCAGTTCTCAATATGAACGATTTATTTAATTCTGGCAACTTTAGGATCGGTGCACTGATCAATCTTGCCTTAAAGGCGTTAAAAGCTTTTTCTTGGCATAAACCCCAAGAAACTTTATTTGGCTGCCCTTTCCTAGTTAAATCCGTCAATGGACTAGCTATAGTGGCGAAATTTGGAACGAACTTCCTATAAAAACCTATCTATCCAAGAAACGATCGTATCTGTTTCTTGGTTTCTGGCCTAGGAGCGTCTTTAATCGCTTCAATTTTATCAGGGTGGGGTTTTAACTGCCCTGACCCACTTACTAGATGGCCCAAGCATTCCAAGTTAGAATATGCTATGCTACACTTGGAGGGTCTCGCTGTGAGATTTGCCTTGCGGAGTCTGTCAAACAGATCGACTAATGCCCTAACATGCTCTTCCCAGGTATGTGTATATACTAGAATATCGTCGACAAAACTATCTACGTTGTTCATGCCTTTCAACAATTTTTGCATAAGATGCACGCACGACGCACCGGCATTAACCAGACCAAAAGGCATAACCTTAAACTGGAAAAGACCTTTAGGGGTCGCGAATGCCGTTAATACGCGGGCATTTTCAGCGATGGGCACCTAATTTAGAAATGTACTGGTGCCCCGCCAATTTTGAAAACAAGCCCTCCATGTCTGGCATCGGTTCAGCATCAAACACGGTGACTTTATTTAGTTGTCGAAAGTCTATGCAAAATCGATTCGTTCCGTCTTTCTTTCGGACCAATACCACGGGGGAAGAATAGGGGGAGTTTGAGGGTTCAATCACTCCCAGGTCTAACATCTTACCTACTTCCTCATCGATTGTCTCCCGTGCGTTAAAGGGTATTGGATATCCCTTTATTCTGATTGGCTCCGAGGTATTCAAGTTTATCTCGTGCGTTATTAATCCAGTATTACCTGGTCGATCTGTAAATACGTCTGGGTACTTACTTAAAATTTCCCTGACTTGCTGACGCTGACCTTCAGGTAATTCTGGGCACACGCTGACCATATCTATTCCCTCATTTCCTACAACCATGGGGTACTCAAGGGGAATTTCTGTGTTGGGGTCACTCGACTCGTCTTCTATGACCGCAATACATACGACGTTCAAAACGCCCTTTTCAACAGTTTTATGGCATAAATCACACGAACGACAGAATCGTGCTACGTCACTATTTACACCTGGCCAATAAAATTCTCTTAACACTTTGTCAGTCGTCCTCTTCCTACTCAAGTGACCTGCACTACCGGACTCGTGCGCCACTCTAAGTATATGGGTCCTGAATTTCTGGGGGACAACCAGTTGGAAATACTTTCTACCATCCAACGTGGTAAATTGCCTGTACATTAAACCTTCCCTACGTATAAATTTCAAACTTGCCCCGCCTTTACAATGTTTCGCGGTACCGGACACGATCCTCTCCGCGGTCGCGCTCAAGGACGCGTCATGGCCTTGCTCACACGTAAATTCATCGCGCGAGATATCGGTCACGGCTTCCGGAAGTTTCAACTTACGTAGTGGCGTTTTCTCCGCCTGCGTCTGTGCCTGCGCCCTAGTTTTGACCGCTTGTACAATGGGAAACCGGAAATCAGAGAGAGTTGGGAGTCTGGATCCCTCGACATTTCCGATAGTTAGGTCGTATATGGGGTTTTCCATGCACAGAGCTTCTACGGTTCCGGTCAGAAAAGGCGTCTCGATTTTTATTCTCGCGACGGGAACGCGATCAATCGTTTGATCTAATAACATGCACGGGGATTTCCAACCAAGCATTTGGTCATCCCTAACGAGACTCCGCTTTACTACGACGCCCGTGCACCCGGTGTCGCGTAAGACTGTGACTTCTTGACCGTTGGCGGTACCAGTAGCAGTTGGTACCCTCGCCTCGGGAAAAAGACAAGTGCCGATCGACTGAATAACATCATGACCGATCTGCGCACGCGCTGCAGACTCGTATACCTTATTCGCGTTATTAGATGCCAAATTATCACGCGGAAAATCATCGCGCTTACCGCTTCCTGACCATGCTCTGCTTTCAATAGCAACCGCGACTCTCTGGACAAACCCCTTCCTTTTCGGACAATCGGGCGTGATGTGACCCCATTCCTTACAGGTAAAACATTGTCTATTCCTACGACTTGTACCCTTCCCAGATTGAAAGTTTCCACCTTTATTTGTACCAGGTTTCTCGGGTTCTCTGGGTCTCTGATCTTTAGCTTGGTTACCTCCCTTGTTATCCCTTGAAATCACATTCTGGGTACCTGCCCGAGCTTCGGCGAAATAGTCTGCCTGAGTAGTTATATCAGAGATATTAGTGATGGACTTTTCCCTCAGGAACAAGTACAATTCCCTACCACAAGTGTTTAACAGCTGGTCCCTAAGTAAAAAATCGGTAAGACCTTCGAACATTTTTTGAATCTTACCACATTCAACCCAACGCTGGAAATAATCCCCCGTCCTACTGACAAACTGGGTGAATGTCTCGCCTTTCTCGGGTTTACTATATTTAAACTTTTTGCGAAACCCGTGTTCTGTCAACTTGTATCTCTTAAGAAGTGCCTCTCTTAATGCGTCATAGTTTAATGCGTCGTTCACGGGTAGACGCGAATACACATCTAGCGCTTTACCTTTAAGTAACGCGCTGAGATGGAGCGACCAATCATCCTTTTTCCACTTTTTGATGGTAGCATATCGCTCAAACCTATGTAAATAACTATCTAAGTTATCTTTGTCATCCTCAAAAGGGGGTAATTTAGGGCCTCTTAACTTTGATTCTTGTTGACCATCTTTCTTAGCCTCTAATAATTCAAATTTCCTTCTATGTTCTTTCTCCATATTCCTGTCTTCTAACTCAATGGCTTCTAACTTTGCTTGTTTCTCCCTATCTAACTTTCTTTCTTCAAGTTCTCTTACCTGCTCTATTCTTTCCCTTTCTGCTTCCCTTTCCCAACCTATCCTTTCCTTCTCTGCCTGTTTCTCTAACTCTATCTTCTTTTCCTCAAATAGCATTCTCTCCCTTCCAAATGATACCTCTAATTCTAATTTTTCCCTTTCTATATCTCTCTCCTTTACCCTTTGATCCCTTTCATGAGCCTGCTCCTCCTGAACGAATTTTCTAAGGGCCTCCCCCTCATACCCAAACTGTTTGCCCAACTCCACTAGATCTTTAAGCGACGACATGATAAATACTGTTGATAAGATCACCAATCCTAAGTGCACTATCATATAACACATACAATTTTTAGGACTACACGAACCAACCGTATATCCCTTCTCCAAATATATGCAATATGTATATATGACAAACAAATGGTAAATAAAACAAAATATGAGTGAGGTATTCACTCACCTGCCTGAATTAGTTTTTGTCAGGAAGGTCACAATCTGAAATAAATAACTGAAAAAATCTTACCGGAGTCAAGACCTATGCAAACTAACGTCCGTGCTCCGACTAATCCAATAAATCCCACTTCTGACACCATTTGTCACAGGATGAAGCCGGGTTGGGACTGGATTAGTGAAGACACCGAAAGCAACTGCGTTAATAAGATGTTTATTTATAAACGCAATTTAAAGATGAACAAATCTGACACCATTATAACAAAAAGATAAGGAAAATTATAAAGTTCCTAACATGGAACTATCAACAACAAGTAACTCAACGAGGAAAAATCAAAGATGAATTTAACGAATGGAATTTTAAACAAACGTGAATAGCATCCTATCACCAATCAACAAATAAGAGTATATGATTTACACCCCAATATAAACAAGGTCTTATTAAGTACCAAGGGTGACCAAAGCATGTGATTTATGCGCTTATCAATATGATACTCGTCAATTTATCAATTCATCAAGCGATATTGGAATACGTATGAATTTATGAATATATCGTTCATATAACGAAAATGAAATGGGAATGCATGAAATTATGAATCTATCACACATATAGCGACATTGAAATGGGAATGAATGTAATCTTGCACAGATAGCAATATTGAGATAACAATAAAATGGAACACGCAAAAAATATAACTATCGTGGCGCCCGTTTGACGACCAAGATGTATCTCCGGTTCCACCCGCTCTAGTCCATGGTCAAGGAGCCACCACGCATGGTCCACCCCTCCCAGCCTGTTGAAGGATCCCTCGAGAGCCTTCACATTAACACAGACCCGTTGGTCGAGAAGCCTTGGTCCCTCGCATCGAGAAAACCAGTACACTCTTCCGAAACAACGTCACCAGACACAGCGTACACGTCACACGAAACCACACAGAGTTCTGTGACTTCACACCACCAAACCATACATATGGACAGCTAAAAGTATAACAACTAAACCGTGTAGTACATATGACACGGTTAGTACTTTTGTATTGATAGATGTTGCGCATGCGTGCACATGAATTACATCTCGTTACACATTACATTAATCATTCAATGCATGCTGCGTATAATTAAATAATATCCGTCTGTTCAGTTACAACAAATAGCTAACTTGAACCAGCCTATTGTAATTCTAATATCATGGCGTTGTATGACCTAGGTATTGACTCTCTGTAGAATTTAGAATAAATTCTAAAACATCTAATATATGAAACAATTATGTCATATAAAACGAATAGTGATAAAGAATACAATCTTAAATTTCACATACCTCTACAGCTGAAGTTTTGCTCCCGTAAAGAGGTAAGCTTTCTGACAAGACTCGTCATAGTGTAATTTGTTTATAGAGAATTCATTCTATATGTACTCTAGCTGTGACAGATATGCGCAGCAGCTAGGTACGTGAGTTTTCACTGCAGGCAATTTGCACATGCAGCATGGGGTGAATCGCGCTCAGTATTTCAAAATAACTAGAGCCGAAAAAATAAACAACCCCCGAGTAACGCTCTAGTCGGAAACGAAACCCGAATACATTTTTGACCACATATACATATTGATATAAACCATACAATTCCGTGACAGTAACACTGAGCCTATTGTAACCAAACTTCTACTGAGAGTGCAACTTAATTAGGATAGGCATATTTCAAACAAAATTGGGTTGCTATACAAGGACGAGTCTGCTATAATTATCATGACTGCCTGGAGGCCCCAATTTCTGTTGACGGCCCCAGAATTTTTATTTTTAAAATATTCCAATCAAAAGTTTGTAAAACTTGCCAGAATTTTTCTCTCATTTAATTCATATCAGTTATACGTGTTACTTGATTGGAACTGTACTTTTACCATTTCCTTATCAGAAGTCATGTTAATCGTACAAAAGCTTGGCATTGCTTTTAGGACTTGTGGTAGTATATGGAAAAATGGGAATCAGTCTAGAAATGGATGAACATAAAATAGAGTTTATGTTTTTGGAGAGCAATGATTGGATAATGAAAAGTAAAATTTTAGTGAAAAAGAATCTTTTGGGAGCTTATCCTATTAATAGCTGAGAAGAATAGAGACAATGTTTTATTGATGGAATTTCAGTCCTTTTACAGACTTGAGTTTGGCGTAACAGGATTGAAGCTGGGTGGGATTAGATCTAGTGAAAATACAAAAGACAATTATGTGAATGAGATGTTTATTTATAGTGCATATGAATAATAAAGGAATCTGACACCTTACTCATGCACATAAAGTCCAACAATGGATAAAAAAAAAATGATGTGCACAAAAAGTTAAACAGTGGATATAAGAAAATAACATCGTTCTAATCAAAGAATGGAATTTCAACAAATAAAAAACAATCCTGTATATGAACAGATATGAACAATGTATGGAACTATAACCAAATATGATTAATATATGGAATTATAAACAAAGTATAGTTGACATGTGGATCTGTCGACACCATAGGATCAAAGTGTGAAATTTATAAACAGGTAGGATTTTCACTTGTATAGTGATACTGAATTAAATGTTCACACAAATAGTGATATTGAAATAGATTTGATTCTAAAGTGGAATGTATGATATTTATCTTGTGGCATCCACTCGACGATCATGAGATGGTTCTGATTCAACAGCTCTCATCCAGTAGTGAAGAAACAACCTCATGTGGTCTGCTTCTCCCAGCCTGCTGAAGGATACCTCAAGAACCTCTTTGTCCTGCAGACCCACTTGTCCAGAACATTTGGCCCCTCAGTGAGAAAACCAGACCCATCATTCCAACCAGCATTACCAATGACCGCAGCATTCGGGTTACATAAAACCCCTGAGTTCAATGACTCCCCGTGAACAGCTAAAAATTATACTGAGTTATTAATACATGAGGTATTGTTATATATTAATACAGTGATATACATTACGCATGCATGTACATGAATTGACTTTGTTATGCATTAAATTATTTCATAACAGCTGGTTGAGATTATTGTTATAATAACCATGTTCGTATATGAATCTGTCTGGAGCAAGAATAATCGCGCTGGATTGCAAGAACTCGAAAACTACTCGTTGAATGCATACAGAATGTAATTGAATTCAGCTTTTCTGTTCAGCTATGGTTAACTTGAAACGGACTATAGTCTATCAGATAGCATGGCATTATGTGACATAGGTCTGATTCTCTGTAAAAGTTAGAATAAATTCTGAAACATCCAAGATATAAAACAATTCTATCACATAGAACGATAGCAAGAAAGAATATATATTAATTTTTACATACCTCTAGAGCTGGATTGCTTCCTTAAACTGGACAGCTTATTGACAAAATTTGTCTGTATTGTGACTATATAGAGATAATTTTGGGCTGTAAGTATTATGATTGTAGTCAAATCCATGACCAGAGAACTCGAGATAATCAGGTTTCTCACCATCAGTACTTTCTAGGTGAAGCAGTGGGTAAACCAAAATAGTTACAGGACATAAGACTTCTTTTTCTGTCTTTTCATGTTTTTTGGGAAAATTCATACAAAGGTTGATGTTGTACTTTAGTGATTAATGCATTGTACTGAAACAAAATGGAGTGGGGGTAATGTCATGAAATCAATACAAGGCAGAGTGAACTTCATCTTTCGGGTCTGTTCATGTGAAATGACGGAGTCTGAGGTGACTATTTCGTCTCAATCGCCTCCTAGCATATACCCTGTAACTATTGGGATTCTCCAACATATGTGTGAAAAGATGGCAAGAGAGCAGATAGCTGTATTCCTTCCATAAATATAAATTTTTTGTTGACTAGGAGTTTGGATAGTTGACAGTACATATGGGTAATGGTTGATGCAAACATTTGTTTACTTTGAATTGCTTATATTCAACATGTGGTCTGAGATTCATTGGACAAGGTATGCTTGGTCTAGTGTAAAATGCAAAAGGACTCTTCAACTACATGTACTTTACTTGTAATTAACCAGATGTTTTTTTGTCATTTTATTTCATGCTTTTTTGTTGAATATGGAATATGCTTTTAAATAGTGGTCAATATTCTGGTTTGTTGACTTGCGTCTCCTGGGTAAATATGCTGCAAAGATTCCTATCTTTTAAAAAATGGAACTTTAATTTTATGTGAAATTAATAGTGCCATATGATCACAGGGCACTTTATTTCAATAACACCTGTAAGTAGTAAAACAGAATTACTATAATGCAGTCTTAATTTATATTATGTTACATGAATAAACAGGTAAATTTGTTTTATATTGAAGACTTAATGTTATAAAAAGAAATTGTTTTTGTTTTATATTAAAAACACAACAAACAGCAACTTCTACTACCACTACTATTTCACAAGCCAACTTTTCTACCAAACATCAAAATTTTTATGTTACTGGTAATTTTGGTTTATAATATTAACTTGTTTTTATCTGTCATAAAGGGACATCTGAAAATAAATTGCAACACAAATTATTATTGAGGTTTAGGAGGTTAGAAACCATAAGCCTGTGTGTTTAACATTCCCCAAAGTACTTGTTTTGCAATTGAAAATTCCTAGTTCTAGGGATGGGGGCCACAACATTTTATTGTTGGAGTTATCCCTGCTGTAACATACATTTCAGGATTTGTTTCCAACTTGCTGTAAGAAATGTACCCATCTTCATTTTTACACCACTACATTGATTGATATAAATCTTGCCCTTTTTTGTGTATCTTGGGATGGGATGGGTATGTGTGGCTCACCGACACTAGGTCAGTGTGACCCACTGGTTACTACAAAAAGTGGTGACAAATCACTCTTTGTCTCTAATTCCAAAACATGTACCTTTTCACCTATTGCTATAAAAGGACACTAAGAATGCATCTTAGAATTAGAGTGCTTAACACATTTCCAGGATTCTGAACACTACTTGTATATGGTGTCTGTGTGCAAATTATAACACCTTTTAACCCATTTACTACCAAACATGCATGTCAAGTGCGTAAGGGAAATCAGTTATGTCATATATCAAAACTGGGCTGTTGAGACCTACATTCTGTGGTTAGTTGGTGACTCGAAGATACTGACTGATGTTACAGAAGTAGAGGTTATCTTGTGAGCTCCTGTCCACTAACAACTCTAGCTTGCTAGTTAAACTCTGGTTTTTACAAGTGAGACATGAAGATAGACTAGGGGAGGTGTAGCAGGTGCAATTGCACCCATAGTTTCAACAGATTCAATTTGTAAAAGATGGACAAAAATCTAAACAACACAACTTTCTGGCACAACTAACGAGTTTTAATTATCTAGTGTCCTTTGCGACCAGAATTCACTAATGACTTGAATATATTTGGTACCAAATTTTATTTTCGGACTACCAAATGTTGTTTTCAGACTACACAACTGGCAGGTTCTAAGACCAAAAAAATGTTTCCGGTTGGCCGAACGTCCCTGTTTCTCATTGCTCACCCTACCACTTTTTCCCCACCTCCCAAATATATTTTTTTAATAAAATAAATCACATTGCAAAAATTGATTTGTGCATCTAATTGAGCCAGTTTTGCCCAGTACTTTGAAGAGCTTGAAATCTTCTTTGATTTATATATAATGTTTAAAAAAGAAAAAAGAAAACCTACCTGCCTACCCTAATTTTAAAACCAGTGCAATAGGAAACACATATTTTTTTTTGGCTTAAAGCCCACAGGACTACCAGCAGCATCAGATGTTTTCTATTTTTGTATTGGGAAACCCACTGGCAGTTTGTACCCCCTTCCGATTTGAAATGTGAAAAGCTTCAAGGATGTAAAAAAAAAAAGCACACAACTTTGTCATTTCATTCATCAATTTATAATTTCCAACCTGATTATTGATAGAGGGTCCCTAACACTGTCATCTCCTTTCTTCCATTCCATGCTCAGGATGCTGTATTTATGTAGCTTGGGAAAATGTATTGCATACATCGCAGAAATGGACATCAACATGAAATGTCTCTGACTGAATTGCTTGTGTTGTTTCGTGTTTATTCCGTTCCATGGACAGGAATGCATATTCATGAAGATGGAGCCTGTTCGGCACTGGGCACGGGATCTCTGCAATGGACATTGTTCAGAAAGCTTTTAAATTGGATTGCTTCCATTGTATGTGTTTATTCCATTCCACCAACAGGAAGGCATATTCATGTAGATGGGGCCCAATCTACATGCATAAGCCTTGCTGACATTGGAATGCAACATACACAAAAAAACCCCACCAGCAATTCACTCCAATGCTTATTTTGTTTCATGTTTATTCCATTGCACGGACAGGAAGGCATATTCATGTAGATGGTGCCCAATCTACATACCTAAGCCTTCCTGACTTTGGAATGGAACAAACAGAAAACAACACAAGCAATTCACTCCAGTGCTTGTGTTGTTTCATGTTTATTCCATTGTACGGACAGGAAGCCCTATTCATGTAGATTGGGCCCAATCTACATGCATGAGCCTTCTTGACTTTGGAGTGCAACAAACACAAAACAACACAAGGAGTTCTTTCCTATGCTTATGTTTCATGTTTATTCTGTTGCATGGATAGGAAGTCATATTCATGTAGATGGGGCCCAGTCTTCATGGATGTGCCTTCCTGATCTTGGAATGGAACAAACAGAAAACAAGATGAGGCATTCCTGAGGCATGTCCATTGAGTTCATTCCGATGCTTATGTTGTTTCATGTTTATTCCATTGGATGGACAGGAAGGCATATTCATATACATGGGGCCCAGCCTGCATGGATGTGCCTTCCTGATCTTGGAATCGAACAAAGAAAAAACAAGATGAGCTATCCAACCTGAATCATTGCACAGGAATGTCCATTGCAGTGAAGACATGTACACTACCAAATAATTCACTAGTATGGTGGTACCGAATCGGCCGAGTTGTGATGAGGGATCAGTGTACAGTGTTAAGAGTACAAAATCCCACCAGATAATTTGCAAGATCAGAGATCATTAAATCACATGAAATATCGTTGACATGCATAGTTTGAGTCTTGGTCTTCATTGCGGGAATATTTGTGTTTTAGACATTAGAGTCGATTTGATGTTGCTGCATTTGTTAAAAATGCCATGTTTTTGTAGCTTTAGTTTGTTATGGGTAATAAAACCGGAATGGCAATCTTGGTTACGATTGGTTGAAAGAGATCCAAATTCAACTATGTGTACTTGATGTTGCAAAGATTTTTTTTCTCAGTGGCCTCCATGGGGAAATCAGCAGCGGAAAAAGATTCACAAGGTTAAAATCACCAACAGAGATGTAAAATGGCTTCCAATAATTCACTAGTAAATTACCGGTTAGTACAATATTGCTTCTAATTTCTTTTGTGACGACATTTTGTCATCATTTTCTGCATTTGTCCAAAGTGACACAAGACGTTTAGATTCATTTAATAAAACTAAAGATCGGCTGGACATCTTTCTTTACACTGCCCTGGCCAGATAATATCCTGAGCTGTGGGAAGTCAGAAGAAAGCTGCTAATCTTGAGTGTTGGCCAAGCTTCTGTTTAAAGGGGCTTTTCTGTTAACAAAGATATCATCTGTGAAAATCAGAATGATAATACTGGTATTGCAGGAAGGCATATTCATGTAGATGGGGCCCAATCTACATCCGTAAGCCTTCTTGACTTTGGAATTCAAGAATCACAAAACAACACAAGCAAATCACTCCAATGCTTATTTTGTTTCATGTTTATTCCATAGGAATGACAGGAAGGCATATTCATGTAGATGGGGCCCAATCTACATGCATAACCCTTCTTGACTTTGGAATGGAACAAACACAAAACAACAGAAGTAATTCACTCCAATGCTTGTATTCATGTTTATTCCATTGCACTGACAGGAAGGCAAAGTCATGTAGGCGGGGCCCAATCTGCATAAGCTTTCTTGAATTTGGAATGCAACAAATACAAAACAACACAAGCAATTTACTCCAATGCTTATGTTGTTTCATGTGTATTCCATTGGAAGGACAGGAAGGCATATTCATGTAGATTGGACCCAATCTATATGCATAAGACTTCTTGACTTTGGAATGGAACAAACCCAAAACAACACAAGCAATTGACTATAAATTCTTATTTTGTTTCATGTTTATTCCATTGGAAGGACAGGAAGGCACATTCATGTAGATGGGGCCCAATCTACATGCATAAGCCTTCCTGACTTTGAAATGGAACAATCACAAAACAACACAAGCAATTCACTCCAGTGCTTGTGTTGTTTCATGTTTATTCCATTGGATGGACAGTAAGTAATATTCATGTAGATTGGGCCCAATCTACATGCATAAGCCTTCATGCCTTTGGAGTGCAACAAACACAAAACAACACAAGCAATTCACTCTAATGCTTGTTTTGTTTCATGTTTATTCCATTGCACTGACAGGAAGGCATATTCATGTAGATGGGGACCAATCTACATGCATAAGCCTTCTTCACTTTGAAATGGAACAAACCGAAAACAACACAAGGAATTAACTCCAATGCTTATTTTGTTTCATGTTTATTCCATTGCACAGACAGGAAGGCATATTCATGTAGATGGGTCCCAATCTACATGCATAAGCCTTCCTGACTTTGGAATGGAAGAAGGACAAAACAACACAAGCAATTCACTCCAATGCTTGTGTTGTTTCATGTTTATTCCATTGGACGGACATGAAGTCGTATTCATGTAGATTGGGCCTAATCAAGATGCATAAGCCTTCTTGACTTTTGAATGCAACATATACAAGACAACACAAGGAGTTCATTCTGATGTTTATGTAGTTTCATGTTTATTCCATTGCACGGACAGGAAGGCATATTCATGTAGATGTGGCCACCTTCTTGACTTTGGAATGGAAGAAACACAAAAGGACACAAGCAATTCACTCCAATGCTTGTGTTGTTTCATGTTTATTCCATTGGGCGGACAGGAAGGCATATTCATGTAGATTGAGCCCAATCTACATGCATAAGCCTTCTTGACTTTTGAATGCAACATACACAAAACAACACAAGGAGGTCATTCTGATGTTTATGTAGTTTCATGTTTATTCCATTGCACGGACAGGAAGGCATATTCATGTAGATGTGGCCCCCTTCTTGACTTTGGAATGGAAGAAACAGAAAACGACACAAGCAATTCACTCCAATGCTTGTGTTGTTTCGTGTTTATTGCATTGGATCTACATGAAGTCGTATTCATGTAGATTGGGCCTAATCTACATGCATAGGCCTTCTTGACTTTTGAATGCAACATACACAAAACAACACAAGGAGTTCATTCCGATGCTTATGTTGTTTCATGTTTATTCCATTGCATAGACAGGAAGGCATATTCATATAGATGGGGCCCAGTCTACATGGATGTTCCTTCCTGATCTTGGAATGGAACAAACAAAAAACAATATGAGCTATCCAACCTGAATCATTGCACAGGAATGTCCATTGCAGTGAAGATATGTACACTACCGAATAATTCACTGGGATGGTTGTACCGAATCGGCCGAGTTGAAGATGAGATATCAGTGTACAGTGTTAAGTCTACGATATCCCACGAGATAATTTGCAAGATCAGAGGTCATTAAATCACATCAAATGTCGTTGACATTTATAGTTTGACTCTTAGTCTTCCTTGCGGGAATATTTGTTTAAGACAGAGTTAATATTATGTTGCTGCATTCATTAAAAATGCCAGGTTTTTGTAGTTTCAGTTTGTTATGGGTAGTAAAGCCGGAAATATTAATCTTGGTTATGATCTTTTGAAAGAGATCCAAATTCAGCTATGTGTACTTTATGTAGCAAAGATTTTTTGTCTCAGTGGCCTCCATGGGGAAATCAGGAGCGGAGAAAGATGCACAAGGTGAAAATCACCAACAGAGATGTAAAATTGCTTTCAATAATTCACTAGTAAATTACCGGTTAGTACAATATTGCTTCTATCTTGCTTTTGTGACAACATTTTGTCATCATTATCTGCATTTGAACAAAGTGACACAGGACGTTTAGATTCATTTAATAAAACTAAAGATAGGCTGGACATCTTTCTTTACACTGCCCTGGTCGAATAATATCCTGAGCTGTGGGAAGTCAGAAGAAAGCTGCTAGTCTTGAGTGTTGGCCAAGCTTCTGTTTAAAGGGGCTTTTCTGTTACCAAAGATATCATCTGTGAAAATCCGAATGATAATACTGGTATTGCAGGAAGGCATATTCATGTAGATGGGGCCCAATCTGCATGCATAAGCCTTCCTGACTTTGGAATGCAACAAACACAAAAGAATACAAGCAATTCACTCCAATGCTTATTTTGTTTCATGTTTATTCCATTGCACGGACAGGAAGGCATATTCATGTAGATAGGGCCTAATCTTCATGCATCAGCCTTCTTGACTTTGGAATGGAACAAACCTAAAACAACACAAGGAATTAACTCAATTGCTTACTTTGTTTCATGTTTATTCCATTGTACGGACAGGAAGGCATATTCATGTATATGGGGCCCAATCTACATGCATAAGCCTTCTTGACTTTGTAATGGAACAATCACAAAACAACACAAGAAATTCACTCCAATGCTTATGTTGTTTCATATTTATTCCATTGCACGGACAGGAAGGCATATTCATGTAGATGGGGCCCAATCTACATGCATAAGCCTTCCTGACTTTGGAATGCAACAAATACAAAACAACACAAGGAATTAACTCCAATCCTTATTTTGTTTCATGTTTATTTCATTGCACTGACAAGAAGGCATATTCATGTCGATGGGGCCCAATCTACATGCATAAGCCTTCTTGACTTTGGAATGGAACAAACCGAAAACAACACAAGGAATTAACTCCAATACTTATTTTGTTTCATGTTTATTCCATTGCACGGACAGGAAGGCATATTCATGTAGATTTGGCCCAAGCTACATGCATAAGCCTTCCTGACTTTGGAATGGCAGAAACACAAATGGACACAAGCAATTCACTCCAATGCTTGTGTTGTTTCATGTTTATTCCATTGGACAGACAGGACGCATATTCATGTAGACTGGGCCCAATCTACATGCATAAGCCTTCTTTACTTTTGAATGCAACATACACAAAACAACACAAGTAGTTCATTCCGATGCTTATGTTGTTTCATGTTTATTCCATTGCATGGACAGGAAGGCATATTCGTACTGATGGGGCCCAGTCTACATGGATGTGCCTTCCTGATCTTGGAATGGAACAAACAAAAAAACAAGATGAGCAATCCAACCTGAATCATTGCACAGGAATGTCCATTGCAGTGAAGACATGTACACTACTGAATAATTCACTAGTATTGTGGTACTGAATTGGCCGAGTTGTGACGAGGGATCAGTCTACAGTGTTAAAGTGTACTATATCCGACGAGATAATTTGCAAGATCAGAGGTCATTAAATCACATGAAATGTCGTTGAGATGGATAGTTTGAGTCTTGGTCTTCATTGTGGGAATATTTGTTTAAGACATTAGAGTTGATTTGATGTTTCTGCATTTGTTAAAAATGCCAGGTTTTTGTAGTTTCAGTTTGTTATGGGTAGTAAAGCCGGAATGGCAATCTTGATTATGATCGGTTGAAAGAGATCCAAATTGAGCTATGTGTACTTTATGTAGCAAAGTTTTTTTTTTCTCAGTGGCCTCCATGGGGAAATCAGCAGCAGAAGAAGATGCACAAGGTGAAAATCACCAACAGAGATGTAAAATGGCTTTCAATAATTCACTAGTAAATTACCGGTTTATACAATATTTCTTCTATCTTGCTTTTGTGACAACATTTTGTCATCTTTTTCTGCATTTGAACAAAGTGACACAGGACGTTTAGATTTATTTAATAAAACTAAAGATAGGCTGGACATCTTTCTTTACACTGCCCTGACCGAATAATATCCTGAGCTGTGGGAAGTCAGAAGAAAGCTACTAGTCTTGAGTGTTGGCCAAGCTTCTATTTAAAGGGGCTTTTCTGTTACCAAAGATATCATCTGTGAAAATCCGAATGATAATAATGGTATTGCAGGAAGGCATATTCATGTAGATGGGGCCCAATCTGCATGCATAAGCCTTCCTGACTTTGGAATGCAACAAACACAAAAGAATACAAGCAATTCACTCCAATGCTTATTTTGTTTCATGTTTATTCCATTGCACGGACAGGAAGGCATATTCATGTAGATGGGAGCCTAATCTATATGCATAAGCCTTCTTGACTTTGGAATGGAACAAACCGAAAACAACACAAGGAATTAACTCCAATGCTTATTTTGTTTCATGTTTATTCCATTGCACAGACAGGAAGGCATATTCATGTAGATTGGGCCCAATCTACATGCATAAGCCTTCCTGACTTTGGAATGGAAGAAACACAAATGAACACAAGCAATTCACTCCAATGCTTGTGTTGTTTCATGTTTATTCCATTGGACAGACAGGAAGGCATATTCATGTTGACTGGGCCCAATCTACATGCATAAGTCTTCTTGACTTTTGAATGCAACATACACAAAACAACACAAGTAGTTCATTCCAATGCTTATGTTGTTTCATGTTTATTCCATTGCATGTACTGGAAGGCATATTCATGTAGATGGGGCCCAATCTACATGCATAAGCCTTCCTGGCTTTGGAATGGAAGAAAACAGAAAACGACACAAGCAATTCACTCCAATGCTTGTTTCTTTTTTCATGTTTATTCCATTGGACGGACATAAAGTCGTATTCATGTTGATTGGGCCTAATCAACATGCATAAGCCTTCTTGACTTTTGAATGCAACATACACAAAACAACACAATGAGTTCATTCCGATGCTTATGTTGTTTCATGTTTATTCTATTGGATGGACAGGAAGGCATATTCATATAGATGGGGCCCAGTCTACATGGATGTGCCTTCCTGATCTTGGAATGGAACAAAGAAAAAACAAGATGAGCTATCCAACCTGAATCATTGCACAGGAATGTCCATTGCAGTGAAGACATGTACACTACTGAATAATTCACTAGTATGGTGGTACTGAATCGGCCGAGTTGTGACAAGGGATCAGTCTACAGTGTTAAGTATACGTATCCCACGAGATAATTTGCAAGTTCAGAGGTCATTAAATCACATGAAATGTCGTTGACATTTATAGTTTGATTCTTGGTCTTCATTGCGGGAATATTTGTGTAAGACATTAGAGTTGATTTGATGTTGCTGCATTCGTTAAAAATGCCAGGTTTTTGTAGTTTCCGTTTGTTATGGGTAGTAAAGCCGGAATGGCAATCTTGGTTATGATCTTTTGAAAGAGATATAAATTGAGCTATGTGTACTTTATGTAGCAAAGTTTTTTTTTTTCAGTGGCCTCCATATGGAAATCAGCAGCAGAAAAAGATGCACAAGGTGAAAATCACCAACAGAGATGTAAAATGGCTTTCAATAATTCACTAGTAAATTACCGGTTAGTACAATATTGCTTCTATCTTGCATTTGTGACAACATTTTGTCATCATTATCTGCATTTGAACAAAGTGACACAGGACGTTTAGATTCATTTAATAAAACTAAAGATAGGCTGGACATCTTTCTTTACACTGCCCTGGCTGAATAATATCCTGAGCTGTGGGAAGTCAGAAGAAAGCTGCTAGTCTTGAGTGTTGGCCAAGCTTCAGTTTAAAGGGGCTTTTCTGTTACCAAAGATATCATCTGTGAAAATCCGAATGATAATACTGGTATTGCAGGAAGGCATATTCATGTAGATGGGGCCCAATCTGCATGCATAAGCCTTCCTGACTTTGGAATGCAACAAACACAAAAGAATACAAGCAATTCACTCCAATTCTTATTTTGTTTCATGTTTGTTCCATTGCACAGACAGGAAGGCATACTCACGTAGATGGGGCCCAATCTACATGCATAAGCCTTCCTGACTTTGGAACAAAATTAACAGAAAACGACACAATCAATTCACTCCAATGCTTGTGTTGTTTCATGTTTATTCCATTGGACGGACATGAAGTCGTATTCATGTAGATAGGGCCCAATCTACATGCATAAGCCTTCTTGACTTTTGAATGCAAAATACACAAAACAACACTGGGAGTTCATTCTGATGCTTATGTTGATTCATGTTTATTCCATTGCATGGACAGGAAGGCATATTCATGTAGATGCTGTCCAATCTACATGCATAAGCCTTCTTGACTTTGGAATGGAACAAGTATAAAACAACACAAGAAATTCACTCCAATGCTTATGTTGTTTCATGTTTATTCCATTGCACGGACAGGAAGGTGTATTCATGTGGATGGGGTCCAATCTACATGCATAAGCCTTCCTGACTTTGGAATGCAAAAAAAACACAAAACAACACAAGCAATTCACTCCAATTCTTATTTTGTTTCATGTTTATTCCATTGTATGGACAGGAAGGCATATTCATGTAGATGGGGCCCAATCTACATGCATAAACCTTCTTGACTTTGGAATGGAACAATAAAAAAAAAAACACAAGAAATTCACTCCAATGCTTATGTTCTTTCATGTTTATTCCATTGCACGGAGAGGAAGGCATATTCATGTAGATGGGGCCCAATCTACATGCATAAGCCTTCCTGACTTTGGAATGCAACAAACACAAAACAACACAAGCAATTCACTCCAATGCTTATTTTGTTTCATGTTTATTCCATTGCACTGATAGGAAGGCATATTCATGTAGATGGGGACTAATCTACATGCATATGCCTTCTTGACCTTGGAATGGAACAAACCGAAAACAACACAAGGAATTAACTCCAATGCTTATTTTGTTTCATGTTTATTCCATTGCACAGACAGGAAGGCATATTCATGTAGATGGGGCCCAATCTACATGCGTAAGCCTCCCTGACTTTGGAATGCAACAAACACAAAAGAATAAAAGCAATTCACTCCAATGCTTATTTTGTTTCATGTTTATTCCATTGTGCGGACAGGAAGGCATATTCATGTAGATGGGGCCCAATCTACATGCATAAGCCTTCTTGACTTTGGAATGGAACAATCAAAAAACAACACAAGAAATTCACTCCAATGCTTATGTTGTTTCATGTTTATTCCATTGCACGGACAGGAAGGCATATTCATGTAGATGGGGCCCAATCTACATGCATAAGCCTTCCTGACTTTGGAATGCACCAAACACAAAACAACACAAGAAATTCACTCCAATGCTTATTTTGTTTCATGTTTATTCCATTGCACTGACAGGAAGGCATATTCATGTAGATGGGGCCTAACCTACATGCATATTCCTTCTTGACCTTGGAATGGAACAAACCGAAAATAACACAAGGAATTAACTCCAATGCTTATTTTGTTTCATGTTTATTCCATTGCACAGACAGGAAGGCATATTCATGTAGATTGGGCCCAATCTACATGCATAAGCCTTCCTGACTTTGGAATGGAAGAAACACAAATGAACACAAGCAATTCACTTCAATGCTTGTGTTGTTTCATGTTTATTCCATTGGACAGACAGGAAGGCATATTCATGTTGACTGGTCCCAATCTACATGCATAAGCCTTCTTGACTTTTGAATGCAACATACACAAAACAACACAAGTAGTTCATTCCGATGCTTATGTTGTTTCATGTTTATTCCATTGCATGGACTGGAAGACATATTCATGTAGATGGGGCCCAATCTACATGCATAAGCCTTCCTGGCTTTGGAATGGAAGAAAACAGAAAACGACACAAGCAATTCACTCCAATGCTTGTTTTTTTTCATGTTTATTCCATTGGACAAAGATGAAGTCGTATTCATGTTGATTGGGCCTAATCTACATGCATAAGCCTTCTTGACTTTTGAATGCAACATACACAAAACAACACAATGAGTTCATTCCGATGCTTATGTTTTTTCATGTTTATTCCATTGGATGGACAGGAAGGCATATTCATATACATGGGGCCCAGTCTACATGGATGTGCCTTCCTGATCTTGGAATGGAACAAAGAAAAAACAAGATGAGCTATCCAACCTGAATCATTGCACAGGAATGTCTATTGCAGTGAAGACATGTACACTACTGAATAATTCACTAGTATGGTGGTACCGAATCGGCCGAGGGATCAGTCTACAGTGTTAAGTATACGTATCCCACGAGATAATTTGCAAGTTCAGAGGTCATAAAATCACATGAAATGTCGTTGACATTTATAGTTTGATTCTTGGTCTTCATTGTGGGAATATTTGTTTAAGACATTAGAGTTGATTTGATGTTGCTGCATTCGTTAAAAATGCCAGTTTTTTGTAGTTTCCGTTTGTTATGGGTAGTAAAGCCGGAATGGCAATCTTGGTTATGATCTTTTGAAAGAGATCCAAATTGAGCTATGTGTACTTTATGTAGCAAAGTTTTTTTTTCTCAGTGGCCTCCATGGGGAAATCAGCAGCAGAAAAAGATGCACAAGGTGAAAATCACCAACAGAGATGTAAAATGGCTTTCAATAATTCACTAGTAAATTACCGGTTAGTACAATATTGCTTCTATCTTGCATTTGTGACAACATTTTGTCATCATTATCTGCATTTGAACAAAGTGACACAGGACGTTTAGATTCATTTAATAAAACTAAAGATAGGCTGGACATCTTTCTTTACACTGCCCTGGCCGAATAATATCCTAAGCTGTGGGAAGTCAGAAGAAAGCTGCTTGTCTTGAGTGTTGGCCAAGCTTCTGTTTAAAGGGGCTTTTCTGTTAACAAAGATATCATCTGTGAAAATCAGAATGATAATACTGGTATTGCAGGAAGGCATATTCATGTAGATGGGGCCCAATCTGCATGCATAAGCCTTCCTGACCTTGGAATGCAACAAACACAAAAGAATACAAGCAATTCACTCCAATGCTTATTTTGTTTCATGTTTATTCCATTGCACGGACAGGAAGGCATATTCATGTAGATGGGGCCTAATCTACATGCATAAGCCTTCTTGACTTTGGAATGGAATTAACCGAAAACAACACAAGGAATTAACTCAGTTGCTTATTTTGTTTCATGTTTATTCCATTGCACGGAGAGGAAGGCATATTCATGTAGATGGGGCCCAATCTACATGCATAAGCCTTCCTGACTTTGGAATGGAAGAAACAGAAAATGACACAAGCAATTCACTCCAATGCTTGTGTTGTTTCATGTTTATTCCATTGGACGGACATGAAGTCGTATTCATGTAGATTGGGCCTAATCTACATGCATAAGCCTTCTTGACTTTTGAATGCAACATACACAAAACAACACAATGAGTTCATTCTGATGCTTATGTTGTTTCATGTTTATTCCATTGCATGGACAGAAAGTCATATTCATATAGATGGGGCCCAGTCTACATGGATGTGCCTTCCTGATCTTGGAATGGAAACAAACCAAAAACAAGATGAGCAATCCAACCTGAATCATTGCACAGGAATGTCCATTGCAGTGAAGACATGTACACTACTGAATAATTCACAAGTATGGTGGTACCGAATCGGCCGAGTTGTGACTAGGGATCAGTCTACAGTGTTAAAGTGTACTATATCCGACGAGATAATTTGCAAGATCAGAGGTCATTAAATCACATGAAATGTCATTGTCATGCATAGTTTGAGTCTTGGTCTTCATTGCGGGAATATTTGTGTAAGACATTAGTGTTGATTTGATGTTGCTGCATTCATTAAAAATGCCAGGTTTTTGTAGTTTCTGTTTGTTATGGGTAGTAAAGCCGGAATGGCAATCTTGGTTATGATCTTTTGAAAGAGATCCAAATTGAGCTATGTGTACTTTATGTAGCAAAGATTTTTTGTCTCAGTGGCCTTCATGGGGAAATCAGCAGTGGAAGAAGATGCACAAGGTGAAAATCACCAACAGAGATGAAAAATGGCTTTCAATAATTCACTAGTAAATTACCGGTTAGTACAATATTGCTTCTATCTTGCTTTTGTGACGACATTTTGTCATCTTTTTCTGCATTTCAGCAAAGTGA
The DNA here is from genome assembly GCA_029931535.1 of Margaritifera margaritifera. Classification (NCBI taxonomy): domain Eukaryota; kingdom Metazoa; phylum Mollusca; class Bivalvia; order Unionida; family Margaritiferidae; genus Margaritifera; species Margaritifera margaritifera. The sequence continues at coordinate 1,145,934 of JAQPZY010001067.1, forward strand.
CACAGGACGTTTAGATTTATTTAATAAAACTAAAGATAGGCTGGACATCTTTCTTTACACTGCCCTGGCTGAATAATATCCTGAGCTGTGGGAAGTCAGAAGAAAGCTGCTAATCTTGAGTGTTGGCCAAGCTTCTGTTTAAAGGGGCTTTTCTGTTACCAAAGATATCATCTGTGAAAATCCGAATGATAATACTGGTATTGCAGGAAGGCATATTCATGTAGATGGGGCCCAATCTGCATGCATAAGCCTTCCTGACTTTGGAATGCAACAAACACAAAAGAATAGAAGCAATTCACTCCAATGCTTATTTTTTTGTTTCATGTTTATTCCATTGCGCGGACAGGAAGGCATATTCATGTAGATGGGGTCCAATCTACATGCATAAGCCTTCTTGACTTTGGTATGGAACAATCACAAAACAACACAAGGAATTAGCTCCAATGCTTATGTTGTTTCATGTTTATTCCATTGCACGGACAGGACGGCATATTCATGTAGATGGGGCCCAATGTACATGCATAAGCCTTCCTGACTTTGGAATGGAAGAAACAGGAAACGACACAAGCAATTCACTCCAATGCTTATTTTGTTTCATGTTTATTCCATTGCACTGACAGGAAGGCATATTCATGTAGATTGGGCCCAATCTACATGCATAAGCCTTCTTGACATTGGAATGGATTTAACCGAAAACAAAACAAGGAATTAACTCCAATGCTTATTTTGTTTTATGTTTATTCCATTGCATGGACAGGAAGGCATATTCATGTAGATGGGGCCCAATCTACATGCATAAGCCTTCCTGACTTTGGAACAAAATTAACAGAAAACGACACAATCAATTCACTCCAATGCTTGTGTTGTTTCATGTTTATTCCATTGCACGGACAGGAAGGCATATTCATGTAGATGGGGCCCAATCTACATGCATAAGCCTTCCTGACTTTGGAATGGAAGAAACAGAAAATGACACAAGCAATTCACTCCAATGCTTGTGTTGTTTCATGTTTATTCCATTGGACGGACATGAAGTCGTATTCATGTAGATTGGGCCTAATCTACATGCATAAGCCTTCTTGACTTTTGAATGCAACATACACAAAACAACACAATGAGTTCATTCTGATGCTTATGTTGTTTCATGTTTATTCCATTGCATGGACAGAAAGTCATATTCATATAGATGGGGCCCAGTCTACATGGATGTGCCTTCCTGATCTTGGAATGGAACAAACCAAAAACAAGATGAGCAATCCAACCTGAATCATTGCACAAGAATGTCCATTGCAGTGAAGACATGTACACTACTGAATAATTCACAAGTATGGTGGTACCGAATCGGCCGAGTTGTGATGAGGGATCAGTCTACAGTGTTAATTTGTACGATATCCGACGAGATAATTTGCAAGATCAGAGGTCATTAAATCACATGAAATGTCGTTGACATGCATAGTTTGAGTCTTGGTCTTCATTGCGGGAATATTTGTTTAAGACATTAGAATTGATTTGATGTTGCTGCATTCGTTAAAAATGCCAGGTTTTTGTAGTTTCCGTATGTTATGGGTAGTAAAGCCGTAATGGCAATCTTGGTTATGATCTTTTGAAAGAGATCCAAATTCAGCTATGTGTACTTTATGTAGCAAAGATTTTTTGTCTCGGTGGCCTCCATGGGGAAATCAGCAGCGGAAAAAGATGCACAAGGTGAAAATCACCAACAGAGATGAAAAATGGCTTTCAATAATTCCCTAGTAAATTACCGGTTAGTACAATATTGCTTCTATCTTGCTTTTGTGACAACATTTTGTCATCATTATCTGCATTTGAACAAAGTGACACAGGATGTTTAGATTCATTTAATAAAACTAAAGATAGGCTGGACATCTTTCTTTACACTGCCCTGGCCAAATAATATCCTGAGCTGTGGGAAGTCACAAGAAAGCTGCTAATCTTGAGTCTTGGCCAACCTTCAGTTTAAAGGGGCTTTTCTGTTAACAAAGATATCATCTGTGAAAATCAGAATGATAATACTGGTATTGCAGGAAGGGATATTCATGTAGATGGGGCCCAATCTGCATGCATAAGCCTTCTTGACTTTGGAATGCAACAAACACAAACCAACACAAGAAATTCGCTCCAATTCTTATGTTGGTTCATGTTTATTCCATTGCACGGACAGGAAGGCATATTCATGTAGATGGGGCCCAATCTACATGCATAAGCCTTCCTGACTTTGGAATGGAAGAAATAGAAAACGACACAAGCAATTCACTCAATGCTTGTGTTGTTTCATGTTTATTGCATTGGGCGGACAGGAAGGCATATTCATGTAGATTGGGCCCAATCTACATGCATAAGGCTTCTTGACTTTTGAATGCAACATACACAAAACAACACAATGAGTTTATTCCGATGTTTATGTTGTTTCATGTTTATTCCATTGCATGGACAGGAAGGCATATTCATATAGATGGGGCCCAGTCTACATGGATGTGCCTTCCTGATCTTGGAATGGAACAAAGAAAAAACAAGATGGGTAATCCAACCTGAATCATTGCACAGGAGTCTCTATTGCAGTGAAGACATGTACACTACCGAATAATTCACTAGTATTGAGGTACCGAATCGGCTGAGTTGTGACGAGGTATCATTGTTCAGTGTTAAGAGTACGATATCCGACAAAATAATTTGCAAGATCAGAGGTCATTAAATCACATGAATTGTTGTTGACATGCATAGTTTGAGTCTTGGTCTTCATTGCGGGAATATTTGTTTAAGACATTAGAGTTGATTTGATGTTGCTGCATTCATTAAAAATGCCAGGTTTTTGTAGTTTCAGTTTGTTATGGGTAGTAAAGCCGGAATGGCAATCTTGGTTATGATCTTTTGAAAGAGATCCAAATTGAGCTATGTGTACTTTATGTAGCAAATTTTTTTTTTCTCAGTGGCCTCAATGGGGAAATCAGCAGCGGAAAAAGATGCACAAGGTGAAAATCACCAACAGAGATGTAAAATGACTTTCAATAATTCACTAGTAAATTACCGGTTAGTACAATATTGCTTCTATCTTGCTTTTGTGACGACATTTTGTCGGCATTTTCTGCATTTGAACAAAGTGACACAGGACGTTTAGATTCATTTAATAAAACTAAAGATAGCCTGGACATCTTTCTTTACACTGCCCTGCCGAATAATATCCTGAGCTGTGGGAAGTCATAAGAAAGCTGCTAATCTTGAGTGTTGGCCAAGCTTCTGTTTAAAGGGGCTTTTCTGTTACCAAAGATATCATCTGTGAAAATCAGAATGATAATACTGGTATTGCAGGAAGGCATATTCATGTAGATGGGGCCCAATCTACATGCATAAGCCTTCTTGACTTTGGAATGCAACAAACACAAACCAACACAAGCAATTCACTCCATTGCTTGTTTTGTTTCAGGATTATTCCATTGGATAGACAGGAAGGCATATTCATGTTGACTGGGCCCAATCTACATGCATAAGCCTTCTTGACTTTTGAATGCAACATACACAAAACAACACAATTAGTTCATTCCGATGCTTATGTTGTTTCATGTTTATTCCATTGCATGGACTGGAAGGCATATTCATGTAGATGGGGCCCAATCTACATGCATAAGCCTTCCTGACTTTGGAATGGAAGAAAACAGAAAACGACACAAGCAATTCACTCGAACGCTTGTTTTTCTTTCATGTTTATTCCATTGGACGGACATGAAGTCGTATTCATGTTGATTGGGCCTAATCTACATGCATATTCCTTCTTGACTTTTGAATGCAACATACACAAAACAACACAATGAGTTCATTCCGATGCTTATGTTGTTTCATGTTTATTCCATTGGATGGACAGGAAGGCATATTCATATACATGGGGCCCAGTCTGCATGGATGTGCCTTCCTGATCTTGGAATGGAACAAAGAAAAAACAAGATGAGCAATCCAACCTGAATCATTGCACAGGAATGTCTATTGCAGTGAAGACATGTACACTACTGAATAATTCACTAGTATGGTGGTACCGAATCGGACAAGGGATCAGTCTACAGTGTTAAGTATACGTATCCCACGAGATAATTTGCAAGATCAGAGGTCATTAAATCACATGAAATGTCGTTGACATTTATAGTTTGATTCTTGGTCTTCATTGCGGGAATATTTGTTTAAGACATTAGAGTTGATTTGATGTTGCTGCATTCGTTAAAAATGCCAGGTTTTTGTAGTTTCCGTTTGTTATGGGTAGTAAAGCCGGAATGGCAATCTTGGTTATGATCTTTTGAAAGAGATCCAAATTGAGCTATGTGTACTTTATGTAGCAAAGTTTTTTTTTCTCAGTGGCCTCCATGGGGAAATCAGCAGCAGAAAAAGATGCACAAGGTGAAAATCACCAACAGAGATGTAAAATGGCTTTCAATAATTCACTAGTAAATTACCGGTTAGTACAATATTGCTTCTATCTTGCATTTGTGACAACATTTTGTCATCATTATCTGCATTTGAACAAAGTGACACAGGACGTTTAGATTCATTTAATAAAACTAAAGATAGGCTGGACATCTTTCTTTACACTGCCCTGGCCAAATAATATCCTGAGCTGTGGGAAGTCAGAAGAAAGCTGCTTGTCTTGAGTGTTGGCCAAGCTTCTGTTTAAAGGGGCTTTTCTGTTAACAAAGATATCATCTGTGAAAATCAGAATGATAATACTGGTATTGCAGGAAGGCATATTCATGTAGATGGGGCCCAATCTACATGCGTAAGCCTTCCTGACTTTGGAATGCAACAAACACAAAAGAATACAAGCAATTCACTCCAATGCTTATTTTGTTTCATGTTTATTCCATTGCACGGACAGGAAGGCATATTCATGTAGATGTGGCCTAATCTACATGCATAAGCCTTCTTGACTTTGGAATCTAACAAACCGAAAACAACACAAGGAATTAACTCAATTGCTTATTTTGTTTCATGTTTATTCCATTGCACGGACAGGAAGGCATATTCATGTAGATGGGGCCCAATCTACATGCATAAGCCTTCCTGACTTTGGAATGGAAGAAACACAAAACGACACAAGCAATTCACTCCAATGCTTGTGTTGTTTCATGTTTTTTCCATTGGATGGAGATGAAGTCGTATTCATGTAGATAGGGCCCAATCTACATGTATAAGCCTTCTTGACTTTTGAATGCAAAATACACAAAACAACACTGGGAGTTCATTCTGATGCTTATGTTGATTCATGTTTATTCCATTGCATGGACAGGTAGGCATATTCATGTAGATGCTGTCCAATCTACATGCATGAGCCTTCTTGACTTTGGAATGGAACAATCACAAAACAACACAAGAAATTCACTCCAATGCTTATGTTGTTTCATGTTTATTCCATTACACAGACGGGAAGGTGTATTCATGTAGATGGGGTCCAATCTACATGCATAAGCCTTCCTGACTTTGGAATGCAACAAAAACACAAAACAATACAAGCAATTCACTCCAATTCTTATTTTGTTTCATGTTTATTCCATTGTGCGGACAGGAAGGCATATTCATGTAGATGGGGCCCAATCTACATGCATAAACCTTCTTGACTTTGGAATGGAACAATAAAAAAACAACACAAGAAATTCACTCCAATGCTTATGTTGTTTCATGTTTATTCCATTGCACGGACAGGAAGGCATATTCATGTAGATGGGGCCCAATCTACATGCATAAGCCTTCCTGACTTTGGAATGCAACAAACACAAAACAACACGAGCAATTCACTCCAATGCTTATTTTGTTTCATGTTTATTCCATTGCACTGACAGGAAGGCATATTCATGTAGATGGGGCCCAATCTACATGCATAAGCCTTCTTGACCTTGCAATGGAACAATCACAAAACAACATGAGTAATTCACTCTGATGCTTATGTTGTTTCATGTTTATTCCATTGCACAGACAGGAAGGCATATTCATGTAGATTGGGCCCAATCTACATGCATAAGCCTTCCTGACTTTGGAATGGAAGAAACACAAAATAACACAAGCAATTCACTCCAATGCTTGTGTTGTTTCATGTTTATTCCATTGCACAGACAGGAAGGCATATTCATGTGGATGGGGTCTAATCTACATGCATAATCCTTTTTGACTTTGGAATGGAACAAACCGAAAACAACACAAGAAATTCACTCCAATGCTTATTTTGTTTCATGTTTATTCCATTGCATGGACAGGAAGGCATATTCATGTAGATGGGGCCCAATCTACATGCATAAGCCTTCCTGACTTGGGAATAGAAAAAACAGAAAACGACACAAGCAATTCACTCCAATGCTTGTGTTGTTTTATGTTTATTCCATTGGACGGACATGAAGTCGTATTCATGTAGATTGGGCCTAATCTACATGCATAAGCCTTCTTGACTTTTGAATGCAACATACACAAAACAACACAATGAATTCATTCCGATGCTTATGTTGTTTCATGTTTATTCCATTGCATAGACAGGAAGGCATATTCATATAGATGGGGCCCAGTCTACATGGATGTGCCTTCCTGATCTTGGAATGGAACAAACAAAAAACAAGATGAGCTATCCAACCTGAATCATTGCACACTAATGTCCATTGCAGTGAAGACATGTACACTTCCGAATAATTCACTAGTATGGTGGTACCGAATCGGCCGAGGGATCAGTCTTAAGTGTTAATTGTACGATATCCCAAGAGATAATTTGCAAGATCAGAGGTCATTAAATCACATGAAATGTCGTTGACATTTATAGTTTTATTCTTGGTCTTCATTGCGGGAATATTTGTTTAAGACATTAGAGTTGATTTGATGTTGCTGCATTCGTTAAAAATGCCAGTTTTTTGTAGTTTCAGTTTGTTATGGGTAGTAAAGCCGGAATGGCAATCTTGGTTATGATCTGTTGAAAGAGATCCAAATTCAGCTATGTGTACTTTTATGTAGCAAAGATTTTTTTTCTCAGTGGCCTCCATGGGGAAATCAGCAGTGGAAAAAGATGCACAAGGTGAAAATCACCAACAGAGATGTAAAATGGCTTTCAATAATTCACTAGTAAACTACCGGTTAGTACAATATTGCTTCTATCTTGCTTTTGTGACGACATTTTGTCATCATTTTCTGCATTTGAACAAAGTGACACAGGACGTTTAGATTCATTTAATAGAACTAAAGATAGGCTGGACATCTTTCTTTACACTGCCCTGGCCGAATAATATCCTGAGCTGTGGGAAGTCACAAGAAAGCTGCTAATCTTGAGTCTTGGCCAAGCTTCTGTTTAAAGGGGCTTTTCTGTTAACAAAGATATCATCTGTGAAAATCAGAATGATAATACTCGTATTGCAGGAAGGCATATTCATGTAGATGGGGCCCAATCTGCATGCATAAGCCTTCCTGACTTTGGAATGCAACAAACACAAAACAACACAAGCAATTCACTCCAATGCTTATTTTGTTTCATGTTTATTCCATTGCACGGACAGGAAGGCATATTCATGTAGATGGGGCCCAATCTACATGCATAAGCCTTCTTGACTTTGGAATGGAACAAACCGAAAACAACACAAGGAATTAACTCAATTGCTTATTTTGTTTCATGTTTATTCCATTGTATGGACAGGAAGGCATATTCATGTAGATGGGGCCCAATCTACATGCATAAGCCTTCCTGACTTTGGAATGGAAGAAACACAAAACGACACAAGCAATTCACTCCAATGCTTGTGTTGTTTCATGTTTATTCCATTGGACGGACAGGAAGGCATATTCATGTAGATTGGGCCCAATCTACATGCATAAGCCTTCATGACTTTGGAATGCAACAAACACAAAACAACAGAAGCAATTCACTCCAATTCTTATTTTGTTTCATGTTTATTCCATTGCACTGACAGGAAGGCATATTCATGTAGATGGGGCCCAATCTACATGCATAAGCCTTCTTGACTTTGGAATGGAACAATCACAAAACAACACAAGAAATTCACTCCAATGCTTATGTTGTTTCATGTTTATTCCATTGCACGGACAGGAAGGCATATTCATGTAGATGGGGCCCAATCTACATGCATAAGCCTTCTTGACTTTGGAATGCAACAAACACAAAACAACACAAGCAATTCACTCCAATGCTTATGTTGTTTCATGTTTATTCCATTGCACGGACAGGAAGGCATATTCATGTAGATGGGGCCCAATCTACATGCATAAGCCTTCTTGACTTTGGAATGGAACAATCACAAAACAACACAAGAAATTCACTCCAATGCTTATGTTGTTTCATGTTTATTCCATTGCACGGACAGGAAGGCATATTCATGTAGATTGGGCCTAATCTACATGCATAAGCCTTCCTGACTTTGGAATGCAACAAACACAAAACAACACCTGGAATTAACTCCAATGCTTATTTTGTTTCATGTTCATTACATTGCACTGACAGGAAGGCATATTCATGTTGACTGGGCCCAATCTACATGCATAAGCCTTCTTGACTTTGGAATGGAACAAACCGAAAACAATACAAGGAATTAACTCCAATGCTTATTTTGTTTCATGTTTATTCCATTGCACGGACAGGAAGGCATATTCATGTAGATGGGGCCCAATCTACATGCATAAGCCTTCCTGACTTTGGAATGGAAGAAACACAAATGGACACAAGCAATTCACTCCAATGCTTGTGTTGTTTCATGTTTATTCCATTGGGCGGACAGGAAGGCATATTCATGTAGATGGGGCCCAATCTACATGCATGTTCCTTCTTGACTTTTGAATGCATCATACACAAAACAACACAAGGAGTTCATTCCGATGCTTATGTTGTTTCATGTTTATTCCATTGCAATAACAGGAAGGCAGATTCATATAGATGGGGCCCAGTCTACATGGATGTGCCTTCCTGATCTTGGAATGGAACAAAGAAAAAACAAGATGAGCAATCCAACCTGAATCATTACACAGGAATGTCCATTGCAGTGAAGACATGTACACTACTGAATAATTCACTAGTATGGTTGTACCGAATCGGCCGAGTTAATTGCAAGATCAGAGGTCATTAAATCACATGAAATGTTGTTGACATGCATAGTTTGAGTCTTGGTCTTCATTGTGGGAATATTTGTTTAAGACATTAGAGTTGATTTGATGTTGCTGCATTCGTTAAAAATGCCAGGTTTTTGTAGTTTCAGTTTGTTATGGGTAGTAAAGCCGGAATGGCAATCTTGGTTATGATCAGTCGAAAGAGATCCAAATTCAGCTATGTGTACTTTATGTAGCAAAGATTTTTTTTCTCAGTGGCCTCCATGGGGAAATCAGCAGCGGAAAAAGATGCACAAGGTGAAAATCACCAACAGAGATGTAAAATGGCTTTCAATAATTCACTAGTAAATTACCGGTTAGTACAATATTGCTTCTATCTTGCTTTTGTGACGACATTTTGTCATCATTTTCTGCATTTGAACAAAGTGACACAGGACGTTTAGATTCATTTAATAAAACTAAAGATAGGCTGGACATCTTTCTTTACACTGCCCTGGCCGAATAATATCCTGAGCTGTGGGAAGTCACAAGAAAGCTGCTAATCTTGAGTCTTGGCCAAGCTTCTGTTTAAAGGGGCTTTTCTGTTAACAAAGATATCATCTGTGAAAATCAGAATGATAATACTCGTATTGCAGGAAGGCATATTCATGTAGATGGGGCCCAATCTACATGCATTAGCCTTCTTGACTTTTGAATGCAACAAACACAAAACAACACAAGCAATTCACTCCAATGCTTATTTTGTTTCATGTTTATTCCATTGTACTGACCGGAAGGCATATTCATGTAGATGGGACCCAATCTACATGCATAAGCCTTGTTGACTTTGGAATGGAAGAAACACAAAAGACACAAGCAATTCACTCCAATTCTTGTGTTGTTTCATGTTTATTCCATTGCACTGACAGGAAGGCATATTCATGTAGATGGGGCCCAATCAACATGCATAAGCCTTCCTGACTTTGGAATGGAAGAAACTCAAATGGACACAATTAATTCACTCCAATGCTTGTGTTGTTTCATGTTTATTCCATTTTGCGGACAGGAAGGCATATTCATGTAGATGGGGCCCAATCTAAATGCATAAGCCTTCCTGACTTGGGAATGGAAGAAACACAAAACAACACAAGCAATTCACTCCAATGCTTGTGTTGTTTCATGTTTATTCCATTTTGCGGACAGGAAGGCATATTCATGTAGATGGGGCCCAATCTACATGCATAAGCCTTCTTGACTTTTGAATGCAACATACACAAAACAACACAAGGAGTTCATTCCGATGCTTATGTTGTTTCATGTTTATTCCATTGCATAGACAGGAAGGCATATTCATATAGATGGGGCCCAGTCTACATGGATGTGCCTTCCTGATCTTGGAATGGAACAAACAAAAAACAAGATGAGCTATCCAACCTGAATCATTGCACAGGAATGTCCATTGCAGTGAAGACATGTACACTACCGAATAATTCACTAGTATTGAGGTACCGAATCGGCTGAGTTGTGACGAGGGATTAGTGTACAGTGTTAAGAGTACGATATCCCTCAAGATGATTTGCAAGATCAGAGGTCATTAAATCGCATGAAATGTCGTTGACATGCATTGTTTGAGTCTTGGTCTTCATTGCGGGAATATTTGTTTAAGACAGAGTTGATTTGATGTTGCTGCATTCGTTAAAAATGCCAGTTTTTTGTAGTTTCAGTTTGTTATGGGTAGTAAAGCCGGAATGGCAATCTTGGTTATGATCTGTTGAAAGAGATCCAAATTCAGCTATGTGTACTTTTATGTAGCAAAGATTTTTTTTCTCAGTGGCCTCCATGGGGAAATCAGCAGCGGAAAAAGATGCACAAGGTGAAAATCACCAAGAGAGATGTAAAATGGCTTTGAATAATTCACTAGTAAATTACCGGTTAGTACAATATTGCTTCTATCTTGCTTTTGTGTCGACATTTTGTTGTCATTTTCTGTATTTGAACAAAGTGACACAGGACGTTTAGATTCATTTAATAAAACTAAAGATAGACTGGACATCTTTCTTTACACTGCCCTGGCCGAATAATATCCTGAGCTGTGGGAAGTCACAAGAAAGCTGCTAATCTTGAGTCTTGGCCAAGCTTCTGTTAAAGCGGCTTTTCTGTTAACAAAGATTATCATCTGTGAAAATCAGAATGATAATACTGGTATTGCAGGAAGGCATATTCATGTAGATGGGGCCCAATCTACATGCATAAGCCTTCCTGACTTTGGAATGCAACAAACACAAACCAACAGAAGCAATTCACTCCAATGCTTGTGTTTTTTTCATGTTTATTCCATTGCACTGACAGGAAGGCATATTCATGTAGATGGGGCCCAATCTACATGCATAAGCCTTCTTGACTTTGGAATGGAACAAACCGAAAACAACACAAGGAATTAACTCCAATGCTTATGTTGTTTCATGTTTATTCCATTGCTTGGACAGGAAGGCATATTCATGTAGATGGGGCCCAATCTACATGCATAAGCCTTCCTGACTTTGGAATTGAAGAAATTCAAAACGACACAAGGAATTCACTCCAATGCTTGTGTTGTTTCATGTTTATTCCATTGGGCGGACAGGAAGGCATATTCATGTAGATGGGGCCCAATCTACATGCATAAGCCTTCCTGACTTTGGAATGGAAGAAACACAAATGGACACAAGCAATTCACTCCAATGCTTGTGTTCTTTCGTGTTTATTCCATTGGACAGACATGAAGTAATATTCGTGTAGATGGGGCCTAATCTACATGCATAAGCCTTCTTGACTTTTCAATGCAACGTACACAAAATAACACAAGGAGTTCATTTCGATGCTTATTTTTTTTCATGTTTGTTCCATTGCATGGACAGGAAGACATATTCATATAGCTTGGGCCCAGTCTACATGGATGTGCCTTCCTGATCTTGGAATGGAACAAAGAAAAAACAAGATGAGCAATCCAACCTGAATCATTGCACAGGAATGTCCATTGCAGTGAAGACATGTA